>CM038144.1:461128519-462345117 GCA_021437245.1 Aegilops speltoides
AAGAAGTTCAAGAGAAAGCTTCTCGTGATCGATAAGAGAGCGTTATGATGACCTTGAAGGTCGTCAAACTTGGAATGGGGTCCTGAAGACTTTCAGCCAAGGCTTTTGAGTGATCCATTTCTTCACCCAACATATCATCGCTCTTATTTAGCATGTAGTGAACTTTTTCCAAGGCTCTTTGTTGTTTATGGGCAAGGGCAGCAAGTTTGACATAGCTAGGTCCAAATTCATCGCTTGATTCATCATCACTAGATTCAGATAGGTAGGATTCGGTTACCTCGGCACCATTTGCCATAAGGCGGGGGGTAGCGATGATGATTACGGTTGAATGTCATCACATTGAGAGATTCCTTGTAATCCTCAAACCAAGGATCATGACGAGTCCGATGACCTTCATAGACCTCGAGAGAGCGGTCGAGATTAGCCGGCGTGATTGAGATGCATAGCGTTCTGAACTGATTTGGGACAGACTAGAGCAGATGACATCCTTTGCTGTGAGGTTAAGCAGTGTGTACTTGCGAATGTCATCAGCCTCAGCCATCTTGCATAGATTGGTAAGACCGATCTTGGTGACGGTCCACAGTTTGCTGTCCATAGCCATGAGTCGCTTTTTCATCATGGCCTTCCACCGAGGATACTCATGACCGTCAAAGATGGGGCAGGAAACGTTCCTTGATCCTGCAGTCGACATAACTAGAACTCTAGGTGGTTAAACCAAAATCACACAGAACAAGGGAGTACCTTGCTCTGATACCAATTGAAAGTGCGTTATATCGACTAGAGGGGGGTGAATAGGTGATTTTTATGAATTCTTCACTAAGGAATTTGCTGGTGAGGAAATTCCTTAGCGAAGAACTACTTGCAGCAGAATAAGTACTCAAAAGTAAGCATAACAAAATACACACATAGTCATCATGATGAAATGAATACAAACACAGAGTACAGAAAGTGTAAACACAGGATAACACAAGATGAAGATAAAGAGACTGAAGAAATTGAACTGAGGAAATTGAGAAAGTCTTCAGTCAAAGTCTTCAAACACAGATATGAACAATCACTCAACACAGTAATGAAGAAATGAAAGAGTTGAGGAAATTGAACCAGTAAGATTGGTGAAGACAATGATTTGGTAGACCAGTTCCAACTGCTGTCTCAGTTGTACGTCTGGTTGGAGTGGGTGAGTATTTAAACTTGAGGACACACAGTTCCGGACACCCAGTCGCTGAGCACGCAGCTCAGGACACCAAGTCCTCACCGTATTCTCCTTGAACTAAGGTCACACAGACCTCGTCCAATCACTCGTGGTAAGTCTTCAGGCGACTTCCAAACCTTCACAGACTTTGGTCACTCGGCGATCCACAATTCCTCTTGGATGCTCTAGACCATGACGCCTAACCGTCTGGAAGAAGCACAGTCTTCAAAGGTAACAAGCGTCGGATCCACGCAGGATCAATCTCTTCAGTGATGCTCAATCACTTTGGGTTTGTGGGTGTTTGGGTTTGGATTTTCCTCACTCGATGATTTTCGCTCAAAGTCCTCGGAGGATGAGTTGCTCTCAAATGACAAGTGTCAGTTTCTCTCGGAGCAGCCAACCAGCTAGTGGTTGTAGGGGCGGCTATTTATAGCCTAAGGAGCAGCCCGACATGATAAGACATAAATGCCCTTCAATGATATGACCGTTAGGTGGATAAAATATTTTGGGACAGCTGGCCCGTAGCACAGCAACGGTCGGAAATTTGACTCTCAAATTCCTCAAGGCTATCATGTTCCTCACTATGTAGGCAATCCGCACTGGCGAATTCCTAACTCCTTAGTCAGAACAAATTCCTCAGCAACCAGAAGAACTTCGTCTCTGTCACTGAAGAAATTGACTGAATTGTATGAGATTTCCAATGGCTTCACTCGAAGGGATTGGTAGGTGTAGGATTTTGAGTTGAGCATCACATGGAAACTTTTCCTTAGTATTTCCTCGACCCCCTTTAACAGTACGGTGTTTCCTATGACTCAAGAAAGAGAAAAACAAAACTATGAAAACGAAAGTCTTCAAGCTTCATATTCCTCGCATGAATATCAAGTCTTCACGGATGCACCAATTTCTTCACTTTCAAAGTCTTCATGAAAGTCTTCAGGAATACCAAAATCTTCTGTCGAAGATATTCATTTTTAGGGGTCGACTTTCTCTGTAAATATCAAACTCCTCATAGACTTATAGACTTGTGTACACTCATAAACACATTAGTCCCTTAACCTATAAGTCTTCAATACACCAAAATCACTAAGGGGCACTAGATGCACTTACAGCCACGATTGAGATCACCCTATCCAGCGAAATCACTCCGTAGTGTAGTTGTGGATTCAAAATTTAGGGTTAGGTTTCCGCCGAAATCGTCTCGGGCCAACCGAGTTGTAGAAATCGGTTCCACCGATTTGGCTAAGGCCATTGCACATGTGATTTTCGGTCTGACCAGGAATTGCAAATCGGTGTGACCAAATGCAGGACTTTGTGAAACCCTAGCAGTCTCAGTGCCACCGAACTGTGACTCGGTCTGACCGAGTTCACTAGTTTACGTTCCAAAAGCTGCTTTGTATCACCGAGTTTTCAAATCGGTAGATCCAAAATGCTTTCTCTGGAAAACTAAAACTAAGTTTCTGACTCATTCTTTTGCAAAAACCTCTGCACTTTGTGATGCTCATCCAATCTATCTCATCTATATCTATTCACAGGGTCTGCTGTCAGTGTTTGCATCATGTCAAATCAGAGTGACAGTCAGAACAAGTCCGAGGAGCAAGTTCACATGAGTGAGGGCACTAGTCCCTCTAGCAGCTATGATGATGGTAGCAGGAGCACACCCAGCAACTTGCCTAAGGCAGCCACCAGGGCCAGAAAGAAGAGAACCTCAGATTCTGAGGATGAGGACTATGTGGCTGTTGAGGATGAGGCCACCTCAAAGAAGAAAGTTCTGAAGAAGGAATATGGCACATCTTTTGCCACTAAGCCAGGAATGCAGAAGAAGGCACCTGCAAGAAGGATTCCCACTTCCAAACCTAGGAAGGTTGCCACTGGTGAAACCATGAAGTTCACCCTTGAGTCTGAAGATGAAGCTGCTAGCCAAGAAAAGAAGAAGAAGAGAGTCAGAACTACCACTGCCAAAGTACTTGGCAAGCCCTCTATGAGGAGAGACTCTGAAGATGAAGAGGAAGAGGTTGCTGCACCAGCACCTAAAGCTCAAAATCTTATGGGAGATGCTATAAGGTCAGGGGCTGCTCCATCAAAGCCCAAAGAAGCTCCCAAAGCTACTACTCCAAGACCCAAGTCTGCACCCAAGAGGAACACCAGGAGTATTCCAGCTGCAGAGAAGAACAAGGCCCCAGTGCCTGAAGCTGCTATAGAAGAAGAAGATGATGAGTCACATGTCTTGAGGAAGTTGAAGCCCAAAATTCCAGATCACAATGATGCTCATCCAGTAGCTGAGGACATGAAGCTCAAGAAGGATGCATGACTCACACAGTGGAGATTGACTGATCCCTATGCAGTCAGGAGGAGAACTGTTGTGGACTACAGGTTCCATACAAAGGAACAACAGGACTTCTATGAGACAGTGTTGCTTGACAAGAAGCCTATAGTCTATGATATTAGATGGGTGGTGTCGGTGTCAAAACCGGCGGATCTCGGGTAGGGGGTCCCGAACTGTGCGTCTAGGTGGATGGTAACAGGAGACAAGGGACACGATGTTTTTACCCGTGTTCGGGCCCTCTCGGTGGAGGTAAAACCCTACCCCGCTTGATTAATATTGATGATATGGGTAGTACAAGAGTAGATCTACCACGAGATCAAGGAGGTTAAACCCTAGAAGCTAGCCTATGGTGCGATTGTTGTTAGTCCTATGGATGAAACCCTCCGGTTTATATAGACACCGGAGAGGGCTAGGGTTACAGAGTCGATTACAATGGTAGGAGATCTACATATCCGTATCGCCAAGCTTGCCTTCCACGCCAAGGAAAGTCCCATCCGGACACGGACAAAGTCTTCAATCTTGTATTTTCATAGTCTTGGAGTCCGGCCAATGATGATAGTTCGCTATCCGGACACCCCTAGTCGAGACTCCTCGGTAGCTCTCGAACCAGGGCTTCAATGACGACGAGTCCGCGCAAGATATTGTCTTCGCATTGCAAGGCGGGTTCCTCCTCCGGATAATTCATAGAAGATTTCAAACACCAGGATAGTGTCCGGCTCTGCAAAATAAATTCCACATACCACCGTAGAGAGAATAATATTTAGACAAGTTCAATCTGCTGACGTTTTTCGCGGCATGACGTCACACCACGGCCAAGCCTTTATTCGAATTGTTTTTATTGTCCCACCTCAGCGCGTTTAGCGAAGTGGTTTCCTTGGCACGTCCTGTCAAAGCAGAGATCGTGTCCCCTTATTCCGGGATTCTCATCAATACGGGCATGGGTAACCCAACCGCACCATTGATTGCGGCGCTTGGGAGATAACCGAGTTTTACTAGGCCGGTGGGGACGCATAGTTTCATTCGCTCATATATAGGGGGATAAGAATCCACCTTTTCACCTACGCCTTCTTCCTCCTTTGCTTATCCATCTCCGCGCACTCGAGCTCCAGCGCCCAAGTCCGCACTTCCCACCTCAACCTTCTCCAACCATGTCTGGAGCGGGAAGCAAGTGGATGGCCTCCTCCATCACGGAGGGGCACATCAAGAGGCTGCGCAAGGCCGAATACTTGTCCAGCGATATCGCGCACCGACTCCTCGACGAGGGGCAGCTCATCCCCACCCCCAGGCCCCATGAGAGGGTGGTGTTCCTTCCCCATTTCCTCCACGGACTGGGCTTCCCACTCCACCCATTTGTCCGGGGGCTCATGTTCTACTACGGCCTGGATTTCCATGATCTAGCCCCGAATTTCATCCTCAACATCTCGGCGTTTATCATCGTGTGCGAGGCCTTCCTCTGCGTCCAGCCCCACTTCGGCTTATGGCTGAAGACTTTTAACGTCAAGCTGAAGGTGGTGAGCGGCTGCCAAGCGGAGTGCGGAGGCACCATGGTGGGCAAGATGCCCAACATCACATGGCTCGAGGGTGCCTTCGTGGAAACCATCAAAGGGTGGCAATCGGGGTGGTTCTACATCACCGAGCCGCGTAACCCTGAATGGGCAGCGGCCCCTGAATTTAGATCTGGGATCCCCACACGGCTCACCTCCTGGAAAGAGAAGGGCCTGACGTGGGGTGATTCGGAGGAGCTGGCCGGACTTCAATCCTGCATCCAAACCCTGGTGAACAAGAAGCTCAAGCTTGTCAACATAATCCAGGTCATGCTCATCCGCCGGATTCTCCCGTGCTAACAGCGGGCTTTCAATCTATGGGAGTTTGATCCGGCGCAGCACCCGACCTTGAGCAGGCTCTTCGACACTACGTACGAAGACGCCTGGAGGGTGATGTTCAAGGGCGCCGAGGCTCCCCCATCCGCTACCGAGGATCGCGGATTCAGCTCGCAGCGTCAAGCTGGCGAGGTAAGCTATTTTATCCTTTACGGGACACTCGCTTTCCATAGTTTGACTCTATGCGGGATCTAAAACTCCCATTACCTTTGACGGGCTTGGCAGAAGACGTCCGGGCAAGTTAACTGCCCGGATCCCTTGGCCGAAGACCCAGCGGACGCCCGTTTGACAGGGCTGCTGGTCCCGGTGCCTTACATGGTGCCGAAGAAGAAGGCCAAGAAGAAGGCCAAGGGAACTCGGAGGAGTTCCCGGCGCCAGGTGTTATCAGACTCATCGTCCGATGACTTCGAGGCAGACTCCTCCCATGAAGATGAGGTGGAGAAGAAAGAGGCCTCTCCCCCAGCGGAGGGAGAGAAGAAGAGGAAGGCTTCCCCAACGGGGGGGCTGAAGGGTCCAAGAAGGGAAGGACCCTTCCTCCGGACTGTTCCACCAACGCTGACGACGGCGAAGAGGAGTGGCCCTCGAGGGCCAAGCCCCTGGCGAGATCGTTAAGTATCTGGATTCCAGAATAACTTATGTTTTTCCTTTCGTCGCATAGCATCTTCTAATGCCGAATACAACCATGTAGTCCTCCCAAGGACGATCTCCCCGCTTCGTCGAGCAGGTCCCTGCGTTCGTCGGATGTGAATAGCGCTTCACTTCCGACCGCCTCCTCCCCTCGTGACGCAGACGACACCGAGGTGGGGTCCTAGAAGGGGACCTGTCAGAAGGAGGAGGCGCCAGAGGTGCCACAGGGCAACCTCCTGGACCTTGGACCGGACTCCGCACCGGAACCTTTAGTGGTTCCGGAGTCCGGTGAGCGGCCCCTTCGTGAGAAGGGCAAGACAGCGACGCCGGCGGCCTCCGTCCAACCGGAGGCGCCGGATAGCTTGCTGGAGGCGCTCAACAGCGCTTCCATCGACGAGGGACACCGCACTGTCATGAGTGCGGTGATTCAGAAGGTTCAGCTCGCCAGGAGCGGGCTGACCGAAGCCTGCACCAGCCTTCTAACAGGCTTTGAGGTATGTGATTAGGATGTGTAAAAATAGTACCGCATAGACAGTAGCCCCTGATGCTTAGTTCAGTGTTCGGAAAGAAAAGCCGAACTAAGGATCTAAAAAGATATACGCAGGAGTCTAACAAAAATATGTCAATATGGGAATGCAGTTTGCTTTCTTGACCTCTGCCAGACCTTATTGCAGAGGTCAATTCCTTGAAGCAGAGCCTCGAGCGGTCCAAGATCGAGCTCGGCCGTGCCAAGAAGTAGCTCGAGGACAAGGAAGGTGAGTAACACCTTATTAAAGTTGTACCTTATAGAAAAGGGATTTGGTTGCAAGAAAAAATGACAAGAATAACATGGGTACTCCAGGGGCTACGAACGAGGTGGCAACCCTGAAGGAGGCGATGTCCGCGGTCGAACACAATGCGGCCGCAGAACGCGCCGAGCGAGAGAAGCAGGAGGCGCGGGTGGCGGAGGTACGGCAAGAGCTCAGTGCTCGTGGAAAAACACGAGTTTGGGCGTGACTCGAAGACTCGAGAGTCCGAGCTTGCGTCAACTCTTGAGAGTGCCAAAGCCGCTAAGGCCGAAGCCCAAAAGGCCCTCCAGGAAATCGAGGTAGTAAAGAAGATAGCGGCGGGTAAGGCATTCTTCATGCAAAGCAAGCATGTAAAAGTGAATTACCTGTTACTTACCCGAATTCAGAGCTCTCCAGGAGCGTTCGTAGATCTGTCCCATAGCGTGTCCAATGCTACCGCGTTCTACAGAACCGAGGAGGGGAGCTCTACGGAGAAGGTGTTCTGGTCTCAGTATGCTAAGGCCGAACATCCGGTGCCCCTGAGCGACCAGCTGAAGCAGTTGGTCGAGCTCCACAAGGTGGCCGAACAGGCCATGAAGGGCCTCATAGTTCGGCTGTGGCCCAAAGAAGCCATGCCTGGGAGCTACTTTGGTCTGGTGCGGCGGCTGGTGGACGCATGTCCATGGGTTGACGTCATCAAGCACTCCGCCTGCATTGAAGGTGCCCATCGGGCCCTTGCGCGCTAAGGTGCACTGGTGCAAGATGGACACCGAGAAGCTTGTGACGGACGCGCCACCACCGGGCAAGGAGTATCGCACGCCCGAGATGTATTATAAGGGTGTTTTGAAGGGTGCCCGCATTATTGCGGGTGAATGCTCCAAAGATGTAATTTTTTAGTAGACTCGCATTTTGTTATCCTGTGCACTGAAAACTTTGTTCATATGCGCTAAGCAGCGCTTGTTAATTTAAAATATTACCTTCTGTGCGGCAGTTTATCAAATCTGAGAGATGGCAAGTCGTTATTTCGCCCCCATGCCATGATCTTTGGGGTGTTCGGGATAAACTTGAGCGCTCTTGTTCCCATTTTTGGGTCCTTCTAGGGAGGCGCTCAACACAACGATCGAGGCAACCGGACTTACAATGCTTGAACACTCTCACTTAGCCAAAGAATTCTATAATTTTAAATTTCAGCGAAGCCCCTAGTGTTCGGAAGGCCGAATTCGGGGCGCTATCCATGCCTGGGCCGGACAAAGCTGGTTCCTCGCTCTAAGCGGCATAAGTCTTTAGGGACTCAAAAAAACCTCTCGAACAGCGACCGGCTCTCGCCCCATCATGACGGTCAGTTTTAGCTTTCTCCACTGAGGTGCTCAGCCTAGCTCAACTGGGGCACAATCGCAGTGGTTCTCCCAGCGCTACCTTAGCCGATATAACGGAACGTAAGGTACCAAAACATGGGAGCCAGGCAAACCCAACTATTGACCCAAGACATGATTCGGAGCCGATGCATATAATGCTATAAGTTCGGGGTGCCGCACTTGTGAAAGTGTTCGGACTTATCACACCATAATTTGGGGAACTTAAGCCCCTAGTGTATTTGGCCGTACCAAAGCGTACGGGTGCAACATGTCATAAGTGAACATATATAAAAAGGAATGCAATGATAGGCAAAAAGCGATGCATTGTTTATTCAAAAGATACTACAATGAATGCAGAATAATACAAATAGTGCGATAAGCAAGGGGTGGGACTATTTAACATGTCTCCCTCTAGGGGTAGGCTGTGGAATGGTGTATAAAACAGGTATAATGCTCATAATGGAGACCACCTGGATACTTGCCGTAGCTTTTCTCCTTTCCTGGCTGTTGCATCGTGAGTTCGGCAGATCTACTGCCGGGCAGGGCTTCTGGAAAACGGAGTCCTGAGAATAAGAAAAAAAGAATAACGAATTTGGGAGCCCTGGTGTGGTTGATCCGCACTCTGGGCATGCCGTGGTTGTGCCCCTCCCCCTATGCCCATGGTATCTCCAGAGCGTAGTGATGTACGCGTGGTACTCGTCTCGCGATTTCGCGAGGGCTGGGGTTGGGGCCGCATTGCTACGCGTGCTCCGAACGTGCCAGGTGGTCTTGTATTAGGTTACTCCGGGCGCGCTTGATGGTGTCCGGTCGCTTAACAGCCGGACTCGAGAACTGCCTTAGAAGGCTACTCTGTACTTCCACCACGAGAGCCGCTGTGTGCTCCTCCATTCGAAGAGAGCGTTCGGTGTTTCCGTTGACCGTGATGACTCCTCGAGGGCTTGGCATCTTGAGCTTAAGGTATGCGTAGTGTGGCACCGCATTGAACTTTGCGAATGCGGTTCGTCCGAGCAGTGCATGATAGCCGCTGCGGAACGAGACTATGTCGAAGATTAACTCCTCGCTTCGGAAGTTATCCGGGGATCCGAAGACCACTTCAAGTGTAACTGAGCCTATACGGTTGGCCTCTACACCTGGTATGACGCCTTTGAAGGTCGTCTTTGTGGGTTTAATCCTTGAGGGTCTATGCCCATCTTGCGCACTGTATCCTGATAAAGCAGGTTCAGGCTGCTGCCGCCGTCCATCAAGACTCTAGTGAGGTGAAATTCATTGATGATTGGGTCTAAAACCAATGCGGCGAATCCGCCATGGCGGATACTGGTTGGGTGGTCCCTTCATCAAAATTGATCGGGCAGGAGGACCACGGATTGAACTTTGGGGCGACTAGCTCCATCACGTATACGTCCCTGAGCGCACGCTTCCGCTCCCTTTTGGGGATGTGGGTTGCGTATATCATGTTCACCGTCCGTACTTGTGGGGGGAATCCCTTCTGTCCTCTATTGTTCGGCAGCCGTGTCTCCTCCTTGTCATTGCTATGTAGCCCCTTGTCATTGCCTTCGGCGATTAACTTGCCTGCCTGCTTGAACACCCAACAATCTATGTTGGTGTGATTAGCTGGCTTTTTGGGGGTGCCGTGTATCTGGCACGAGCGATCGAGTATCCAGTCCAAATTGGACGGGCCTGGAGTAGTTCTTTTGAATGGCTTTTTCCGCTGACCGGGTTTAGAGCCTCTGAATCTGGCGTTGACTGCCGTATCTTCGGTATTATCGCCGTTAATGCGGCGTTTGTGCTTATTGCGACGTGACCTGCCATTGCAGTCTTTGGTATCCGAACTACCAGAGTTTTTGGTTAGGTTGTTGCTGCGGGCTAGCCAGCTGTCTTCTCCCGCACAGAAGCGGGTCATGAGCGATGTGAGGGCTGCCATTGATTTTGGCTTTTCCTGTCCTAGGTGCCAGGCAAGCCATTCGTCGCAGATGTTGTGTTTGAAGGCTGCAAGGGCCTCTGCATCCGGACAGTCGACGATTTGATTTTTCTTGGTTAAGAACCGTGTCCAGAATTGTCTGGCCGATTAGTCTGGCCGCTGAATTATGTGGCTTAGGTCATCGGCGTTTGGTGGTCGCACATATGTGCCTTGGAAGTTATCGAGGAATGCGGCTTCCAGGTCCTCCCAACACCCAATTGTTTCGGCTGGCAGGCTGTTGAGCCAATGCCGAGCTGGTCCTTTAAGCTTGAGTGGGAGGTATTTGATGGCGTGAAGATCATCACCGCGGGCCATGTGGATATGAAGGAGATAGTCTTCGATCCAAACCGCAGGATCTGTTGTGCCATCGTAGGATTCAATGTTCACGGGTTTGAAACCTTCGGGGATTTGATGATCCATTACTTCATCTGTGAAGCATAGTGGGTGTGCGGCGCCTCTGTATTGGGCTATATCACGACGCAGCTCAAACAAGCTTTGTCTACTGTGTTCGGCCCAGCCGGGGTTGTTGTATCCGACGTGACGGTTGTCGTCGCGTATCGTAGGGCGCCCGCGCGATCCGTAGATCGATCTTGTTTGCCTCGCCTTATCCTCCAATATGTCTCGCAAGTCCAGCACATTCCCCCATGGCTTTGTGACGCCGAGGTATGACTTTAGTGGAGGGCCTAGAGGCCTCTCTGTCGCGGCCACGAGGTGGCCGGTCGGCCGTATTGTGCGCTGGGGACGTAGGTTTATGTGCTTCCTCCTCTAATCGGGGTAGCAACTTGCGTTTGGGGTAACTTTTGGAGGGGCGTTCGAGTTCATACTCTTCGGCCGCAAGGACTTCAGTCCATCTGTCAGCTAGCAAGTCTTGGTCAGCTCTAAGTTGTTGCTGCTTTTTCTTGAGGCTGCTTGCCGTGGCCATAATACTGCGTTTGAAACGCTCTTGTTCGACGGGATCCTCAGGCACGACAAATTCGTCGTCGTCGAGGCTTGCCTCGTCTCTAGAGGGAGGCATGTAATTATCGTCCTCTGCCTCTTCGCCTGCCGCTCTCTCACGAGGGCTGGCTTCTCCGTCCTCTTGTGCTGAATCTTGCTGGAGGAGGTTGTCTTCGGCACTGTCCGGGGTGTTATTATCTCCGGTGCCGGAATCTCCAGTCTTGCTGTGACGGGATTTGGAGCGGCGCCGCTGACGCCGGCGCTTAGGCTGCTTTTTTTGGAGGGGTCATCCTCTGCTGGTCCATCGCCGTTCTCATCCTTTGGGGTGTCCACCATGTATATGTCATATGACGAGGTGGCTTTCCAGTGCCCTGTAGGTGCTGGTTCTTGGTCATCTCCGGCATCGTCGTCCATACCATCGATGTCTTCGGAGTCGAAGTCTAGCATGTCGGTTAAGCCATCGACAGTGGCTACGAAGTGGGTGGTGGGTGGGCTTTGAATTTCTTCGCCGTCCGCATCCCAACCGTTCTGATCGTAATCCGGCCAGGGCTCTCCTGATAAAGAGAGACACTTTAGCCAATTTAGGATGTCGCCAAAAGGCGAGTGCTGAAAGATGTCCGCATCGGTGAACTCCATGATCGGCGCCCAATCGGATTCGATTGGCAGGGGCGCGGAAGGTTCGGGGTCCGGAGAGGAGTCCGACACCTTGGAGTCACGAGCTTCACAAGGGACAGGGTCGGTATTCGGATCTATCGCCGTAGAGGTAGCAGCCCCCGAGGTGGTGTCTAGCCACCCATCCTCGATCGGCGCCGTCGGCTCCGAGCTAAGGGTCGGGGCGGACTCTTGTGCGGACCTCGTGGCCTTGTCCGTGGCGAGCTAAATCATGCCAATCGTGATAAAGGCGGCACGCTTATGTGGCTCGAATCCGTCGAAGATCAAGTCTCCGCGGATGTCGGCCGTATAGTTCAAACTTCCGAATCTGACTTGATGGCCAGGGGCGTAGCTTTCGATCTGCTCCAGATGGCTGCTTAATTGCCCGCAGCGGCCGCCGAATACGAAGATCTGTCCGGGGAGAAAAGTCTCACCCAGGACCACGTTGTTGTTGATGATCGAAGGAGCCATCGGGCCTATAGGTGACGACACAAAGGAACTCTCAATGAAAGCACCAATGTCGGTGTCAAAACTGGCGGATCTCGGGTAGGGGGTCCCGAACTGTGCGTCTAGGCGGATGGTAACAGGAAAGAAGGGACATGATGTTTTTACCCAGGTTCGGGCCCTCTCGGTGGAGGTAAAACCCTACTCCTGCTTGATTAATATTGATGATATGGGTAGTACAAAAGTAGATCTACCACGAGATCAAGGAGGCTAAACCCTAGAAGCTAGCCGATGGTCTGATTGTTGTTCGTCCTACGGACTGAAACCCTCCAGTTTATATAGACATTGGAGAGGGCTAGGGTTACACAGAGTCAGTTATAATAGTAGGAGATCTACATATCCGTATCGCCAAGCTTGCCTTCCACGCCAAGGAAAGTCCCATCCGGACACGGGACGAAGTCTTCAATCTTGTATTTTCATAGTCTTGGAGTCCGGCCAATGATGATAGTTCGGCTATCCGGACACCCCCTAGTCCAGGACTCCCTCAGGTGGACTGGAAGTACATCAGGGAAAATGAAGAACACTATCCTGGAGTCTATGATAGTTTCAAGTCTTGTGGAGTAGAGGACTTTGTTGGGCAGAAGCTCACAAAGTGGAACGATGAGCTTATTATGCAGTTCTACTCCACAGCTCATTTCTACCCAGATGGAAGGATTGTCTGGATGTCTGAAGGTACTAGGTACCAATCAATAGTTGAAGAATCAGCAAAATTGATCAATGCTCCTAAGGAGAATGAAGATGACTTGGATGTCTATGCCAAGAAGAAGAAGGATCACAACTCCATGGCACATATGTACAAAGAGATCCCAGATGCTGCTCTTGAGACACACAAATTTGGATCAGTACATTACCTTCTGTCAGGTTTGCCAACAATCAACTGGATCCTCAGGCATACTCTATTGCCAAAGTCAGGTGATCACAAGATGGTCAAAGGCCATGCAATTAACCTGCTTCACATATTTGATGTGTCTCAAAAGTTCAAAGTCATGAGCCTAATTGTGGAAACTATCAAGAGGACAACTGCAGATCAAAAGAGAAGTTGTGGGTATGCCCCACAGATCCAGGAGCTAATCAACTCCAAGATGGGCACTGGCACATATCTCTTGGACAAGGATCACATGCCCATCTACCCAGACTTTGAGGATAACACTATGGTAATGGATGAGAATGAACCATCTTCTGTGCAAGTACAAGCAAAGAAGGAGAAGGCAAGGACTAAAAAGGCTGCAAAGATGCCAACCATTGATGAGGCATCTCAGTATCTCCTGAAGAGCAAGCAAGATCAGCTTGGCTACTTGATTGCCTCCACTCTGAGGATTGAGAAGGGATTGGCCACCCTGACTCAAAACCTGGAGAGCTTGGAGAGGATCCTGGAGCAGAAGTTCTATTATTTAGATGTGAAGGTCACTGTGATACAGTCAGTTGTTGAACAACTTCAGGATGAAGTGCTGGAGAAGAAGGGCAAGTCTACCACTGATGCTTTTGCTAGAGTGCCCAGAGGACAGAGATCTGCTAGAGTGCCAGTTACAGACACCAGAGCAACTTCACACTACTAGGGAAAACCCTAGCAGTAGCGCTGGTTTTGTGCTCACTAGTAGCACGGGTAGGCGCGCTACTAATAAGGCGCTACAGCTATTGCTTAGCAGTAACGCGTGCCCGCACGCACTATTGCTAAGACAAATAGCTGCAGCGTTTGTTCACTCCCACGCTACTGCTAATGTAACTACTGGTAGTGTGTTTTCTCTCCATCGCTACTAGTATTCTTTTTTTATTTTTTTATTTTTAGTGTATTTATGTGCCATCGTACAAATATTGGTACAATATCAGTTATGAGGTTTACATCATTATGTCCATAACAGTGTGTCAAATGAAGGTGGATTAGATCAAGTGTAGGCAATATGTGGTGCATGTCAAAAGTATACTACTAATCCAAACTTGATCTAGTTTGGACTAGTAGTACTTTCGATGTGCACCACATGTTGCCTCCACTTGAATCTAGTCCGCCAACACAAGCTATTTAATCATCATCATAGTCATTACCACCAACAGTATTTATTTAATCACCACTAACAATAGCTAATAATAATCATCATAGTCATTACCACCAACACTAGCTATTTTATCATCATAGTAATAGTGTAGCACATCATCATCCTCAAACTCATTTCTAGCTAGCTAATCACTCTTGCTGCTCTCTCTTAGGTAAAATAACATAAAACATGTATAGCTCTCCTCCTTGATCAAGTTGGAGCATGCAGATGAACTGTCTCCTAATCGTGGGTAGCGATCATTTGCTGCCCCTAGTACTTCTCTCGCTCCCCCATCACATATTTGGTCCAGTCTTGCACTATTAAGCATCCGTCGCTAATCTTGAATGCACTAAAGTAATCAGAGGATATCTTGGCCGAAGTGATAATACTCATGGTACCTTTAGTCTCGATCCCATAAGGCACAACATTCATAGGGAGTCCCTGTTGAAGAACATCGTATGGTAACATACTTAGCAATGAAGTTTAGCTTCAAAAATAATGTATGGAAAAGATGCACTGAGGACAAATAGTAAAAATCTTACCATCCTTCCTAGATAGATGTGACCGTAGTTCATTACGAACACTATTGGTCGCACGTTTTCAGTACTAACATTTCTAAATGCAGGAAGAAAAATTTTCTTGACAGTATCAAGATCCTCAAGCCATGAAACATAATGACTGAGCTCCTCGTAGTTGAGTTCAGCCCGGACAAGATATCTGGTCCTGTCTATCAAGTTACTGGACATGTTTGCTTGCAATCAAATAAGTGACAATACAAATTAGTTGTCAACTATTTTGAATAAACAATATCAAAGACATAAATATGGTTGAGAAACTTACATAATGGTAGAACTGGAGGCGTCTGCACATCGACCCAGATGTCGGTATTACCTTCAATATCATCTTCCGGATGAATATCAAAGGTGATAACCATATCAGGCTCAAATGCATAAGTCTTGCATAGTGCTCGCCATGTTTTGCATCCAAAATAGGTGTAGTCATCTGAATTGTATAATTTTACGTTGAAAATATAACCATGTCCATGCTCGGTCTTGAAGTAATTTTTTTTTCCTCCATAGTACGACTGAAACCTATCTTGTCCAATACAAAAACTCTTGCATGGCAGGGGATATGCTAGTAGAATAGTAAAAAAAGACTTGTCATGCTTAATGACATGCTTAAATTATAAGTTGAAGCAAATGAAGCAAATGTCATGCTTAATTACGAAAAAAGACTTGTCGTTGTGACTTACTGTATCCACTTCGAAGTTCTCGTCCAGCTTGATGTTGAAGCGCCTATCATCATCTAGGAAGATTCCGTCGCACAGGTCGCGCTCGTCTTTGCAGTATTTGCAAATACCGAAATCCTTTTCGTCATCAGACATTTCCTATGTTCATAGTTAAAACATTAATTGAAAATCGATCGAAGACAACTACCAGGATACTCAACACATAAATCCGGGGCACTCGATATTTCCTACATATTCTGGCACAAGTCATGCCAAAATTGACGAAAAAATCCAGCATGACCTTTGCTAAAATAGGACATATCGAGCGCCTGAAATTTGCCGGAACGGAAATGAATCAACACTCCGGCAAAACATAGGCCACTCGGAGGTGTAACCTGAAAACATGACCGGACACTTGGATATTGAGCAACACAAGATATACATTTCAAAATATCTTATAGAACTCAAATTAGTATGCATTCAATAAGCAAAAGTAAATCATCTCATGCGTCCGTACATCATCGAATATTATCACTAATACATCACGAATAGTGTCATACATATAACATCACTGATACAACTAAAACCCTAGCACACGGCGGGTATCGACGCGGGCGGTGGACACCCACAGAGAAGGAACCATCACGGGATCATAGCTCCGGTGAGATCCTTGGAGAACCTGCCAGGTATTGGAGAACATGTGCTCCAACACAAACAAGTAGCGACGGACGTGCGCGTCCTCCTCACTGACACGGTGACGCACTACCTCCGCGGAGTCCTCGAGCCTCTGGACCGTCACTGGCCCACGCGACCGCCACCAAAGAAGGTTCGGGTCAACAACAGGTTGGCTCCTCACCAACCTGCGCTCCCCGGTAGGTAGCGCCTCCCAGTACCATCCCGGCGGAGCCCAGTCCCGGACATGGCCCACCTGGTCAAGCAGGTGTCGTCCTCCGCCGACTCGACAACGAGGATGCGGGATAGGCATCGTCCACGTCGAGGCGGGAAAAATTGCTTTAACTAAAAAATAGCAACAAGTCTTACTAACTAGTTCTATTAATTCAACTAGTTCTTACTATAAATAAACTTACTATAAATAAAAATATTATAGTACCTAATTAGTACCTAGTTCTTACTAACTAATTAGTACCTAGGAACTACTGCCCTAATTACCATCTAATTTGATGAACCTATAGGGGTGGAAAGTGGTAGCGGATATTCCAATTATCCAACTATAAAGTGAAATAAGTGGTCAAATTTTACTCGTTTTATGATTCATCTTAGAAATTTGATTCGTTTCCACCCTTACATGAACCCTAACTCATTTGAGCCGCATCCGCATCCGATTTGTTTCCACTCTTACATGAACCCTAACTAATTTGATGCAACTAAAAATATAAAGAAACCCTAGGCAGAGGTAGGGAGAGGGAGGAGCAGGCGTGCTCACCTCGGGTGCTGCTGACGAGGAGGGCAGGCGGCGTCGATGTCGAGGTCGGGGCTCGGGCCTTGGCGGATGGCGGCGTCGAGCTCGGGTCGGGGCGGCGTCCGGGCGGCGTTGAGGTCGGGGGTGGGGGCGGCGTTAAATCTGGGGTCGGGAGGCGTGGAGGGTGTGAGAGGCGTTGGCCACGACAGGCGACGGCGTAGAGTGGAGAGTTGGATTTGGGGGAATTGGCCGTGGGGAAGGACGAACCCCGTGGTTAAGTCAGAAGTAGCAGTAGCGCGTTCCAGGAAGAACGATGTTGCTACGTTAGCTACAGCGCATTCTGGGATACACGCTACTGCTACTCCTTTCTCTTTTTCCCCTTTTTCATTTAGTTTTCTTCACATTTTTTTACCTTATTCTATTTCTTTCATTTTCAATTACCTTTCCATTTTCTTTCCATTTAATTTTATATCCTTTAGCAGTAGCGAGTTTAGATTAAAACGCGCTGCTACAAATAAAGTAGTGGTAGCGCGGTTCGTTATAGGTCGCTACTACTATGTGTAGCCTATCGGCTAAGCCGTGGGAATTTTAGTAGTAACGTGTTTAGAGCAAGACGCGCTACTGCTAGAACTTTATCTGCAACGCGGTTTTCTCAGGCGCGCTACTGCTACTTAGCACCAACGTGCTTTTTTGACCCTCACTACTGCTAAAGTTCTGTGTATAAGGTTTTCCCTAGTAGTGTCATCTGCATCGGCTACAGCTTCAGTGCCAACAGCTCCAGCACCCACTCCGCCAGCTCCATCTACATTAACGGATGCATTCGTCCTTGGAGTTTTATCTACACCACCACCTGAAGACCAAGCCTGAGAGTCGATCTAGCACTATGCATTTCTTATGAACTTTTTGGTAAATTGTTGCCAAAGGGGGAGAAAATGTATAGATCATAGGCTTCGGGAGAGAGTGTTGCTTTTTGTTCTCTCTTGTTTTTGGTGGTTGAACTTTGTTATTTGCTCGTTTACTCTATGCTTTTGTGTGATACTTGGATGATCGTGTGTTTGATCATATGCTACCTTAATGTTTGTTGGATGACATTATCCTTTTATATCTCTATATGATCATTCACTTTGCTTGGTGATGAGTGTATTTAATTATTATCATTTTGAGCGCTCCACCAAGATGTTTATGACATGGAAGAGTAACCCATGATCCTAACTCATTGTGCATTTGCAGTCCAAAGCAAATCTTAAACTATGCACAAATTTAGAGGAGCTCTTGCTTTTCACATACTTCTCAAAGCGACAATATATTTCACTCTTATTATCGTCTGTCGAAGCTTTGATTTATATGTCGTCATCAATTACCAAAAAGGGGGAGATTGAAAGTGCAACTATCCCTAGGTGGTTTTGGTAATTCCTAACAACATATAGCTCATTGAGCTAATGCTATTTCAAGATAAATATTTCAGGAAAGCTCAATGATTAGCATGGCATGGATGAGAAAAGTGGACCCCTCAAAATGCTAAGAACAAAAGGATTGGCTCAAGCTCAAGACTCTACATTTTCTATTTAAGTGACCCAAGATCACATTCAGTCTATATGAAAACCCAATACTGTCAAGGAGGGATGAGGTGTTGCTTAATGAGGCTCTTGCTCAAAATGCTTAGTGATATGCTCCAAAGCCCTCAACTATTTTCTCACATCCACATATGACCTAAACCAAAAGTCAAACTCGGCCCCACCGATTCTTTCTATCCGGCGCCACCGAGTTCAGATGTCATAGCCACTGCCACAAACCCTAGGCAAATCGGTCTCACCGATAGGGATCTTGGTCTCACCGAGATGGGTTGCAATCTCTCTGTTTCCCTTCATAACGTTTCGGTCCCACCGAGATAAGCGATCGGTCCCACCGAGATTGCAATGTAAACTCTCTGTTTCCCTTTCGTAACATTTCGGTCTCACCGAAATGAGCGAATCGACCCCACCGAAGTTTACGACCAACTCTGGTTAGCTTATTACCAAAATCGGTCTCACCGAGTTTGTGTAACCGGTCTCACCGAGATTACGTTATGCCCTAACCCTAACCATATCGGTCCTACCGAGTTGCATGTCGGTCCCACCGAAAATCCTAACGGTCACTAGATTTGTTGAATCGGTCCGACCGAGTTTCTCAATTCGGTCCCACCGAGATTGGCAAGTTGTGTGTAACGGTTAGATTTTGTGTGGAGGCTATATATACCCCTCCACCTCCTCTTCATTTGTGGAGAGAGCCATCAGAACCTGCCTACACTTCCAGCATACATTTTCTGAGAGAGAACCACCTACACTTGTGTTGAGGCCAAGATATTCCATTCCTACCATCTGAATCTTGATCTCTAGCCTTCCCAAGTTGCTTTCCACTCAAATCTTTTTCCACCAAAACCAAATCCTGTGAGAGAGAGTTGAGTGTTGGGGAGACTATCATTTGAAGCACAAGAGCAAGGACTTCATCATCAAAACACCATTTGTTACTTCTTGGAGAGTGGTGTCTCCTAGATTGGCTAGGTGTCACTTGGGAGCCTCCGACAAGATTGTGGAGTTGAACCAAGGAGTTTGTAAGGGCAAGGAGATCGCCTACTTCATGAAGATCTACCGCTAGTGAGGCAAGTCCTTCGTGGGCGACAGCCATGGTGGGATAGACAAGGTTGCTTCTTCGTGGACCCTTCGTGGGTGGAGCCCTCCGTGGACTCGCGCAGCCGTTATCCTTCGTGGGTTGAAGTCTCCATCAACGTGGATGTACGATAGCACCACCTATCGGAACCACGACAAAAACATCCGTGTCTCATATTGCGTTTGCACTCTCCAAACCCTTCCCTTTACATTCTTGCTAGTTGCATGCTTTACTTTCCGCTGCTCATATACTCTTTGCATGCTTGCTTAAATTGTGTTAAGATTGCTTGACTTGTCCAAAGTTGCTAAAATCTGCCAAGAACTAAAATTGGGAAAAGGATAAGCTTTTATTTGGTCAAGTAATCTAATCACCCCCCCTCTAGACATACTTTCGATCCTACACCATGGATAGATGTGCCGCCATGCCAAGACGTCGTCCCAAGCAGTACGGCCCCACCGCCGCCAACGTCGCACGGGCTTTGCCCGGTGACGCACCTTGGCGGCGACCGGGGAGGACAAAAGGTGTCGGCGGCGGTTGTCTTGGCGAGATATGGTTCCGCCCGGGCCGCTCCCTGGGAGCGGCACGGGGACGTGTCTGCGAAAGAGATGAGTCAATCTTATTGTAGTAGACAGTCGAAAAACGATTGTGCTAAGACCTTATATGTAGGACCACCGCACCAGAGTAGTAACCATCGCCGATAAAGAGTGTCGTACATTGGAGGATCAAATATGTAAACACACGAGAGTAGGCGCACGAAAACTAGATCCAAGCATATCCACCAAGACTAGCATGAACCTTAACTCGGAAGATTCGACGGAGACACATCTTCACATGTTTTTCGACAATACTAGACGCATTATCGGGACAGAGTTCGGACGTGGAAGGCGTTAATTGGATCCACGAGACGGGGTTCGGACGATGAGAGGAAACCTGGCTGCTTGGGAGATTTTTCTTGGGGATGAGGAGGGTTGTTTCATGTGACCCGAGATACTTTACCCCGGAGTCTGGAGCATATAGGGTTCGCATCTTGTTATCATTTCTTCGTCGTCACGTGTATGCACCAACAAGCCGCCCAATTGTATTGTGCTTGGTGGTAAGCTGTGAGAGTGTCGATCAAGAGGATCTTCCCGGCCACACGTTCACGATTCACAAGAGTTAACATACATCCGTACCGGGAGCAGTGTTACTTAACTATCGGCACCAGTATCTTCCCATGCAAGTACAGTGGCGCTAAGATAGGGACCTGGACGTGGCCGCGCCGAGCCTCGACAGGCTAACATGGGACGGGAGAGGCGCGGGACTTTTCTAAGCCATCGTCGGTCAGTGAGAGAGAGATAGAGAGAGACAGGAGAGCAGCGAGCGGCAGGGGCGGCCATATGCACGCCGGTGATCGTGGGCCCAACAAACGTCGCATTAGCAGAGAGTTCCAATGATTTTGTTTGCTCGCCGCTTGGATCTTTGTTTACGCGGCCGACGTGTGGCGGCTCCTCCGTCGTGCGTCCGTCCGGCCGGGGACTTCTGTTTACATTTACACATGCATATGCATGGAGACAGATCAGGGCAGCGTTCGTGAGACCCACTCCGTGGTCATGACGCCCGGGCCACGTAGTAGTAGGAGTACGATATTGGAAATGATGATGGTGCTTTGGGGGCGCGTGGGCCTGACCGGCTGGGAGTTGTGGGAACGATGGGGAATTAACAAGATCTCGTAGTGCATGTCCTGATCAATCATCAGGGCCTTAATTTGATCGAGCTTGCGTTCCCTTTGTTTAACCTTCCTGCTTCCGTGTTCTGTGCCGCGTCTTTGGTTAAACTGGCTTCACCAAGGAGTCCTGGGTACCAACACGAAAAGAAAAGGGTCGTGGGCTCCTCCAAAGTTGCAGGCAGCCGCAGTTAATTTACTGCGTCGTCCTGCCTGCGCATGAGCAGAGCCCAGCGAGATCCATCGAGTATACTATTCCGTCGTGATGCTACCCTGCCCAGCGAGCAGGACCAACGGGCCGGGATATGCGCCGCGCAGGATCGATGGAGACCCGACCCGACCCGACCCGACCCTTGTCGAGCACTCGCTGCCGCGGGGGCAGATTCGGTGAAAACAAAACAGGCGTCGTCGGCAGCCCCCCAGGCCCCGGAAAACTACCTTTTCTGTCCTTGTTTTCTCTTCGGATCCGCTGACGGGCTGAGGCGCGCCGCGGGAGAGCACGGCGGGTGTCAGCAGTACAGCCGGTGGCGTCGGCGCGGCGGCCGGCACGTCACCGCCTGCTGCACAGCGCGCCCCGCTCGTTTGACCGGCCACCGACGATTGTCGCCGGCACGCGCACGTTTTTGGCCGCGGCAAGGGGCAGTCCGGGAAAGCCACCTGCCATGCTGCCGTCCCAGATTGTTTTCTGCATAGAACAAGAACCGTCTCACACGTACAGTATTGTTTATGCGTGCGGCTTCTGCTGACTTTTCCCACCAAGCAAACACGCTTTCTGAAATTCGCCATGCGTTGCGTGCGTACGGCTTGTGCTGCCAAATTGTTACTAGTATCTCTCTATAATCTGATGAATCCAAGTTAAAATTTTGGCCTCCGAAATTCGTCGGCGCGCATGTCTCCCCTAGTGTTTTGCCTGCCACGACTTGGCCGTTGCGGCGGAGAGGTACACGTCTTTGTTTTTTTTTTTTTTGTGCAGGGGAGGTACACGTCTTCTCCACCACACCCAATAATACGCTCACGAACACAGCTACCTCTACCAGCAGGCATGGTATTTGACTTCGTTTTTTATTTTATTTTATTTTATTTTTTTGCGGGTGACTTCGTTTTTTTGTTACTCCTACTATAATGTCATGTCTTCTGACTTACTCGAAGTCACGTTCAGTGTGCATGGACCCGTTTTCTTATATGGACAATGTATGCACCCTGTGTTTGACTTAACAATGGATATAAAATATGAATACAATTGTACATTCACTCCTGGATAGTACGTTGGGATGCACTCTCTACTCACACGTCAACTCCCGGCTATGGATGCTGAAAATTTTGCAGAGACACGCGGATCCACTTCGTTAGAGCATTTCTAGCCTTTCCTCTAATTATGTAATCCCTTTGTCCTAAAATGTAAGAAGTTTTTGCAGTTAAATTAGAACTGAAAAAACATCTTACAATTTGGTATGGAATGGAGTACCTTATTACAAAAAGTCGTATGAAATTTACATCCATCTAGCCCTCTCATATTTCTATAATCCTTAAAAAGGACTTTTAAACCCTCAAACTAACACATTTGTGCATATTTTTGCTCTGAAAAGATGCACTTTCAACATTTTCTATTTCCTCAGGCGACTCTCTCTCTCTCTCTCTCTCTCTCTCTCTCTCTCTCTCTCTCTCTCTCTTGCGCGCGCACGCCCAGCTGTGCACGTCCGTCGGTGCCGACCTCAACGTTGGCCGCATCCGGCCTACCTCGCGCGCACGTGCCATCTCCTTAGCCCCGTCTTCGTTTCTCATTGTCTTCAACTAGATTCCGGTGATTCTTTTAGTTATTCGTCTTCCCGTCGTCTCCGGCCATGGCGGCGCTCATCCTCATTGTCCCCGGCCACAAGCACAACAACACAAAGAAGCGAAAGAGAGCATAATGAGAAGAAATCAGGTACAAACGGGAAAGATTACAAAGAAACATGGTCGTCGACTGCCATCACCAATTACAACCAATCCTTGTGTTCCAGACCACACCATCGTGCCACCAGGAGAAGCAGAAGATGAACTCATTCAAAATAAAGAAGTGTCCAAACCGTGTCCCGTAGAGGATGAATTTTGCCGATTTGCTTTGCTCATTTCTCACAAGACGCATGTCGCGCTTATTGAGCATCTATCAAATTATTTTTGCACATCATCTGCCTTAGCCCCAAGTTTTATTTTTCAAAGGGAGCCAAAAACCACTGCCCTCTCCATCAGTAAGATGCATACATTCATTCTTATTAATTATTAATTAGAGTACATAACAAAGATATGAAATTAACACCTACAATCAGGTCAACTCTTTCGAATCAACACCTTTAAGAAGGGATAAACATCCTCGCGCCACCATCGCCACATCCAGTTGTAGACGGAATCAGGGCCGGTCCTGTGATTTTAGGGGCCCGGGGCGAACCCAAACCTCGGGGCCCCTAGTATAAACGTCACACAACAATTATAAGCAAAATCGCATACATTGTTATTGCCATTGTTGATGTCAGTATTTTCATCTTGTTAAGATTCAGAATTCCAATTACATAGTTGGTTTCTCTTCCTTCGCAAGAAGTATCCACAATACTCAACTCATCATTAGGGTTCTTCGAAGCACCAATGATCCACACGCTGCTCCATTCCCTTTAAAAAAATTCTACCAGAAGCATACTTTGTAGACGACATGATAACAGAAGGGCTAGGATTCTTTTTGGCATCGAAAGGTTGCACAGTCTTGTAAATTACTACTTAATTTACAGTATACATCTAGGGAATGGTTATGTGATATACCTGAAATCGTTCAGATCGGCGTCGGCGACCACTCATCGGACGCTCGGCACGGCAATGTTGCGATGTGGACTGTCGTCTGCCGAACGCCCTCAACGATGTGTGTGTGTTTCAGCGCCTAGGGACAGGGGATCGGAGTTTGTCGGCGAACTACGGCGGTCGGCGGTCAGGGCCTCAGGACCTTGGCGCAAACCGTCGAGCGCCTGCAAGGCCGGAACTAGCGATCGGGGCTCAGAAGAAGGGATCGTAGCAACCAGATATGGGAACTCATGATGGAAAAGAAAACAAAATTGGCAATTGCCCCGGGAGTAGTAGACGGGATTCTCGGGATGGATTGTAGGCTTCCTAACGTACCTGCTAGCTCGACTGTTTTGCATAGACAAAATCAAGGCTGCTTAGCCTGTTACCGCGAGGCTGTGTATCGGGCCAGGGTCAAGGGCTAGCTGCTGCATAGGGCGTACCACCTGGCACGGGGCCCCTGGATATCGGGGGCCCGGGGCGGCCGCCCCCCTGCCCCCCCTCAGGGCCGGCCCTGGACGGAATGAATAAACATTTTCATCCTGATTGTCGAGATGAGTCAATGAAGACCAACACATAACAAGTAGACACCGTCTTCAACACGGTAGGGGCACAAGTTTATCGTTGCTGAGCCCGACTAACAAAGATCGAGACAAAAGTTTCAGCGCAGACATGAAGTGGTGTCTCAATCAGCTTCTTGATAGATCGTTCAATAGTCGCATCCGTCGGTACTCCACGCCAGGCCAAAAGGGTGCTAGCAGATTGGTGGGGGCATCTTCCCACCTTGGACCACCGCCATGGACGTCAAGGGACGCCCATTTCCTTGCGCGTATCTGGTCGATGCCACTCCACACCAGTTTGAGTTGCACTGTAGAATCAACCATAGCATTGGAGCCGTTGCCCCGTTAGTAGATGCCAGCAAGGAACTGCCATTGAACCCCTTACTCATCAGCGTCGGACATTTCCGTTTATGCCACCAACCTTGAAGCACTTGAAGCGCTTGTCCTTCGTCTCCAGCAAGACCTCCTTGCAAGCGGTGGGGCTGCTCCGAGTCTGCCGCCCGACGACCAACCTTGACCTCTTGGAGCGGCCCCGATGACCCCTCGCGCGTGCCAGCACACCGGGCTCGTCTGAACCCGCAGACAAGCCCAAGCCAGAAACCACTGGACTCTTGGTCGCTCGACGGAACAACGAGGTGAGTGATTGGGGGCTAGCGGCCATGGAGGCGAACTGGAGGGGTAGGGGGTGACCGCCGCGGCCGGAGTGGCAAGCTGTGAGGAAGGTGGACGCCGGCGTCGGATTGACGCACGAGGAGGGAGGTGGGCAAAGAGAGAAGAGTGTGTGATGAAACGAGCTTTGACTGCACAATTTTTATATCATACTTCTCCCGTCCCAAAATTCTTGTCTCAGATTTGTTCAAATACGGATATATCAAATCACGTTTTAGTATTAGATACATCCGTATCTAGACAAATTTAAAACAAGACGAACCCGTACCTCCCTCCTTCCTACCGACACGCCCCCACGGCATGACGCGCATCGAGAGACGGCCGGCCGCCACGTCTTGCCCACATTTATTCCCTCCCTCGTCTTCCCATCCCGGCATCCCACCCCCCAAAATAAGACGGTGTTCAAACCCCCAAATCCCACACCGGCCGCCACCAAAAGCTCCGCCATTCCCATTCCCGTTCCCATCCCCAGCGATAATAGGCCTCCTCCTCTCCCCCTAAACCAAAACCAAAACCAAAACCTTCCCCCCCGAGCCCGACCCGCCGATCCGCTTCTCCCGCGCCCCCGCCCCGAGCCCCGCCGGTGGAGGTTTCGAGGCCGGTGCGGCGGCGGGATTCCGGCGGCGCTGGCCCTCGGCTGCGAATCCGGCGTCGGCGCGGCGAAGGCGCGTCGTGCGCGGGCGCCTGCTGCTGCAATGAGGCGGCGCTCCGTGCTGCCGTCCCACCACGACGACGCGGAGAAGGGCGGCGGGAAGCCGCCGCAGTCGCGCCTCTGCTTCCTCGCCACGCTCTGCGTCATGTTCTGGGTCCTCATCTTCTACTTCCACTTCTCCGTCCTCGCCCCCGACCCCGACGCGCGGCCCGTCGCCGTCGCCACGCAGGCCCGCATTGCCCACGACCACCTCCCGGACCGCGTCTTCAACCACGACGGCCTTCTCCGCACCCCGCCCGCCGCCGTCGGCAAGGAAGAGGCGCCTGTGGCTGTCGTCGGCAAGGAGGAGGCGCCCGCGGCCATCGTCGGTAAGGAGGAGGCGCCCGCGGCCGTCGTCGAGAAGGAGGAGGCGCCCGCCGCCGTCGTCGAGAAGGAGGAGGCGCCCGCCGCCGTCGTCGGCAAGGAGGAGGCGCCTGTGGCCGTCGTCGGCAAGGAGGAGGTGCCCGCGGCCGTCGTCGGCAAGGAGGAGGTGCCCGCGGCCGTCGTCGGCAAGGAGGAGGCGCCCGCGGCCGTCGCCGAGAAGGAGGAGGCGCCCGCGGCCGTCGCCGAGAAGGAGGAGGCGCCCCCGAAGGAGTACCCGTTCCAGCGGGCGCTCAAGACGGCGGAGAACGCGAGCGACCCGTGCGGCGGCCGGTACATCTACGTGCACGAGCTGCCGCCGCGCTTCAACGAGGACATGCTCCGGGAGTGCCACAGCCTCAGCGTCTGGACCAACATGTGCAAGTTCACGGGCAACGACGGTCTCGGCCCGCCGCTGAGCAACGAGGACGGTGTTTTCTCCAACACCGGCTGGTATGCCACCAACCAGTTCGCCGTCGATGTCATCTTCGGCAACCGGATGAAGCAGTACGAGTGCCTCACCAAGGACTCGTCCATCGCCGCGGCGGTGTTCGTGCCCTTCTACGCCGGGTTCGATGTTGCAAGGTATCTCTGGGGGTATAACATTACGATGAGGGACGCCGCGCCGCATGATCTGGTGGATTGGTTGAGGAAGAGGCCCGAGTGGAATGTGATGGGTGGGCGTGACCATTTCTTGGTTGGGGGAAGGATTGCGTGGGATTTCAGGCGATTGACAGACGAAGAATCTGACTGGGGCAACAAGCTGCTGTTCATGCCGGCTGCGAAGAATATGTCAATGCTGGTGGTGGAGTCAAGCCCATGGAATGCCAATGATTTTGCGGTGCCATATCCGACTTACTTCCACCCTGCCAAAGATGAAGATGTTTTCCTGTGGCAAGATAGAATGAGGAGCCTGGAGAGGCCGTGGTTGTTCTCATTCGCGGGGGCTCCTCGACCTGGTGATCCAATGTCTATCAGAGGGCAGCTCATCGATCAGTGCAGGACATCAAGTTTCTGTAAATTGTTGGAGTGTGACCTTGGAGAGAGCAAGTGCCACTCCCCAAGTGCAATCATGAAGATGTTCCAGAGCTCTTTATTCTGCTTGCAGCCCCAGGGTGATTCTTATACTAGAAGATCTGCCTTCGACTCAATGTTGGCTGGCTGCATACCTGTTTTCTTCCATCCTGGTTCAGCATATGTCCAGTATACATGGCATCTTCCGAAGAATTATACGAGTTACTCGGTCTTCATCCCTGAAGGTGGCGTCCGTGATGGAAATGTCAGTGTTGAGGAGATACTAAGAGGTATCCATCCAGACGTCGTCAAGCAGATGAGGGAAGAGGTTATCAATCTCATACCAAAGGTGATATATGCTGATCCAAGGTCGAAACTGGAAACGCTGAAGGACGCGTTTGATGTTTCGGTTTCGGCAATCATCAACAAAGTGACACAATTGAGAAGAGATATCATCTCTGGCAGCGAAGATAAAGATTTTATTGAAGAGAATAGCTGGAAGTATGAACTGTTAGAAGGACAGAGGACAGTCGGACCTCATGAGTGGGATCCATTCTTCTCGAAGCCCAAGCCCAAAGACAAGGGTGCAGATTCTGGTAATTCATCAGCTGAAGCGGCCAAGAATTCTTGGAAAATCGAACGAGGAGACCAGAATTAGACCGCACGATTGACTGCTCTTAGAGATGAGCAAAACAGCTATCCTAGCTGACGGTGCTCTGATGCAAATCCGCGGTAAAGAATCCTTAGATGCTGTAGCCTTGGTGATCATGTATGTTGTTGATGATCCAGCCCCTGCAGCCGGTGTAAGAAATGTTACCACCAAAAGCCCTTGAGAAAATATGGCACATGGCCTTTCCTTTGCCTCTACAGATATACTTTTTCATACTAGAATTTTCATTTGTTTCGTTTGCCCAATAACGCTATGTAAATCCTTGCAAGATCTAGTGGTATGTCAATTTTGTTGCTGTCCTGTTTTCAGCATTCTGTCTGTTTTATCACCCTGGCCGCATGACTTGGAATTTACTACGTATATACACCATCTTTTTACATGCCCAATTTATCAAAAGAACTGGGGAGTCTCGGGCTGACAAGTGGCTGGATCGAGCCTTGCTCCGTCATTGTCAATGTGTTCCTGTTCATGGCGTGTAGCCTGTCTGCCTGAATCATGTGAGAAGTTAATGTGGCCATGTGGGACTAGTTTCCCCTTCACCTGTTTGCAAACCAGAGAGGAGCCCTCCCATTGTGATCTCGCTGTCCAGTTTCCTCACATTGTGATCTCATTTCATCAGGCCGCGGGAATCAGGGCTTGTGAGCTGATTTCATCAAAGATACAGTTAATGCTTCATAATTTGCTCACAGCAGTCGGCAGCGTCTTCCTAAAACAACAAGATGAGCATATACGTAGTGGATTCTACAGAGTCTGAAGGATGAGACGGAAGAGAACCGGCTGCTCCTCAATATCAGGTACTATATGCTTGCTCTCTGAAGCCCCTCTTTGCTGCTAAAAGTTAGAATTGACGATTGAAAATTCCAGTAATGCGCCTTTCAGTCCATATACTATGATAATGCAGTTTTCCTTCCACTTGTCTCTTGTTGAGAGTGGTCCTTGCTGACATAAATGGGGAACAGATTTGATATTAGGTCAGCATATAGTACCACGGATTTTATACTTACTACCGAACTAACCATGACTTATACTTAATTAAAAAAACAAAAACCCATGACTTATACTGGCAGGAAATCCGGGAGTCCTTGTCTTTGGAGCGGAAATTGAGGTCGTCATGTGGAAACAATCCAAGTTGCTGTCAAGTCCCAAAGGCCAGCCAGGTCCATCAGCAACAGCGAGCGAAAGCAGGTGCAGTACTGCACTGCACGTATGCTCATGAACTTGGGCGGTCTGGCGTGAAAAAGCGCGGCACCGTCCCGGCCTTTGGGATCTCGGAGTTGGGTCCATTTCGCAAGCAAAGAGACGGTGGTGTCGCCTCGAAGCATGGAATCCAATCCGTTCCAATCATGGGTGGGACTGGGAGGTCGTGGCATGGAAGCGCGCGGTTTGTTATATTGGGTGGCGCAGCTTTTGAGCCGTAATCTTCTTTTGTTTTAAGCTCCCGAGCCTGATGAGATGATTATGGTTATGACAAAGCTGCTGATGTTTTACTACTGATGCTACTCATGTCGTTTTGGAACATGGTCATATCGGTCATATTTTTTATAGAGTAAAATGCATCGTAAGTCCTAAAACTATTGGAGGTGTGTCGGTCTAGTCTTACAACTTTGAAACTGCAGTTTTAGGGCTATTGGAATGAGGCGTTGCCTCGCCTCATTCTCACACCCTCATCTTCTCCCACGCACAGAATGTTCAGAGGAGATAGTACAGAGGCATTAGTTGCATGATGGCTTGAGCTCCAGCGAGGAGGGTAGACTAGTCATCTCAGCCTCACCCTGCAGTAGCAGAGCGACACATCGTGCATCCAATTGCTACCCACTTGTGGCTGCTGTTGGGGCCGCGTCACTCTCGCCGACCTTTGCGCCAGCTTCGTGGTTTTCCATGCACTCCTCTGCGCTGTCCAATAGCAGCGACAATTTCCCACCTGTGTCCATGCTCGTGCCAAACAACAATCTATGGCAAGGGTGCCGGGCAACAACAATGTCACACACACACACACACACACACACACACACACACACACAGAGGGGAGGGAGAGAGGCGGGATAGCGTCCTCCATCCCGATTGGCTCGGGGTCTCCCCGGCGGTAGCGCAGAGGGAGAGGGATGTCATCCTCCATGCCATCTGGCTCAAGGTCTCCCTGGTGGCCACGCTAAACTTCTCTACGAGGCTGCCTTGCAGCTCATGGCCACGCAAGTGGTGGGCATGCAGGTTGCGACACACATTGCGACGTTGTAGGGTATGGACCACTTTTCATGACGTAAACACATATAAAGGGCTCATCTGAAAAAAATGCACAATAGATGTTGGCCATGCAAGTTTAGGACCAGAGATGAACAAACTTAGATAGATTTGGTACCCAAAACTGTAGTTTCAAAGTTATAGGACTAAAACTGAGACACCTCCAATAGTTTTAGGACCTAAAACTGCGGTTTCAAAGTTCTATGACTTAAACTGACACACCTCCAATAGTTTTAGAATCTATGATGTATTTTACTCTTTTATGTACTCTCTTCATCCCATTACATCCAATATGCTCACATATTGAAGGCAATAACGTCTTATAACTTTACTATGGGACGGAGGGAGTAACATTTAGCTGATATGAAATCGTAAGTTTGGATCTACTACCTGTGTCAGGGTTTATGAGTCATTATCATATTTTGGATCAAAGTTTAACCACATAGTATTTGATTACCAAAATATTAATGCATGTCACAAAAAATTATATTGTTTGATTCGTGTTTGAATGTAAATATAACTTATATTCTATTAGTTGAAATTATGATCAAAATATGATCCAAACTACGAGGGGACTAGTAAACCAGGATGGAGGCAGCTACAAATCGCGATGATGACATATGGTGTCAGGCGCTCCAGATCGATTCAAGGGTTCAACGACGACTATTTGATCCTTATGGGCATGTGCATGAAGATTTTTTGGCTGTCATCGACAAGGTCAGGGCGGTTCTGGTAGGTAGCGGCAACAACAACTCCTTTTGCTGGAGGTAGTTGTCGTACGGTGGTCTCGGAACTTAATTTTTATTGTGTTGAGGATGCTTTGTAATTCTGTTGAACTTTTATAATAGGTACTTGTCCTTTTCACCAAAAAATAATCCCGTATCCATACAACAACTATAGTATAGAGAAATGTGGACCCAAAAAGCTCTTCAACAATTTCATAAACGCGTAAAAGAGATTGCAAGATCCCGTATAATCTTTGAAACTTCTCCTCTATAAAATTTACGGGATTCTTTATAATCTCCAAAACTTCCCCTTTATCTACATGAAGATGGCCCATGTGCGGGGCGGGATGCCCCTGGTTTTTCCATTTCGCCTTTTCTTTTTTCTTTTCCTTTTTGTTTTTATTCTCTTCTTGAAAATAATCAAGGATTTCATAAAAGTTCCTAATTTTTAAAAAATGCTAATTGTAATAAATATGTTTGAGAAATCATAAAACGTTCGTGAATTCAACTAATGTAATGATTTTGAAACTATTGGGAAAATCATAAATTTTTTGCATATTTAAAAAACTATTATGATTTTTTTCGCATATTAAGAAAATGATCAAGAATTTGGAAAAATGTTCGTGAGTTCAAATTTTTTTTCATGTTTTTTTAAAAAATTGTTTACAAAATTCAGATTGTTTTCCAAATTTCGAGGAAAGTTCATTGATTAAATAAAAGTTCATGGACTCAAAAAGTGTTCATAAAAACAAAAAAATGTTTGTGAATTTCAAAAATTGTTCCCCAAATTTCAAATAAATATTTCACGAGTTTCAGAAAATGTTTCCAATTTTTTAAAAAAATTATGAATCGGTAAAAATATGTTGGTGAATTCAAAAAATGTACATGATTTGTAAAAATGTTCACGAATTTTAAAAATAAGTAGTTTCTCATAAATAATGTTTGAGAATTCTAAAACTGTACATAATTTGAAAAAAGGTTCGCAAATTTGAAAGATGTACAGAAAATGAATAAAAATAAAAAATAGAATAAAGTAAAAGAAGAAAAATTTAAAGTAAAACTAACATGGAAATAAAACGAAAATAATAAAAGAAAGAAGCAATATGTAAGAAAAGGAGAAATCGAAGATGACCAGAAAAGACACGAAAGAAAACAGAAAAAAGGGTCTCTAACACCATCCCAAAACCGAAAAGAAGCTAAATAGGAGACGACCTGTGGTCTGACGCGTGTTTGCTGAAGTGTGAGGCAAGATGGCTGGCCTATTTGACGCATGCACTTTTTTTTTCTGCGGATTGTTTTGGTTTGTTTTTTTTCGTTCTTTCGTGTTTCTCTTCCTTCTTTGAGATTTTGGTTCCTTTTTTTTTTCGTTTTCGCATTTATTAATTTTTATTTATAGTTTTCTCAATATACAGTGAACATTTGTCTAATATACAGTGAACATTATTTCAAATATGGTGAACATTTTACGTTATGATGTACATTGAGCATTTTTAATATAAGGTGAACTTTTTTCAATTATATGGAACATTTTTATAACACTGCGAACATTTTTTATTATACATTGAACTTTTTATATACACTGAACTTTTATATATTATGAGATAACACATAAGGAACAATTTTTTTTAAAAAAAATATATTTTTCTATTTTTAACAGGTTATAAAAATATCTAGCTCCTAAAAATAACAACCTGGTTTTCAGCTAAGACTCCCTGTTTGACGCCCACGGGCCTCATACATGAGCTCTCGTCTGAGAGCAGTGTCTGGAGGTAGACCACAAATCGCCCACAAAAACTTTTCGAGCAATTCATACCAAAGGATTCCTAAGAAAACAATTTGGTTCAAAACGCAAATTTCAGTCTATTCAATGGTACGGTCGGCACGATGGCGGTGGTTCGACTAACTCAAAACTAACATAGCCGCTATCAGCAAGTCACTGACTTCGTGCATTCATATCGCGCATGGTTACTCGGGGTCGGATAATTTGTGCTTCTTTCTGGGGCGTGATACGTGCAGCTTGTTTGTTCTCACATTTCTTGTGATCCACCCTTTCTGCATTCCTTCTTTGCCTTGTTCTGCAAACAGAGCAGATTCACAATCATGAGATGACCGTCCTATTTTCTTCAGTATACAGCAGCAGCAGCAGCAGCCCACACTCGAAAATAGGTTAAAAATGGTTGGACAAGATTTTGTAGCAAAGCGTAGAACAACGAAAGCGGAGTTACCTTTGAGGGCATGGCCACTATATCAGCAACCTCGTTATCCCCACTGGTGGCCATGGCAGACTCAGATGAACCTGCAGTGCTCCCCTGAAACAAAAACAACCAGTGCTTAGTAACTAATACAAGAAAAGGTGGATCATACTGACAGAAAGAAAACACAAAAGGGAAACCTAACCTTTGGGGGAATAGATGCAGCTTCTCTCTTTCTTTTGTTTCCATCCACTTTCTTCGATTGCTTGTCCGGCTTCTCTTGAAGTTTCTTTGTCGACTTCTTTTCGTCACTCAGAGAATACTTGCCATTCTCAAGTTCAAGATCAGTCTACAGTATCCATAATGACAAGATATTATTAATCAAACAGTAGGTAAAGAAGCCAACATTTTCAGATGCAACTGCTACAATACAATACCCACACAGTCAGTGGCGGAGCTTGATCAGGATTATAGGAGGGGCTAATCCATGTAGGAGGGGCTATTCAATCAAAGATTGGGCAAAACACCATCATTCCTGTCTAATTATGTGCTAATATTATAGGAAATCTACACAAGCAGGGAGGGCCATGGCCCAGGTTGGCCCTAAGGAAGCTCCGCCACTGCACACAGTACAGGGAAATCATGCAAAAATCTACATAGCATGTGGGTTGTTGGTTCTACTAATTCAAGTAGCATTTGTGAACTGCACTGATCTTAGAAATTAACATGGAATGAATTATATGGTCAGCTGCACTGCTGTAGGATGGCCAGCTCGAATGAAATCATGAAGTTCCATGACAGGACTGCTAACCACCATAGGCAGTTCATGAATTGGTGAAAAAAACAGTATACCAAAAACTGTAAAACAACTGTAATAGCACGCGCTAGAAACCAAAAAATAAATTGAGTTCACCTTGCTAGGCTGCTGCGGAGATGGAAAGGGTGTGTATGGCTTCTTCAGTTTGATATTCTCCCTAGAAAAAAGCAAGCAATGAGCAGGCATAAGACGCAACACCCACTTGTCAGTATGAAATACGGTGCAAATTCCTTCTCATACTTTGGTAGAATCCCGCCCCAGCTTTCATTAGTCAAGGCAGGTGTTTTAGCCGGCTCACGTTCTTTTTTGAGTTCCTGATTAGTTAACAAAAACTGGTAAGTAATTTCAGGCAACAGGCATAGACCTTATAACAAAACACTGTGGTAAAACCAAATCAGTCACCTGAATGTGATCCAGTGGACCCTTTATGTTATTCATGCAATCCTCTGCGATCCTTCTGACTTGTTTTAGTCCCCTTCCGTCAAGGGAACCCATGGCAGCAACAGTATTTCCCTTTCATGATGGTCAATATTTAAGCATAAAGAGTAAAAGGTAGTAGACCTATAAATCTGTACTGTAACTTTGATGAAAACACTAAAGTTGAAATTATGGAAAAACCTGAACTAAGATGTAGCAGCCAGTCAAATTCTCTAGGGCCTGTAGTGCAGAAAACAAACATGTGAACACAAGAGTACATTAAAAGAGACGCAACAACAGGACAAGAACCATATGAGAGTGGTACCTTAAGGGTAGACATATTAGGTCCTAACAGACGGTCTCTCCGTTCAGAAAACCTTTTCTGTACATGGCACATTATTACTGGACTTAGGATATCAGAGCTAAATTCATCAAGAGCGGCAAAAGAAAATGATCTAAAGTCTAATTTAAGATAACACCATAATCTAAATCACACCAAAAGGAGAAATATTAAGTTGTACAATACGAAACAAATATTTTTATAATTGGATTCATGAAATTGTTACGGAGGAAACAGATTCAGCACACGTATTTATGCAAATATGTGAAACACAGTATACATATATGGAGCATATGTGAAAAAGGCAACACTGGAAACTACAGTGACCTTGTAAAATTATGTTATGGGCACAATCATCTGACGTAAAAGTAATTTAGGGGTCTCATCATAAAAATGTATAAAACAAAGTAAAATAAATACAGCACACAGTGCATATAACAGATGAAAAACTTCCCAACCCAATTACAGTGTATTAGGTAATTCTGAAACAACAAAAATGCAATTAAGCACCCAGAGTCTAGAGAAAGGGGAATAAGCTAAAGTTTAATACAATTATTTGATTGGTTCTGCAACCTACTTTGACAATTAAAAATTTCTTTATATTTTTCTTCCTCTTGAAATATTTGATAGCTAGCAGAGAACCACAGAATGCAGCAATAACATGGTAAAGTCAAAGCATTCTGTAAAACTGCAAGAGCTGTAGTCAAGAACGAAAGAGTCTTACCCTATTCCGTACGAGGTCACCAATCTTAATAATATCGCAGGTCATATCGTCGTTGAGTATTTTAATCGCCTGCAAAAATCAGTACAAGTTTAATCAGGGATGAACAACTCCCACAAAATATGATCGAGTTGTCAGCTGCTCAAGAACAGGAATGGCGCACTATTACATATAAGGAATGTTTTTCTTTTCAATTATAAGTACTCATATTCTCATCCTGTAGTTACTTGCCCAATGAATCAGATGGGCAAAAATTAAGACACAAGGACGATTCTATTAGCAATTCACTGGATGTAAATTGCCGCCCGCAAGTTAAACAAAAACCTCCATAATACATATATACATGCATGACACATGTCAGACAGAGTTGCAAAGAAGTTGAAGGGCTTGATCGATCAGCAACAAAGCACATGCATGTGTAGTGTACCTGATGTACAGGGACACTCCGCGACAGGAGTCTGGTCAGGTCCCTGGCCTTGACAACAATGTAGGGGTCCCTGGTCTTCCTGGTGGTCGAAACCGTCATTGATCCCTCACTCTGCACACGCACGTTTGCACAACATCATGGGGCTGATCCCAAATTTTGGATATTTATTAATCTATCTATTGCTTAAAGAAAGGGAAAGTCCAAACAACTGATAAGCGTACCACACTGAGCTTGCACGAGACCCCGTGCTCCTTCAGCGCGCCCTTGACGACCGGCCACGCCTCCAGCAGAGACTCCTCTGCACCCGAGCGAAAAAACAAGGCGCCTCAACGATCAGATACGGCTCAATTCCATTGAATCGCAGGATGGGGAAAGGGGAAGAGGGTTGAAGGGGGCATGCCTCTGTCTTTGGCGAAGGTGGTGGAGAAGGAGGTGGTTTCGAGCAGGGCGCCCTCGGTCGAGGAGGGCTCGAACTTCTCCGCCTTCAAGCGGTCGGTGCTGCTGGGGCCATCCTCGTCCCACGGCTTCCCCTTCCGACGCTGATTCTCCCCCTCCGTCGCCGTCGCTGCCGCATTGGTTCCGCCCCCCGACGCCATACCGGAGTGCTAGCTTAGCTAGGGTTTAGTTGGATTTCGATGGAAAACAGGAGGCGGTGCGGGTTTGGGAAAACAGGACTAGTTTCCAGTCGGCGAAACGTCAGAGCGTGCTGCGTGTTTGTTTTGTTTTTTGTTTTTTGATGAGGGGTGTTTGTTTTTGGTGTGCTGGGCAAATGTGATGGATTGGGCCTTTCGGCTCACAAGTTCGGTGGACAGTGCTGATTTTGGGTTTGTTTGGTTTACCTAGAGGGCATATGGGCCGGGGTCAGTAATCTGTTTTTTCTCTTCCTTTTTTCTCCTTTTCCCCCTTTCTCTGGGGTGCCCTCGACACAAATATCCCCTCAATTAAGATGTTTTAACTTTTTTTTGAATTGGATGTATGAAACATGCTTTTAGTGTGTTTGTTTTCTCATTTCGGTCCATATGTAGTTTTTATGAGACACATGAACACTTTTTTTAATACGTGAACACTGATTTTAAAACATTATCGTCAGTTCAAGATATATGAACACTTCTTTTTATATAGCAGTTTTTAATATATAAACATTTTTTAAAATACACATCAATGTTTATTTTCATATGCGTGAGTGTGCTTAGTTCAAGACATGGACATTTTTCACATACAAAGCATTTTTTAAATGAACATTTTTATATGAACATGGGAACTTTTTTAAATGTACATTTTTATAAAACTAATATATTTTCAAAAACTATTTTATAAAAGATGCACCTTAACCAGCACATTAAGAACCGAGGCACACGGGAACGAGGGCACAAACGGTGTGCGGTAGGGTAGCCAACATGCAGGTGGGGAAACCATGATGGCGCGCGGGAGAAAACGAGGTAGTGATGCGTTTGCACACTGTTTATGTTTATCCACCCATATGTTATAGTACGTACATTGCAGACGGTCATTTCTTTGCAATCATGTGAACAACACTGCACACGACCTTTAAAACACCCGTGTGTGATGGACCCAATCATTGGGCATTGTGAATTTTGTTAGCTATGCACAAGACATCACACACAGTTTTAGAGGGTGTGAGGGAGTCCTGGACTAGGGGGTGTCCGGATAGCCGAACTATCATCATTGGCCGGACTCCAAAACTATGAAGATACAAGATTGAAGACTTCTTCCCATGTCCGGATGGGACTTTCCTTGGCGTGGAAGGCAAGCTTGGCGATACAGATATGTAGATCTCCTACCATTGTTACCAACTCTGTGTAATCCTAGCCCTCTCCGGTGTCTATATAAACCGGAGGGTTTTAGTCCATAGGACGAACAACAATCATACCATAGGCTAGCTTCTAGGGTTTAGCCTCCTTGATCTCGTGGTAGATCTACTCTTGTACTACCCATATCATCAATATTAATCAAGCAGGAGTAGGGTTTTACCTCCATCGAGAGGGCCCGAACCTGGGTAAAAACATCGTGTCCCTTGTCTCCTGTTACCATCCGCCTAGACGCACAGTTCGGGACCCCCTACCCGAGATCCGCCGGTTTTGACACCGACATTGGTGCTTTCATTGAGAGTTCCTGCGTGTCGCCACTTATAGGCCCGATGGCTCCTTCGATCATCAACAACAACGCGTCCAGGTGAGACTTTTCTCCCGGACAGATCTTCAGATTCGGCGGCCAAGACCACGGGCCAATTCACTTGGCCATCCGAGCAGATCGAAGCTACGCCCGCCATCGTGTCGATTCGAAGTTTGAACTACACGGCCGACATCCGCGGAGACTTGATCTTCGACGGATTTGAGCCTGACCAGCGTGCCCGACCGCCACGATGGGCATGATTTAGCTCGCTGCCGGACGGTGCCTCGAGGCCGCACAAGAGTCCGCCCGACCCTTAGTTAGGAGCCGACGGCGCTAATCGAGGATGGGTGGTTGGACACCACCTCGGGGGCTGCTACCTCTACGGCGATAGAGCCGAATACCGACTCGTCCCTCGTGAAGCTCGTGACTCAAAGGTGCCGGACTCCTCTCCGGACCCGAACCTTCATACCGCTAATCGAATCCGATTGGGCGCCGATCATGGAGTTCACCGCTGCGGACATCTTTTCGGCTTCGCCTTTCGGCGACATCTTGAATTCGCTAAAGTGTCTCTTTATCGAGAGCCTCGCCGATTATGGTCAGAACGGTTGGGATGCGGACGACGAAGAAATTCAAAGCCCACCCACCACCCACATCGTAGCAACTGTCGATGACTTAACCGACATGCTAGATTTCGACTCCGAAGACATCGACGGTATGGACGACGATGCCGGAGACGACCAAGAACCAGCGCCTACAGGGCACTGGACAGCCACCTCGTCATATGACATATACATGGTGGACACCCCAAAGGATGGGAATGGCGATGGAACAGCGGAGGTTGACCCCTCCAAAAAGCAGCCTAAGCGCCGGCGTCAGCGGCGCCGCTCCAAATCCCGCCACAGCAAGAATGGAGATTCCGCATCAAGATAATAACACCCGGACAAGGTCAAGACAACCCCTCCAAAGAAGATTCGCACAGAGGACGGAGAAGCCAGCCCTCATGAGAGAGCGGCAGACGAAGAGGTAGAGGACGATAATTACATGCCTCCCTCCGGAGACGAGGCAAGCCTCGACGACGACGAATTTGTCGTGCCCGAGGATCCCGTCGAACAAGAGCGTTTCAAATGCAGGCTTATGGCCACGGCAAGCAGCCTCAAGAAAAAACAGCAACAACTTAGAGCTGACCAAGACTTGCTAGCTGACAGATGGACTGAAGTCCTCGCGGTCGAAGAGTATGAACTCGAACGCCCCTCCAAAAGCTACCCCAAATGCAAGCTGCTACCCCGATTAGAGGAGGAAGCACATAAACCTACATCACCAATGCAAAATACGGCCGACCGGCCACCTCGTGGCCGCGACAGAGAGGCCTCTAGGCCCTTCACTAAAGCCGCACCCCGGCATCGCTCGAAAAGTACAAAGCCACGGGGGAACGTGCCAGACTTGCAAGACATATTGGAGGATAAGGCGAGGCAAACAAGATTGATCTACGGATCGCGTGGGCGCCCTACGATACGCGATGACAACCGTCACGCCGGATACAGCAACCCTGGCCGGGCCGAACACAGTAGACAAAGCTCGTTTGAGCTGCGTCGTGATATAGCCCAATACAGAGGCGCCACACACCCATTATGCTTCACAGATGAAATAATGGATCATCAAATCCCCGAAGGGTTCAAACCCGTAAACATTGAATCCTACGATGGCACAACATATCCTGCGGTTTGGATCAAAGACTATCTCCTTCATATCCACATGGCCCGCAGTGATGATCTTCACGCCATCAAATACCTCCCACTCAAGCTTAAAGGACCAGCTCGACATTGTCTTAACAACCTGCCAACAGAATCAATTGGGTGTTGGGAGGACCTGGAAGCCGCATTCCTTGATAACTTCCAGGGCACATATGTGCGACCACCAGACGCCGATGACCTAAGCCACATTAACAGTCGAATTGGCCAGACAATTCTGGACACGGTTCTTAACCAAGAAAAATCAAATCGTCGACTGTCCGGATGCAGAGGCCCTTGCAGCCTTCAAACACAACATCCGCGATGAATGGCTTGCCCGGCACCTAGGACAGGAAAAGCCGAAATCAATGGCAGCCCTCACATCACTCATGACCCGCTTCTGTAACGCCCTCGATGCGGCTATATCTCCCACGTGTCGAAGCACGACTTAGAGGCATAACCGCATTGAAAGCAATGTCGCAAGTGAGGTAATCTTCACACAACCCAAGTAATACATAAGGGGAAAAGATACATATTTGGCTTACAATCGCCACTTCACACAATTACATGAATAAAGCATTACATCATCCAAGTACAATCAAGGTCCGACTACGGAACCAAAATAAAAGAAGAACCCCAAATGCATAAAGGACCTCGACGACCCTAACCGGGCACCACTATCGATCAATCAAACGAAACAACACAATGAACAAGATCTTCATCGAGCCCTCCTTGAGCTTGGTTGCGCCACTTTCGGTAACATAGGCACCGCAAACTGGTTTTGAAGTATCCGTGAGCCACGGGACTCAGCAATCTTGCACCGCGAGATCAAGACTATTTAAGCTTAAGGGTAAGATAAAGGCATGAGGTGGAGCTGCAGCAAGTTTACTAGCATATATGGTGGCTAACATACGCAAATGAGAGCGAGAAGAGAAGGCAAAGCACGGTCGATAAAAGTATGATCAAGAAGTGATCCTATAGCAACCTACGCCAAGCATAACTCCAACATCAGTGTTCACTTCCGGACCACGGAAAGAGACCATCACGGTAACACACACGGTTGATGTATTTTAATTAAGGTCAACTTCAGGTTTTCTACAACCGGACATTAACAAATTCCCATCTCGCCACATAACCGCTGGCACGGCTTTGAAAGTTTAAACCCCGCAGGGTGTCCCAACTTAGCCCATGACAGCTCTCGCGATCAACGAAGGAATAGACCTTCACCCAAGACACTCCGATCGACTCGGTATCCCAGACATCAAGACATTTCGACAATGGTAAAACAAGACCAGCAAAGCCGCCCGATGCCGACAAATCCCGATAGGAGTCGACGACTCGCTCTCGGGGCACCGGATGGGTCACCACGAGTAAAACCAGCCTCGAGTTGCCCCGAGGTGGCCCCTGATCTGCCTGTTTGGACCAACACTGAAGGAGCACCGCCCGGGGGCTAAAATAAAGATGACCCTGCCCGAAACCCAAGGGAAAAAAAGGGTAGGTGAGGCAAATGGTAAAAGTCAATGTTGGGCCTTCTTTGGACAAGTTTTATTCAAAGCGAACTGTCGGGGGTCCCATAAATCACCCGACCGCGTAAGGGATGCAAAATCCGGGAACATAACACCGTATGACGGAAACTAGGGCGGCAAGAGTGGAACAAAACACTGCATAAGGCCGAGCCTTCCACCCTTTACCAAATATATAGATGCATTAATTAAATAAGATATATTGTGATATCCCAACAAGTAAACACGCTCCAACAAGGAACAACATCTCCATGTTCCAACAAGGAACAATCTTCAATCTTCACCGCAACTAACAACGCTATAAGAGGGCTGAGCAAAGCGGTAACATAGCCAAACAAAGGGTTTGCTAGGAATGGTGTCAAAGGTTAGAGGTTTGACATGGCAATTTGGGAGGCTGACAAGCAAAAGGTAGGCATCGTAGCATTGGCATAGCAAAAGAGCGAGCAAACTAGCATAGCAAAGATAGTAGTGATTTCGAGGGTATGATCATCTTGCCTGAAATCCCGCAAGGAAGAAGAACGAGTCCATGAAGAAGACAAACGGACGAAGTCGAACGAATCCTCACAACTCCGGAACGAAACCGAAGCTAACGAGAGAAGCAACCCGGAAAGAAACAAACAACATAGTAAACAACCATCACATAAACATAGCATGATGCGCAAACAAGAATGATGCATGTCCGGTTTAATGAGGCATGGCATGGCAAAGTGCAACGAACAATTCTACAAATTAAGTGGAGCTCAATATGCAACGAGTTGCATATTGACGGAACGCCACATCAATTATTTAGTTCTCTCTCGTAAAGGCTAACCAACAATATTAAATGTTGTTAAGCATGGCAAGAGGTGAAGCATGAGCAAACTAACTAGTTAGGCAAGTTTAAATGAGGCCGGAAGAACAAACAACAATTCCGGAAAAATCCCCATATGTCATTTAGCATTTAAAGCAAACAACAATTTTAAGCATTTAAATGTTGTTATTATCATGATGCGGATGACAAAGCAAGTTTTATGCAATTTTATGAAAATGTTGACATAAGCATGTTATGAAGCATCTGCCGCCATGGCGGAACAAAAAGGGTGCCACGGCAGCGAAACGAAAAGGGTGCCACGACAGCGAAATGGAAATGGTGCCACGGCAGCATATCCGAAAAATGATGCCACGGCAACATATCGGTGTTCCGACAACTCCTCGAGATGTCGGTGCAAAAGAAAGTGTGGGTGAGCGTGTGATGCAAAAGATGGTGGGGTGATCCCGGATACCGGGTTCCCACGTGTCGGTGGCATGGCAAAAGAGGGGCATCGCAAGGACAATTCGACCACGGTGCAAAACTTGAGCATCTCATACAACCAAGCATGCATTCGCTCACGGCGCCGCCTCGGTGGTATACCTTTGAAGTGTGCGTTTGGGCGGATCGAGTTCGCCGAGGGAAGTAGTGGTACACGGGTCGTGGTGGAAGTAGTTGTACTCGTGCCGTAGTCGATGCGTGTCGAGCGTAGTGGAAGTCGTTGTTCACGGGTCATCGTAGCCGCACATGATCGCCGTGGTACACCGCTCGAGATGTTCGGGCGGCGGTAGTGGTACACGCTTGACGCTTTGTAGTCGAACTTGACGATCCGGCTCCCGCGCCGTGGTACTTGGCGATCCGGGGGTACTTGTCGGTCAACGCGCCTCTAGTGCACTTGTCACCCAGCAAGTGGAAGCAATCCGGGCGGTCATGGTCTCGGCAACAAGTCTTGGCGTCCCACAACTTCAGGAGCGGAGGTACACACAAGCAACAACAACAACAACGCTGGGTCTCGGTCATGGCCATGCCAGGAGACAACAGTGGCATAGCCGGCTTGGTGTGTTTGAAGTGGACAGCTCGGGGCAAAAGCTCCATAGCACGAGGAGGAGGCCGACGACAGGCGCCGAACTTGCTGAAACCGGTCGCGGGAGGTCGCCAGTCCCGCTCTCGCCAAGACGAAGCGGAGGCGCACCGGGATGCGATGACGGCGGATCCCGCGAGGAGGCGTCGAGCACGGCGCAGACGATGGAGGAGGTGGTGGTGCAGAGCAGCAGCGGAGGAAGCGGCACGACGCAGCGACGGAAGGGCCGCCGGAGTCGTGGTCGAGGTGGCGGCGCGCGCGAAGGAGCACAACCGGCGGTGGCGCCGGACGCGCCGGGTCGGCGCCGCGGAAGATGGCGGCGGTGGGCGCACCGGTGGCCGGCCAGGACGGAGACGGCGGGCACGCGGGGCGAGGGGGAGCGAGGCCAGCAACGGTGTGGTAGAGGAGGGGCACGGGGCCGCCGGAGTTGGGGTCCTCGGGCGCGGGGTGCGAGAGAGCCGGCGGCGCGAGGGAACGAGAGGCGAGGGAGATCGAGCAGAGGGAGAGTAGCGAGGGGATCGGGACGAAGGGGATCGAGGGGGAAGATGGGGATCGAGGGCGACGGTTGCGGCGCTGAGGGGATCGGGCAGGGTTAGGTGTAGTTGGGCCTTGGGCCGGTTAGGTCAGGCCGCAGCTGGCCTGGTTAGGTGGGCTGGAAGGCTGCTAGGCTTAGGGAGAGTGGGCCGGCCTGGAATCTCTCTCTCCCTCACACACATGACAGAAGAGAGAAAAAAATAATAAGAGAGAAAGAAAAGGAAAGAAAGAAGAAAAGGTTTAGAGGAAGAATTTGGGCATGCGGGTAATTTTCCCGGGCTCGCAAAAATATGCTCGATCAAGGAAAAATAGAAGTGGGCACGCTGTGAAGTTGATTCAAACACATTTGAATTTAATTCAAATGGTTTAAACTAGGACGAGGTTTTAGGAGTGTCCAAAAATGTTGAGAAAAAAGGTGGAGCTCCGGAAAAAAATGACGAAAGGATATATGGCAAAGTTAGAGGCCAAGAATTGAAATAATAAAAGGCATTGGGATTTTGCAAGTGTGTTATGGTGATTCCAAAGAATGGATTATTTTATAATAGCTCCACTAATATCGGGAGGATATATTATAAAGAGAACTCACCATGTGAATTCCCTCAATTTAAATGGATCGAAAAAAAATCCATAAGATTTATTTAGTTGAGTTTTAAAAATTAATGATATGATGCAATGCAAATGATGCAATGATGAATGCATCAAACAAATAAATCACACGACGAAACTCGGAAACCCTGGAAGGCATCTGAAGCTCCGGTCTTGGGGTGTTACAACACTCCACCACTATGAGAGGATCTCGTCCCGAGATCTAGAATGGCACCGGAGGGAAAATGGAAGAGAAAGAGAAGAAGTAAAACTAAGTTGCTTCTTCGACAAAAGAGTGAAAACCATGAACCTTGAGAGGTTGAGCAATTTATAAGAAAGAGTATAACAGAGATGAACGAGATTGCAAAACAATCCGTTAGAAAAGAGGAACAAGGAGTATTACGAGAATTTGAAGGTTGCAAAGACATGAATCAAGAGTTTAATGGACAGGATAGAATTCAAACCCACTGCGATTAAATCAATATGGGAGAGGAAGAATTCGGGCAGCACTTCGGTTGAAAGAAGAAGGAAAACTTGATAAGATTAAAAGATATTGAAGAGATGACCCAACACTGCGGTTAAATGGATAAGCAAGAAAAGAACACGCTGCTCACAATTTGAGATGATTAGTGAAAAGAGCAACATCACCATGCCTCCGAAAGAAAGAATAGATGATAGATCATTGAAATAAAAGAATGGAGCAGAAAAATGCCAACTTCTGCCACAAATGAGCTTGGAAAGCATCCTTGCAAATAAGAATTGAACGGGGTTGTTGGAAAATCAACAACGAAAAGCACAAGCTTGTTGTGGGCTTATGGCAAACATCTCGAGACTATGAGGTGACAACCGCCACAAATGGAAACCATTGATTTGATTACGAGCACCAAAGAGATGAAAAACTGCTTTCGCCGAGAGGATAGGAGAAAACTTGGATCATTGATAAACACCATAATAGCAACATTCCTTAGGGAAGGCTTTAGGTGAAATATAACCCAAGATAACTCCAACGAAGAAGTTGATAGGTCGAAAAGATCTCTTGAACGAAGAGAAAATGATGGATTTAAAATACCTCATTCTTGACAACATGTGAACCATGAAACACGAACTCAAACTGCCAAGAATGACATAACACCACCTCAAATGATAAGGTAGAAAGAATTGCACTTCGGAATGCAAGATGAAGAAAACTTGAACTCCTCAAAACAAAACATGTGTTGAGCACCATGTTTATTTTAGAGTATAGCTTGACGGATCATAACTTCAAGAGAAATCTTGAAGAACAATTGGAGAATGAAAAGAATCCTTGAGGAACCACCATGTAGAGCCTCCATGAAGAACTCTGGTAATAAAAGGATGATGAAAAGAAAGAGAAGTTGAAAACACAAGGTGAATCCTTGCAATGATTTAGATGGATCTCCGTGATAATTAGAGCTTGGAACTCCGGGAAAAGAAAAGATGAAACAACTGAAACCGAGAATGTGATATGATGAACAAACTCCGGAAAAAAAAGAATTGAATCACCTTGAGGAAATAAGAATAAGATTTATTATATGCTTATCCTTCATCAAATTAAATTGATGACAAGCAATGGATTTGGCATACTACTTATTCTCATAGAAAGGATTAAAAGAGATATATCAAAACTTGAGAAGGTCTTCAACGAACCACCGGTAGGATTGGAACAACAAATGAATTGATATGATGAACAAGGAAGAGAGATCTTGAACGAACCACCGTAAGAATCGAAAATGAACGTAGCAAAGCCACAATTCACCGGGAAGAATTGCAAAATGAATGAAGATACTTGAGGGTATTTAGATACAAATGAACGAATAGATCACGAGCTGATTAGAGAATACTTGAATGATGCACCGGTATGATTTGGAGAACGAGAGCTGAAAGCTGAGAATGAATAATCCTGAATTGATGGACTTCGGAAGACAGAAATGGAAACAACTCATGAAAATACTCCGGATGGGTGAAAAAGATTCTCACAATCGAAAACAATTATGAGAGGATGGCATCAAACTACAACCATGAATCTTGAAGAGAATATAGCAAGATTAAAGAGAAACCCTTCTTCAGTCTTCACATGTTGAGAATGAAGATGAGAACCACCATGAATTGTATGAGACACTCCGGGAGAAAGAAAAAAAACAAAGAGGTTGAGCCAACAATGAAAAGAATTTGAAAGATCTTGGAGAAAAGCATTTGGTGATGATAACTCATTCTTACGCCAAACTTGAAAAGAATTTTGATAGCTCCGAATAATTAGAAGAGTCGTAAGATCCTCGAAAAGACTCGTGGGTTAGGGCCCACTCAAAAGAATACCATTGAAAGGATTTAAAAGAGATGTTGCACCGGTTGAATTAAATGACTTGAATGAGATACCAATCTCGAAAGAGCTTGAACGAATGCAGAGTGGAAACACGAATCTTCGAGATATCTTGAGCACTCCGGAATAAATGAATAGCGAGAAGTAGAATGATAATGAGGTGGACCGGCATAAGAAAGCATTAGAAACGAGGAAATGAATATGATGAATATCGAAAGCTTGAAAGGATCCACCGGATAAGAAACAAAAATGAAGGATGATGAACTTGAAAGCTCGTGAGCATCTTCACGAGGGATCACCGGATCAGAACATTGAAAGAAAAGAATGAAGAGACTTCACATGAATAAATGGATACTTGATTAAGAAATCTGTGTCCTTGAAGAAAAAGGGTGGGTGGGCGGGAAAACAAAGGCAACTTGGGATGGATGAAACAAACACTGTTGCGAAGAACTGATAATTGATCTTGCGAATGTTGAAGTGATCGGATCCACTTGAAGAGAAACACGCCGGTTGAAAAGGATTGACATGACAATCTCGATTGTTGAGAAGGATTGGTATTCACATCGGAGTATGAGAACACCATTTCGGAAAGGTATGGAATCACCACTTGACATTGAAGCAACTCGAATACCACAACTCAAAACAAAAACAAAGGATTTGGCTTGCAGAATAAGCCGGAACAAACATATGATAGAGATTTCGTCCAAGTTTTCGTGGTGGGGCCTACACGGCTCAATCAGACAAGCACCATCATGTGCAAGGCAAGGCACATGACATACGAAGCGCCCCGAGTCGGCATAGCCAAGGACTCTTTAAGACACAACGAGACCATCAGAAACCAACCGTGAATAGGCGGACCACTAGACGTCGAACCCCAATTTCATATCATACATCCGTCGGAAAGATATCCTAAGAGCTACTTGAATTCCCACCTATGAAACTCCCAAACTTTCGGTTATGCAATCGGTGTTGGGGATACAGGGAGCAATATATATATCTCACTCAAACTAACAATCCCTACATCCAATTGTATCCATCCGTCAACACATAACCAAGAAACCTTCGAAATCGTCTACCTCAACCTTCAAAAGCATCCGTTATACGAGTCATGGCAATACTCCCAGACTCACCTCAAGATCTTTGGGTTAGCGGGTTATCTCACCAACTCGATCGCATAAAAGAGATTTTCGATGTCGGCGCATAAACTCGCTAAACTCGTATTCCAGAATCGCAACGATAAAATTATGACGACAACACCTCGGAGCTCAACTCCCGGGACACCGCCACAACCCCTAAATGTCGAGGCAACCAAGACAAGTGTTGTCATCATAAAACCATCGAACGATTCTAAGATACCCGCGTGATCCTAAAAAAATTTTTAGTGAAATTTGAGAAGAGAAGAGTCAAAACTCTACGTCAGATACCTCACCGAAGGTCAAGGACTGGGAGTAAAAAGAATTCCTAAACTCTCCGATATATATAATCCTAAATGACTCAAAACATTTTTCTAGACACAACTCGCCACTAAAAACGATCAAGCGGTGGGGCTCCTAAGGTCGGGAAGGCTCGATTACCAACTTGTAACGCCTCGATGCGGCTATATCTCCCACGTGTCGGGCACGACTTAGAGGCATAACCGCATTGAAAGCAATGTCGCAAGTGAGGTAATCTTCACACAACCCAAGTAATACATAAGGAAAAGATACATATTTGGCTTACAATCGCCACTTCACACAATTACATGAATAAAGCATTACATCATCCAAGTACAATCAAGGTCCGACTACGGAACCAAAATAAAAGAAGAACCCCAAATGCATAAAGGACCTCGATCGACCCTAACCGGGCACCACTATCGATCAATCAAACGAAACAAGACAATGAACAAGATCTTCATCGAGCCCTCCTTGAGCTTGGTTGCGCCACCGCCGGTAACATAGGCACCGCAAACTGGTTTTGAAGTATCCGTGAGCCACGGGACTCAGCAATCTTGCACCCGCGAGATCAAGACTATTTAAGCTTAAGGGTAAGATAAAGGCATGAGGTGGAGCTGCAGCAAGTTTACTAGCATATATGGTGGCTAACATACGCAAATGAGAGCGAGAAGAGAAGGCAAAGCACGGTCGATAAAAGTATGATCAAGAAGTGATCCTATAGCAACCCACGCCAAGCATAACTCCAACATCAGAGTTCACTTCCGGACTCCGGAAAGAGACCATCACGGTAACACACACGGTTGATGTATTTTAATTAAGGTCAACTTCAGGTTTTCTACAACCGACATTAACAAATTCCCATCTGCCACATAACCGCGGGCACGGCTTTGAAAGTTTAAACCCCGCAGGGTGTCCCAACTTAGCCCATGACAGCTCTCGCGATCAACGAAGGAATAGACCTTCACCCAAGACACTCCGATCGACTCGGTATCCCGTACATCAAGACATTTCGACAATGGTAAAACAAGACCAGCAAAGCCGCCCGATGTGCCGACAAACCCGATAGGAGTTGCACGTACCTCGCTCGTGGCACACCGGATGGGTCAGCCTACGAGTAAAACCAGCCCTCGAGTTGCCCGAGGTGGCCCCGCAGTCGCCTGCTTCGGACCAACACTCGAAGGAGCACCGCCCGGGGGCTAAATAAAGATGACCCTCGGCTCCGAAACCCAAGGGAAAAAAAAGGGTAGGTGAGGCAAATGGTAAAAGTCAATGTTGGGCCTTTGGACAAGTTTTATTCAAAGCGAATCGTGGGGTTCCTATAAATCACCCGACCGCGTAAGGGACGCAAAATCCGGGAACATAACACCGGTATGACGGAAACTAGGGCGGCAAGAGTGGAACAAAACACTAGGCATAAGGCCGAGCCTTCCACCCTTTACCAAATATATAGATGCATTAATTAAATAAGATATATTGTGATATCCCAACAAGTAAACACGTTCCAACAAGGAACAACATCTCCATGTTCCAACAAGGAACAATCTTCAATCTTCACCTGCAACTAACAACGCTATAAGAGGGGCTGAGCAAAGCGGTAACATAGCCAAACAGTGGTTTGCTAGGAATGGTGTCAAAGGTTAGAGGTTTGACATGGCAATTTGGGAGGCTGACAAGCAAAAGGTAGGCATCGTAGCATTGGCATAGCAAAAGAGCGAGCAAACTAGCATAGCAAAGATAGTAGTGATTTCGAGGGTATGATCATCTTGCCTGAAATCCCGCAAGGAAGAAGAACGAGTCCATGAAGAAGACAAACGGACGAAGTCGAACGAATCCTCACAACTCCGAACGAAACCGGCTAACGAGAGAAGCAACCCGAAAGAAACAAACAACATAGTAAACAACCATCACATAAACATAGCATGATGCGCAAACAAGAATGATGCATGTCCGGTTTAATGAGGCATGGCATGGCAAAGTGCAACGAACAATTCTACAAATTAGTGGAGCTCAATATGCAACGAGTTGCATATTGACTAACGCCACATCAATTATTTAGTTCTCTCGTAAAGGCTAACCAACAATATTAAATGTTGTTAAGCATGGCAAGAGGTGAAGCATGAGCAAACTAACTAGTTAGGCAAGTTTAAATGAGGCCGGAAGAACAAACAACAATTCCGGAAAAATCCCCATATGTCATTTAGCATTTAAAGCAAACAACAATTTTAAGCATTTAAATGTTGTTATTATCATGATGCGGATGACAAAGCAAGTTTTATGCAATTTTATGAAAATGTTGACATAAGCATGTTATGAAGCATCTGTCGCCATGGCGGAACAAAAAGGGTGCCACGGCAGCGAAACGAAAAGGGTGCCACGGCAGCGAAATGGAAATGGTGCCACGGCAGCATATCCGAAAAATGATGCCACGGCAACATATCGGTGTTCCGACAACTCCTCGAGATGTCGGTGCAAAAGAAAGTGTGGGTGAGCGTGTGATGCAAAAGATGGTGGGGTGATCCCGGATACCGGGTTCCCACGGTCGGTGGCATGGCAAAGAGGGCATCGCAAGGACAATTCACCACGGTGCAAAACTTGAGCATCTCATACAACCAAGCATGCATTCGCTCACGGGCGCCGCCTCGGTGGTATACCTTTGAAGTGTGCGCCGGGCGGATCGAGTTCGCCGAGGGAAGTAGTGGTACACGGGTCGTGGTGGAAGTAGTTGTACTCGCGCCGTAGTCGCACGCGGTCGAGCGAGTGGAAGTCGTTGTTCACGGGTCATCGTAGCCGCACATGATCGCCGTGGTACACCGCTCGAGATGTTCGGGCGGCGTAGTGGTACACGCTTGACGCTTTGTAGTCGAACTTGACGATCCGGGCTCCCGCGCCGTGGTACTTGGCGATCCGGCGGGGTACTTGTCGGTCAATGCGGCCTCTAGTGCACTTGTCGGTCCAGCAAGTGGAAGCAATCCGGGCGGTCATGGTCTCGCAACAAGTCTTGGCGCCCCACAACTTCAGAGCGGAGGTACACACAAGCAACAACAACAACAACGCTGGGTCTCGGCCATGGCCATGCCAGAGACAACAAAGGGCATAGCCGGCTTGGTGTGTTTGAAGTGGACAGCTCGGGGCAAAAGCTCCATAGCACGAGGAGGAGGCCGACGACAGGCGCCGAACTTGCTGAAACCGGTCGCGGGAGGTCGCCAGTCCCGCTCTCGCCAAGACTGAAGCGGAGGCGCATCGGGATGCGGATGACGGCGGGATCCGGCGAGGAGGCGGTCGAGCACGGCGCAGACGATGGAGGAGGTGGTGGTGCAGAGCAGCAGCGGAGGAAGCGGCACGACGCAGCGACGAAGGGCCGCGGAGTCGTGGTCGAGGTGGGCGGGCGCTGAAGGAGCACAGCCGGGCGGTGGCGCTGACGCGCCGGGTCGGCGCCGCGGAAGATGGCGGCGGCGGGCGCACTGTGGCCGGCCAGACGGAGACGGCGGGCACGCGGGCGAGGGGAGCGAGGCCAAGAACGTGTGGTAGAGGAGGGCACGGGCCGCCGGAGTTGGGGTCTCGGCTGGGTGGGTAGAGAGAGAGGCGGCGCGAGGGAACGAGAGGCGAGGGAGATCGAGCAGAGGGAGAGTAGCGAGGGGATCGGGACGAAGGGGATCGAGGGGGAAGATGGGGATCGAGGGCGACGGTTGCGGCGCTGAGGGGATCGGGCAGGGTTAGGTGTAGTTGGGCCTTGGGCCGGTTAGGTCAGGCCGCAGCTGGCCTGGTTAGGTGGGCTGGAAGGCTGCTAGGCTTAGGGAGACTGGGCCGGCCTGGAATCTCTCTCTCCCTCACACACATGACAGAAGAGAGAAAAAAATAATAAGAGAGAAAGAAAAGGAAAGAAAGAAGAAAAGGTTTAGAGGAAGAATTTGGGCATGCGGGTAATTTTCCCGGGCTCGCAAAAATATGCTCGATCAAGGAAAAATAGAAGTGGGCACGCTGCAGGAAGTTGAATTCAAACACATTTGAATTTAATTCAAATGGTTTGAACTAGGACGAGGTTTTAGGAGTGTCCAAAATGTTGAGAAAAAGGTGGAGCTCCGGAAAAAATGACGAAAGGATATATGGCAAAGTTAGAGGCCAAGAATTGAAATAATAAAAGGCATTGGGATTTTGCAAGTGTGTTATGGTGATTCCAAAGAATGGATTATTTTATAATAGCTCCACTAATATCGGAGGATATATTATAAAGAGAACTCACCATGTGAATTCCCTCAATTTAAATGGATCGAAAAAAAATCCATAAGATTTATTTAGTTGAGTTTTAAAAATTAATGATATGATGCAATGCAAATGATGCAATGATGAATGCATCAAACAAATAAATCACACGACGAAACTCGGAAACCCTGGAAGGCATCTGAAGCTCCGGTCTTGGGGTGTTACAGCTTCTGTGCGGGAGAAGACAGCTGGCTAGCTCGCAGTAACAACCTAACCAAAAACTCTGGTAGTTCGAATGCCAAAGACAAAGAATGGCGTGTCGCGTCATAATAAGCACAAATGCCGATTAACGGCAATAATATCAAGATACGATACCAATGCTGGATTCAGAGGCTCTAAACCCGTCGTGGAAAAAGCCATTCAAAAGAACTACTCCGGCCCGCCCAATTTGGACCGGATACTCGATCGCCGCGTGCGGATACACGGCACTTCGAAAAGCCAGCTAATCACACCAACAGAGATTGTTGGGTGTTCAAGCAGGCCGGCAAGTTAATCGCCGAAGGCAACGACAAGGGGCTGCAAAACAATGACGAGGAGGAGACACGGCCGCTGAACAATAGAGGACAAAAGGGATTCCCCCCACAAGTGCGGACGGTGAACATGATATACGCAACCCACATACCCAAAAGGGAGCGGAAGCGTGCGCTCAGGGACGTATACGCGATGGAGCCAGTCGCTCCAAAGTTCAATCCGTGGTCCTCCTTCCCGATCACTTTTGATCGAAGGGACCACCCCACCTATATCCGCCATGGCGGATTCGCCGCATTGGTTTTAGACCCAATCGTCGATGGATTTCACCTCACTAGAGTCCTGATGGACGGCGGCAGCAGCCTGAACCTGCTTTATCAGGATATAGTGCACAAGATGGGCATAGATTCCTCAAGGATCAAACCCACAAAGACGACCTTCAAAGGCGTCATACCAGGTGTAGAGGCCAATTGTACAAGATCAGTTACACTTGAAGTGGTCTTCGGATCCCCGGATAACTTCCGAAGCGAGGAGTTAATCTTCGACATAGTCCCGTTCCGCAGTAGCTATCATGCATCGCCGGACGAACCGATTGTAAAGTTCAACGCGGTGCCGCACTACGCATACCTCAAGCTCAAGATGCCAGGCCCTCGAGGAGTCATCACGGTCAACGGAAACACCGAACGCTCTCTCGGAATGGAGGAGCATACAACGGCTCTCGCAACGGAAGTGCAGAGTAGCCTCTTAAGGCAATTCTCCAGTCCGGCTGTTAAGCAACCGGACACCATCAAGCGCGCCCGGAGTAACCTACAACATGACCACTTGGCACGTTCCGAGCACACGTAGCAATGCGGCCCCAACCCCAGCCCTCACAACATCGTGAGACCAGTGCCACGCGTACATCACTACGCTCTGGAGATACCATGGGCATAGGGGGAGGGGCACGACCACGACATGCCCAGAGTGCGGATCAACCACACCAGGGGCTCCCAAATTTGTCATTCTTTTTTTTCTTATTCTCAGGACTCCGTTTTTCAGAAGCCCTGTCCGGCAGTGGATCTGCCGAACTCACGATGCAACAGCCAAGGAAGCAGAAAAGCTACGACGAGTATCCAGGTGGTCTCCATTACGAGCATTATACCTGTTTTACATACCATTCCGCAGCCTACCCCTGGAGGGGACATGTTAAATAGTCCCACCCCTCGCTCATCGCACTATTTGTATCATTTCGCCTTCATTGCGATTTCTAATAAACAATGCATCGCTTTTGCCTATCATCGCATTCCTTTTGTATATGTTCACTTATGACATGTTGCACCGTGACGCTTTGGTACGCCAAATACACCAGGGCTTAAGTTCCCCAAATTATGGTGTGATAAGTCCAACACTTTCACAAGTGCGGCACCCCAAACTTATAGCATTATATGCATCGGTTCAATCATGTCTTGGGTCAATAGTTGGGTTTGACCGGCTCCCATGTTTTGGTACCTTACGCTCCATTCTATCGGCTAAGGTAGGCTGGGAGAACCATCGCGATTGTGCCCCAGCTTGAGCTGGGTTGAGCACCTCAAGGAGAAAGCTAAAACTGACCGTCATGATAAGGCGAGAGCTGGTCGCTGTTCGAGAGGTCTTTTCGAGTCCCTAAAGACTTATGCCGCTTAGAGCGAGGAGCCGGCTTTGTCCGGACCCAGGCGTGGTAGCGCCCCAAATTCGGCCTTCCGAATACTAGGGGCTTCGCCGAAATTTAAAATTATAGAATTCTATGGCTAAGTGAGAGTGTTCAAGCATTATAAGTCCTGTTGCCTGGTTCGTTGTGTTGAGCGCCTCCCTAGATGGACCCAAAAATGGGAACAAGAGCGCTCAAGTTTATCCCGAACACCCCAGCACTCGTGGCATGGGGGCTGAAGCCAACGACGTGCCATCTCTCAGATTTAATAAACGGCCGCACATAAGGTAATATTTTAAATTAACAAGCGTTCTTAGCGCATATGAACAAAGTGCACAGGATAACAAAACGCGAGTCTACTCAAAAATTACATCTTTGGAGCACTCATCCGCAATAATGCGGGCACCCTTCAGGACACCCTTATAATACATCTCAGGCGTGCAATACTCCTTGCACGACGGTGGCGCGTCCGTCACAAGCTTCTCGGCATCCATCTTGCCCCAGTGCACCTTAGCGCGGGCAAGGGCCCGACGGGCACCTTCAATACAGGCGGAGTGCTTGATGACTTCAACCCATGGACATGCGTCCACCAGCCGCCGCACCAGGCCAAAGTAGCTCCCATGCATGGCTTCTTTGGGCCACAATCAACTATGAGGCCCTTCATGGCCTGTTCGCCACCTTAGGAGCTCGACCAGCTCCTTCACTGGTCACTCAGGGCACAGATGTCCGCCTCAAAGATACCGAGACCAGAACACCTTTTCCGCCGAGCTCGCCTCCTCGGCTCAGAGAACGCGGCAAAGATCGGACACGCCACGGGCAGATCTCGCGAACGCCTCTGGAGAGCTCCGAATTCGGTAAGTAACAAGTAATTCACTTTTACATGCTTGCTTTGCATGAAGAATGCCTTACCCGCCGCTATTTTCTTTTATCGCCTCGATCTCCGAGGGCCTTTGGGCCTCGGCCTTAGCGGCTTTGGCACTCTCAAGAGCCGACGCAAGCTCGGACTCGAAGTCTTGAGTCACGCCCAAACTCTCGTGTTTTTCCACGAGAGCTTGGAGCTCTTGCCGACCTTCGCCACCGCGCTCTCTGCTTCTCTCGCTCGGCTGCCTGCGGGCCGATTATGCTCGTCATGACACCGCCTCCTTCTGTGGTCGCCACCTCGCTTGTAGCCCCTGTAGTACCCACGTTATTCCTGCCATTTTTGCAACCAAATCCTTTTCTATAAGGTACAACTTTAATAAGGTGTTACTTACCTTCCTTGTCCTCGAGTTGCTTCTTGGCACGGCCGAGCTCGCTCTCGGACCGCTCAAGGCTCTCCTTCAAGGCATTGACCTCGCATGATCGGGCGGCAGAGGTCAAGAGCAAGAGCCTGCATTCCCATATTGAAATATTTGTGTTAGACTCCTGCGTATATCTTTTTAGATCCTCAGCTCGGCTTTTCTTTCCGAATACCGAACTAAGCATCAGGGGCTACTGTTTATTGTTGGGGAACGTAGTAATTTCAAAAAATTTCCTATGCACACGCAAGATCATGATGATGGATTAGCAACGAGAGGGGAGAGTGTTGTCCACGCACTCGTGAGACCGTGAAGCGAAGCGTTAGCACAACGCTGTTGATGTAGTCGACGCCTTCACGATCCGACCGATCCAAGCACCGAACGACAAAGACCTCCGAAGTTCAGACACGCTCAGCTCGATGACGATCTCCGCCTCCGATCCAGCAAAGCTCCGGAGATGAGTTCCACAAGACGACGGCGTGGTGACGGTGATGATGTTCTATCGCGCAGGCTTCGCCTAAACTCCGCGACGACACGACCGAGGTGGAATATGGTGGAAAGGGGCACCACACACGGCTAAGGAACGATCCGTAGATCAACTTGTGTGTCTATGGGTGCCCCGCCCCGAGATATAAAGGAGCTGGGGGAGGAGGCGGCCGGCCATGGAGGCGCGCCAAGGAGGAGTCCTACTCCCACCGGAGTAGGACTCCTTCTTCCAAGTAGGAGTAGGAGAAGGTGGAAAGAGGAGGAAGAGGGAAGGAAAGGGGGCGCCGCCTTCCCTTGTCCTATTCGGACTAGGAAGGGAGGCACGCGCCCCTCCCCGCCTCCTTCCCTCTTCTCCCTCGAGGCCCATGTAGGCCCAATAACCCCGGGGTTCCAGTAACCTCCCTTGCATACTCGGTAAAATGCCGATTTCACCGGAATGATTCCGATGTCCAAATATAGGCTTCCAATATATCGATCTTTATGTCTCAACCATTTCGAGACTCCTCGTCATGTCCGTGATCACATCCGGGACTCAACAAACTTCGTACATCAAAACTTACAAACTCATAATAAAACTATCATCATAACGTTAAGCGTGCGGACCCTACGGGTTCGAGAACTATGTAGACATGACCTAGAACTCTTCTCATTCAATAACCAATAGCGAACCCGGATGCCCATATTGGTTCCTACATATTCTACTTAAGATCTTTATCGGTCAAACCGCATAACAACATACATTGTTCCTTTGTCATCGGTATGTTACTTGCCCGAGATTCGATCGTCGGTATCCAATACCTAGTTCAATCTTGTTACCGCAAGTCTCTTTACTCGCTACGTAATGCATCATCCCGCAACTAACTCATTAGTCACATTGCTTGCAAGGCTTATAGTGATGTGCATTACCGAGAGGGCCCAGAGATACCTCTCCGACAATCAAGTGACAAAACCTAATCTCAAATACGCCAACCCAACATGTACCTTTGGAGACACTGTAGTACTCCTTTATAATCACCCGATTCGCCAGGACGCTTGGTAGTACCTAAAGTGTTCCTCCGTAAACGGAGTTGCATAATCTCATAGTTACAGGAACATGTATAAGTCATGAAGAAAGCAATAGCAACATACTAAACGATCAAGTGCTAGGCTAACGGAATGGGTTATGTCAATCACATCATTCTCCTAATGATGTGATCCCGTTAATCAGATGACAACACATGTCTATGGTTAGGAAACATAACCATCTTTGATCAACAAGCTAGTCAAGTAGAGGCATACTAGTGACACTATGTTTGTCTATGTATTCACACATGTATTATGTTTCCTGTTAGTACAATTCTAGCATGAATAATAAACATTTATCATGATATAAGGAAATAAATAATAACTTTATTATTGCCTCTAGGGCATATTTCCTTCAGTCTCCCACTTGCACTAGAGTCAATAATCTAGTTCACATCACCATGTGATTTAACACCAATATTCACATCTGTATGTGATTAATACCAATAGTTCACATCGTCATGTGATCAACACCCAAAGGGTTTTACTAGAGTCAATAATCTAGTTCACATAGCTATGTGATTAACACCCAAAGAGTACTGAGGTGTGATCATGTTTTGCTCGTGAGATAAGCTTAGTCAACGGGTCTGTCATATTCAGAGCCGTATGTATTTTGCAAATATTCTATGTCTACAATGCTCACTACAAGAAATATGTCAACTTATGACCTTTTGTCAGTGACCCTCGAAGAATTGGTCATAAATTTATGACCATTTCAGACCAATTGGTCAAAAGCTGTTCGGGGCTCCAAACCCTAAACCATTGCGACCATTTTGGTCGAAGGTCGAATTTCTCACACTAAAAGGTCATAAAGCAAACAGCAGCTAGTCCGCTGCCTTATTTCTAGTTGTTAACGACCAATATAGATGGTCATAGCTTTGTAAATTGTGGTGGGTTGCTATGACTAGGCGCCACCTCATCGGGCTTTTGCCTATGTGTCATGTCCATGTGGCGTTTTGCCCTAGGTTGTGAAGCAACCTATATTTCATCATTCCCAAAATTCCCAAAAAATCTCATAAATTCTTTGGGTCATATCTTCGTCAAATATGTAAAACCTTCCTTGCCTAGTTCAAAATAATTCAAAAATATTCATTAACCTATTCTGCTCAGAGTAACAGTTTGTAAAGGAAGTACCACTTTGGCATGTCCAAATAGTATCCATTTTCTACAAGTGCTTTCCTATGCCCAAATAACCATCCTCCACCAAATGCCAGCTCAATCCATTCATTATTTTGAGCCGAGCTTCAACATTCAGATTTATGTCCAAAGGTGGTGGTTTGCAAAGCAAGTACCACCTAGGCTCCTCCTTTGAGCTGAAAATTTGTGAAAACGGTCTTCTTAGTAACTGATTATCCTCACCAAAACGCACGCCCATTAGCCATGTACATTTCCTGCATCGCTAATCAAACACTTGGCTGCTAATTCATGTTTGAGCATCGATTGGTCTCCTCGTGAGAATCTTATGTTGTAATTTTATTCCTAGCACCAACCTGGGGAGTGCCCAACCCACTAGACATGCCTAGGCCGCCCTGAACACATGGTAACGCCATGGTCACGCGATGACCATGCGGCGGCATGCGAGTTTACGCAGCCTAGAGTTGGGGCCCTCGCCACCGCCCAAACCTCGACGATCGCCACCAAACCATGTATTTATGATTAAATAGGTCCTTATGTAACTAGAAATGATTTTTTGAAAAATAAATAGCAAACTATGAGGCAGCTGCAGTTCAAATTTGACCCGCTTCAAATTTAATCAAGCGAAATTTGTCTTTTTCACGAGAGGTGGATCAAAAATTTTACACCAGACCATTTTGTCAATTGTGCATTAAATATGCCCTAGTATTTTATAAAAATTATTTGGTCCAATTTTTCAACAATTATTTGGTAGTTCCTTCACAAAAACCTCCTTTCGCACTCGTAAAATAGAAAATGGTTTTTTCGTCCAACTAAAATGAAAACTTCCTTAGGCAACATTGTTTGTTATTACAATATGCACCCTTGTGCACAATATGAGATCATTTGAACAAACTATGCCATGAATGTGGCCATAAGATTGATCATTTGGCTTGAAAGCCATGAATCTTCACACTTGATAGCTCATTTCGAGAACACTTTTTAAAATAATTACCAGACACAAGTTTATTATTTTTCCTGGAAACTTGGTCACATATAATGACACAATGCGAAGGTTTTCCAATTTTTGATTTTTTTGAATTTTTATGCCCGTTTCAAAATGCGGTCAAAACGCGGGCTTGACTGCTCCTAGCTAGTGGTTGAATCTTGGAATTTTTTCGTGTTTCTATGATTAAATAGATACTTATGTACCTAGAAATGATTTTTGGAAAAATAAAGAGCAAACTATGAGGCAGCTACAGTTCAAATTTGACCCGCTTTCAAATTGAATCGATTTATAATTTGTCTTTTTCATCGAGGTGGATCAAAACTTTTTCACCCAACCATTTTGTCAATTGTGCATTATATATGGCCTAGTATTTTAGAAAATGATTTGGTACAATTTTGCAACAATTATTTGGTAGTTCCTTCACAAAAAACCTCCTTTCGCACTTTCGAGAAAATGGAAAATGGTTTTTCGTCCAACTAAAATGAAAACTTCCTTAGGCAACATTGTTTGTTATTCCAATATGCACCCTTGTGCACAATATGAGATCATTTGAACAAACTATGCCATGAATGTGGCCATATGATTGATCATTTGACTTGAAAGCCATGAATCTTCACGCATGATAGCTCATTTATGAGAACACTTTTTAAAATAATTACCAGACACAAGTTTATTATTTTTCCTGGAAACTTGGTCACATATAATGACACAATGTGAAGGTTTTCCAATTTTTGATTTTTTGATTTTTTATGCCTGTTTCAAAATGCGGTCAAAACGGCGAGCTTGACTGTTCCTAGCTAGTGGTTGAATCTTGGAATTTTTTGGTGTTACTATGATTAAATAGATACTTAGTTACCTAGAAATGATTTTTGGAAAAATAAAGAGCAAACTACAAGGCAGCTACAGTTCAAATTTGACCCGCTTCAAATTGAATGGACGACAATTTGTCTTTTTCAAAGAGAGGTGGATCAAAACTTTTTCACCCAATCATTTTGTCAATTGTGCATTATATATGACCTAGTAATTTATAAAATTGATTTGGTCCATTTTGCAACAATTTTTGTTAGTTCCTTCACAAAAAACCTCCTTTTGGGCACTTTCGAATAATGATTAAAATAGCTACAAAGATAAAAAATGCATGCAAACTGGCTATCGTCCATAAAATATGCTCTAAATTGATAGAAAATTTTAGTTGTGCCATTTTACAAAATATTTATGATAGTTGCTTCACAAAACCCTCCTAGTTTTAGTACTTAGAAACTATTCTAAATCATAATTTTTCTAAACCAATCGAGCTCTTCACGCGGATCACCCCTTAGCCGATCCGACCGCCCACATCCGGCGGATCCAACGCCTCTCAGTCCCTCTCAACCCAACCCAACCCAAACCCTAGCAGCCCCTCTCCTCGCCGATCCAGATCTCGCTCCCTCGCCTCCCACATCGCCGCCACCCTCGCCTCCCCGATCCCATCCCCTCGTCTCCCTCCCAAACCTTGCCGACGGCCTCTCCTCCTCTCCGCCGCAACCAGCCCACATATTTCCTCCCACCTTTCCCTCCTCCTTCTTCGCCAAGAACCTCGCCGCCGCCCGCCCCTCCTCGCCGCCCGCCATGGCGCTATATCACCGCTGCTGCCTCGCGATCCGGGCGGCGCTGGCCCCGCCGCTGCCCTCGCCCCGTGCGGGCTATGGCGCCGCCGCCACGCCGATCCGCCAAAGGACCTCGGCGTCACCGAGGCCTTCCTCGCCGACCCTCCTCCGACAAAGTCAAAGTCAACGCCGACCCAGCGGGCGCCGAGCTTCAGATCAAGAACGGAGCCGCCACGCCGCGCCTGCGCGGCTACGCCACGATCACCGCTTTGAGCCTCGCGGCGGCGGCGATCGCCGCCGCCAACCGCGGGCGCCAGACAACCCGAGGGGAGCGGAGCGGAGGATGTACGACATCCTCGCCGTTTCGGCGCTTCTCTGGCGCTTAGCATGGTGTCCGCGGCTTTGTGCTACTCGTGGGTCGAGCAGAGAGGCTGCTCCGCTCGAGAGAACCAGACAAGGTAATCGCCTCGCTTCTCAATTCTCATGCATCTTTGTCGTGCAGCGATCTTTGTCGATCGCTGATTTTGCCGCGAGGCTTATCGGGCATGTTTTTGCCAGCCCAATCACAACATTGTCACTTGTTTACCAGGTTGTCAGACGCTGCTCATCCCGACCTATGGTGTGTTCTTTGTGTTCGGGAGGATCTTTGGTTGTCGGCCTTCCCCATTGGAACCGAGGTCCGTGCACATACCTATCTCTTGCTTGCGCATTATTTTGACAACTATGTGTTATGCACTTCGATTGCTCTTATTGATTGTCTATATCTGTCCTCGCAAAGGGGAAAACATTGACAAGATAAAGGAGTTTTGAAAACCGAGGTCCGAACTTTGCATATGTTTATTCAATTTACAACTAGGATTAGTTTCATGTGTTTATAAGAATTATTGATGCAAACCACTATGTTTGTGCATAGCAGGGACGGCTCAGATCTGACGTTTTTGGTGTCTTGCCGGTTTTCAGGGCGGGGGTGGTGCAGTGGCCGCATGAACATGCTCAGGGGCATCATCGGCGGGGCGCTCAGGAGACGGGCGAGGTGGATGCTGCCCACCGAGACGGTACACAACATGGGGGAGTCCATCTCCGACCGTCCCAAGCACGACCATGATAGACCTACAACGGCAGGTAGCATTTCCATCTCCATCTCCCTCCCCCTCTTCCTCGAAGTAGTAGCACATCATCAGGTAGTAGGACGGTGAATACATGCTTTGATATGGTTGTTCATGATGTGATGTCCAAGCATGCATGTTGTTCTGGCAAAAGGTTAAGTGCTTTTCATTCAAGATAATATGGTTTTCTTGTGCAAGCAGAATCGATAAAAATGACATCATAGAGGCACAAGAAGATGAGATCAATTCGCATATGTTATATCCACATGCAAGATTATTTATACCTTGCATCCACAAAGGTACTTAATGAGGCACACAACATCGATCTGCAAGGCCCTTTCGCTTAGCTTAGCAAACCATGTGTGCGCTTCATCTCTCCACTATTATATTGTCACATAGTTAGCCTTGAATTCATCTAGTTTGGATCAAAACAGAGGTCCTTTTGTGGTTTCTCTTCTTGTCAGAATAACCAAACTCATGTATCTAGCTTCTTATTTGTCGACAAATACATGCATTTCTTTGGTGCATGCATTTCTTGCACAAATGGCCTCCATTGCACAAATGACACCGACACTGCTTTTACTAATTCTTTTATGCATCCGCAATTACTATCCTTATTATCGCAACTTGGTTTGACCTTGTCCATCACCACCGATGTCTTTCTCACCTAGACACCGACCGTAATTTGTTTTTGTCTTTTTTGCTTTGCACCGAGGGCCCAAGTCGTGCAAAGGAAAACCAAGTCGACATCGATGGATCGATGGATGCCTTGTATGTCCCGTTAATTAGTGCATACAAGGCATCCCGATGTGGGATTCTCTCGAGCCCGCTTCCTCGGCATTGTCGGAAGAATGTGAATATGGTAGCACCAGATTACTAATATTTGCACTTGGGGTATATTGTTTTGGTTGTTAGTAGCCCGCTTGTCCTTGTTCGCCATAGCACCCACGCCTTGATTATACACTTGTATCTGGCCGAAATCGGCACTGGCCTATTCTATTAGTGAGGTGCTTGTTTGGACTGATTTATACTTATTATTCTGTTTCATTAGTAAATAGCTGAAACCAAAATCATAGATCAGAAATATATTTGGCTGAACGGCTTTTTCATTGTACCACCAAATATCAAGTTTGGGGTAGGTGAAATCTTAGGCTTTATCCTTCAGGTTTAGCTTGTTATGAAAATTTATTTACTTGTCATGTGTTGTACGCCTGCCTTTCTTTGGCTTCCTGAAATCACATTTTGTTTGGCAGGGGCCAACTTTAATTTGCTCATCACAAAAAGTCAAAAATTTGTACGTATGTGCAGCTTCTTTCAAACTTCGATCAATCTAGTTGGATCTTCGCTTGTATCTATGAACAAATATGCATCACTTTTTTTTCTTTTTGGTTCGAGCAAACTCAAGAGTCCTTTTCAAACTGTAGCTACCAAGACTCGATTTTAATCTCCTTTTTCTGCTTTTCCCCACTACCAAGACTCGAAGTTTGTGGTGATGGCAGGTGACACGAGCCGATCCAAATCTTCCCCACCCCTCGTTGCTTCCTTGATGATAACAAGGTAGAAATTGTCTCAGATGCTACATCATATATAGTACTTCTAATTAGTTTGTATGTCTGTTGTTTATGCGGATATGGTTAGACCGACGATCGCCAAGCTCATAATTTCGTATGATATGTTAAAGATTAATGTAATATATGATATGACTTGTGTGTCAATTTCTAGTATCTTGCTCATCCGTAATGTGTCTGTTGACGCTTGCCTTTCTTTGGCCTGCTATTTTTATTTATCAAATGAAAGGACATTCTGCTTGGAAGTGGGTGATTTTGCTCAAAAGTAAGTAAATAAATTGTATGTGCATGCTGAAATGTTACATGTCCTGTTCGTTGTCAGATATGGGCAAGACGAATTGAATCCTACGTGTACTTGTCAATTCTAGCTTATATTGGTGTTTTGCAATCCTAAAAAATATTGAATCTGTTGTGTACTTGTCAATCCCTGTGTATTCATATTGTGTCTCTGTTTTCTTGTATGAACGAAGTTATATCATTTTAACTAGCTGGAGAACAAAAAGCATGGTACTAGCTCAATTTGTGTTATCATTCTAAATACATTTCCTTTTCTTGAATGGTTTGTTCGTGAGATATTTGCCTCACTTTTTCTAATTCTTCTCTGTGGATTCATGTAACAGTATGACCGAGGAAGGCATGTTGCCATTTTGTTTGTTCCCAGCCTCGATTATGGTTGTCCAACGAGTCCGCATGTTATTCATTTGACTATGGTCGCCCAAATGAAGTCCGACATGTTGTCATTTTCTTGTAAAGCACTATCATTACACTTGTAGAGCTTGTATAGTACTTATTTTACACATGGTCATATGTATTGGCACGGATAGAGCTTGTTACTATGATTGCCATTGTACTACATGATCTGGTTGTTTTATTTGAAGTATCATGTGTGATTTTTGGTTGTTGGTTGAAATATGAAGAATATGAGCACGGTAGATGGGACCTACTTACGAATATGACAAATGGGACCCAGCTTATCGAATCTCGACAATCGGGACCCATCTGACTAGTGGACCCATTTAATAAAAAAAGAAAATAAAATTGACCCATGAAAAAGGCCACGGCCCAACAATAAAAAAGGCTGCTAATGTTGGGATTGGCCCATGAAGCTGATCAAAAATTGACATAAAAAACACAAAAATAGGCTGAATTGTTGGGCTTGGCCCATGTAAAACACCCAATTGGACCGGGCCGATTCTAATTTTTGACCTTTTGAATTGGTCGCAATTTTGCCACGTCAGATTGCCACGTCGGATCCGACGTGGCTTGGGCAGACAGCCAGTGACCAAAACAAAAGGTCATGGGTTCAACGACCTTCTGTTTTGGTCAGAACGCTCACGACCTTCTCACAGAGAAGGTCGCTATAGTCGCTAATGACCCTCACCTGACCTTATGTTTTGGTCACAAAAGGTCACAAATTGAAAACAAGTGACCTTCAAAGGACCAATAGTGGTGGTCACAAGTTGACATATTCCTTGTAGTGGCTCGCACGAGCTACTCTAGCTAATTGCTCCCACTTTCAATATGTATCCAGATTGAGACTTAGAGTCATATGGATTGGTGTAAAAGCTTGCACCGATGTAACTCTTTACGACGGGCTCTTTTATCACCTCCATAATCGAGAAATATTTCCTTAGTCCTCACTAAGGATATTCTTGACCAATGTCCAGTGATCTACTCCTAGATCACTATTGTACTCCCTTGCCAAATTCAGAGCAAGGTATACAATAGGTCTAGTACATATCATAGCATACTTTATAGAACCTATGACTGAGGCATAGGGAATGACTTTCATTCTCTTTTCTATTTTCTGCCGTGGTCGGGCTTTGAGTCTTACTCAATTTCACACCTTGTAACACAGGCAAGAACTCTTTCTTTTGACTGTTCCATTTTGAACTACTTCAAAATCTTTGTCAAGGTATGTACTTATTGAAAAACTTATCAAGCCGCCCTCGATCTACCTCTATAGATCTTGATGCTCAATATGTAAGTAGCTTCACCGAGGTCTTTCTTTGAAAAACTCCTGTCAAACACTCCTTTATGCTTTGCAGAATAATTCTACATTATTTCCGATCAACAATATGTCATTCACATATACTTATCAGAAATGTTGTAGTGCTCCCACTCACTTTCTTGGAAAAACAGGCTGAGGGAGTCCTGGACTAGGGGGTGTCCGGACAGCCGAACTATCAATATCCGTCGGACTCCCAGACTACGAAGATACAAGATTGAAGACTCCGGCTCGTGTCCGGATGGTACTTTCCTTGGCGTGGAAGGCAAGCTTGGCAATACGGATATGTAGATCTCCTACCATTGTAACCGACTCTGTGTAACCCTAGCCCTCTCCGGTGTCTATATAAACCGGAGGGCTTTAGTCCGTAGGACATACATACATCTCAACAATCATACCATAGGCTAGCTTCTAGGGTTTAGCCTCCTTGATCTCGTGGTAGATCTACTCTTGTACTACCCATATCATCAATATTAATCAAGCAGACGAGGGTTTTACCTCCATCGAGAGGGCCCGAACTCAGGTAAAAACATTGTGTCCTCATCTCTTGTTACCATCCGCCTAGACGATAGTTCGGGACCCTCTACCGAGATCCGCCGGTTTTGACACCGACATTGGTGCTTTCATTGAGAGTTCCTCCGGACTTCACCGATAGGCTTGATGGCGTCTTCAACCAAAGAACGCTGTCTGTGGTGAGACTTTCCTCCCGGACAGATCTTCGATTCGGGCGGTTTTGCATCAGGCCAATTCACTTGGCCATCCGAGCAGATCGAAGCTACGCCCGGCCGCCAGTCGATTCGAAGCTTAAACTTCACGGCCGATGACCGCGGAGACTTGATCTTCGACGGACTCGAGCCACGCCCAAGCGCCGCCAAGACTATGACGATGGCACGATCTAGCTCGCCACGGACAAGTGCCTTGGTGGTCGTGACTCGGATCCGCTTCGGCCATTAGCCCGGAGCCGATCGCCCAGATCGAGGGTCGGCGGATAGACGCCGCCCCGGGGGCTTCAACATCCACGGCGATGGAGCCGAACACCAATCTTGTCCCTTGCGAAACCCGTGAATCCGAGGTGTTGGACTCCTCGCCGGACTCCGAACCTCCCGCGCCCCTACCGACCGGTCCGGATTGGGCGCCGGTTATGGAATTCACCGCCGCGGACATATTCCAACACTCGCCTTTCGGCGATATCCTAAACTCATTAAGGCATCTCTCGTTATCTGGAGAGTCCTGGCCGGACTATGGCCAGGATGGTTGGAGTACGGACGACGAAGAAATTCGGAGCCCTACACCACCCACTTTGTAGCCACTGTCGAGGATTTAACCGACATGCTAGACTACGACTCCGAAGACATCGACGCTATGGACGCATTTATGCCGAGATTTAACAGAACCAGCGCCACTGAGGCAATTGGAAGGCCACCTCGCCATATGACGATACATGGTGGATACCCCAAAAGAAGGGATGGCGAAGAAGTAGCGAAGGCACTCTTTAAAGAAGCAGCCCAACGCCAAGCGCCGTGGCGCCGCTTAAACCCCGCCACAAAGAAGAATGGAGATTTCGCACAGAGACAATAACACTCGAGAGCGCTGAAGAAAATCCCCTCCAAAGAAGACTCAACAGCAGGAGGATGCGTAGCAAGCCCCACGAGAGGGCGGCGGGCGAAGGGGTTGAGGATGATAACTATATGCCTCCCTCCAAGACGGCAAGCCTCAACGATGACGAATTCGGCTGCACTCGAGGATCCCGTCGAACAAGAGCGCTTCAAGCGCAGGCTCATCGCCACGGTAAACAACCTAAAAAAAAGCAGAGCAGCTTCAAGCTGATCAGACCTCGCTGCCGATCGATGGACCGAGGTCCTCGTGGTCAAGAGTATAAACTCGAACGTCCCTCCAAAAGTTACCCAAGACGCAAGCTGCTCCCCCGATTAGAGGAGGAAGCATACATACCTTCATCACCAGCGCACGACATGGATGACCGACCACCCCGTGGTCGTGACAGAGGCATCCGGGCCCCGGCCAAGACTGCACCAAGCATCGCTCCAAGAGTACGAAGCCAAGAGGGAACGCGCCGGACTTGCGAGACATATTGGAGGACAAAGCAAGACAATCTAGATCCATCTATGGATCACGTGGGCGCCCTACGGCGCACGACGAACACCGTCGTGCCGGATACAATAACCCCGGCCGGTGCGAACACGGCAGACAGTGCTCTCTCGAGCTGCGTCGCGATATCGCTCAATACAGGGGCGCCGCACACCCGTTATGCTTCACTGATGAAGTAATGGATCATCAGATCCCCGAAGGGTTTAAACCCGTAAACATCGAATCTTATGATGGCACAACAGACCTCGCGTGTGGATCGAAGACTATCTTCTCCACATCCATATGGCCCGCGCATGACGCATCTCCACGCCATCAAGTACCTCCCACAATACATCTCAGCGTAATACTCCTTGCACGACGGTGGCGCGTCCGTCACAAGCTTCTCGGCATCCATCTTGCCCGGTGCACCTTAGCGGGCAAGGCCCGACGGCACCTTCAATACTGGGAGTGCTTGATGACTTCAACCCATGGACATGCGCCCACCGGCCGCCGCACCTGTGCCAAAGTAGCTCCTGTGCATGGCTTCTTTGGGCCACAATCGAACTATGAGGCCCTTCATGGCCTGTTCGCCACCTTAGGAGCTCGACCAGCTCCTTGTCACTCAGGGGCACGAGATGTCCGCCTCAAAGATACCGAGACAGAACACCTTTTCCGCCGAGCTCGCCTCGGCTCAGAGAACGCGGCAGCATCGGACACGCTACGGGGCAGATCTGCGAACGCTCCTGGAGAGCTCCGAATTCGGGTAAGTAACAAGTAATTCACTTTTACATGCTTGCTTTGCATGAAGAATGCCTTACCCGCCGCTATTTTCTTTACTGCCTCGATCTCCGAGGGCCTTTTGGGCCTCGGCCTTAGCGGCTTTGGCACTCTCAAGAGCCGACGCAAGCTCTGACTCGAGTTCTTGAGTCACGCCCAAACTCGTGTTTTTCCACGAGCTTGGAGCTCTTGCCGCACCTTCGCCACCCGCCTCCGCTTCTCTCGCTCGGCGCGTTCGTAGTTGCGATTATGCTCGTCATGACACCGCCTCCTCTGTGGTCGCCACCTCGCTTGTAGCCCCTGAGTACCCACGTTATTCCTGTCATTTTTGCAACCAAATCCTTTTCTATAAGGTACAACTTTAATAAGGTGTTACTTACCTTCCTTGTCCTCGAGTTGCTTCTTGGCACGGCCGAGCTCGCTCTCGGACCGCTCAAGGCTCTCCTTCAAGGCATTGACCTCCGCAGTCAGTGCGGCAGAGGTCAGCAGCGCAGCCTGCATTCCCATATTGAAATATTTGTGTTAGACTCACAGATATCTTTTTAGATCCTCATTTCGGCTTTTCTTTCCGAATACCGAACTAAGCATCGGGGCTCTGCTTATTGTTGGGGAACGAGTAATTTCAAAAATTTCCTATGCACACGCAAGATCATGATGATGGATTAGCAACGAGAGGGAGAGTGTTGTCCACGCACCTCGAGACCGTAAGCGAAGCGTTAGCACAACGCTGTTGATGTAGTCGACGCCTTCACGATCCGACCGATCCAAGCACCGAACGACAAGCACCTCCGAGTTCAGCACACGCTCAGCTCGATGACGATCTCGGCCTCCGATCCAGCAAAGCTCCGGAGATGAGTTCCACAAGACGACGGCGCAGGACGGTGATGATGTTCTCTATCGCGCAGGCTTCGCCTAAACTCCGCGACGACACGACCGAGGTGGAATATGGTGGAAAGGGCACCACACACGGCTAAGGAACGATCCAGAGATCAACTTGTGTGTCTATGGGGTGCCCCGCCTCAGATATAAAGGAGCTGGGGGAGGAGGCGGCCGGCCATGGAGGGCGCGCCAAGGGAGGAGTCCTACTCCCACCGGGAGTAGGACTCCCTTCTTTCCAAGTAGGAGTAGGAGAAGGTGGGAAAGAGGAGGAAGAGGGGAAGGAAAGGGGGGGCGCCGCCCCCTTCCCTTGTCCTATTCGGACTAGGAAGGGAGGCACGCGCCCCTCCTGCCTCCTTCCCTCTTCTCCTCGAGGCCCATGTAGGCCCAATAACCCCCCGGGGGGTTCCGGTAACCTCCCGGTACTCCGGTAAAATGCCGATTTCACCCGGAATGATTCCGATGTCCAAATATAGGCTTCCAATATATCGATCTTTATGTCTCAACCATTTCGAGACTCCTCGTCATGTCCGTGATCACATCCGGGACTCCGAACAAACTTCGGTACATCAAAACTTACAAACTCATAATAAAACTATCATCATAACGTTAAGCGTGCGGACCCTACGGGTTCGAGAACTATGTAGACATGACCTAGAACTCTTCTCGGTCAATAACCAATAGCGGAACCTGGATGCCCATATTGGTTCCTACATATTCTACGAAGATCTTTATCGGTCAAACCGCATAACAACATACATTGTTCCCTTTGTCATCGGTATGTTACTTGCCCGAGATTCGATCGTCGGTATCCAATACCTAGTTCAATCTTGTTACCGGCAAGTCTCTTTACTCGTTACGTAATGCATCATCCCGCAACTAACTCATTAGTCACATTGCTTGCAAGGCTTATAGTGATGTGCATTACCGAGAGGGCCCGAGATACCTCTCCGACAATCAAGTGACAAAACCTAATCTCGAAATACGCCAACCCAACATGTACCTTTGGAGACACCTGTAGTACTCCTTTATAATCACCCGCATGCGTTGTGACGCTTGGTAGTACCTAAAGTGTTCCTCCGTAAACGGAGTTGCATAATCTCATAGTTACAGAACATGTATAAGTCATGAAGAAAGCAATAGCAACATACTAAACGATCAAGTGCTAGGCTAACGGAATGGGTTATGTCAATCACATCATTCTCCTAATGATGTGATCCCGCTAATCAAATGACAACACATGTCTATGGTTAGGAAACATAACCATCTTTGATCAACAAGCTAGTCAAGTAGAGGCATACTAGTGACACTATGTTTGTCTATGTATTCACACATGTATTATGTTTCCGGTTAGTACAATTCTAGCATGAATAATAAACATTTATCATGATATAAGGAAATAAATAATAACTTTATTATTGCCTCTAGGGCATATTTCCTTCAGTCTCCCACTTGCACTAGAGTCAATAATCTAGTTCACATCACCATGTGATTTAACACCAATATTCACATCTGTATGTGATTAATACCAATAGTTCACATCGTCATGTGATCAACACCCAAAGGGTTTTACTAGAGTCAATAATCTAGTTCACATAGCTATGTGATTAACACCCAAAGAGTACTGAGGTGTGATCATGTTTTGCTCGTGAGATAAGCTTAGTCAACGGGTCTGCATATATTCAGAGTCAGTATGTATTTTGCAAATATTCTATGTCTACAATGCTCACTACAAGAAATATGTCAACTTATGACCTTTTGTCATTGACCTCAAGAATTGGTCATAAATTTATGACCATTTCAGACCAATTGGTCAAAAGCTGTTCGGGGCTCCAAACCCTAAACCATTGCGACCATTTTGGTCGAAGGTCGAATTTCCTCACACGAAAAGGTCATAAAGCAAACAGCGCTAGTCCGCTGCCTTATTTCTAGTTGTTAACGACCAATATAGATGGTCATAGCTTTGTAAATTGTGGTGGGTTGCTATGACTAGGCGCCACCTCATCAGCTTTTGCCTATGTGTCATGTCCATGTGGCGTTTTTGCCCTAGGTTGTGAAGCAACCTATATTTCTATCATTCCCAAAATTCCCAAAAAATCTCATAAATTCTTTGGGTCATATCTTCGTCAAATATGTAAAAACCTTCCTTGCCTAGTTCAAAATAATTCAAAAATATTCATTAACCTATTCTGCTCAGAGTAATAGTTTGTAAAGGAAGTACCACTTTGGCATGTCCAAATAGTATCCATTTTCTACAGTGCTTTCCTATGCCCAAATAACCATCCTCCACCAAATGCCAGCTCAATCCATTCATTATTTTGAGCCGAGCTTCAACATTCAGATTTATGTCCAGTGTGGTGGTTTGCAAAGCAAGTACCACCTAGGCTCCTCCTTTTGAGCTGAAAATTTGTGAAAACGGTCTTCTTAGTAACTGATTATCCTCACCAAAACGCACGCCCATTAGCCATGTACATTTCGCATCGCTAATCAAACACTTGGCTGCTAATTCATGTTTGAGCATCGATTGGTCTCCTCGTGAGAATCTTATGTTGTAATTTTATTCCTAGCACCAACCTGGGGAGTGCCCAACCCACTAGACATGCCTAGGCCGCCCTGAACACATGGTAACGCCATGGTCACTTGATGACCATGCGGCGGCATGCGAGTTCACGCGCCTAGAGTTAGCCCTCGGCCACCGCCCAAACCTCGACGTATCGCCACCAAACCATGTATTTATGATTAAATAGGTCCTTATGTAACTAGAAATGATTTTTGAAAAAATAAATAGCAAACTATGAGGCATTTGCAGTTCAAATTTGACCCGCTCAAATTGAATCAAGTCCAGAATTTGTCTTTTTCACGAGAGGTGGATCAAAAATTTTACACCAGACCATTTTGTCAATTGTGCATTAAATATGCCCTAGTATTTTATAAAAATTATTTGGTCCAATTTTTCAACAATTATTTGGTAGTTCCTTCACAAAAACCTCCTTTCGCACTCGTAAAATAGAAAATGGTTTTTTCGTCCAACTAAAATGAAAACTTCCTTAGGCAACATTGTTTGTTATTACAATATGCACCCTTGTGCACAATATGAGATCATTTGAACAAACTATGCCATGAATGTGGCCATAAGATTGATCATTTGGCTTGAAAGCCATGAATCTTCACACTTGATAGCTCATTTCGAGAACACTTTTTAAAATAATTACCGATTACAAGTTTATTATTTTTCCTGGAAACTTGGTCACATATAATGACACAATGCGAAGGTTTTCCAATTTTTGATTTTTTTGAATTTTTATGCCTGTTTCAAAATGCGGTCAAAACGCGGCTTGACTGCTCCTAGCTAGTGGTTGAATCTTGGAATTTTTTTCGTGTTTCTATGATTAAATAGATACTTATGTACCTAGAAATGATTTTTGGAAAAATAAAGAGCAAACTATGAGGCAGCTACAGTTCAAATTTGACCCGCTTCAAAATGAATCGATTTATAATTTGTCTTTTTCATCGAGGTGGATCAAAACTTTTTCACCCAACCATTTTGTCAATTGTGCATTATATATGGCCTAGTATTTTAGAAAATGATTTGGTACAATTTTGCAACAATTATTTGGTAGTTCCTTCACAAAAAACCTCCTTTCGCACTCGAGAAAATGGAAAATGGTTTTTCGTCCAACTAAAATGAAAACTTCCTTAGGCAACATTGTTTGTTATTCCAATATGCACCCTTGTGCACAATATGAGATCATTTGAACAAACTATGCCATGAATGTGGCCATATGATTGATCATTTGACTTGAAAGCCATGAATCTTCACGCATGATAGCTCATTTATGAGAACACTTTTTAAAATAATTACCAGACACAAGTTTATTATTTTTCCTGGAAACTTGGTCACATATAATGACACAATGTGAAGGTTTTCCAATTTTTGATTTTTTGATTTTTTATGCCTGTTTCAAAATGCGGTCAAAACGGGCGAGCTTGACCGCTCCTAGCTAGTGGTTGAATCTTGGAATTTTTTGGTGTTACTATGATTAAATAGATACTTAGTTACCTAGAAATGATTTTTGGAAAAATAAAGAGCAAACTACAAGGCAGCTATAGTTCAAATTTGACCTGCTTCGGTGAATGGACGACAATTTGTCTTTTTCAGCAGAGGTGGATCAAAACTTTTTCACCCAATCATTTTGTCAATTGTGCATTATATATGACCTAGTAATTTATAAAATTGATTTGGTCCATTTTGCAACAATTTTTGTTAGTTCCTTCACAAAAAACCTCCTTTGGGCACTCGAATAATGATTAAAATAGCTACAAAGATAAAAAATGCATGCAAACTGGCTATCGTCCATAAAATATGCTCTAAATTGATAGAAAATTTTAGTTGTGCCATTTTACAAAATATTTATGATAGTTGCTTCACAAAACCCTCCTAGTTTTAGTACTTAGAAACTATTCTAAATCATAATTTTTCTAAACCAATCGAGCTCTTCACGCGGATCACCCCTTAGCCGATCTGGACCGTCCACATCCGGCGGATCCAACGCCTCTCAGTCCCTCTCAACCCAACCCAACCCAAACCCTAGCAGCCCCTCTCCTCGCCGATCCAGATCTCGCCCCTCGTCTCCCACATCGCCGCCACCCTCGCCTCCCCGATCCCATCCCCTCGCCTCCTCCCAAACCTTGCCGACGGCCTCCTCCTCCGCCGCAACCAGCCCACATATTTCCTCCCACCTTCCCTCCTCCCTTCTTCGCCAAGAACCTCGCCGCCTCCGCCCTCCCTCGCCGCCCGCCATGGCGCGATATCCGCTGCCTCCGCGATCCGGGCGCGGGCCCCGCCGCTGCCCTCGCTCCCGGTGCGGGCTATGGCGTCGCTCGCCACGCCGATCCGCCAAAGGACCCCCTCGGCGTCACCGAGGCCTTCTCGCCGACCCTCCTCCGACAAAGTCAAAGTCAACGCCGACCCAGCGGCGCCGAGCTTCAGATCAAGAACGGAGCCGCCACGCCAGCGCCGCGGGCTCTGGCGCCACGATCAGCCGCTTTGAGCCTCGTGGCGGCGGCGCATCGCCGCCAACCGCGGGCGCCAGACAACCCGAGGGAGCGGGAGCGGAGGATGTACGACATCCTCGCCGTTTCGGCGCTTCTCGCGCTTAGCATGGTGTCCGCGTCAGTGCTACTCGTGGGTCGAGCAGAGAGGCTGCTCCGCTCGGAGAGAACCAGACAAGGTAATCGCCTCGCTTCTCAATTCTCATGCATCTTTGTCGTGCAAAGCGATCTTTGTCGATCGCTGATTTTGCCGCGAGGCTTATCGGGCATGTTTTTGCCAGCCCAATCACAACATTGTCACTTGTTTACCAGGTTGTCAGACGCTGCTCATCCCGACCTATGGTGTGTTGTTGTGTTGGGAGGATCTTTGGTTGTCGGCCTTCCCCATTGGAACCGAGGTGCGTGCACATACCTATCTCTTGTTGCGCATTATTTTGACAACTATGTGTTATGCACTTCTGATTGCTCTTATTGATTGTCTATATCTGTTCCTGCAGTGGGAAAACATTGACAAGATAAAGGAGTTTTGAAAACCGAGGTCTGAACTTTGCATATGTTTATTCAATTTACAACTAGGATTAGTTTCATGTGTTTATAAGAATTATTGATGCAAACCACTATGTTTGTGCATAGCAGGGACGGCTCAGATCTGACGTTTTTGGTGTCTTGCCGGTTTTCAGGGCGGGGGTGGTGCAGTGGCCGCATGAACATGCTCAGGGGCATCATCGGCGGGGCGCTCAGGAGACGGGCGAGGTGGATGCTGCCCACCGAGACGGTACACAACATGGGGGAGTCCATCTCCCACCGCCCCAAGCACGACCATGATAGACCTACAACGGCAGTAGCATTTCCATCTCCATCTCCCTTCCCCTCTTCCTCGAAGTAGTAGCACATCATCAGGTAGTAGGACGGTGAATACATGCTTTGATATGGTTGTTCATGATGTGATGTCCAAGCATGCATGTTGTTCTGGCAAAAGGTTAAGTGCTTTTCATTCAGTATAATATGGTTTTCTTGTGCCAGCAGAATCGATAAAAATGACATCATAGAGGCACAAGAAGATGAGATCAATTCGCATATGTTATATCCACATGCAAGATTATTTATACCTTGCATCCACAAAGGTACTTAATGAGGCACACAACATCGATCAAGGCCCTTTCGCTTAGCTTAGCAAAACCATGTGTGCGCTTCATCTCTCCACTATTATATTGTCACATAGTTAGCCTTGAATTCATCTAGTTTGGATCAAAACAGAGGTCCTTTTGTGGTTTCTCTTCTTGTCAGAATAACCAAACTCATGTATCTAGCTTCTTATTTGTCGACAAATACATGCATTTCTTTGGTGCATGCATTTCTTGCACAAATGGCCTCCATTGCACAAATGACACCGACACTGCTTTTACTAATTCTTTTATGCATCCGCAATTACTATCCTTATTATCGCAACTTGGTTTGACCTTGTCCATCACCACCGATGTCTTTCTCACCTAGACACCGACCGTAATTTGTTTTTGTCTTTTTTGCTTTGCACCGAGGGCCCAAGTCGTGCGGTGAAAACCAAGTCGACATCGATGGATCGATGGATGCCTTGTATGTCCCGTTAATTAGTGCATACAAGGCATCCCGATGTGGGATTCTCGAGCCCGATTTCCTCGGCATTGTCGTAAGAATGTGAATATGGTAGCACCAGATTACTAATATTTGCACTTGGGGTATATTGTTTTGGTTGTTAGTAGCCCGCTTGTCCTTGTTCGCCATAGCACCCACGCCTTGATTATACACTTGTATCGGCGAAATCGGCTTTGGCCTATTCTATTAGTGAGGTGCTTGTTTGGACTGATTTATACTTATTATTCTGTTTCATTAGTAAATAGCTGAAACCAAAATCATAGATCGAAATATATTTGGCTGAACGGTTTTTTCATTGTACCACCAAATATCAAGTTTGGGGTAGGTGAAATCTTAGGCTTTATCCTTGAGTTTAGCTTGTTATGAAAATTTATTTACTTGTCATGTGTTGTACGCCTGCCTTTCTTTGGCTTCACGAAATCACATTTTGTTTGGCAGGGCTAACTTTAATTTGCTCATCACAAAAAGTCAAAAATTTGTACGTATGTGCAGCTTTTTGAAACTTCGATCAATCTAGTTGGATCTTCGTTTCTTGTATCTATGAACAAATATGCATCACTTTTTTTTCTTTTTGGTTCGAGCAAACTCAAGAGTCCTTTTCAAACTGTAGCTACCAAGACTCGATTTTAATCTCCTTTTCTGCTTTTCCCCAACTACCAAGACTCGAAGTTTGTGGTGATGGCAGGTGACACTTGAGCCGATCCAAATCTTCCCCACCCCCGCTCCTTGATGATAACAAGGTAGAAATTTGTCTGTATGCTACATCATATATAGTACTTCTAATTAGTTTGTATGTGTTGCTTGCGTGATATGGTTAGACCGACGATCGCCAAGCTCATAATTCGTATGATATGTTAAAGATTAATGTAATATATGATATGACTTGTGTGTCAATTTCTAGTATCTTGCTCATCCGTAATGTGTCTCATTGTACGCTTGCCTTTCTTTGGCCTGCTATTTTATTTATCAAATGAAAGGACATTCTGCTTGGAAGTGGGTGATTTTGCTCAAAAGTAAGTAAATAAATTGTATGTGCATGCTGAAATGTTACATGTCATTCGTTGTCAGATATGGGCAAGACGAATTGAATCCTCTTGTGTACTTGTCAATTCTAGCTTATATTGGTGTTTTGCAATCCTAAAAAATATTGAATCTCGTTGTGTACTTGTCAATCCTCTTGTGTATTCATATTGTGTCTCTGTTTTCTTGTATGAACGAAGTTATATCATTTTAACTATTTGGAGAACAAAAAGCATGGTACTAGCTCAATTTGTGTTATCATTCTAAATACATTTCCTTTTCTTGAATGGTTTGTTCGTGAGATATTTGCCTCACTTTTTCTAATTCTTCTCTGTGGATTCATGTAACAGTATGACCGAGGAAGGCATGTTGCCATTTTGTTTGTTCCCACTCGATTATGGTTGTCCAACGAGTCCGCATGTTATTCATTTGACTATGGTCGCCCAAATAGTCCGACATGTTGTCATTTTCTTGTAAAGCACTCTCAGATACACTTGTAGAGCTTGTATAGTACTTATTTTACACATGGTCATATGTATTGGCACGGATAGAGCTTGTTACTATGATTGCCATTGTACTACATGATCTGGTTGCTCTTATTTGAAGTATCATGTGTGATTTTTGGTTGTTGGTTGAAATATGAAGAATATGAGCACGGTAGATGGGACCTACTTACTGTGAATATGACAAATGGGACCCAGCTTATCGTAATCCCGACAATCGGGACCCATCGACTAGTGGACCCATTTAATAAAAAAGAAAATAAAATTGACCCATGAAAAAGGCCACGCCCAACAATAAAAAAGGCTGCTAATGTTGGGATTGGCCCATGAAGTCGATCAAAATTGACATAAAAACACAAAAATAGGCTGAATTGTTGGGCTTGGCCCATGTAAAACACCCAATTGGACCGGCCGATTCTAATTTTGACCTTTTGAATTGGTCGCAATTTTGCCACGTCAGATTGCCACGCCGGATCCGACGTGGCTTGGGCAGACACCCGTGACCAAAACAAAAGGTCATGGGTTCAACGACCTTCCTGCTTTGGTCAGAACGCTCACGACCTTCTCACAGAGAAGGTCGCTATAGTCGCTAATGACCCTCGACCTGACCTTATGTTTTTGGTCACAAAAAGGTCACAAATTGAAAACAGTGACCTTTCAGTGACCAATAGTGGTGGTCACAAGTTGACATATTCCTTGTAGTGGCTCTGCACGGAGCTACTCTAGCTAATTGCTCCCACTTTCAATATGTATCCAGATTGAGACTTAGAGTCATATGGATTGGTGTAAAAGCTTGCACCGATGTAACTCTTTACGACGGGCTCTTTTATCACCTCCATAATCGAGAAATATTTCCTTAGTCCTCACTAAGGATATTCTTGACCAATGTCCAGTGATCTACTCCTAGATCACTATTGTACTCCTTGCCAAATTCAGAGCAAGGTATACAATAGGTCTAGTACATATCATAGCATACTTTATAGAACCTATGATCGAGGCATAGGGAATGACTTTCATTCTCTTTTCTATTTTCTCGCCGTGGTCGGGCTTTGAGTCTTACTCAATTTCACACCTTGTAACACAGGCAAGAACTCTTTCTTTTGACTGTTCCATTTTGAACTACTTCAAAATCTTTGTCAAGGTATGTACTTATTGAAAAACTTATCAAGCCGCCTCGATCTACCTCTATAGATCTTGATGCTCAATATGTAAGTAGCTTCACCGAGGTCTTTCTTTGAAAAACTCTGTCAAACACTCCTTTATGCTTTGCGAATAATTCTACATTATTTCCGATCAACAATATGTCATTCACATATACTTATCGAAATGTTGTAGTGCTCCCACTCACTTTCTTGGAAACAGCCGAGGGAGTCCTCGACTAGGGGTGTCCGGACAGCCGAACTATCAATATCCGCTTGACTCCTGCACTCACGAAGATACAAGATTGAAGACTCGGCTCGTGTCCGGATGGTACTTTCCTTGGCGTGGAAGGCAAGCTTGGCAATACGGATATGTAGATCTCCTACCATTGTAACCGACTACTGTGTAACCCTAGCCCTCTCGGTGTCTATATAAACCGGAGGGCTTTAGTCCGTGGGACATACATACATCTCAACAATCATACCATAGGCTAGCTTCTAGGTTTAGCCTCCTTGATCTCGTGGTAGATCTACTCTTGTACTACCCATATCATCAATATTAATCAAGCAGACGTAGGGTTTTACCTCCATCGAGAGGGCCCAACTCAGGTAAAAACATTGTGTCCTCATCTCTTGTTACCATCCGCCTAGACGCATAGTTCGGGACCCCTACCCGAGATCCGCCGGTTTTGACACCGACATTGGTGCTTTCATTGAGAGTTCCTCCGCGACTTCACCGATAGGCTTGATGGCGTCTTCAACCAAGCAACGCTGTCTGTGGTGAGACTTTCCTCCCGGACAGATCTTCGATTCGGGCGGCTTTGCATCAGGCCAATTCACTTGGCCATCCGAGCAGATCGAAGCTACGCCCTGGCCGTCAGTCGATTCGAAGCTTAAACTTCACGGCCGATGACGCGGAGACTTGATCTTCGACGACTCGAGCCACGACCAAGCGCCGCCGACTATGACGATGGGCACGATCTAGCTCGCCACGGACAAGGCCTTGGTGGTCGTTTCTGATCCGCTTCGGCCATTAGCCCGGAGCCGATCGCCCAGATCGAGGGTCGGCGGATAGACGCCGCCCTGGGGGCTTCAACATCCACGGCGATGGAGCCGAACACCAATCTTGTCCCTTGCGAAACTCGTGAATCCGAGGTGTTGACTCTCGCCGACCAACCTCCCGCGCCCTACCGACCGGTCCGGATTGGGCGCCGTTATGGAATTCACCGCCATGACATATTCCAACACTCGCCTTTCGGCGATATCCTAAACTCATTAAGGCATCTCTCGTTATCCGAGAGTCTGGCGGACTATGGCGGGATGGTTGGAGTACGGACGACGAAGAAATTCGAGCCCTACACCACCCACTTTGTAGCCACCGCCGAGGATTTAACCGACATGCTAGACTACGATTCAAGACATCGACGCTATGGACGCGACGATGCCGAGACGAACAGAACCAGCGCCTGTGGCACCGGAAGGCCACCTCGTCATATGACGATACATGGTGGATACCCCAAAAGAAGGGATGGCGAAGAAGTAGCGGAAGGCACTTTAAAGAAGCAGCCCAAACGCCGGGCGTCACGGGCGCCGCCTAAACCCCGCCACAAAGAAGAATGGAGATTTCGCACAGAGACAATAACACTCAGAGAGCGCGAAGAAAATCCCTCCAAAGAAGACTCAAAGCAGAGGATGCGTACAAGCCCCACGAGAGGGCGGGGCGAAGGGGTTGAGGATGATAACTATATGCCTCCCTCCAAGACGGCAAGCCTCAACGATGACGTAATTCGCTGCACTCGAGGATCCTGTCAACAAGAGCGCTTCAAGCGCAGGCTCATCGCCACGGTAAACAACCTAAAGAAAAGCAGAGCAGCTTCAAGCTGATCAGACCTGCTGGCCGATCGATGGACCGAGGTCCTCGTGGTCAAGAGTATAAACTCGAACGCCCCTCCAAAAGTTACCTAAGACGCAAGCTGCTCCCCGATTAGAGGAGGAAGCATACATACCTTCATCACCAGCAAGACGACATGGATGACCGACCACCCCGTGGTCGTGATGAGAGGCATCCAGGCCCCAGCCAAGACCGCACTTCCAAGATCGCTTCCAAGAGTACGGCCAAGAGGGAACGCTACCGGACTTGCGAGACATATTGAGGACAAAGCAAGACAATCTAGATCCATCTATGGATCACGGGCGCTTACGGCAAGACGCATTTAACACCGTCGTGCCGGATACAATAACCCCGCCGGTGCGAACACGGCAGACAAGGTTTCTCGAGCTGCGCCGCGATATCGCCAATACAGGGCGCCAAGACACCCGCTATGCTTCATCGATGAAGTAATGGATCATCGATCCTCAAGGGTTTAAACCCGTAAACATCGAATCTTATGATGGCACAACAGACCTCGCGTGGATCAAGACTATCTTCTCCACATCCATATGGCCCGCGCGCACGCATCTCCACGCCATCAAGTACCTCCCACTCAAGCTTAAAGGACCAGCTCGGCATTGGCTTAACAGCCTGCCCACAGAGTCAATTGGGTGTTGGGAAGACCCGAGGCCGCATTCCTTGATAACTTCCAAGGCACATATGTGCGACCACCGACGCCGATGACCTAAGCCACATTATTCAAAGAGCAGATTTAATCGCCATACAATTTCGACACGGTTCTTGACGAAGAAAACCAAATCGCCGACCGTCCGGATGCAGAGGCCCTCGCAGCCTTCAAACATAACATCCGGACGAATGGCTAGCCCGCACCGGGCAGGAAAAGCCAAATCCATGGCAGCCCTCACATCTTTAATGACCCTTTTGAAGCGGGAGAGGACAGCCTGGCTAGCTCAGAGCAACAATCTCCATAAAAATTCTGGCAGTCCGGATACTAAGGACAACAACGGCATGTCACGCCGAATTAAAAACAAAGCGCCGCATTAACGGCGCATTTATAAGGAGGATACGACTACCAATGCCGGATTCCGTGGCTCCAAACCCGTCACGGAAGAAGCCATTTAAAAGAACCACTGGTCTCCGTCCAATCTGGACCGAATACTCGACCGCCATGCCGATACATGGCACCTCTGAAAAGCCAGCTAACCACACCAATAGAGATTGTTGGGTGTTCACAGGCCGCAAGTTAATTGCCGAAAACAATGACAAGGGGCTAAATAGCGACGACGAGGAAGAGACCCGCCACGAACAAGAGAGGATGTATGGGTTTCCACAAGTGCGGACGGTGAATATGATATACGCGACCCATATACCCAAGAGGGAGAGGAAGCGCGACTACGGACGCCTATGTGATGGAGCCATCGCCCCAAAGTTCAATCCATGGTCCTCTTGTCCGATCACTTTCGATCGAAGAGACCATCCGACCAGCATACGCCATGGCGGATTCGCCGCATTGGTTTTAGACCCAATCGCCGATGGATTTCACTCACAAGAGTCCCGATGGACGGCGGTAGCAGCCTGAACCTGCTTTATCGGGATACAAGGCGCAAAATGGGCATAGACCCATCAAGGATTAAACCTACAAATACAACCTTTAAAGGTGTCATTCCAGAGTAGAGGCCAAATGCATGAGCTCACCACACCGAAGTGGTCTTCGATCCCGGATAATTTCCGGTTAAGAGTTAATCTTCGATATAGTCCCGCTCAGAAGCGGCTATCATGCCCCGCTCGGACGAACCGCTGCTTGCAAAATTCAACGCGTGCCGACACGCATACCTAAAGCTCAAGATGCCAGGCCCTCGTGGAGTCATTACGGTCAATGGGAATACGGAACGCTCCCTCCGGACGGAGGAACATATAGCGGCTCTCGCGGCAGAAGTGCAGAGTAGCCTTCTACGGCAATTCTCAAGTCCGGCAGCTAAAAAGCCGGATACATCAAAGCGCACCCTGAGCAATACTAACCAAGACCACCTGGCGTGATCAGAGCACGTGTAGCAATGCGGCCCCAACCCTCGCCCACGCATGATCACAAGAATAACACTCCGCGTACATCATTACACTTTGGAGGTACCATGGGCGCAGGAGAAGGGGCTCGATCACAAGGGACCAAGAGTGCGGCTCGACCACACCAGGGGCTCACGCGAGCGCCCCCCTTGGTTTTATTTTTATCTTTTCTTCTTTTTTATGTACACAGAACTCTGTTAATCAGAAGCCCTGTTCGACGGCGCACTTGCCGAACTCATGATGCAAACAGTCAGGGACTAAAGGAGGTCGCGGCGAACATTCAGGTGGTCTCAATTACAAGCATTAAATTCAATTACATACACCAAGTCTGCAGCTCATCCCTGGAGGGGGACATGTTTATTTAGTCCAAATCCCTTGCTTATCAAGACTATTTGTATCACCGCTTTACTAGCGACTTTCTTTCATAAATAATGCAGCACCTTTTTATTTGCAATTATGTTATCTTTTATATATATGTTCATTATATGACATCTTGCACCAGATATTTTGGTACGGCCAATACGCCAGGGTTTCGTTCCCCACATTATGGTGTGATTAAGTCCGAACACTTTCACAAGTGCGGCACCCAACTTATAGCATTATATGAATCGCTCCAATCATGTCTTGGGTCAATAGTTGGGTTTGCCGGCCCCATGTTTTGGTGCCTTACGCCCGCCTCCGTCGGCTAAGGTAGCACTGGAGAACCATCGCGATTGCGCCGGTTGAGCCGGGTTAACGCCAAAGGAGAAAGCTAAAACTGATCGGCATGATAAGGCGAGAGACTGGTCGCTGTTCGAGAGGTTCTTTCGGTCCCTAAAGACTCATGCCGCCGAGCGAAGTTCGGATGATGTCCGACGACGGCGTGGATAGCGCCCGGATTCGGTCTTCGAATACTGTGGGCTTAGCCGAAATTTAAAATTATAGAATTCTATGGCTAAGTGAGAGTGTTCAAGCATTATAAGTCCGTTGCCTTGTTCGTCGTGGTTGAGCGCCCCCTAGATGGACCCAAAATGGGAACAAGAGCGCCATGTTTATCACCAACACCCCGCACTAGTGGCTTGGGGTCAAGCCAACGACTTGCCATCTCTCGATTTTACAAAACGGCCGCATGTAAGGTAATATTTTAAATTAAACAAGCGTTGCTCATGGCGATACAAACGAAGTTTTCGGCGATAGGATAAATACACAACGAAGTTCACTAAAATTACATTTCGAGCACTCATCTCAATATCGCAGCTCCCTTCAGACAACTTTATAATACCGCCCGGCGGCGATGCTCCTTGCCGGTGGCGGTGGGTCCGTGAGAAGCCTCTCCGCATCCAGCTTTGCCCCATTGCACCTTTATGCGGGCAAGGGCCCGACGAGCACCTTCAATACAAAGCGGAGCGCTTGACTACATCGAGCCCGGGCATGCATCCACCAGCCGCGCTAGGCCAAAGTAGCTTCTGTGCATGGCCTCTCCAGCCACAATGGACTATGAGGCCCTTCATGGCCTCCTCACCTACCTTAGGAGTTCGACCACCGCTTCACTGGTCGCTTGGGGGCACGGACGGTCGGCCTCAGCAGATCGAGACCGTAAGACCTTCTCCGTCGAACTCCCTCCTCGCCACGATAGAATGCGGCGGCATCGACGCACTATGCGGCAGATCCGCAAACGCCTCGAGAGCTCCGACCGGGTAAGTATCCGTAATTCACATCAACATGCCCGCTTTGCATGAAAAAGGCCTTACCGCCGCTATCTTCTTTATGTCCTCAACCTCCTAAAGGGCCTTCGGCCTCGGCCTTGGCGGATTTGGCACTTTCGAGAGCCGAGGCAAGCTCTCGACTCGAAGTCTTGAGTCACGCCCAAACTCTCATGCTTTTCCATGAGAGCCCGGAGCTCTTGCCGAACTTCCGCCACCGGTGCCTCTTGCTTTTCTCGCCAGCCTGCCTGTGGCTGCATTATGCTCGGTCATGACACGGCATCCTTCAGTTTGCCACCTCGTTAGTGGCCCCCGCAATACATATATTATCCTTGTTAAATTTATTTGCAACCAAAATCCTTTTTCAGAAGGTACTTATTCAAAGAGGTGTTACTCACCTTCTTTTTCCTCGAGCTGCTTCTTCGCTGGCCGAGCTCTTGCTCGGACCGCCGAGGTCCTTCTTCAAGACATCGACCTCCGCCGCTAAAGCGGCAGAGGTCAAGCAAGAGCTCGCAAACCCATATTGACATATTTTTAGCAACCTGCAGTATATCTTGTTAGATCCTTAGTCCGCTTTTCCTTCCGAACACCGAACTAAGCATCAGGCTACCGCCTATGCGGTATTACACTACATAATTTTAACTTACCTCAAAGCTCGTTAGAAGGTTGCTGCAGCTTCGTCAGCCCGCTCTTGGCAACCGACCTTTCAATCACCGCACTCATGAGAGTGCGATGTTCTTCCTCGATGGAAGCGCCTTTAAGCGCCCCAACAAAGTTATCTGGCGCCCGGTTGACGGAGGCCGCCGCGTCATGTCCTGCCCTTCTTTGAAGGGGCCGCACGGACTCGAGCCATCTGCGGGTTTCGACGAGAGTCCGCACGAAGTCCGGAGGTTGCTCGACGGCGCCCGAGCCTCCTCCCGATGGGTTCCGCTTTGGGATCCCACCTCGGCGCCGCTCGCGTGGGGTAGAGGCGCCGATAGAATTTACATCCGACGAGGCCAACGACCCGCCATCGAATCGGGAGATCGCCACCGACCGGACTACGGGCGAATGCGTGTTAGAGGGATACTACGTGACATGAAAGGTACGACATATAAATGATCCGAATACTTACGATCCGCCGGACGCTCGCCCTTGAGGCCATTTCATCCCCGCCAACGCCGATGTTGGCGAACTGTCCGGGGATAGTTCTCCCCTCTGGACCCTTCGCCGCCCGGTTGGGGAGGCCTTCCTCTTATTCTCTCCTCCTCCGGAGAGAGTACCTCCTCCTCGCCTTCAAGGGAGGAGTCCTCGCCGCCGTCAGACGCTGACACGGAACTCTTTCGAGTCCCCGTGGCCACCTTCTTGGTTTCTTCTCCCAAGACCACGGCGGTGCCGAAACCAAGAGTCTCGCTAAGCGGGCATCCATTGGTTCTTCCGCATGGGAGCCGGGCTGATGAGCAGCTTGGCCTTCTCCATCCAAATTCCGCCAAAGGAAGAGGCAGATCAAAACCTCACTAGAGTCAATCTAATTACCACAAGTGTCCCGTAATGAGGTTGAATCACTTACCTCGTCACGGAGATCGCGAGCTGAACCAGGGTCTTCGGTCACGGATGTCGGGCTTTGGCGCCTTGAACAAGCACCCTCCGTGCACCTTCATGTGTTGTATCAAGAGCCCGCTTAACGCCCTGGTGCTGTTCCGGATTAAACTCCCACAAATTGAATGCCCGTTTGGCATGGGAGAATCACGGAGGAGCATGACTTGGACCACATCGACGAGCCGAGCCTATTGCTCACCATCTTCTTGATGCAGGCTCGAGTCCCGCCACCTCCATCGGACTGCCCCACCGCAAGCCCTTCTCTTCCGGGAGGTGAGCTGCGTGGGGATTCCAGATTGAACTCGGGGCCGCCACCATGTGGGCTTGCGCGGCTCGGTGATGTAGAACCACCCCGATTGCCACCCCTTGACGGAGTCCATGAAGGTCCTTCTAGTTAAGGGACGTTGGGCAGCTTGCCCAACATGGCGCCCGCATTCCGCTTATGCCCCTTCACAACCTTCGCTTGACGTTGAAGGTCTTGAGCCACAGCCAAGTGGGGCTGATGCAGAAAGGTTTCGCACACCCACGATAAACGCCGAGATGTTGAGGATGAAGTTGGCGCCAGATCGTGGAAATCCAGCCGAGTAAAACATGAGCCCCGGACAAATGGATGGAGCGGAGAGCCCAGTCCGCGGAGGAAGTGGGGAGGAAGACGACCTCTCATGAGGCTCGGGGTAGGGATGAGTTGCCCTCGTCGGGCAGCTGATGCGCAATATCGCCGAAAGGTATCCGCGTCGCAAGAAGCTTGGTGATGTCCTCCTCCTTAGCGGTGGAGGCCAACCATTTACCTCCCGCTCCGGACATATTCGGAGAAAGGTCGAGGCGAGATGCGCGAGCTTGGGCGTTGGAGCTTGAGTTCGCGGGGATGGATGAGCAAAGGTGGAAGAAGGCGTAGGTGAGAAGGTAAATCCTTATCCCTTATATGTAGGCGGACAAAGCTATGCGTCCCCCACCGGCCTGGTATAACTCGCTTATCTCCCAAGCGCCACCATCAATGGCGCGGTTGGGTTACCCACGCACGTAATTATGAGAATCCCGGAATAAGGGGAACACGATCTCTGCTTTGACAGGACGTGCCAAGGAAACCGCTTCGCTAAACATGCTGAGGTGGTATAGTAATTCAAACAAAGGCTTGGCTATGGTGTGATGTCATGCCGCATAATACGTCAGCAGATTGAACTAAGTGTATATTTTATTCTCTCTACGATGGAATGTGGAAATTATTTTTGCAGAGCCGGTCACTATCCTGGTGTTCATTATCTTCTCCGGATTATTCAAGGGAGGAACCCGCCTTGCAATGCCGAACATTATGCACGCCAGACTTATCGTCATTGAAGACTGGTTTAGGGGCTACTGAGGGAGTCCTGGACTAGGGGGTGTCCGGACAGCCGGACTATCAATATCCGCCGGACTCCCAGACTATGAAGATACAAGATTGAAGACTCCGGCTCGTGTCCGGATGGTACTTTCCTTGGCGTGGAAGGCAAGCTTGGCAATACGGATATGTAGATCTCCTACCATTGTAACCGACTCTGTGTAACCCTAGCCCTCTCCGGTGTCTATATAAACCGGAGGGCTTTAGTCCGTAGGACATACATACATCTCAACAATCATACCATAGGCTAGCTTCTAGGGTTTAGCCTCCTTGATCTCGTGGTAGATCTACTCTTGTACTACCCATATCATCAATATTAATCAAGCAGGACGTAGGGTTTTACCTCCATCGAGAGGGCCCGAACCTGGGTAAAAACATTGTGTCCCTCGTCTCTTGTTACCATCCGCCTAGACGCACAGTTCGGGACCCCCTACCCGAGATCCGCCGATTTTGACACCGACACAGGCCTTTCCAAAAGTCTGTATAAAACCATATGCTTTGATCAACTCATCAATGTGTATATTCCAACTCCGAGATGCTTGCACCAGTCCATTGATGGATTGCTGGAGCTTGCACACTTTGTTAGCATCTTTAGGATTGACAAAACCTTCTGGTTGCATCATATACAACTCTTCTTTAATAAATCCATTAAGGAATGCAGTTTTGACATTCATTTGCCAGATTTCATAAAATGTGGCAATTGCTAACATGATTCGGACAGACTTAAGCATCGACACGAGTGAGAAAATCTCATTGTATTCAACATCTTAAACTTGTCGAAAAACCTTTTGCGACAAGTCGAGCTTTGTAGATAGTAACACTACTATCAACGTCCGTCTTCCTCTTGAATATCCATTTATTTCTTATGGTTTGTCGATCATCGGGCAAGTCCACCAAAGTCCACACTTTGTTCTCATACATGGATCCTATCTCGATTTCATGGCCTCAAACCATTTTATGGAATCTGGGCTCATCATCGCCTCATAGTTCGTAGGTTTATCATGGTCTAGTAACATGACTTTCAAAACAAGATTACCGCATTCACTCTCGTGCGGACTGCACTCTTGAAGACCTACGAGGTTCGTAGTAACTTGATCTCAAGTTTCATGATCATCATCATTAGCTTCCTCACTAATTGGTGTAGGAATCAAGAACTGATTTCGTGATGAACTACTGTTGGAAATATGCCCTAGAGGCAATAATAAAAGTATTATTATATTTCAATGTTCATGATAATTGTCTTTGTTCATGCTATAACCGTGTTATCCGAAATCATAATACACGTGTGAACACTTAGACCCCAATATGTCCCTAGTGAGCCTCTAGTCGACTAGCCCACAGATCAATAGATGGTCATGGTTTTTCGACTATGGACATTGGATGTCGTTGATAACGGATCACATCATTAGGAGAATGATGTGATGGACAAGACCCAATCACAAGCTTAGCATAAAAGATCGATAGTTCGCTTGCTAGAAGCTTTGCCAATGTCAAGTATCTATTCCTTCGACCATGAGATCGTAACTCCCTGCCGCCGAGGAGTGCCTTTGGTGTATCAAACGTCACAACGAATCGGGTGACTATAAAGGTGCATTACATGTGTCTCCGAAAGTATCTGCGGTTGACATGGATCGAGATCGATTTGTCACTCCGTATGACGGAGAGGTATCTCTCGCCCACTCGGTAATGCATCATCATAATGAGCTCAATGTGACCAAGGTGTTGGCCACGGATCATGCATTACGGACGAGTAAAGTGATTTTGCCGGTAACGAGACCGAACGAGGTATTGGGATACCGACGATCGAAGTCTCGCAAGTAACGCATCGATTGACAAAGGGAATTGCATATGTGGTTTGATAGAATCTCGACATCGTGGTTCAACCGATGAAATCATCGAGGAGCATGTGGGAGCCAACATGGGTATCCAGATCCCGCTGTTGGTTATTGCCCGAGAGTCGCCTCGGTCATGTTCACAGGTTCCGAACCCGTAGGGTCTACACACTTAAGGTTCGGTGACGCTTAGGGTTAGTAGGAAGACTAGTATGTGAATACCGAATGTTGTTCGAGTCCCTGATGAGATCCCTGACGTCACGAGGAGTTCCTAAGGGTCCGGAGGTAAAGAATAATATATAGGAAGTGGTGTTTCGCCATCGGAAAGTTTCGGGTTACTGCAAGAAAGCACGGACCACCGGAAGGGTCCTGGGTCCACCGGTGGGGCCACCCATCCCGGAGGGCCCCATGGGCCATAGGGGAAGGGAACCAGCCCACAGGGGCTGGTGCGCCTCAGGCCCACCTCGCGCCTAGGGTTGAAACCCTAGGGGGGGCGCCCACCGGCTTGGGGGCACTCCACCCCTTGGCCGCCCCCTTGAGATTGGATCTCTAGGGGCCGCCACCTGGGGCCTATATAAAGGGGGGGGGGCTGCTGCACACATCTCCCAAGGCGCAGCCCTCCTCCCCAACACATCTCCTCCTCCGAGAGCTCGGGCGGCCTCGCCGAGTATCAGATCACCACCATCACCACGCCGTCGGCCGCCGGTGGTGCCGTCTTCCTCAACCTCTCCTTCCCTTGCTGGATCAAGAAGGAGGAGACGCCGCCGTCTCCGCACGTGTGTTGAACGCGGAGGTGCTGTCCGCTCAAAGACTTGGCATCGGTGATCCAATCACGCTCGAGTACGACTCCATCATCACCAAGCAAGCTTCCGCACGCGATCTACAAGTGGTATGTAGATGCAAACTCTCTCCGCTACTCGTTGCTTAGATGAACTCATAGATGGATCTTGGTGAAACCGTAGGAAAAATTTTAATTTTCTCGCAACGCTCCCCAACAAAGGGCATCATGAGCTAGGTCTATGCGTAGTTCTCTATTGCACGAGTAGAACACAAATTTGTTGTGGGCGCTGATCTTGTCATCTTACTTGCCCCTACTAGTCTTTTCTTGCTCAACGGTATTGTGGGATGAAGCGCCCGACCAACCTTACACGACGCTTACGTGAGACCGGTTCCACCGATCGACATGCACTAGTTGCATAAGGTGGTCTGGCGGGTGTCCTGCTCTCCCACTTTAGTTGCAGCGGATTCGATGAACAGGCCCTTATGAAGGGTAAATAGAAGTTGACAAAATCACGCTGTGGTGATTCGAGGTAAGAAAACGTTTTGCTAGAACCCAATCGCAGCTACGTAAAAGATGCAACAACAACTAGAGGACGCCTAACTTGTTTTTGCAGCGATTGATCATGTGATGTGATATGGCCGAAGTTGTGATGAATGTTGAATTGTGATGTATGAGATCATGTTCTTGTAATAGGATTCACGACTTGCATGTCGATGAGTATGACAACCGCAGGAGCCATAGGAGTTGTCTTTAATTTTTGTATGACCTGCGTGTCATTGAAGAACGCCATGTAAACTACTTTACTTCATTACTAAACGCGTTAGTCATAGAAGTAGAAGTAGTCGCTATGCGACAACTTCATGAAGACACGATGATGGAGATCATGATGATGGAGATCATGGTGTCAAGCCGGTGACAAGGTGATCATGGAGCCCCAAGATGGAGATCAATGGAGCTTGATGATATTGGCCATATCATGTCACAACTATATATAATTGCATGTGATGTTTATTATGTTTTTACATCTTGTTTACTTAGGACGACGGTAGTAAATAAGATGATCCCTTATAAAATTTCAAGAAGTGTTCTCCCTAACTGTGCACCGCTGCTACAGTTCGTCGCTTCTAAGCACCACGTGATGATCGGTGTGATGGATCCTTACGCTCACATACAACGGTGTAAGACAGATTTACACAAATAAAACACTTAGGGTTAACTTGACGAGCCTAGCATGTGCGCATATGGCCTCGAACACGGAGACCGAAGGTCGAGCACGAGTCGATGAAAGATACGATCAACATGAAGATGTTCACCGATGATGACTAGTCCGTCTCACGTGATGATCGGACACGGCTAGTCGACTCGGATCGTAACACTTAGATGACTAGAGGGATGTCTAATCTAAGTGGGAGTTCGTAATTTTGATTAAGAACTTTATTATCATGAACTTAGTCTAAAACCTTGCAAATATGTCTTGTAGATCAATGGCCAACGCTAATGTCAACATGAACTTCAACGCTGCTCCTAGAGAAAACCAAGTGAAAGATGATGGCAAGAACTATACGGATCGGGTCCTAACCCGAGGATCATCCTCATAGCTGCCAAGAAACAAGATGTCCTAGAAGCACCGTTAGGTGACCCACTGTTCTCCCAAAGACCGCAAGACGATTTGAACGTCTCGCGACTCGCTCGATGATTACTCCCTCGCTCAAGGCGGCATGCTCTACAGCTTAGAACCGGGCTCCAAAAGCGCTTTTGAGCATCACGGAGCATATGAGATGTTCAAGAGCTGAAACTAGTTTTCCAAGCTCATGCCCGGTCGAGAGATATGATGTCTCCGACAAGTTCTACAGCTTGTAAGATGGAGGAAAACAGTTTCACAAGGAGCACATCCTCAAGATGTCCGGGTTGCACAACCGTATGACCCAAATTGAACATAAACCTCCCTGATGAGGCGGTCATCGACAGAATCCTCCAGCCGCTCCCACCAAGCTACAAGAGCTTTGTGATGAACTACAACATGCGTGGGATGGTAAAGACCATTCTCAAGTGTTCTCGATGCCGAGGTCAGCAGAGGCTGAAATCAAAAGGAACATCAAGTGTTGATGGTCAATAAGACCACTAAGTTCAAGAAAGGCAAGGGTAAGAAGAACTTCAAGAAGGACGGCAAGGATGTTGCCGCGCCCGTAAGTCTGCTGCCGGAAGAAGTCAAAGAATGGACCCAAGCCCGAGACCGAGTGCTTTTATTGCAAGGGAAGGGTCACCGAAGCGGAACTGCCCCAAATACTTAGCGGATAAGAAGGCCGCAACACCAAAGGTATATTTGATATACATGTAATTGATGTGTACCTTACCAAGACTCGTAGTAACTCCCGGTATTTGATACCGTGCCGCTGTTCATATTTGTAACTCACAGCAGAGCTGCGGAATAAACGGAGACCGGCGAAGGACGAGGTGACGGCGCGCCGGGAATGGTTCCAGAGTCGATGTGATCGCCGCCGCACGCTGCCTCTACATTTACCTACGGATTAGTTTTAAACCTCAATAATTGTTATTTAGTGCCAAGTTTGAGCATGAACATTGTATCCGGATCTCGCTTGATACGAGATGGCTACTCATTTAAGTCCGAGAATAATGGTTGTTCGATTTATATGAGAGATATGTTTTATGGTCATGTCCGATGGTCAATGGTTTATTCTTAATGAATCTCGAGCGTAATATTACACATGTTCATAGTGTGGATGCCAAAAGATGTAAAGTTGATAACGATAGTCCCACATACTTGTGGCATCGCCGCCTTGGTCACATTGGTGTCAAGCGCATGAAGAAACTCCATGCCGATGGACTTTAGAGTCTCTTGATTATGAATCGCTTGACACATGCTAACCATGCCTCTTAGGCAAATGACCAAGACTCCGCTTCTCCGAACAATGGAGCGAGCAACCAACTTGTTGGAAATCATACATACCGATGTATGCGGTCCAATGAGCGTTGAGGCTCATGGAGGATATCGTTATGTTCTCACTCTCACCGACGACTTGAGTAGATATGGGTATGTCTACTTAATGAAACACAAGTCCGAGACCTTGAAAAGTTCAAGGAATTTCAGAGTGAGGTGGAGAATCAACGTGACCGAAAGATAAAGTTCCTACGATCGATCGTGGAGGAGAATATTTAAGTCACGAATTTGGCACACACTTAAGAAAATGTGGAATCGTTTACAACTCACGCCTACCGAACACCTCAAATAAACGGTGTGTCCGAACGTCGAATCGCACTCTATTGGATATGGTGCGGTCTATGATGTCTCTTACCGATTTACCACCGCTATTTTGGGGATACGCCTAGAGACAGCTACATTCACTTTAAATAGGGCTCCGCCTAAACCGCTGAGACGACACCGTATGAATTATGGTTTGGGAAGAAACCTAAGCTGTCGCTTCGAAAGTTTGGGGATGCGATGCTTATGTCAAGAAACTTCAACCCGAAAAGCTCGAACCCAAGTCGAAAAATGCGATTCATAGGATACCCTAAGGAAACCGTCGGGTATACCTTCTACTTAAGATCCAAGGCAAAGTCTTTGTTGCTAAGAACGGATGCTTTTAGAGAAAGAGTTTCTCTCGAAAGAAGTAAGTGGAGGAAAGTAGAACTCGATGAAGTACTACCTCTCGAACGGGAAAGTGGTGCCGCCGCAGAAACCGCTCCTCGTAATGCCCACACCCATCAAGAGGAAATCATTGATGATGATCAAGATACTTCGGATCAAGTTACTATCGAACTTCAAGGTCCACAAGGACACGCTCCGCACTGCAGTGGTACGGCAACCTGTTATGGAAATCATGTTGCTAGACAACAATGAACCTTCGAACTATGAAGAAGCGATGGCGGACCCGGATTCCAACAAATGGCTTGAGGCCATGAAACCGAGATAGAATCCATGTATGAAAACAAAGTATGGACTTTGACAGATTTGTTCGATGATCGGCGAGCGATAGAAAATAAATGGATTTTAAGAAGAAGACGGACGCGATGGAAATGTCACCATTTATAAAGCTCGACTTGTCGCTAAGGGTTATCGACAAGTTCAAGGGATTGACTACGACGAGACATTCTCTCCCGTAGCGAAGCTTAAGTCCGTCTCAATCATGTTAGCAATTGCCGATACTATGATTATGAGATATGGCGATGGACGCCAAAACGGCATTCCTTAACGGACATCTTAAGGAAGAGCTGTATATGATGCAGCCGGAAGGTTTTGTCGATCCTCGTAACGCTAACAAAGTATGCAAGCTCCAATGATCCATTTATGGACTGGTGCAAGCATCTCGAGTTGGAACATTCGCTTAATGAGATGATCAAAGCGTTTAGTTTACGCAGACTTATGGAGAAGCCTCATGCTACAAGAAAGTGAGTGGGAGCTCAGAGCATTTCTCCTATTATATGTAGATGACATACTCTTGATGGGAAATGATACAAAACTTCGACAGCATTAAGGCCTACTTGAACAAGTGTTTTTCAATGAAGGACCTTGGAGAAGCTGCTTATATATTAGGCATCAAGATCTATAGGATAGATCGAGACGCCTCATAGGTCTTTCACAAAGCACATACCTTGATAAAATTTTGAAGAGGTTCAAAATGGATCAGTCCAAGAAGGGTTCTTGCCTATGTTACAAGGTGTGAAACCGAGCTCACTCACCACCACCACGGCAAAAGATAAAGAAGAGATGAGTGTCATCCCTATGCTTCAGCCATAGGATCTATTATGTATGCCATGCTGTGTACTGCACTGATGTAAACCTTGCCGTAAGTTTGGTTGCAAGATACCAAAGTAATCCCGCAAGGAACACCGGACAGCGGTCAAGAATATCCTGGCACCGAAAAGGACAAAGGACATGTTTCGCTTATGGAGGAGACGAAGAGCTCGTCAGAAAGGCTACGCCGACGCTTAGCTTCGACTCGGATCCGATGACTCTAAGTCACAAACCGGATACGTGTATATGTTGAATGGTGGAGCAAGAAGCTGGTGCAGCCGCAAGCAGAGCGCCGTGGCGGGATCTACGTGAAGCGGAGTACATGGCAGCCTCGGAGGCAGCGATGAAGCAATTTGGGTGAAGGAGTTCATCACCGACCTAGGAGTCATACCCAATGCGTCGGGCCGATCAAACTCTTTCGCGGACAACACCGAGCTATTGCCCTTGCAAAGGAGCCTGTGTTTCACAAGAAGACCAGCACATCAAGTTGCCGCTTCAACTCCATCCGTGAAAATGTTCAAGATGGAGACATAGAGATTTGCAAAGTGCACACGGATCTCAATGTCGCAGATCCGCTGACTAAACCTCTCGCGGCAAAACATGATCAACACCGTAACTCTATGGGTGTTCGATTCATCACAATGTAACTAGATTAGTGACTCTAGTGCAAGTGGGAGACTGTTGGAAATATGCCCTAGAGGCAATAATAAAAGTATTATTATATTTCAATGTTCATGATAATTGTCTTTTGTTCATGCTATAACCGTGTTATCCGGAAATCATAATACACGTGAACACTTAGACCCCAATATGTCCCTAGTGAGCCTCTAGTCGACTAGCCCCACAGATCAATAGATGGTCATGGTTTTCGACTATGGACATTGGATGTCGTTGATAACGGGATCACATCATTAGGAGAATGATGTGATGGACAAGACCCAATCACAAGCTTAGCATAAAAGATCGATAGTTCGCTTGCTAGAAGCTTTGCCAATGTCAAGTATCTATTCCTTCGACCATGAGATCGTAACTCCTGTTGCCGAGGAGTGCCTTGGTGTATCAAACGTCACAACGAATCGGGTGACTATAAAGGTGCATTACAGGTGTCTCCGAAAGTATCTGCTGGGTTGACATGGATCGAGATCGATTTGTCACTCCGCATGACGGAGAGGTATCTCTCGCCCACTCGGTAATGCATCATCATAATGAGCTCAATGTGACCAAGGTGTTGGCCACGGATCATGCATTACGGTATGAGTAAAGTGACTTGCCGTAACGAGACCGAACGAGGTATTGGGATACCGACGATCGAAGTCTCGCAAGTAACGCATCGATTGACAAAGGGAATTGCATATGTGGTTTGATAGAATCTCGACATCGTGGTTCAACCGATGAAATCATCGAGGAGCATGTGGGAGCCAACATGGGTATCCAGATCCCGCTGTTGGTTATTGCCCGAGAGTCGCCTCGGTCATGTTCACAGGTCTCCCAACCCGTAGGGTCTACACACTTAAGGTTCGGTGACGCTTAGGGTTAGTAGGAAGACTAGTATGTGAATACCGAATGTTGTTCGAGTCCCTGATGAGATCCCTGACGTCACGAGGAGTTCGGAAGGGTCCGGAGGTAAAGAATAATATATAGGAAGTGGTGTTTCGCCATCGGAAAGTTTCGGGTTACAAGCAAAGCACGGACCACCGGAAGGGTCCCTGGGTCCACCGGTGGGGCCACCCATCCCGGAGGGCCCCATGGGCCATAGGGGAAGGGAACCAGCCCACAGGGGCTGGTGCGCCTCAGGCCCACCCCGCGCCTAGGGTTGAAACCCTAGGGGGGGCGCCCACCGGCTTGGGGGCACTCCACCCCTTGGCCGCCCCCTTGAGATTGGATCTCTAGGGGCCGCCACTGGGGCCTATATAAAGGGGGGGGGGCTGCTGTACACATCTCCCAAGGCGCAGCCCTCCCTCCCCAACACATCTCCTCCTCCGAGAGCTCGGAAGCCTCGCCGAGTATCAGATCACCACCATCACCACGCCGTCAGGTCGCCGGTGGTGCCGTCTTCCTCAACCTCTCCTTCCCCTTGCTGGATCAAGAAGGAGGAGACGCCGCCGTCCCGCACGTGTGTTGAACGCGGAGGTGCTGTCCGCTCAGACTTGGCATCGGTGATCTGAATCACGTTCGAGTACGACTCCATCATCACCAAGCAAGCTTCCGCACGCGATCTACAAGTGGTATGTAGATGCAAACTCTCTCCCGTTACTCGTTGCTTAGATGAACTCATAGATGGATCTTGGTGAAACCGTAGGAAAAATTTTAATTTTCTGCAACGTTCCCCAACAGGTACAAATTACCTTATCAAGCTCTACTTTCCTCCCACTCACTTCTTTCAGAGAAACTCCTTCTCTAGAAATGATCCGATTTTAGCAACGAAAATCTTGCCTTCAGATCTGTGATAGAAGGTGTACCCAATAGTTTCTTTTGGGTATCCTATGAAGACACATTTCTCCGATTTGGGTTTGAGCTTATCTAGTTGAAGTTACTTCACATAAGCATCGCAGCCCCAAACTTTAAGAAACGACAACTTTGGTTTCTTGCCAAACCATAGTTCATAAGGTGTCGTCTTAACGGATTTTGATGGTGCCCTATTTAACGTGAATGCGTCCGTCTCTAAAGCATAACCCCAAAACAATAGCGGTAAATCAGTAAGAGACATCATAGATCGCACCATATCTAGTAAAGTACGACATGACGCTCGGACACACCATTTCGATGTGGTGTTCCTGTGGCGTGAGTTGTGAAACTATTCCACATTGTTTTAATTGAAGACTAAACTCGTAACTCAAATATTCGTCTCCGCGATCAGATCGCAGAAACTTTATTTTCTTGTTACGATGATTTTTCCACTTCACTCTGAAATTCTTTGAACCTTTCGACTATTTCAGACTTATGTTTCATCAAGTAGATATACCCATATCTGCTCAAATCATCTTGTGAAGGTCAGAAAATAACGATACTTGCCACGAGCATCAACACTCATTGGATTTCATACATCGGTATGTATTATTTTGAATAAGTCAGTAGCTTGTTCCATTGTTCCGGAGAACGGAGTTTTAGTCATCTTGCCCAAAAGGCACGGTTCGCAAGCATCAAATGATTCATAACCAAGTGATTCCGAAAATCCATCTTTATGGAGTTTCTTCATGCGCTTTACACCGATATGACCCTAACGGCAGTGCCACAAATAAGTTGCACTATCATTATTAACTTTGCATCTTTTGGCATCAATATTATGAATATGTGTATCACTACGATCGAGATCCAAGAAATTATGTTTATTGGGTGTATGACCCTTGAAGGTCTTATTCATGTAAACAGAACAACAATTATTCTTTGACTTTAAATGAATAACCGTATTGCAATAAACACGATCAAATCATATTCACGCTCAACGCAAACGCCAAATAACATTTATTTAGGTTTAACACTAATCCCGAAAGTATAGGGAGTGTGCGATGATGATCATATCAATCTTGGAACTACTTCCAACACTCATCGCACTTCCTCTTCAACTAGTCTCTGCTTATTCTCAGAACTCCTGCTTCGAAGTTACTAATCTTAGCAACCGAACAAGTATCAAATACGAGGGGCTACTATAAACACTAGTAAGGCACACATCAATAACCTGTATATCAAATATACCCTTGTTCACTTTGCCATGCTTCTTATCCACCAAATATTCAGGGCATTTCCGCTACCAAAGGACCATTTCCTTTGTAAAGTAAGCACTCAATTTCGTGCTTTGGTTCAGCTTTGGGCTTCTTCGTGGGAGTGACAACTTGCTTGTCTTTCCACTTGAAGTTCCCTTTCTTTCCCTTTGCCCTTCTCTTGAAACTAGCGGTCTTGTCAACCATCAACACTTGATGCTCTTTCTTGATTTCTACCTTCACGATTTCAACATCACGAAGAGCTCAGAATCGCTTTTGTCATCCCTTGCATACTATAGTTCATCACGAAGTTCTAGTAACTTAGTGATGGTGACTAGAGAATTTCGTCAATCACTATCTTATCTCGGAAGATTAACTCCCACTTGATTCAAGCGATTGAAGTACCTGCATAATCGAGCACATGCTCACTAGTTGAGCGATTCTCCTCCATCTTTTAGCTATAGAACTTGTTGGAGACTTCATATCTCTCAACTCGGGTATTTGCTTGAAATATCAACTTCAATTTCTCGAACATCTCATATGGTCCATGACGCTCAAAACATCTTTGAAATCCCGATTCTAAGTCGTTAAGCATGGTGCACTAAACTATCAAGTAGTCATCATATTGAGCTAGCCAAACGCTCATAACGCCGTGATCCGCTTCGCAATAGGTTTGTCACCTAGCGTGCATCAAGGACATAATTCTTCACAAGCAAAGCAATGAGGATAAACCTCGATCACGGATCCAATCCGCATCATTGCTACTAACATTTTTCAACACATTTTCTCTAGGAACATATCAAAATAAACATATGAAAGCAACAACGCGAGCTATTGATCTACAACATAATTTGCAAAATACTACCAGACTAAGTTCATGATAAATTTAAGTTCAATTAATCATATTACTTAAGAACTCCCACTTAGATGACATCTCTAGTCATCTAAGTGATCACGTGATCCAAATCAACTAAACCATGTCCGATCATCACGTGAGATGGAGTAGTTTTCAATGGTGAACATCACTATGTTGATCATATCTACTATATGATTCACGCCGACCTTTCGGTCTCCGTGTTCCGAGGCCATATCTGTATATGCTAGGCTCGCCAAGTTTAACCCGAGTATTCGCGTGTGCAACTGTTTTGCACCGTTGTATTTGAACGTAGAGCCTATCACACCCGATCATCACGTGGTGTCTCAAAGACGAAGAACTTTCGCAACGGTGCATACTCGGGAGAACACTTCTTGATAATTAGTGAGAGATCATCTTAAAATGCTAACGTCAAACAAAGCAAATAAGATGTATAACAGATAAACATCATATGCAATCAAAATATGTGACATGATATGGCCATGATCATCTTGCGCCTTTGATCTCCATCTCCAAAGTATCGTCATGATCTCTATCGTCACCGCACGACACCATGATCTTCTTCATCTTGATCTATATCAATGTGTCGTCACATGGTCGCCTCGCCAACTATTGCTCTTGCAACTATTGCTATCGATAGCGATAAAGTAAAGCAATTATTTGGCACTTGCATCTTATGCAACAAAGAGACAACCATAGGGCTTCGCCGATTGCCGATAACTTCAACAAAACATGATCATCTCATACAACAACTTATATCTCATCACGCCTTGACCATATCACATCACAACATGCCCCGCAAAAACAAGTTAGACGCCCTCTACTTTGTTGTTGCAAGTTTTACGTGGATGCTACGGGCTGAGCAAGAACCGGTCTTACCTACGCATCAAAACCACAACGATAGTTCGCAAGTTGGTGCTGTTTTAACCTTCGCAAGGACCGGGCGAGCCACACTCGGTTCAACTAAAGTTGAGAAACCGACACCCGCTAGTCACCTGTGCAAAGCACGGCGGTAAAACCAGTCTTGCGAAGCGCACGCGTAATGTCGGTCCGGCCGCTTCATCCAACAATATCGCTGAACCAAAGTATGACATGCTGGTAAGCAAGTATGACTTGTATTGCCCACAACTCACTTGTGTTCTACTCGTGCATATAACATCAAACCATAAAACCTAGGCTCGGATGCCATTGCTGGGGAACGAGTAATTTGAAAAATTTCCACGCACACGCAAGATCATGATGATGGCATAGCAACGAGAGGGAGAGTGTTGTCCACGCACTCGTGAGACCGTAAGCGAAGCGTTAGCACAACGCGGTTGATGTAGTCGACGCCTTCACGATCCGACCGATCCAAGCACCGAACGCACGGCACCTCCGAGTTCAGACACACGCTCAGCTCGATGACGATCTCTCGCCTCCGATCCAGCAAAGCTCCGGAGATGAGTTCCACAAGACGACGGCGCAGTGATGGTGATGATGTTCTATCGCGCAGGCTTCGCCTAAACTCCGCGACGATACGACCGAGGTGGAATATGGTGGAAGGGGCACCGACACGGCTAAGGAACGATCCGTAGATCAACTTGTGTGTCTATGGGTGCCCCCGCCCGTGATATAAAGGAGCCAGGGGGAGGAGGTGGCGGCCAAGGAGGGCGCGCTAAGGGAGTAGGAGAAGGGGGGAAAGAGGAGGAAGAGGGAAGGAAGGGGGGCGCCGCCCTTCCCTTGTCCTATTCGGACTAGGAAGGGAGGCACACGGCCCTCCCCGCCTCCTTCCTCTTCTCCTCGAGGCCCATGTAGGCCCAATAACCCCGGGGTTCCGTAACCTCCCAGACTCAAAGAAATGCCGATTTCACCTGGAACGATTCCGATGTCCAAATATAGGCTTCCAATATATCGATCTTTATGTCTCGACCATTTCGAGACTCCTCTTCATGTCTGTGATCACATCCGGGACTCCGAACAAACTTTGGTACATCAAAACTTACAAACTCATAATAAAATTGTCATCGTAACGTTAAGCGTGCGGACCCTACGGGTTCGAGAACTATGTAGACATGACCTAGAACTCTTCTCGGTCAATAACCAATAGCGGAACCTGGATGCCCATATTGGTTCCTACATATGCTACGAAGATCTTTATCGGTCAAACCGCATAACAACATACGTTGTTCCCTTTGTCATCGGTATGTTACTTGCCCGAGATTCGATCGCCGGTATCCAATACCTAGTTCAATCTCGTTACCGGCAAGTCTCTTTACTCGTTACGTAATGCATCATCCCGCAACTAACTCATTAGTCATATTGCTTGCAAGGCTTATAGTGATGTGCATTACCGAGAGGGCCCAGAGATACCTCTCCGACAATCGGAGTGACAAAACCTTATCTCGAAATACGCCAACCCAACATGTACCTTTGGAGACACCTGTAGTACCCTTTATAATCACCCAGCTTCGTTGTGACGCTTGGTAGTACCCAAAGTGTTCCTCCGTAAACGGAGTTGCATAATCTCATAGTTACAGAACATGTATAAGTCATGAAGAAAGCAATAGCAACATACTAAACGATCAAGTGCTAGGCTAACGGAATGGGTCATGTCAATCACATCATTCTCCTAATGATGTGATCCCGTTAATCAAATGACAACACATGTGTATGGTTAGGAAACATAACCATCTTTGATCAACAAGCTAGTCAAGTAGAGGCATACTAGTGACACTATGTTTGTCTATGTATTCACACATGTATTATGTTTCTGGTTAATACAATTCTAGCATGAATAATAAACATTTATCATGATATAAGGAAATAAATAATAACTTCATTATTGCCTCTAGGGCATATTTCCTTCATTTATGCGGTACTATTTTACATATCTTAAAATCCTTTCCTCAAAGCCTGTTAGAAGGCTGCTGCAGGCTTCGGTCAGCCCGCTCTTCGCAGACTGAACTTTCTGAATCACCGCACTCATAACAGTGCGGTGCTCCTCATCGATGGAAGCGCCGTTAAGCGCCTCTAGCAAATTATCCGGCACCTCCGGTTGGACGGAGGTTGCCGGCGTGCTGTCTCGCCCTTCTTACGAAGGGGCCGCCCACCGGACTCCGGAACCACTAAAGGTTCCGGTGCGGAGTCCGGTCCACAGTCCAGGAGGTTGCCCTGCGGCTCCTCCGGGGCCTCCTCCTCCTGGTCGGTCCCCTTCTGGGACCGCACCACGGCGTCGTCTGTGTCACGGGGGGAGGAGGCGGTCGGAAGTGAAGCGCTATTCACATCCGACGAACCCAGGGACCCGCTCGACGAAGCGGGGAGATCATCCTTGGGCGGACTACAGTGTTGTGTTCGGCGTTAGAAGACACTATGCGATGAAAAGAAAAATCATAAGCTATTCTGGAATCCGGGCACTTACGATCTCGCCAGGGGCTTGGCCCTCGAGGGCCACTCCTCGTCGTCGTCGTCGTGGTTGGTGGAACAGCCCGGAGGAAGGGTCCTTCCCTTCTTGAACCCTTCGGCCTCCCCCGTTGGGGAAGCCTTCCTCTTCTTCTCTCCCCCAGCTGGGGGAGAGGCCTCTTTCTTCTCCTCCTCATCCTCGTGGGAGGAGTCCGCCTCGGAGTCATCGGACGAGGAGTCCGATAACACCTGGCGCCGGGAACTCCTCCGAGTTCCCGTGGCCTTCTTCTTGGCCTTCTTCTCCGGCACCACCTAAGGCGCCGGGACCAGCAGCCCTGTCAAACAGGCATCCGTTGGGTCTTCTGGAAGGGGAACCGGACAGTTAACCTGTCCGGACATCTTCTGCCAGGCCTGTTAAAGGTAATGGGAGTTTAGATCCCACATAGAGTCAAACTATGGAAAGCAAGTGTCCCGTAAAGGATAAAATAGCTTGCCTCGCCGGCTTGACGCTGCGAGCTGAATCTGTAATCTTCAGTAGCGGATGGGGGAGCCTCGACGCCCTTGAACAGCACCCTCCAGGCGTCTTCGTACGTAGTGTCGAAGAGCCTGCTCATGGTTGGGTGCTGTGCCGGATCAAACTCCCACAAATTGAAGGCCCGCTGTTGGCACGGGAGAATCCGACGGATGAGCATGACCTAGATTATGTTGACAAGCTTGAGCTTCTTGTTCACCAGGGTTTGGACGCAGGATTGAAGTCCGGTCAGCTCCTCCGAATCACCCCACGTCAGGCCCTTCTCTTCCGTGAGGTGAGCCGTGGGGATCCCAGATCTGAATGGGGGCGCTGCCCATTTAGGGTCACGCTGCTCGGTGATGTAGAACCACCCGATTGCCACCCTTTGATGGTTTCCATGAAGGCGCCCTCGAGCCATGCAATGTTGGGCATCTTGCCCACCATGGCGCCTCCGCACTCCGCTTGGCAGCCGCCCACCACCTTCGGCTTGACATTAAAAGTCTTCAGCCATAAGCCGAAGTGGGGCTGGACGCAGAGGAAGGCCTCGCACACGACGATGAACGCCGAGATGTTGAGGATGAAATTCGGGGCCAGATCATGGAAATCCAGGCCGTAGTAGAACATGAGCCCCCGGACAAATGGGTGGAGTGGGAAGCCCTGTCCGCGGAGGAAATGGGGAAGGAACACTACCCGCTCATGGGGCCTAGGGGTGGGAATGAGCTGCCCTTTGTCGGGGAGTCGGTGCGCGATGTCGCTGGACAAGTATCCGGCCTTGCGCATCCTCTTGATGTGCCCCTCCGTGACGGAGGAGGCCATCCACTTGCCTCCCGCTCCGGACATGGTTGGAGAAGGTTGAGGTGAGATGTGCGGACTTGGGCGTTGGAGCTCGAGTGCGCGGAGATGGATAAGCAAAGGAGGAAGAAGGCGTAGGTGAAAAGGTGGATCCTTATCCCCTTATATATGAGCGGACGAAACTATGTGTCCCCACCAGCCCAGTAAAACTCGCTTATCTCCCAAGCGCCGCAATCAATGGCGCGGTTGGGTTACCCACGTCCGTATTGATGAGAATCCCGGAATAAGGGGACACAATCTCTGCTTTGACAAGACGTGCCAAGGAAACCGCTTCGCTAAACGCGCTGAGGTGGAACAATAAAAACAATTCGAATAAAGGCTTGGCCGTGGTGTGACATCATGCCGCGAAATACGTCCGCAGATTGAACTTGTGTAAATATTATTATCTCTACGTTGGTATGTGGAATTTATTTTGCAGAGCCGGACACTATCCTGGTGTTCAAAATCTTCTATGAATTATTCAGAGGAGGAACCCGCCTTGCAATGCCGAAGACAATATGCGCGCCGGACTCGTCGTCATTGAAGCCTGGTTCAGGGGCTACTGAGGGAGTCCTGGACTAGGGGGTGTCCGGATAGCCGAACTATCATCATTGGCCGGACTCCAAAACTATGAAGATACAAGATTGAAGACTTCGTCCCGTGTCCGGATGGGACTTTCCTTGGCGTGGAAGGCAAGCTTGGCGATACGGATATGTAGATCTCCTACCATTGTAACCAACTCTGTGTAACCCTAGCCCTCTCCGGTTTCTATATAAACCGGAGGGTTTTAGTCCATAGGATGAACAACAATCATACCATAGGCTAGCTTCTGGGTTTAGCCTCCTTGATCTCGTGGTAGATCTACTCTTGTACTACCCATATCATCAATATTAATCAAGCAGGAGTAGGGTTTTACCTCCATCGAGAGGGCCCGAACCTGGGTAAAAACATCGTGTCCCTTGTCTCCTGTTACCATCCGCCTAGACGCACAGTTCCGGACCCCCTACCCAAGATCCACCGGTTTTGACACCGACGGGGTGCTTGGATCCAAGGGACTATTTTTAGTCTGACTAAAAATAGTCTCTTTTAGAGGCTAAAGTTCCAAGCACCCCTGACTAAAGAGAGGCTAGGACTAGTCTTGAGGCTAAAAAAATTTAGTCACAGGAAACCTACTAAAATATGTATTAGCCCTCTCTCTCCTCATTTAATTCCTCTCCTTTAACACATGCAAGTTCTGGATTGGAGGGTTTGGAGGATAATAAATGCTCAATAACTTGATTTTAGTCTCTTTAGTATTTGGATCCAAGCATGGGTGAGGCTAGCAAGTTTTAGTCCCACTACTTTTAGTCATAGGACTAAAACGTATCCAAGCACCCTCTTACTCTTCATATTGCGAGAGATGAGTTAGCCCTCATGCAGGGTTTGTTTTTGAGGCACACGGTTCTATTTTCCAACTATGTGTGATGTCGTCATCCCACACAGTTTCACGTTATGATGTGCAACTAGGAGGCTTAATGCTACTAATCTACACTAGTGATTGGAATGTAGTTTCACAAAATGAAATGCTCATAGGAAGGACATCATGCGAAATATAAATGTGCTCCATAGAAATATAAAGACCCATAAATACTTTATGGAGGTTGTTACAGCCGAAAAGGGTAGATTGTTTGGAACAAAACAATAACTTGTGTTGATTATAGGGTCTAAGATCCTGCCAATATGCATAACAAAAATATATAAAAAGTATAGTATGGTTTGGAATTGAACATATGTTCCAATGGAGAGACAAGGTTTATCTCTTTAGAAGGAAGGCGATTGATTAAACACACACATGTGAGAAAAGCCATGTCCAAACTTTAAAGGGCATGTACGCATGTACAAGAAGTGATAACCCAACTTCAACAATGAGGTAATGTTAACGTTTATTTGGACCATTTTGTTGGTATATGGACAAGAGATGTGATATGAGCAATATCAAAACGTTGAAAGAAAGGATTAAGTTTTTTATAACCCCCCGACAATTAGTTTGTAGAGAGAGATTCCTTTTATCAAAGATTCTCTCAGCATACTCCCTCCGTCTCATAATGTATGACGTTTTTTGACACTTGACACTAATGTAGTGTCAAAAAATGTCTTACATTATAAGATGGAGGGAGTAGTTTCCAAACTCTTGAAATTTCTTAAAAACAAAAAAAGGAGGCAAATCCAATACATATTTCTATAGTCATTGTTGAGACTCACATAATGTTTATTTCCACTAATAGATTTAACTGTCGGAACTCAAACATCATAATATGCAAGTTCTAAAGGAGCATTCGAACAATTTGAAGAATTTCCATAAGTGAGTTGAACTGCTAGTGCTAAGCACTTTCTGAACATGTCAATGTGACACGGAAGGCTTGGTGACACCATAGGCGATCTTGTGAGGGGTGCTCACTGAGATTCTAGAGGATAGAGATCACTCCTAGCCCTTCCCTTGAGAACAACTTTCCTCGACTCCTCATCCTTAAGACAAAATAATTTTGTGTAAAGTTCAAGAAAGAAATTATTGTGTGTGTGACAAAGCGATTTGTGGATAGGATATTTTTGGTTGCACAAGGAACATAAAAGAGCATTTTTATGATGCAATGTTTAGCAAGATGAAGGAATCATAGAGTGACTAATAAGACTGATTTTCATATGTGAACGACTGATGCCATGAACTTGATCATCTGATGGTACTTGTTTCTGGTGGTCAACTTGTCGACCTCCATAGTAATATGATATGTGACACTACTGTCCATGTACGAGTTCGTGTCCACCTCGTAGGTGGAGGCAGATCCAACAACACTCTCTCCAGGACTGTTTTACTCGCGCTCAAAGCACTTCCAACAGTCCACTACTTATTGTTCATCCTTCCGACACAGTTGGCAATTAGAGACATTGAAGAAGCATACTTTCAACCTATTAAAAGAATCGAGATGGCCCTAGAAGGGGTTGAATAGGGACAACTACAATTTTTAGTTAATTATCATCAAGCTTAGGCTATGCGGAATATAAAGGTGTGCCTAAACAATTGTTACAATGATATAAATAATCGTATATGATGAATGCAACAAGATATAGTGAATGCGATGCCAAGTGGACAAATAAACCACAAGTAAGGAGCTATGATTAGAGATTAGCAAAGACACATGTACAAGGATGTATCCCGATGTTCACTTCCTTGGAAGGAAGCTAGTCCTCATTGGAGGGATGAGTGTTACCATGAAGTCTCATCCTATTCTCCTTGATATAACAAATACGATTATCAACCACTAGTGGTAGACCTTGAGTTGGACTCCAAACCTTAAAAAACGGGGGTAAATCACAAGTTGATTCCTCACCGAAGACTCCTATAGCCTAGGAGTCCCTAACCTGTAAGAGTAACAAGATCAAGGGGCAAATGCTCAACACTTCCTAAAATCACTAATTGCTTTGAGCAAAGATACAGGAGGATGGATCTATGCTTATGTGAAATCTCTCTCAAGAACTCTCACAAATCTCCAACTCCAAGGAACCTTCGATTTGGTGTGGGCATAATGAGAGGAAAATTTTCTCAGATCTAAGGTTCTTTTTCTTGGTCAACCCCTCCACGAAGTGGTGAAGGGGTATATATAGTCGGAAGAAAACTAGACGTTTGGTGCAGAAAATCAACGGCCGGACAGTTCGGCCGTTAGCACTAGTTCAGCCCAACACAAACAATAGAGAAAAGGGTCCATCCGCCGTATAGTCTGGCTATGTTGTGGCTGGACAATTCGGCTTAGCACGGATGCAAAGCCCTTCTAATGGTTTGTCCGGTGGAACATCCAACTTCGAAATATGGCTTATTTTATCTTGGCGCAATTAGCCGGACAAAATGAATCATGAATATTTTTTGGTCAGAGGTTTTGCCTACTAGTATTGTGGAAAGGCAAGCCTTATAGTCCAACATATTTCTGTCCTCATAGTCCGACAACTGATAAATGTGTTCCTTCTGCTATGTTGACTCTGGGACTCGATTAGGCTTTTGGCATTGGACTTTTTGGATAGGAATAGAATGTTGTGATGATAATGAGATGAGCAAATCTTTTGCCAACCCATATGATGCCCTTTTAATAGTGCGGGATACCTAATTCAACAAAAAAATGAAAAACTTTGTTTTTCTTCATTGTCACACATGTTTGAGTCACTTAACATTTGGGGCCGGGCCGGGGGGGGGGGGTTCTATGATCCTCACACGAAGTACTAATGAGACTAAAAAATTTGTATTTACTTGGCAAACATATTAGTACCCAATAATTATATTGTCATCAATATCAAAATATGATTAAGGACATGATTGCACTTTCATCTACATCTCCCACGGATTGATAAATCTTAGGTCATACACTTAAGAAAAGTTGCTGATGTCCTACAAACTTGCGTGCTTGGAGGCTCAACATAGTCTACACAAATAGAAGTGTGTGTTAGACATCATACCCCGTGGCTAGATGTGTGTGAAGAGTTCGTATTTAACCATGTGAAGAAGAAGATTGTAAAGCATGTTACCCTTTTCAAGGCCGCCATGTGTGTTGATATAGTTCATCAGCCGACCATGTTTGTTATAATCTATTTACAGAGATGTATAGTACTCCTAGATACTAACCACCAAGATGTTTTTTCGTGTGAAAGAACTACCAAGAGATTAAGTGCCAATAGGTAGAGCGATATGAAGAAGTCTACCCTATATGATGTACACAATGATTACAAGAAAACAAGCATCTAGAAAGTCTACCGCAACCTATAACCTTTAGAAAAGTAACTTACTTTAATCTGAAGGGACCAGTTTCTTTACATGCCAAAGTTGTAGAGGTGACAAATAAATAAATTTTAGTCAAATACAGACGAGGGAAAATCAAATTGGGCTCAAATGGGGCTAGCCATGGACAACTATCCCTCTCCAATCTCCGGGATTATGGGAGAAATCAACTTAGATCTTCAGAAAAATTGTTATTTCAATTTGAGGGACCAATTTGCTTTACACCCTAAAGCTGTGATAGTGAAGAAATAGAGTTTTCAAGTCAAGTGCAGACGAGAGGTCTCAAACAACGCTAACAATGAACAACTATCTCTCCTTGGTCCATGTCCATGTCGACGACAGTGGCGAGACCAAGGAGTTAGACGTGTTTTCGCGAAAAAAGAGTTAGTGACTTATTTAATTCTCATATACTCCCTCCGTCCCATAATGTAAGACGTTTTTTTTACACTAGGTGTCAAAAAACGTCTTACATTATGGGACGGAGGAAGTAGATGAGAATTTGCTACATCCATTCCTTTACATCCTAATCTCTAAAAAATATGTGATTTGAATTTGAAGAGACCAATTCCTTTACATACATCCTAAAATTGTAGTAAGTATAAACATTGTTTACATTGGTTGCTCGTCTCCCCAACTAAACAAAATGTACCCCCAAATTCAAAACTAGGTGAAAAAAATAGTGTAGTGGTAGATTACATGAGCTACGTACAAAACATGCACGTCGTTTAATTTTAGTCACGTCTCTGAGCCTCCAGTACGTGAAAACACGTAATTATCTACAGGTAACCGGAGTCCGGCGACGTGGAGAACACCGGCTTGTCCTTGTCGACGACGGTGGCGACCACGGTGGCGCTGCTGCTCTTCCGGCGCGGCTTGGCCTCCGCGAGCATGGTCACCACGTCGCGCATGGTCGGCCGGTCCTTGGGGGACTTGGCCGTGCACAGCACCGCGATCCGCAACACCAGCAGCATCTCCTCCCGAACGTGGTCGACGCGCCCCCCGACGCCGGCGTCGAGCAGCTCCTCCACGCCGGTGTTGGTGCGCAGCCGCTCCCTGATCCAGCCGACGATGTCAATGTTGCTGTCGCCGTACTCCGGCTCGATGGGCCGCCGCCCCGTGAGCAGCTCCATGAGAACCACTCCGAAGCTGTAGATGTCGCTCTTCTGGTCCACCTTCAGCGTGTACCCGTACTCCGGCGCGATGTAGCCATAGGAGCCGGCGACGACGGAGACGGTCTCGTTGGGCCGCGCCATGACGCGCGCCAGCCCAAAGTCGGCGATTTTGGCCTCCATGTTGGGGTCCAGGAGCACGTTGCTGGACTTGACGTCGCGGTGGATCACCGCCGGCCGGCAGTCGTGGTGCAGGTAGGCGAGCCCGGCGGCGACGCCCGCCGCCACGTTGTACCGGGACACCCAGTCCACCAGCTGCTTCCCCTTCCCTCGCCCGTGCAGCGCCTCCCACAGGCTGCCGTTCACCATGTACTCGTACAGCACCATCGTGTCGACGTCGTTGCTCACGTACCCCAGCATGCGCACCACGTTCCGGTGCCGGAGCCGGCCGAGGAGCTTCACCTCCGCGGCGAACTCGCCTCCGGCAGCCGTCTCCACGTCAACGGTGCCCTCCTGATCGGGGCATCCCGCCGCGCGCCACAGCTTCTTGACAGCGACCACGGCGTGGTGGCGCGGCATCTCGGCGCGGTACACCACCCCCATGCCGCCCATGCCGACGATGTTGTCCTCCTTGATGCAGGCGAGTACCTCTGCGCTGGTGAAGCTCAGCCGCTGGAATGCCGTGAGTCGCCACGGCCACGAGCCGCTCCCGTCTTCGTCCACGTTGTCGTCGCAGCATCCATGGACGTACCATCGCTGGTACAGCAGCTTTCCAAGGAAGACAGCACCGCAGGCCAGGAGCGCGATCGAGATGCCGATCGCCCACCCGGCGGCAATGTGCTTTACGTGCGAACGCCGGAGGCCCGAGGCTTCCGACGACGAAGCCCGCAGAGCGTTGGCTGAGCACGCTGGAAGGACGCCGCCGCAGAGGCCCGGGTTCCCGGCAAGGTCGTCAGGGTTAATTGTCCTCAGCAGCCCCGTTGCCGGCACGGGACCGGTGAGGTTGTTGTACGCCACGCTGAGCATCTCGAGCGCCGGCGAGCTGCCGAAGTTGCTCGGTATCTCGCCGGAGAGGAAGTTGTTGGAGAGATCGAGGATGGACAATGTCGGCATCATGGCGACCGCCCCTGGAATTTGGCCGGTGAAGCGGTTGCTCCGAAGGCTCAGTGATACGAGCCGCTGGCACGACGCGAGGCTGGTCGGTATCGCGCCGGAGAGCCTGTTGCTCGATAGGTCGAGGGCGGAGAGTGACCGGCAATCGCCGAGCTCATCGGGCACACCGCCGATCAGCTCGTTGTCTGCGGCGGCGAACGTCTGCAGCGTCGGGATGGAGAGAATGTTCGATGGCAGCGCCGACCGCAGCTGGTTGTGCGAGAGGTCGATGAAGGAGAGCGACGTCGAGAGCGCCAGGTCGTCTGGTATCTCGCCGGAGAGCTCGTTGCCCGCGAGCTCCAGGCGCTGAAGATGCGGCAGCCGCCCGAGTCCTGCCGGCACTGTGCCGTTAAGCCGGTTGTTGTGCGCGCGCACACGGACCAGCGACGAGCACTTGGTGAGGCTCGCCGGGATCGGGCCCGTGAAGACATTGTTGAACAATATCAGCTTCGTCAGGTTGCCGCTGTCGCACAGGCCGGCGGGCACCGGCCCGGACAACGCGTTTGTCGACACGTCGAGCCACTGCAGAGGCTGCGCCGCACCGAGCGACGGCGGCAGAGGGCCGGTGAGGGAGTTGTTCCACAGCTCCAGCACCTCCAGCTTGGGGAGCTCGCCGACGCCGGCCGGGACGCCGCCCTTGAGCCGGTTGCACATGAGGTTGAGCAGCTGCAGGTTGGTGAGCTGCGCCAGCTCTGGTGGGATCGCGCCGGTGAGCGCGTTGTCGGAGAGGTCGAGCATGACGAGGGACGACAGGTTGCCGAGCTCCTTGGGTATCTTGCCGCCGATATTATTCTTGTAAAGGAACACTGTGTCGAGCTCCTGCAGCCGGCCGAGCTCAGGCGGGATGGGACCTTCCAGGCCGCCGATCGCCATGTCAAGGTACTGGAGGTTCTTGAGCTTACCAATGGCTGCCGGGATTGGGCCGGTGAACTCGTTGTAGCCGATGATGATCTGCTCCAATGCCGTGAGCTCGAATAGCTCAACCGGGAGAGCTCCGTTGAGGTTGTTGCCCGAGAGCCCCAAGAACTTGAGCTTCTGGAGCTTGCCGTAGCTCTTGGGGATCGTGCCGGAGAAGAAGCCGCCCCTGACGTCGAGCGTCTCGAGCTCGGTGGCATTGCCGATGTCGGCCGGGAGCGGGCCGACGAAGTTATTGCCCGACGCATTGAAGTTAGTCAGTGAGGCACACGCGCCGAGGCCAGCAGGGAACCGGCCGGTGAAGCCGTTGTCACTAACGTCGAACTCGCGGAGCGTCGGGATTGACACCAGCGCCACCGGCAGGTCGCCGACGAACGCGTTGCTCTGAAGGACGATCGAGGTGAGGGCGGTGAGGCCGAGGACGTCTTCCGGGATGGTGCCGCTCAGGTTCATGCCGGCGAGGTTGAGGCCGGTGACCGCGCCCCGGGCGTTGCAGCTCACGCCCTTCCAGCCGCAATGCGGCGCAGAGCCCCACCCGCGGAGCTCCCCCAGCGGGTCCACGAGCGAGGCCCTGATGGCCAGCAGCGCCGCGGCCTCGTCGCCGGCGGCATTGGACACCGCGACGCAGCACAGGAGCGACAGGGAGAAGGACAGGGAGAAGAAGAACCGCGCAGTGCTACTCAGCCCAGTAGCACTCGCCGCCATGCTCGGCTCTCCTCTCCTCTGCTCCCCCTTCCCCTTCTCCACTCCTTGCCGCTGCTCAGCTGGCCTCTGCGATGGATGATCACTAGCTACGTACTAGTTGTGCGCTTCCATTGATTGCCTTGGTTTGAAGCAATAGAGAAATGGAGGGAAACTCCCAGGAAAGTATATAAGCGAGTGTGTCTATGATTAGGATGAGATTGGGCCATTATTTTAAGGCCCATGATAACTAATAATGTACTCCTTTTTTGACATGAATAAATCAATTAGCAGTGCTTGGTAGCATTGGTGATACTACTAGCTAGGGTGCGTTGGTGGGTGCATGTGTTGTAGTGTTAGGTATACACATGGCTAGTGATTAGTGAGCTCATTAGGTAGCTAGCACAAGAACAGCTCGGCATGAGAGTGTAAAGGTTGGGAGGCGGCATGGACATGGGCTGGAAAATGCTCTTGGAATTATTGGGAGATTGGGGAGACATGGCCCATGTGGTGAAGGGAATGTGGGGAAAAGAAGGCTTTGGTTATTGGAGAGAGGATTTTGTCTTGATGGTTTAATCTAAGCTGAGCTGCAATCATTTCTTGACACACAGAACATGGCGGCCTAAGCCCTGAGATGGATGGGGTTGATTCCCTACTGATTTCTATGTGGACAAACTTGTTTTTGCAGTTAAGAAAGGTTATTCTACTGAAGGAGGGTTATGGTATATATGGAATAATGGAAACAGCTTAGCGTTCACCCTGTCCTGCATTGGATGAACATACTAAAAGGATCAATCTGCATGAACAATCTTGTTCATAAAGTTTGTTCTTGAAAGAAAAAGGGTTTTACAAACTGAAAAGGAAATCATGAACAATCTTGAGCTCATTAATGATTCAGTACAGTTTGGGATTGTCATCTTGAGTGCCATTCTGAACAATCTGAAGTTTACTAATCTAAAGTTTACTAGAGTTGACATGCATGGTTAGCAACAGGATTACTTTAGTTGCCAGGTACCAAAAGAGAGGTAGAGGAAGGGTAGCAAGTGTGTTGTGGGTCTTAAACAAATGGTTGGTTCTGAAACTAATCTTAACTTGCAGGTTACAAGGGAGCTTTTGTCAGTGATCCCTGACAGAGGAAAATCTACATGGGCTGTAAGATTCTGTTGCGGGTGTGATAAATAGCTCATATTTTAGTGCCTAATACAAGGAGTAAAAGTTACATGAGACTACTTTGTCCTTCTGATTCCATTAGGCTTGACTCTTAGGAAGAATCTTATGCTTAGTGTCTGAACAATAATCCATCATAAGCACTTGCGCAGTGTTTTGTGGCAAAGGCTTAGGCTCCTGGATACTGAGGAGAGAATTCATAATAAATGCACCATAGCAAAATACACAGTCTGTTGGACTGCTTCTCTTGTGATGTGATATTTGAACCGTTAAACCTCTTAGATTGCAGCACTGTTATCTTTTCCATAAACAGATAGGAATGTAAACAGTGAAGGAACATGCATATGGATTTTGTTGTTGGACATGACATTTTTATTGGGGTGGAAAAGCGTATACACAACTTGGCCAGGCCACATTATTCCCAACACATGGAAGCCATATTCTTCTCCTTGATTAAGATTCCTGATGACAATCATGCTTTATCTTCCTGTAGCTGCACATTGATGGTACGACATTGTCAAATGCAAGATAACACTTTTTTAAAAGCAATGCACTGTTCATCTGGGAAACATTTTTTTTACATCTCTTGCTTTATAGCAAAAAAAAAGTGAGAACGTCTACTTTAAAATGACTGAAGAAGAAGCACAATCTACTGCAATTATGCCAAACAAGGTTCAGACTTCTGGGAAGGTTGATGAATGTGAAGTGAATGTGTGCATCTTCCTGGACCCGCGCAAGAATCATTTCCGCGGACTTAGGGCATCTCCAACGAATATCCGCAAATTTCCTCCTGCATCTATCCGCGGACAGGGCGGGAACAGTCCGCAGATACAGATGCGGAATCCAACTCTAACCGCATACATTTTGACAACAACTCAAACTAACCGGACGAAATTTGATCAAACACGACCGAATTTCATATAAACACTGACGGATTTCATATAAACATGACGAATTTCATTTAAACATGATGAATTTCATTTAACATGACAGATTTCATTGCATTTACATCAACTAAGCGGAGCTTGTCTAAGACTTGTCTATTGAGACGTCTAAAAAAACTTGACCCTCTTGGGGCGCCCCGCCCCACCTTATATAAGTTGAAGGGGCAGGTTACATGTAGAGTCCAAGTCGGATTAAGACTTAAACTATCCTGACCTCTCACCGTGGGCTTCTTAACGTCTTGGGCTTCTCCGTGGGCTTCTTAACGTCTTGGGCTTCTTAACCCCAGGCGACTCATCTCTGAGACTCATCTCCGTGACTCCATGCATCTGTCGGGTCACAATCTGTTTGCCGAGTCATAACTATCTGCCAGGTCATAACTGTCTGCCGGGTTAGAGACTATCTGCCGGCTTACAACTGTCTGTCGAGTTAAAGACTGTCTGCCGGCTTACAACTATCTGCCGGGTTAAAGACTGTCTGCCAGGTTTCACCTGCCGCGTCTCACCAACCGGGTCTCACCTGCCGGGTCTCACCAGCCGGGTCTCACCAGTCGGGTTAGGATCTAAGATGACTTAACGTCAGGGCGACTTAAACCCAGAGATGACTTAAGCCTTAGGGCGGCTTATCCTTATGAGTCGGGTCTTGGTCGTGGGGAATATCCCCAACATAGAGGACATTTTTTACCAACTAAATGTAGTAAAATACAAACTATAAACTATAAACTAGTATATTCTCAAACTATAAACTAGTACGAATCGTAGAAGGGAGGAGGGAGGAGGAGGAGTGAGGAGGGCTGGCGGTGGCTGGAGGAGGAGGGAGGAGGAAGGAGGGCTGGCGGCAGCTGGAGGAGAAGGGAGGAGGGAGGAGGGCTGGACGAGCTTACCTAGGGTGTCGACGGAGGGTGGAGGAAAAGGAGCTCTCGGACGGTGACAATGCGGCGACGGCTGGAGGAGCACGACGATGTACGGTGAGAGAGGGAGAGTAAGTGAGTGAGGAGGGGGAGAGACAGGTGGAGACGAAGAGGATGAGGTAGCAGTAGCAGTAGCGAGGGTACGCTCCCGCGCTGCTGCCACCTACTTAGCAGTAGCGCGTGTCCTGGGAAAAGCGCTGCTACTACACCTAACCCTGCGGGTACGGTGGCAACCACTTAGCAGCAGCACCTTTCGGCACAAACGCGCTACTGCTAAATGTGTATCAATAGCGCGGTCAACACAAACGTGCTACTGTAATGTAGCAGTAGCACCCTACACAGGGTCGCGCTATTGATAAGCCTCCACCTATAAGGTTTTCCCTAGTAGTGGCGCCGGCCAGCCAGCCGGCGGCAATGTCGGTCATCTCCTTCTTCTGGTTCGATGTCAGCCCGTACGTCCCAGAGAGCTTTGGCGGGGGAGGGTCCATGGTGGGAGTGGTGCAGCGAGGGATCGGAGGTGGATATGGCCGGGGCACCGGCTTTTATAACAATGGTGGGCGATAGAGGGACGGACGGGTGGCACATGAGGAGACGCATCGGCAACCGAGTGCCATTATTGTGGGCGACAGACGGACGGACGGGCGACCATCGTGTTGTTTGAACGCGCGGCAATCAGCTACACCGGGAAGCGGCGCGGGCAGCGCTCTCTTGGCTGGCGCGCCGCTTCAATGCTGGCGCGAGTGAGCGGTCGCGTCCGCTGGCTAGCCATGAATGCGGGTGCTGACACTCTGAAGCGGCGCTGACCGAGCTCGCGCAGAAGGGGGGAGGGTTTTTTGGTGGGCCAGAGTGGTTAGAAGCGGTCGTGAGATGAGTACAGACTCGCGTAAAGCCCCCGTGTTTGTCTCCGGTTTGCGGGAGAAATTGCGTCTGAACCGCTCTTCGTACCGATACAGGCTCGTATTGGATGGCTTCCGCCGTCCGGACAGTGCGGTCCGGATCCATGTGGTAGGTTTGCGGGTCGGCGTTAGAGATGCCCTTAAGTTCACTATAATTATAACTCGTAGAAAAGGCAGTCATAACTACATAATAATCATCATCAAATAGATTTGCTTCCTTTTGCGTGTGTGTATAGATCGACTAGGGCAGCTAATAATCATCTCAACTGTGTGTACACATTCCTTGGCAGGTTGCTCTTACATATATGTTCCACAATCTTTATGATGATATGCAACAATCCTGTTTGGTCTATATGGTTCATGTCACCGGATGATCTGTCCTGGAAAGTTCCGACTCTTGGAAGCTGTCATGACCAAGCACTGGGTGTAATTAAATTCCTGGTTGGTAATGACGAGGCAAAGCTACTAAGCTAGCCCCCAAACAAGTCCAAGAACGTCAATCAACACCATCTCCTCTACCTTTCTTTTGTACAAACTTGAAAACCCACAGCATCGAGCAATCCAAACGGGTAATCAATCAAACTGACAAAACTAATCACTGCATCATGCAGAGGCCAGGAGCGTTCCTCTTACTTCTTCAAAAATATTCTTCACACTGTCACAGTTAGTCACAGAGTTCTCCTTTCAGGCTGTGAGAGAAATCGCTATTTGTTTTTCAGTGGCAAATATTATCCTGTGGCTCAGGGGAACATCCAGGTTATAAACAACCTGAAAAGTACAGGCAGCAACAGGACCCTTGTCCTCCCCCCCTGTAAAAAGTCAGCCCAACCGACTCAACTGTTTCCACCTTTATTTATCAAGTGTCCCTTTCTTATGTAAGAAAAAAAAAGGAGTGTACTGTACTGTCCTAAGAGAAAACTAATCCTCTCTGTGTGTGTAGCTCAATGGCACAACAAATAACATGATCCCAGCGTAGCTCCAATCACTCGACCTGGGAGGCTGGGACCCTTTCTTCAGAACCTTCCCATGTTAGAGTTGGAGATGGGCGACGAATTATTGGGCCCACCTGGTTGGCATACTACGTGATACGCCAATGGATCCCCTGCACATGCCTGCCATGTTGCAATATTTGCACTGCCAAATGCTAGTGGATCATAATACAGCGCGTTGTGGAGAAGATAATTCGGTGGGGAGATAATGTGTCATGTTGCATTTGATTTTGCAGTGCCCACCTTAAGTTAGGTAAAATTCAATGTATTTTGGCTATTATAGGTAGAGAAAATGTGTGATATGCGCGATAGCTCGACTCGATGGTTAGTGATCACTAAGAGAGGGAGAGGGGATAGCCCTTTCCCCCCTTTTTTTAACACGGTACAGACGCATGCGCTCATATATATGCGCATACACTCACTTCTATGAACGCACACACGTACATCCTACCCTATGAGCACCTTCGAGAGACTGAGCCGGCATATCATCTTGAGATTTTACGAAGTCACCATAGACGCCCCGTAGTCGACTGGAACATCTCCTCACACTGAATGACAACGCCGAAAATCCTGAAATAAATCCAGGATAAATGCGAGCACAAGGACTTGAACCCTAATGGACTGGTGATACCAATGTCCTTCTAACCATCCAACTACAGGTTGGTTCGCGCCCTTTAATCTTTTAGTTGATCATGCATCGTTTTATTTTCTTTCCATTTTCCCTTGTAGCCTTTGTATCAGACATTGTGTTTTCTTTTAGTAGAAATCGCTGGGCGCTCTCTTTATTAAAAAATAATCAGCCCAAACGCCTAGAAAGTGCCATTTTCGCCCATCTACTTTTTTGTGTTATAGAATCTAGATAGAACATAGGACAAATTGGATAAATTCACACTGTTTATTCAGCTTAGGCAGAGGAGAGCTAGCTCAGGTGGGGTGGCAAAATGTTTTCTCCGGCTCAACGGCAGGAAGAAGGGGCAGGCCAGAGCGGGGAGGCAAGAAGGTGGCCATGCATGCATGCGTCCCACCCAACCGCAATCATGCATGCGTTGCAGAGGAGAGGACGCGGCCACACCAACTGCAACTCCATGCGGTGCGATTAGCTGCCTCGACCGCCTCCTCATTGCTAGCCCACATGACGCACACATGGCCTCGCTGCCTAGCAAGCCACCGTTTCAAACCGGGAGAAATACTAATACTATATGATCTACTACAAAAATGAACATGGCATTGGCCTCTCTGTGTACGTAGTACTTGCTTCTTCTCTTCGATCTCCGCTTTGTTAATTGGTGGCCATGTGGAGTGAAGTATGCATGCAGGCAGGCATGCAGCTTCTCAAAGAAATTCTTTCTGCCAGGAATTATTTGGGCATTCTGTGGCACTTACTTCTTGACATATAATAGAGGTAATATGTAGTAGCACTACGCGCTTTTTCGCATATACTCCGTATTCTCGTTTGATTATTGGAGAGAAGGGGCCAGTAGCACAAATCAAGGATACGTGATACGTTAGTGTACGTACGTACTTACTCGGTACTCCTGGCACCACCAACAGCCTACATGCATGTGCTGCTTTACTTGGCGCGTTGTTCAAATATTTCGAGTCTGTGCCTGACAAGAGAGATCGGACGCTTTTGCAGTTTGATGCAATCTCTTGTTTTGTTAGGTTCGTTGGTGCATCAGGTTGGTTCAGCACAATTAAACCCATTAAGAGGCGCAGCCAACCAACTATGCCACGTGGCGCAAGCTGGTTGGCCGCGGTGAAAAAGCTTTTGGGACATTATTTTTAGATGAAGGTGAGAAATTTTTTTAATATTTTTTTAGATGGAGGTGATGACCGCACACATTTTTTTTAAATGAAGGGCTACGCAAAGTGGCGCTTGCTGGTAGGCTGCATTGGTGATTTTTTTTTTGTTTTTACTTTTTTTCTAGATGGAGGTGAAGATTTTTTTAAAATATTTTTCTAGATGGAGGCGCGCGCTCTAGGTATTTTTTTAATGAGAACGTGCACACAATTTTCTCTTAAGTGGCGCCACAGGATGGCGCCACAACCACTAGTATTTATGTTAGGTGGTGAAATTACTGGTTAACTAGTGCACTTGGGCGTTGCATGCCCAATTGCGTTGGCACGTACTAGAAGAAAAATTGCGTGCTTTGTTGCGCCCAAAATATAACATGTTTTTGCAGTAATTTGTGGTAGCCGTACAAAGAGCAATTTGACCATTTTCTCATCAACGTGACATAACCAATCGTATGAGCACCTGTCGGTTCCAAAGCAACCAAACATATAAGAGCTATAACATCAAGAAGTATGGAATTAGCGAACCAACTTATGATTGAATGGTTAGGAGGACAATGGCATCCTAGCTCATCAAAGTTCAAGTCCTAAACATGACATTGATGCTCGCATTATTCCTGGATTTATTACAGGCTTTCGGCGATGTTTGTTCAGTAGGAGAAGACGTTTTCATCGACTGCGAGGCGTCTGTGGTGACTTATAAAATCTCAAGGTGCTATGCCAGCTCAGTCTCTCGAAGGTGCTCATGGGGGTAGAGTGTACGTTTTAGGATCGATGATTGCCTTGAAAATACCTACCCAGGGGCATGTGCTGAAACAATTTTCTTTGCCTTACCATGAAAAAGCATAGTTAGGCCATCTGGTTAATTACAAAAAAAATATCAAACCCACCTCCCATAGCAATCAACAAAACACGAAGTCCTGTTAAAGCAAAACAAGCATCATTTCTCATTAATTTGCACACCTTTATGCAAGAATCTAGAATCTACAGGGACCAGAAAAGATACCTTGCATGGTGCACCTCCTGTAGATTGTATAAAATGAGGACATTGAGATCGATGGTAAAGAGATAGTAGTATGTCATCCTCACATCCTTAAAGTGTAGCGGTATTATCCCCCAAAATGTAAATCTGGTTTATTAGCTTGAATCGACCAGTGCTTAATCAAGATAGGATAAATTAATGCCTATTTTGTTTTCTTCTATGCTTGTATGGGTTTAAATAAAAATAGGTACCTTTGTTTATGTTTATGTGAAAAATATCCCAATTACCTCCACCAATTGGAAACTCCACATACATATATTCTATTTAGTAAAAGAGAAGAGTATGCACTAACTAACAATGGTTCATAATATATTGAAATCCATTAAATTTGTGCATAAATTATCAGAGACATGTCAAAGTTATGTGAATCATGGCTTGAAGAGAACCATACACCGTACAACTTCAGAGGTATGTAAATCATTTCTTGAATATTAAATATGAACTAGAAATACTTGATAGTGTATATATAATCCAAGGGACAGAGGAGAGGGAGTAGTGGCAACACTATCCAACGTTATATCCCTCTATGGTTGCCTGAAAGTTCAGGAGTTGATATCTAGAATTATTGTTGACAAAAAATGGGCCAATGACCATCACCTATGGAACAAAGAACTCCAATAGCAATGGTCAACACCATCATAACAAAGCATCTAGATTCGTTCTTCAACCACACTTATGATTGGTTACTCCAAAACCAAATATATGAAACATGGGGAAAACTCATATGGCCAAAGGAAAGCAAGTTATGGAGCTCCCTATGAACTATCCACGAGGTCCTACGGGCTACATCTGTACATGGAAGGACTCTCATTATAATGTAATGGACCACCGATGATTGACAATACACACACCAATGATGATCCCATCGAAGAGGTGTTTCTAGGAAGATATGGGAGCATTGGGGGGCGGGGGATCTGCTCCTCGGGAGCATCACCCCTCTTTCTGAACAACCGTGCCATTGCCAACGACTAAATCGGGACGAAGATTTAGTAGCCATGCCTCACCGGTGTTACAACACCCACTGCCGCCCCATCAGTAATGGCACTGAAGGTGGAGGGAGTTCAGTCGCAAAAAAAGAAGGTGGAGGGAGTTGAAGAGGCAAGGAAGGCCTCAAGGAGTAGCTCAACGGAGGTCGGGGGAGCAGCAAGAGGTGACACAGATTACCATTGGACCACCATGCTGGCCAATTGAGATGCGGGTAGGGCTTGATGTCGAGGCATGTGCCGGGATGGAAGGTATAGAGGGAATGGCAGTCAACCGGTAGAGGAGACAGGAGAGCAAGGCAGGGTCGGGCCGGTGAATAACAATGCCAATTAGTTTTGAGGAGGCCGGTGTCACAGGCGGCAATGGCTATTTCACGCGAGAGAGAAATGAAGGTCACGAGCGAGCATGCGACCATGTGTGTGTGTGTGTGTGTGTGTGAGAGAGAGAGAGAGAGATTGTTCACATGATACATGCAACCCACACACACCTAGAACAAACATCCAACAAACTAGTGACCAAAGGGACCCGTCAGGCGTAACCTGCATGCATAGCCGCAAAGACCTCCTAGTCAACCCTTCAAGCGTTGTGAAGTCAAACAAGCGCTCATACGCGCCTCACGTGGGTCGGCCCAACTAAGCGAGCAGCTAGCTCACCCCTCCATTCGTTCGCCCGGTTGACCATTCGATCGTTGAATTTCTCTAAAAAAAAGTTCACAGACTTGAAAAAAGTTCACAAATTTGGAAAAAATTCATGAAATTTAAAAAAACATGAATTTAAAATTATTTTCATGATTTTGAAAAACTTTTTTTTGAGTTTGAAAAACATGTATTATAAACATTCACACATTTATAAAAATTTCATGAATCTAAAAGTTCGTGGATTTGAAAAAATCATGAATTTGAAAAGGAACAGTTTTTATGATTCATCTTAAAAAAACATGAGTTTGAAAAAAGTTATTAATTAGAAAAAACAAAATCCGTTCCGAATAAACCATGAGAAAGCCACCCTAGAAAAAACTCATGGAGCTGTCCTTCATAAAGTTCACAAAATAGCTGGAAAAAATCCTACATGGGCCAGACCTATAGTTAGGCAAATCCTATATGGCGCCTCAGGGGGTGTTTGGTTAAAGGCCTGGACACCTTGCTCGGAGAAAACTCATGCTTGTATCGAGCCTAGAATGTTGGTAAATTTTGCCTGGTGAGGCTAGCCTGACGCACATGTATTTGGTTTGTGTCCTGAGCCTGGCGCTGATGTGCAGTATAATTAATACATAAATAAATCCACATCCATCAATCCCATGCAAAAGAAATAATAAACTAATACCAGGCAGTGCGGTAGGCGCACCCAAGCGCAGGACATGGGACGCCTAGCTGGCTCAGGCTAACCATGTTGCCGGGTAGCCGGCCAGACTAATCCTTTTGTCTGACTGTGCAGGCCAGGCTAGACTCTTATGACCCAGGGCACTAACCAAACATGATGCAGGCAGGTTTCAGGGAAGCTCTAGGTCAGACAATATTTCATCAGGGCAACAACCAAACACACCCCTTAGAACATTTAGCAACCCAGCGGGAGCTCCTATTGAGCACTTTTTAAGCGCCGCAGAAGTCAACCGGCGCCTACAGCAAACGCCATGTGGGTCGGCCCATGAATGCACCAGCACATAAACTATTTCGTGAAAAAAGACCCGCAAAAACTTGCGAGTAAGAGGGCTCATACTCGCAACCGGCGCCTACAACAAACACCATGTGGGCCGGCCCATGAATGCACCAGCGCAGAAACTATTTCGCGGGCCGGCCCATGAATGCAGTAGCATAGAAACTGTTTCGTGAAAAAGGCCCGCAAAAACTTGCGAGTAAGACGGCTCAAACTTGCGTCACTGCTTCGAACAATGGTCCAGCTAACCACTGCAGCCCTTGGACGACTGTGACTTAAAGCAACACAAATTCTTTAAGAACTATCGTAGTTGCGTTATTTATTACGCAATATAACTTACATTTTTATAATTTTTATGAAAAAAAATGTTTATCAAATTTTGAAAAAGTTCATGAATTGGAAAAGTTCATCGTTTCTGAAAAAAATTCATCCAATTTGATAAGAAAAGTTCATCTATTTGAAAAAATTCATTGATTTTGAAAAACGTTCACAAAATGTGAAAGAAGTTCATCAATTTTGGAAAATAAGCTAATAGAATTTGAAAAAAGTTCATCAAATGTGAAAAAAGTTCATCAAATTTGAGGAAAATATAATCGAATTTTGAAAAAAGTTCATAGAACTTGAAAAAGTTCATCGGTTTTGCAAAAAGGTCATTGAATTTGAAAAAAAGTTCACCGATTTAATAAAAAGTTCACTGAAGTTATAAATAAGTTCTCCAATTTTCAACAAAGATCACCAAATTTGAAAAAGTTCATCGATTTGGAAAAAAGTTCCCACATTTGAAAAAAAAATTCAGTGACTTGAAAAAAAGTTCATCGAATTTCAAGAAAAGTCCATCGAATTTAAAAAGTCATCGATTTAAAAGAAAAGTTCATGCATTTGCAAACAATTTAAAGAACCAGAATGAAAAAGAAAAAGAAAAAGAGATGACGAAAAAGGAAAAGGGAAAACAAAAAACAAAAAAAGAACAAAAGTTGCACCAGTGAAACTTGGTCAGGTTGGTCGCAGGTTTGAATCACGTCCAACGCGCTTTGTTTTTTGCCGGATTAAACACAGACAAAAGAACCTAGATGGGTCGGCGCAGCTAATGCGCCTGTAGGCGTCTGTTTGCTAAAACAGTAGAAACCGGCGCCTGCAGCGCTAAATAGGGTTTTCCCAAACCGGTGCCCACCCCTCCACTCCACTAGTTCCTATATTGGTGTTTTTTTCTTTTTCTTTTCTCATTTTATATGATTCTTACAAATGCATGGGGTTTTCCAAATCTGTGAATGTTTTTTCAAAATTGATGAACATTTTTCTGTATTGTTGAACCGTTTTTAAAAATTGATAAACTTTTTCTTAAATTTGTGATTTTTTTTCAAAATTGGGTAATATTTTCATTTTTTCGAAAAGTCAATGATCAACCCTTTTGATTGGTCAACCAGTCAATGGTTAACCGGTTGAACTAGGTGACCGAGGTCGAGCGAGCGAGGCTCTTTTGCTGGGCTAGTGAACTATGGTTTTTGCGTGCTGATGTTAGCTGGGCCGGTCGATAGCACGTACGCGTCGACGCTAGCTGACGTTGCTGGCGCCACAAGCACCGTATAGGAGTTCCCGTACAGTGAACCAATGGTGCGAACGAGAAAAGAAGAAAATAGATAACTGGGCCGAGCCCAAATTCTAACGGAGGGTGTGCACCAAGTTGCAAAAACAATACTTAGCTTAAGGCGGTAAATAGGAACTGACTGGCCGCATGAAGCATACATTGGACTACACGTGGGCGCCCCTATGTCTCGCTTATAGTGAGATGCAGGGATGTCGCGCGTCAATCTGGCCCAGGCGCGGGAGGCCACAACCTTGTTTTTTTATTTTTGTTTTTTCTTTATTTTTTTACTTTTGTTTATACTACCAAATTTTCTAAATAAATATATTACAAAAAACACTTTAGATAAAACATTTGAAAAATAATTAACCAAGCATTTGAAATATGTTAAATGTCTAAGGAGAAAATCTGTCTCATGCATACAAAAGAATATACAATGTGTGTGTGTGAAAAAAGGTGATCTTGTATTTAAAATACATTTAATCAAGGTTTTGAAAAAGATGTTAAATAAGAGTTGAAAAATGTTAATCAAGCATTTGAAAAATGTTAAATGTGTATGGAAAAAATGCTGACCATGTATTAGAAAATGTTAATCTTGTATTTTTCAAAATTTTAATCAAGCATTTGAAGAATGTTAAATGTTTATAGAAACAATTTGACCATGTATTCAAAAACTTTTAATTTTGTATTTGAAAAATGGTAATCAAGCATTTGGAAAATGTTAAATGTGCATAGGAAAAATGTTATTCATTTATTAAACAAAAATCTTGTATTTTCAAAAATGTTAAACGTGTATTAGGTATTGACATAAAATGTGCATTGCGTATGGAGAAAAGTAGATATAAAATGTAAGTTTTTAAAAATGTAATCATGTATTTCAAAATGCTAAATATGTATATAAAAAATATTTCTGATGTATATGAAAAATGTTGAATGTGTACTAAAAAAGGTAACATTTGTTCAACAAAAAGGAAATCAACAAAAAAACAAAGAAGCCCAACAAAAACTAGAAAGAAAAACAAAGAAAATAAAAAAGGAAGAAACCAATGCAAGAGAATGAGAATAGTGAAAACTATGAAAGAAACAAATAAAGACAAATAAAACCGATGAAAAACAAAAGAGAAACAAATAAATGAAGAACAAGGAAATAAAAGAAAAAATTCAGTGAGAACCGAGAAAGAAACAAAGAAAACCAAAGAAGGAAAAGAAATCGAAAAATAGTGAAATAGAGGAAAAAACAAAGAAAATCGATGAATAAACAAAGAAAAAAACCAAATACGGAAAAACAAACAGTGAAAATCCTTCTCTTTTCCCTCAAGTTGGTCGCATCTCCTATTTTAGTATGAATTGGACAAATGCCTCAATGGCTAGCATCGCTACTCAGCACCAAGGAGACTTGAGGTCGATTCCTAGGTGCTCCCTTTTTCTCTATTTTTCTTGTTTTAATTGTGCATTAGTAGGTGGCCGACCCATTACCGCAGATCATTCAGGCGAGAGCTTCTTTCATTTTGCTATAAGCGAGATATAGTTTTGGCGACTACGCGTGATTCACTTAATTCAGTAGGCGGCTCACCAATATTGAGCTCTCTATATGGGGTGATGTAATCAAGGGATACCCCTTGCGGGAGCCCCGCGAGGGTTACTTTGGTGGCCTATGAGCTCTCAGCCACCGTCGCGTGTCGCATTTTGAGCGCTCCCTCCGGATTTTTTTTATTTTTCTATGCGGGTTTTCCCTTTTTCCGGCTTTTATTTTTTCGCCCGGTTTAACCTAGTTTTTGGAGAGAAAAATCACGGAAAAAAAACCTTTTTCATATTTGTTGCTTGTGAATGCAGAGATTTGCTTCCGCATGAAAAAATTAAAAAGAAAAATGTGTTTACGGAAGGCACACATTTGGTTTTGGGAGAGCCAAAGTTCTGCCTCTTGAAATAGAGAAAAAAAACATGTTCTTTTTGCTTCTACGGGAGGCACATAATTGTTTTTCATGGAGGCACCTATTTTCTTCTGCGAGAGGCACTGCTATACCTCTGAAAAAAAGGGGGAAATGCATTTTTGATTCTCTTTCACACAGGAGGCACAAATTTACTTCTCCTGCAGTCAAATATTTGCTTCCACGAGAGGCATAGTTGTGCCTCTCGGAACGAAAAAAAATACGTGTGTTTTTTGCTTTCGCAAGAAGCACAGATTTACTTCTCGTGGAGGCACATATTTGCTTCTGTGAGAGACACAACTGTGCCTCTCAATAAGGGAAAAAGGTGAAAAAAATTGTGCTCTCAACTTGTTTTTTTTTTTGCTGTTCTTTTTAAATAAAAGGATTCCTTGAAACCTATTGAAATGAGATCTACTTTGAAAGATCTCGAAGCAAGAAATTCAATAGTGAAAATAGTTCAGGATTTCGATGCATGGTTTCAGAGATAAAATATTTTGAATAAACGAATCTAAAAAAAGGAAAACCCCAAGTTGCAACAAATGAGCACATACTTAACCCAACGTGGGAATAATCATTGCAAAAGGTACCCTTGATTAGTGATCTTGTAATATGTGCCTAGGTAAACACAAACACTATTCAAAAGCACTAAGGCCCCTCCCAATGCTCCACCTTGTACAGGTGCTAAGGTTGCCATGTAGGCAAAAAGTCTGATGTGGCAAGGTAATTAAGAGGAGAAAGATGAGTATGGTGACCCCAGGAAGAAACAATGCCAAGCGCGAGAACCTAGGCAAAAGACTTAAATTGGAAGGATCCCACCAATGGATGAAGAACTTTAGTTCCAAAAGCATTAAATAAAGGATGCTTAGCACCAACAAGTTAAGCACCTATGCATTGGAGGCTTTGGTTGCTAAAGTTTTTAATGTGCTTAGCACCTCATGTAAGCACCAATGCATTGGAACTAGCCTAAGCGCAAAATAACGACAACATGGTAAGCAACTGTGCAGTGCGGAGCCCAACGGGGATAAACAAAAACACGGTGTATATAATCGGCCTGATAGTTACAACACCATCCATCATCATTCCTTTGCACTGATCCTCGGGAGCTCCACGAGGTGAAATCATGGCACTGGCAGTGCAAAAAGGAGCACCAAACTACCCGGTCTTCCGCCTCCATCATTGAGCTCATTGAGTCGCCCTGCGTTGCCATGTGAGGTCGCTATCTAGCTTCTTGATCCGCGCACCCCGTGCTTCTTGGCCTCCACCTTGAGCGACTTGAGGTACTTGACGGCCTCGTCGAGGGCGGCGGGAGTGTCCATCCGGTCGCCGCCGGGGATGATCCCCTTGAGCGTCTTCATCATCTTCTTCATCCGGTTTTTCTTCCTCTCGCCGCCTCCGCCGCCACTCGGGCTGACGCTCACCACGTACCCGGGGGAGCACGTGGAGTCCGGGGAGCCGTCGCCGCGGCACCCTGAAGTGCGACCCGTGCTCAGCACGTCGTCCTCCTCCTCGCCGTCCCCGGAGCTCATCAGCGCGTCGATCTCGTCGCTGTCCTCCTTCTGCCCAGTCGAGCATTTACCGCCGTCGTGGCCGCCGCTGTAGTTGTGATCATAGCCGCCGTTGTTGCCGTGCTGGTCATAGCCCCCGGAGGAACCGAAGTTGTTGGGCAGCGACGGGTTGTACATGACCCTGCTCCGGTCGTAGGTCTGATCAAAGATGACGTAGTTCTTGGGGCAGGCATCCGACGGCTGGAACTCGAGCCCTGTGAGCGGCGCCGGGAAATCGTGCTGCCTCCGACCGGCGAGCGGGTCCTCATAGGCAGCCGGCGCCGGTGCCGGCGTGGGGTACCGGCCGTTGGTGTAGTACGCTCCGCCGTTGCCGTACCCGGTCATGTCATAGCCGGCACCGTAGCCGTAGCCGCCGTACCCGTAGCCTGGACCTCCCTGCATCACTTCACTGCTGCGAGCTGCTCAACTCCTAGAGATGTTTATGGGTTTTGTGGGGATTCGAGAAAAATGGCGTTGATTTCGACTGAAGTATTCGGCCTGCAAGTGGTAGGCATGAGCAAACAATCAGATAGAAGTTAAAAGAAAAGGAACTGCAAGCATCAGTATTATGGAACTGCGATGTACTCCTATGATACTCCCTTCGTTCCGAATTACTTGTCTTGGATTGTCTAGATACAGATGTATCTAGACTGTCTAGATACATCTGTATCTAGACAATCCAAGACAAGTAATTCGGAACGGAGGGAGTACATTCTCAAGTGTGAGAGCAGAGCAGAGCGAAACAAAGGAAGTATATACATTGCCAGAACATGACTTTTCTTTTAATACTACACGCGGATTGAAATAAGTGAACAAACACATTAAAAACAGTATATATACATCCGATTTGAGAAAAGTTGGAACATCTTATAATAGTGAACGGAGGGAGTAGCATATAACCCTCGTTAAAAGAAAAATGTATTAAGGTGCAATTTGTGATTAAGAGTAGAAACTAATTTATGTGTGCAAATCCAACAAATAGATGTAGCATTTAAATCTACTACCGCCCAGATCAAGCTAGGCTTTACAAATTTAAAGATGGTTCATCATGAGAGACATGTTTTGAAATAGCGGAGGTTGAGTGACTTGGCTAAACATAAACATATTGTCAATTGTGTGAGGGGTCATGATTTAGACTTTCTGGCCGTTTCGAAATCCACTAGACGTGGTTTTCAGAAACATGTCTTAGACCACCTTTCATGTGGTCTCGACAATGTCTGGCACGTCTTGCCTGCATCTGGAGGGCCGAGTGGAATTTTACTTGGCATCCATTCAACATTAATGTACCGTGCGTTGTTTCAAAGGGCGAATATCACATTGAATTCCACCTTTGGAACAAGTATGGCACCTTCTCATGGAGCTTAGTTGTTGTGAGGAGTTTAATGAACTGGTCAATATTTGTCGTGTTAACCATAATCCCAGGTTAATTGGTGGGAATTTTAATATCTTCATTATCACCAAGACAAGAATAAAGACCATTTTGACAATCGGTGACCTTTCTAGTTAATGATGTCATTGGCAATTTGGATTTGATAGATATCGACATATCGAGCCGTCAATTCACCTGGGCAAATTGATTCTACTTATGAGAAGCTTGAACGTGTCCTAGCTACCATCAATTGGAAATTTAAGTTTCCCCTTGTATTGGTCTGGGCGTTAGAATACATCAAGTCGTTGTCGGATCATGCTCCACTTCTCATAGACTTTGTTCCGCTATCGTGTCAAGCTGCAACCATAAGTTTAAGTTCGAGTCTGGTGCCTCATCAGAGAGGGCTTTCCGAATTGATAAAGAAAGTGTGGGATATGCAGCCTAGGAGGAGGATGCCCATAAGTACAAGGAGCTATAAGACTACCACACTGCGATGTTTCCTACGTGGATGGAGGAAGATCATTGTTGGTTTATATTAAAAATCTTAGGTTGTCCTCTATCAGTATTGTACTTAAGCCAATTAAATGAGCAGACCACCCATCTTTTGCACGAGGAGAAAATCGTGTGGTATTAACGCTCTAAGGCACAATTAATGGTTCATGGTAACAATAACACACAATACATCCACGTGTCGTTGCGCTTCAATGTAGGGTGGCTACAGCTCGGTGGCGGACACGACGTTGCATTGGAGCGCATGCGGTTTACTGCTGGTGGTCAGCGGATGGGCCGGGGGGTGGGGCGGCTGTTGGCTATCAAATGCTGCCTTGTGCACCGCATGCGGTCGCGTAGCTTGAGTGGTTGTTCAATTGAGGCGGCTCGACATTGGCGGGCATCATGCAGTGTGGTGTTGCAGTGGTGAGCTATGCAAGATGCATGGTTATTATGACTCAGTCGAAGACTGTGCGTCGTTGATTGGGATTTGGTGAGCGCCAGGTGAAAGAATCGCACCGACTTCGGTAGATTCCAATGACGACGGTGTACTAGGATGCCATTTCCCTCCTTGGAGGCGTCGTCGTGGCGCTGCTTCACCTCTCCTTTCATTTGGTTCTCGAACTTTTTAGATGAAAAATCCATGTTTGGCTTTGACCGGAGCAGGCATCCACGGTGTACCCATCAATTTTCCCATCGGTGTGTCGCCTTAGAGGTCCAATCTTCTATTTGGCGACAGTGCCTTGTGTGTTTCTTGCAGTTTCAGAGTCACATAGGTAGGTATGTGGCCCCGGGGATTGTGCGTAAGCCGAAGCGGCAGCTCTAGAGTGGGTTTATTGACTATCCGCTTTAATCGCTTGGATGGCAGAGTTGTCGTCTCGGCTCGTGCACGGCCTTGGAGCCGATGTGTGTTCGTTTTGTGTAAGACTGGGCTGCGGCTCTGAGTCGTGTTGTAGGGTGACGACTCTGGTCACTTGGGTGGCAAAGTCATAGACTCGTTTTGTATGCAGCCTTCGGACAGGGTGAGTGTGCATGTGCCGTATCGGTTTTTGGCAAGTTTTTCTTATCAATTGTCAATTCACTTCTTCTATTCTCTGTTTGGTCGATCTTTTTTCCACACGGAATCAAGCAAAATAGAAACGATAGTGCCTACAAGAACCGGATGAACTAGAGAGGGCACGGTTATGCGAAATTACAGGTGAGAAATGGACTAATGGATTATTTAAATTTTTGTTCCTTTTCTCTTTGAGTTGGAATTTCTTTAGCCTTTGGATCTATAATAAATAATCGTCAAGTTGTTTTGCAAACAAGCAAACGCACGAACATGATCCCCTGTGCTGCTGCTAGCTGCAACTCCCATCTTTTGACCAACAGAAATGCAAAACAAAAGGGCACTACTGTAGCACACACTTGAAAACGCCGTCTCTTTCTCTTTTGACCACTCACAAGCAACTTTGTCAACACGCCCGTGGACGTCGAGTTCCGTCCACAATGTGGGTCCTGCTCACCACTTTACTGTCTGCATGCAACAGCATTTCGGCTGGCATTTCCTTTCCTACAGTGTTTTTTAGTTGCTTTCCTACAGTTTTTTGAAACGTTGGCAAAGGACTTCATATTTTCATTGACAGATTCAGGAGAAGAGAATCGTCCAACTAATTTGCGGAAAACCTATACCGACCGACGGACATCAGCGGTAAGGAAGTTGCTAATCTAGAACTACGAGATAAGGTGATGCATGGTTGCTGCTCCCACTAGCAAGTACAAGTAGCAGGCTGATGCTCAAAAGCTAGCTGAAAGTAAGTAGTGGAACATTGTGCAAGTAGCTTACTAGTTTTGTGGTGCGCGAGGATCTGCCCTCACTTGGCAAACTTGCATCAACAATCTGTAGTAATACGCGAGGCGCCACTTCTCATGACGATCACAGGAAGAACGCCACCACCTGGCGAGCCGCCCTTGGCATCCTACTCTGCATCACACAGAAACGATACGGGGGGCGGCATCAAGGCACTGCGCGCGCTCAAGCGGCGAGATGGATGTAATGGCGATGCTGTGTTGTGTGGTTGCCATACCAGTCGAGAGCCGACGGCGGATGTATGATCTCTCAGGAAGAATTTGCTTGCAGACGATGAGCGAGCAGAGCAGATTGGTGGAGAGCAGGGGGCAGAGAGAGGTGATGAAATCTGCTGGGCAGAGCGGGTGGATGGATGGATGGATGGGCACCGCGGGGAGGGTTTTATACAGCGGATGAACCCAGCAGCGGACGGCGTTGGATGCTGGGATTGGGCGGGTGTGCGATTCTTTTATGCCTGCGCGGCACTGCACTGCTTTTGAGTAGATGCATGCAGACAGGGAGGTTGGATGGAGGATGCGAGCAGCGCAGTCATGGAGACGAATGAATGAATGGGGCGGGGGAGAGAGAGAGAGGGGGAACGTGCGCACTCGATGGGTTCGTGCTCGCCCCGCCCGTGGGTGCGCGCGCGTGCCGGTTGCCCACCGTGCCCAAAGCCCTCCAGGCGCCCCGCGACACACGGCGTCCCTTGTTTACTCGCGCGCGCGCGGGCCCCGGCGGGACGGGTGGCCCGCATGTCGGCGCGGCAGGGGCCGCGGCCCCGCGGTGCGTGGGGGTTCAATGGAGGTGGAGGTGGGCATCGTGGCAGAGCATTCCAGCTCAACTCAGCCCCGAGCGAGCGAGCGCGCATGCACGCACGCACGCACGCCCCGCAGTGCGTCTGGGCGAGGGAACCATGAGTATGGTACGTGCGGCACCCGGCGGCGGAGGGGATGCTGCATTGCTGCTGCTGCCGCCCGTCGGATACGATACGATACGATGCGCGTGCCCGCCGAGGACATCGATCGATTGCTGCTGCTGGCCCTAGGGGCGGACGACGGTAGGGTAGGCGTCGGGGCGGGCGGGATGATAGCCGCCATCATGGCCAAGGGGTACTGGCAGCTGGGCTTGCCCCGATGGACAACCGGGCATGCAACAGGGAAGCAGTGAGTGAGTGGAGATTCCCCCCGCCCGCAGAGATTGAGAGCCGGACGAGGGGATTTAGGCCAACTCCATTGCGCGACCCCAAAGGGACGTCCGTTTTGTCTGGATTTTGTTCGTTTGGGTAGGGCAATGAGGTCATGTCCGGGCAGTTTCTGGGATGCGATGGCCATGCGTCCAGCGCGGCCGCATCCCGGCCGCGTCTTGTCCGCGTGCACTTTTCTTTGCAAGTCCTTAAACTTTTTTCATCATTCATTTTTGATACATGACAATGCATCATCACATTTTGACTAGTAAAGCAAGGCCAAAGAAAACAAGAACCACAAGAATACATTTGAGAAGATACCCAACTTCCATAATTGCTCCCTTGAGTTGGGTTAGGGCTTTCTCGATGCATTCATTGTTGATCTATGGAGCAGGCTCGACGTTGCACCCTCCTTTCTTCTTCAAGCCAGAAGTCGACGTTGCTTCCTCACATGTAGTATCGTGCCTAGCCTCTAATCTAGCAACAAGTGCACTTGTCTCATCTACAGCCTCTAGGGTAGCTAAAAGTGCACGAACATGTACTAGATTTCGCTCTATCAATATATCGATGTACTCTTCTTCCCAATACCAAAACTTGAATCCATTCTACACAATAAAACTTAAAGTTAGCACAACTAAACTAATCCGAGAGCACAAACCGAAGCTAAAAAGAGCACATACCCCATCGTTTAAGCACTTGATGAACACCCATACGAGATGCTCCGACGTTGTAGACACGCGGCGCACGACCATCCTTGGGCAGTGGTCGCACTTGATGAGGGGCAACGGTGCGCAGACGAGCTTTTGGGCAAGCACCGAGCCCGGCCGACCGCCATTCGCGTATCTGCCGGCGGACCACCGACGGTGCAAATCCGAGCGGGTAGAGGACGAGCCATCGTCAGATGTGGCCTTGCGGCCTCGCCAGGCCTTCCGGCGAGTGCCCGCCGATCCATGGCGTGGCCCGGCCTCCCACAAATGGGCGAGCTCAAGATCGACCGGATCCGCCCTAAATCTGGCCGGCGGTGCGCAAACCAGTGGCTATGGTTGGTTAGCTCGGCGGCGGGGGGGTTGGGCGAAGGAAGGTCCGTGTTGCACGGCTGCAATGGCAGCGGCGGCGGCGGCGGGCGGCGAGGGGAAGAGTGGGGAAGAATGGAGAAGAGTGGAGTGGGATGCGGCCGGAGGGAGGGAGGGGGTGGATAGAAAAAGGCCCGTCCTGTGCCACCGACGGGCGGGCCAGGGGAGGGCCAGGGGGACACGCGCAGACGACCGGCGCGTCCGCGTGGTGTCTGTTTCACCCCAAAAGCGGCGCAAACTTGGGCCGCGGATGGGTCGAAAGCGGACACAAAACGGACAAAGGTCCGTTTGCTGCCGCGCGCTGGGCCGCCCGGTTTGTCCGTTTTACCCCAAACGGACGGGCCCGGACAGGATAGGGTCGCGCGGTGGAGTTGGCCTTAGTTGCATCATTAGGCTGACTTCAACAGGACGACCCATTTTGTTCATGTGTGTGCGTTTGGTTCCACGAGGCCGAAAACCACGACCCAATGCGCCGACTCACCCGTAAAAATTTGTCTGTGAGCTGTCTGTTTGGACGCATTTCTGCCCTAAATTTGAGTGCGATTTGCATCCACACGAACACGAGAGGAAGTGCCGCACAACAATTAAGCGCCTGCCTCGGGCCCCCGTGTCGGCCATCCAACTACCGCCATCGGTCCTATTAAATGGCATGCGTACGCATGGGCCCGCTCGTCAGCGAGGCAGTGAAGTCCACGCCGTCCTTTTAAATGCCGATGTGGGGGGCCGATCAGTGCAGTCCACATCTTTCTTCCCAGTTTCGTCTTCTTTTGCCCCTCCCCCTCCCCATTTGCCTGACCAGCAAAGCGCTAGCCATCATGGGGTTGTTCGGCAAGTTCGGCCGCAGCGGCAAGCATGACCACGAGTCAAGCTCCTCGTTGGGCATGCTAGCACCAACGCGTGTGGCTGTACCTCCATGTCCGGCGGTGTCACCAGCACTCGCAGCACCGCATCCCAGCGTCATGGCCGGATGTGAACATGCCGCACGGCTGCCACCTCAACCCCGACAAGGTGTTGGTGCTGGCGACGCCTGACTACGCGGTGGACTCCCCGTACTGGGATGCCTAGTTTGCCAGTGTGCACGAGGTCCGTTGCGCATCAGAGGTTGGGTGAGCCAGTTGCAGCAGCAGCGCTCGCTCCACCATCGCCGGCGATGGTGAAGGAGGAGGAGTAGGAGGGCACGTACTTGGCCGCGTTGGAGGAGGCCAACATGCGCCAATACAAGGATGCGTGGTGGCCTGGCCTCTCACGGGCGCGGGTCGAAAACGCGATCGATCTGAAGGCCAACGCAGCGCCGCCACCACCACCACCCGCACCCAAGGAGCCGGCGTGGGAGGACACCTACCAGTGGAGAGACGATGTGCCGGTCTATGCGTCGTACTTGCCTCTTTGGTTGAGTGCGACGAACGAGGAGCACCGCCAGCATGTCCTAGAGTGGGAGACGCGGGTGCTGGCAGCGGCGGAGCGCCTGATGGAGGTGGAGCGCGACGAGGAGGCGGCGCAGGTGCAGCAACAGGCACCCGATGCGACGCAGTAGGCGGCGACGCTTGCTCCTATCAAATTTGGATTAGTTTGTATTTAACATTTTTAGTTGGATTAGTTTTTTTTATATAACCAAATCTAGGATGCGTCGGTCGCGTTGGGAGCACCTATGGCAAGCCGGACAGAACCAAACATGTTTGTCCGAGCCGACCCAAATGGACAAAAAACAACAAAAACTGTTGGCCGGTTGGAGATGCCCTAAGCCTTAGGGCATTGACATGGGGACGACCATCTATGGGGCCATCTAGCCCCTTCATGGTTCGGCTAGGGAGATGCACAAGCACAAAGAGCAGAATCAACAGAAGACACATGGGTCTTTACCCAGGTTCGGGCCACCGTGAGGTGTAAAACCTTACTCCTGCTTTGTATATTGGGTGTGTATGAGAGCACAAGTACAAGGAGCGCTTCCTGGGCAAGGTGCAGAGGGAGAGCAGCTACACATGCAAGTTGTGCCAAAGGTCGATCCTTGTAAACGTTGCCCTGACCCTCATTTTTATAGCTTAAGGGATTACCACAGTGGCAAAACAGTAATTATATGTTGATTAGATAGCAAACAGTGTTATCATACCTAACTCTACCGGACTAGGACAAAAGCATCAAATGCTCTGTTAGGTATCGTGTGGAGGAGGAGGAGCCCCGACAAGGTTGCTGCACCGCTAGCCCAGCTACCTCCTATTATCTCGACACGCCTTCTGGATGGGTGTCATTAAAGGTAAATCCCCTTCCAACATGCTGTCATGTGCCCGACAAATCCCACCTAACCGCCTGCGGGCTCGACACCTCATCGATTAGTGAATCGCTACTTGATGAGGTGGAGGGCTGGTGGCTAGCGAGAGCTTGCCGGCCATGGAGCTTGCTGATCCACAAGTATAGGGGATCAATCATGGTCCTTTTGATAAGTAAGAGTGTCAAACCCAACGAGGAGCAGAAGAAAATGACAAGTGGTTTTCAGCAAGTTATTTTTTGCAAGCACTGAAATAGTCTGTAACAGGTAGTTTGATAGCAAGATAATTTGTGACAAGTAACAAGTAACAATAGTAGCAATAAGTGCAGCAAGGTAGCCCAATCCTTTTGATGGCAAAGGACAAGCTGGTACAGTCTCAGATAATAAGCAAAACGTTCTTGAGGGCACACGGGAATTTCATCTAGTCACTTTCATCATGTTCGTTTGATTCGCATTTGCTACTTTGATAATTTGATATGTGGGTGGACCGGTGCTTGGGTGTTGTTCTTACTTGAACAAGCCTCCTACTTATGATTAACCCCCTTGCAAGCATCCGCAACTACGAGAAAAGTATGAAGATAAAATCTAACCATATCATTAAACATATGGATCCAAATCAGCCCCTTACGAAATAGCGCATAAACTAGGGTTTAAGCTTCTATCACTATAGCAACCCATCGTCTAATAACTACTCCACAATGCATTCCCTTAGGCCCAAAGATGGTGAAGTGTCATGTAGTCGACGTTCACATAACACCACTAAGGGAATCACAACATACATATCATCAAAATATTGAACGAATACCAAGTTCACATTATTACTTGCAACATGACTTCTCCCGTGGCCTCAAGAACAAAAGTAACTACTCACAAATAATATTCATGCTCAACATCAAAGGGGTATTAAATAGCATAATGGATCTGACCATATAATCTTCCACCAAATAAACCATAAAGCATCAACTACAAGATGTAATAAACACTACTCCCTCCGTTCGATTTGCCGTGGTTTTAGTTCAATTTTGAACTAAAACCACGACTAGTAAATTAGAACGGAGGGAGTACTAGTCACCCACATGTACCATATCTAAGGTTCTGGTACAAGGATTGAACACAAGGAATGAACAAGGGTTTGAGAGGAGATGGTGTTGTTGAAGATGTTGATGAAGATTGGCCTCCCAAAGATGAGAGGGTTGTTGGTGATCAGGATGGCTTCGATTTCCCCCTCCGGGAGGGAAGTTCCCCCGGCGAATCACTCCGCCGGAGGGCAAAAGTGCTCTTGCCCAAGTTCCACCTCGAGACGGCAACACTCCATCCCGAAAGTTCTTTCTTTATTTTTTTTCTTGGTTAAAAGACCTTATATACCAGAAGATGGGCACCGGAGGTGGGCTGGGCTGCCCACCACCCACCAGGGCGCGCCTGGAAGGGGTGGCACGCTCTGGTGTCTCATGGGCACCTGGTAGCCCCCTTGGGTAGCTATTTTCTACAATATTTTTTTATTTATTCCAAAATAATGCTCCATAAAATTTCAGCTCAGTTGGAGATGTGCATAATAGGTAACTCTGACATAACTTTTTCAGGTCCAGAATTCCATCTGCCAGCATTCTCCCTCTTGGTGAAACCTTGCATATTATGATAGAAAATACATTAGTATTACTCCATAAAGTGTTATTAAGCATCAAGACATTATAAATAACAGTATGAAAACATGATGCAAAATGGAGGTATCAACTCCTGCAAGCTTAATTAGACCTTGCTTGTCCTCTAGCAAAAGCCAATATCGAGAATCATGTCCACATGCTTAGAGAGAGAGAGAGAGAGAGAGAGAGAGAGAGAGAGAGAGAGAGAGGTGTCGATAAAAAAATACGGACATAGTAGCATCATGCATATTATTATAACAGCAACAAACTTTATCATAAAACTTTATTATAGAACTCTATTATAAAACTTTATCATATAACTTCTCATTAACAAGTAATAATTCATCACAATATTGAAGATTTGAAGTAGAAAGCATAAACTTTATTGAAAACCAACAAACTATGTTCTCAATCAACTTTGCAACTACAATTCATCATATTTTCAGGAAGGGTCTCGGAGCCTTTTCGCAAGTCCACATACTCAACCATCATTTAATATTCTATGATTGCTAAGACTCACAACATATATATGAGCAAAAAGTTTCAACCAGACACATAGAAAGACAGGGGCTTATAGTTTCGCATCCCAACTTACTCACCTCAAGGGTGATGTCAACAGTAATAACTCATGCTCACCCACATCCAATTGGATATATGTGCCTAGATCTTTCCTCACCGCCTGATGCTTGCCAAAGAGGAAAATAAGAAAAAGGAATAGAGGAGAATACTTTGAGTATTGCATTAAAATAAATACATAAAAGTAAAAGATAGGCCCTTCGCAGAGGAAGCAGAGGTTGTCATGCACTTTTTGGTTTTGTATGCACAATCTCTTAATGCAAAAGAACGTCACATTATATCACTGTTGTGGGAGTGTGTCTGACAGTAAGAGTAGCGGGTACGTAAGAGGAGGCAAGGTCCTAGCTACGGTGAGGTTGTACACGCAAGTTTATGAGTTCAGGCCCCTCTCGGAGGAGGTAACAGCCCTACGTCTCAGTGCCCGGAGGCTTGTTGACTGGATTATGCGTGGAAGTTACAAGGGGTGCAAACCCTTGTGCCTGAGGAGGGGGTGGCTTATATAGAGTGCGCCAGGCCCCTCGCAGTCCTTAGTTACACAGCGTTCAATGTGAGTTAAGGCAGGGGCATTACTGGTAACGCCGGCTATTAATGATCTTTGTGACTACGGAGTGAACGCCTGACCGTTGCCATCCTAGGGTGACTTTAGATCTTTTGTACTCCGAGTGATTCTTCATATGGTCGAGTGACTCTACTGTGGTCGAGTGGAATTGGGGTATCCGAGTGGAATCTTCTGTCGAGTGGATTGCACTTCAAGGTGATTTCAGTCGGTACCCTCTGTTGGACTTTGAATGTCTTTGACTCTAGGGCAGTGTCCTTGGGTAGGGTGTCTAGGTCAGGCCTAAGACCCTACCCTAGGTACGTGTCATCGTCATTAGCCCCCGAATGGTGAGGTCCGAGTGAAGAAGGGTTGAAGTTGGTTCCGATTCGATTCCATGCTTCGGAGGCATTTCATAAAATTTTGGAAAGCACACTGGTACTTTAACCCTGCTCCAGTTGCCTTGATCGATTCTGGTTGCTGAGATCACTGAGTGAATTATGCAGTAAATCTTCGAGTGAATCAGAGCGTGAAATCTTTGGCACGATTAAATGCTCTGTGGCCTCCAGATCTTAGGGATTTGAAATTTTGGAGAAGCGTGCGGGACGGGGCGTGGCGCAATAAACGGAACGAGCAGATATGGACTCCTCAATTTTTGCGCCGCCTTTTTCGCCACGTACCAAGCCAGTGCTTGCGACGGGATGCGATAAGATCGATCGGGTCCATGGGTCAGCCACTCGGAAGTAGCCCCATAAAAAGCGTCCAGGCCGATGCGAGGCACTATCATTCCATTCGATCCCCTTCTTCTCCACTTCTCCGCCCCACTCCTCTCTGCTCTCCATGCCTCCGCCGGCCCTCTCGAGCTCCGCCACCATGGTGAAGGACAAAATCGTGGCCCTGGAGCGTGCAAAGAAGGCGACGGCAACGGCGAAAGTCAAGAAGACGGCGAGGGGGTCAATGTTGTGGTTCGTTCTGCCGCCTGGTTGGATCCAGGGGGACTGGATCCGTTCCACCAATGTGAAGGAAGATCTGGAGAACCTAGCCGCAGATGACCTGATTGCTCATGGTTCCTGGAGGCTGTCAGAGGGAGAATCCGAGCCCCAGCCACGCGAGGGTGAGTGTGTCATTCTCACCACCCATGTCGACCGAGGTTTTTCTCTACCCCCGCACCCATTCTTTCGGGGTTTCTTGAATTTCTTTGGTGCTCGGATCCACCACTTTCCTCCCAACACGATCTCGTATCTTGCCACGTTCATCTCAATGTGTGAAAACTTCTTGGGGTGCCAGCCACACTGGGGCCTGTTCAAACACATATTCACCTGTCATTCTCAAACGGTGAAGAAAGCCAACCAGATGATGAAAATACGCACGTGATCCAGATGTGTGGGGGGTTAGGGGTCTGATGTCTACTACACAACCTTCTTCTTGTAGACGTTGTTGGGCCTGCAAGTGCACAGGTTTGTAGGACAGTAGCAAATTTCCCTCAAGTGGATGACCTAAGGTTTATCAATCCGTGGGAGGCGTAGGATGAAGATGGTCTCTCTCAAACAACCCTGCAACCAAATAACAAAGAGTCTCTTGTGTCCCCAACACACCCAATACAATGGTAGATTGTATAGGTGCACTAGTTCGGCGAAGAGATGGTGATACAAGTGCAATATGGATGGTAGATATAGGTTTTTGTAATCTGAAATTATAAAAACAACAAGGTAACTAATGATAAAAGTAAGCGTAAACGGTATTGCAATGATAGGAAACAAGGCATATGGTTCATACTTTCACTAGTGCAAGTTCTCTCAACAATAATAACATAGATAGATCATATAACAATCCCTCAACATGCAACAAAGAGTCACTCCAAAGCCACTAATAGCTGAGAACAAACATAGAGATTATGGTAGGGTACGAAACCACCTCAAAGTTATTCTTTCTGTTCAATCTATTCAAGAGTTCATACTAGAATAACACCTTAAGACACAAATCAACCAAAACCCTAATGTCACCTAGATACTCCATTGTCACCTCAAGTATCCGTGGGCATGATTATACGATATGCATCACACAATATCAGATTCATCCAACCAACACAAAGTACTTCAAAGAGTGCCCCAAAGTTTCTACCGGAGAGTCAAGAAAATGTGTGCCAACCCCTATGCATAGGTTCATGGGCGGAACCCGCAAGTTGGTCACCAAAACATACATCAAGTGACACGTGATATCCCATTGTCACCACAGATAAACACGACAAGACATACATCAAGTGTTCTCAAAACAAAGACTCAGTCCGATAAGATAACTTCAAGAGGGAAACTCAATTCATCACAAGAGAGTAGAGGGGAGAAACATCATAAGATCCAACTATAATAGCAAAGCTCGCGATACATCAAGATCGTGCCATAGAGAGAACACGAGAGAGAGAGATCAAACACATAGCTACTGGTACATACCCTCAGCCCCGAGGGCGAACTACTCCCTCCTCGTCATGGGTAGCACTGGGATGATGAAGATGGCCACCGTTGATGGGTTCCCCCTCCGGCAGGGTGCCGGAACAGGCTCCCGAGAGGTTTTTGGTGGCTACAGAGGCTTGCGGCGGCGGAATTCCCAATCTATCTTGATATTAGATGTTTTTAGGGTACGTAGGCTTATATAGGCGAAAGAAGTCGGTCGGGGGGTGCTCGAGGGGCCCACGAGACAGGGGGCGCGCCCAGTAGGGGGGGGGCCTATCTCCTGGCCTCCTCGAGGATCTTCTGACGTGAACTCCATGTCTCCAGGATGATATTCTTCCCAAAAATAACGCTGCCGAAGGTTTCATTCCGTTTGGACTCCGTTTGATATTCCTTTTCTTCGAAATACTGAAACATGCAATAAAACAGCAATATGGGCTGGGCCTCCGGTTAATAGGTTAGTCCCAAAAGTAAAATAAAAGTGTTTAATAAAGCCCGTAATCATTCAAAACAGATAATAAAATAGCACGAATGCTTCATAAATTATAGATACGTTGGAGACGTATCAGGGTCCAGATGAGAAGCAGGAGTTCTTTTCCCCCCATGACCTTTCCCGAGTCAGTCAGGGGATGGCTGTCGACTTGGATATACTGCAAGGACATTCCGACTCCTGGTCAGTCGACTGGCCTTCCCCCCTTCACTATGGAGAGACTCCACACCATTCGTTCACTAGTTGTAGCACCGGAGGAGAAGGGGGAGGTGTGAATGTTAGTCGACGCCGTCGTTGCATTGGTTCAAGGGGGAGTGACGGGTCTGGATCTGTTGGACGTATTCCTCAGTCGACACATCCAGCTCCTGCAGGCCCGTGACCAGCCTATGTGGATGTACTCAGGTCCAGAGGACACCACTCGAGCCCACCCGCAGGAGGTTGACGGGGAGACGGTGGCTCAATGGCTCAGGAGCATTACTGGCAAGAAGGACAACCCCATGGGGTCTAGGAGGATTCTGCCATTCGACGCCAACAATGCTCCAGGAGAGGTGAGGCTCGATTGTCCGAGTGTTCTTTCCTTTGTTCTGCGAATGTCCTTGAATCCGACTAATATTTATATCTTGTGTCTTGCAGGTTTCACCAAGTTGTACTCGATGTCGAACAGAGAGCAATGCCAAGAAGGAGTTGATAGTGATGGCGAGAGCAGCGATAATCAGTATGCACAGGATAGTGAAGATGACAGTGAGGACTCGAGCAGTAGCGAAGAAGTCGACTCACCGCCCCGCTTGGAGCATCGTTCAAAACAGTCACAAGATCCTGCAGGGGGACGTGGCAAAGCTGCTGCGTCGAGTGCAAAGATTCCAAAGCGCACTCGGACGTCGACTCCCAAGCTATCAGAGAAGGCCGCGAAGCAGGCCAAAGTTGCCCCGCACAAACCTCGGAAGGCCCTACCTAGGATCAAGGTGGTTGTGCCCGTGACTTCAGCGTAAGAGTTTCTTTCCTGTGTTCTTCTGTGTTATTGTGAACTCGTTTGCTTGCTTGACCGAGTGAACTCTGGAATTTTCAGTGCTGCTACTTCTGCGACATCCATGGACATCGACGAGGAGCGTGGTGATGCTGAAACCATGGATGCGGCCACCTCTTGGGAAGGTATGGTTCTATAGCCGCGCGTATGCTCTGTCAATGAACTTTCTGGTCGACTGAAATTTCACTGTCAAATGTTTACAACACCAATGGATATTATCCAACTTCCTGATCATGATGACGAGGATGTGCCTCTGAAAAATGCTGGGAGGAGAGGCAAAACTTTGAGCAAGAGGGTTCTCGGAGCCAGAACGCCTCGCTTGGCATCCGAAGCTGTGTTCCAACAACTCAACGATCCAGTACGGGCTTTGGTCTCTTTTGTCAATCCTTTGTCGACTGACCAACCTTCAGCGTCAACTGCTCAAGCTCCAGATCCGATTGCTCAAGTTTAGGATTCTACTCCACCGGCCACGTCACCTGTTCCATCATCTTGTCCCAGAGGACCAAGTAGGGGCTGCCAAGGAGGCCATAATTCAGGCAGGTCTGATGATGGACCGACTAAAGGTGGTGTATGACACCAGCAAGGCCGCCTATGACGCCAGCTCTACTCTCCAAGCCAATGTCCGAGTAAGTGGGATTGTAAGTTGATTTCCAATTGGTTTTTCTATCTTGACCCTTGTTCTATTAGGATATGCTCCCTGCAAACTGCTGCTTTATTATTCGTAAGATGTCCCTACATCTGTCATGAGTTTGCACCTTGCATCTGTTCACCCAGTGGGTGTTTTTCTTTTACTTTGTAGCTCTTTCACTTGAGTTGACCAAGTTGTGTTCGAGTGAGATCTTCGTCCAGTGGAGGCACGCTGAGTGCACCCACTGGGTGTAGTCCCCGAGACCGCCATCGAATGTTTGATTCGGCGGGGGTCTTTTCGAAATGTCTCTTGTAGTACTTCCACTCAACCTAGACAGGTTGTGTCGAGTGGGAATTGAACCAGTGGGGGCACGCTAAGTGCACTCACTAGGTGTAGTCCCCGAGACCGCAGTCGACTGCGGGCAGTCGGCGGTGGTCTGAGGACCAATGATGGTGTTTTTTCCTCCTTCCACTCGAGATGGGTTGACCATGCTAAGTGGGAAATGTAACAAGTGGGGGCACGCTAAGTGCACCCACTGGGTGTAGTCCCTGAGACTGCTGTTGGATGTTTGATTCGGCAGCATTCTTAGAACTCTTTTGCTATATAATTTACTCTTGCACTTTTTCCTTCAGAAGTAACTGTCGACTGACTTGTCTTATTATTATTTGCATAAATCTTGTGAGCTTGGGACTCAATATGTTGCTTTGGAACAAGAGAAAATCGAACTCAAGCTCTTCCTGGATCTGGCCAAGGAGAACTTGAAGAAGGCTCAAGATGAAGTGGCAATCATGGGAGGTAACGACTCGTCGACTGCATGCCTTGTTATTTTTTCCTTTCCATATTTTGAACTGAGTGATTCCACTCAAACAGATGTGCGTAATGAAAATTGTCAACTCCAAGATCGCCCGAGGAATGTTATTTCTTTAGACAAAATGAAGCAGGCTCTGGAGCAGAAGGACCTTGATCTTGCTACGGTGCACAGGACGACGCGTGAGAAGACTGAACTTGCCGACCAGAAGTTGGCTTCAGTCGGAAAGTTGGAGGATGAGAATGCCAAGCTGAAAACCGTTGTTGACGAGGCAGAGAAAGAGGCCGTACAACTGAAGGAGGAAAAGGTGGCTTTGACCCAGAAAAGTGACGAGCTGGAAACTTATCTGGGTGGTCTCACCAAGAAGATGTTCCTCATGCTTGAAGGTACTTTCGTTTATCCGACTGATTGCAAAAAACTTCTGCACCATGTTGCTGCCAATCCATCACCTTTCTGTGCGTGTAGAGTTCTGTCAGAAGTTCGAGGAGGAAACCGGGCGGATCGAGAAATGATTGGACCCCATCATTTCTCCCATCAAGGATGAAGCTGCCATGAACATGCTGTGACTGGAATCTCGCCTTGCCAGCGTCTTGGACTACATCGCTTGACTGAAAGTTGCAATGTCTCGGATCAACAAGGAGCTCTGGCCAGAGGATGTGCTTCTGAATGACCTTGAGTCACTGATGACTCGACTCAACAACATCCTTGATTGAGTGCAGGCGTGGAAGAAGTCAGATGCGCGTTGCGGTGCTGATGTGGCTCTATCACTCGTCTGCGTCCATTATAAGGACGACAAGGAAGAAAAGCTGAAGGATCTTCAGGTGGCTAACACCAAGAAGCATCAATTTCAATCTTTCATGGAGACCTTCATCAACGCGGCCACTCGCATCGCCGACGGTATTGACCAGGACACCTTTGTCGAGCCAGATAGTCCTCCTCTTGCTGAGTGAAAAACTTGATAACTTGACTTTATTTGCCTTGGAATGCCGGCTGATTTGTAATCGTTAAACTCCTTCGGGTTTGATGCCTGAATACTTTTGCTTGTGGTGCTGAACCTTGCTGAATTTATTCGAACTTGGTTGTTTTATCTGAATGCAGTTGCTTTGTATCCAATGTTTTTTGGATTTTCTTCATTCAGACGAATCTGGGATCGCAACTAACTCTCCGACGGAGAGGGTTGCTCCTCACCCAGAGTCAACGTTGTACTTGTGGCGCATCTCAGAGTGCATCCAGATGTTGTACTTGGCGCATCTCAGAATGCGTCCAGACGTTGTACTTGTGGCGCGGCTCAGGGTGCACCTCGTTGTTTTCTTGAAACTTAGGTGAGTACGGGGTCGCAACTAAGTTCCCGAGTGAGAGGATTGCTCTTCACTCGGAGTGTGTTTTGAAACTTAGGCAAATATGGGATCGCAGCTAAGCCCTCGAGTGAGAGGGTTGCTCTTCACTCGAAGTATGTTTTTGAAACTTAGGCGAATACAGGATCACAGCTAAGCCCCCGAGTGAGAGGGTTGCTCTTCACTCTATGTTTTGAAACTTAGGCGAGTATGGGATTGCAGCTAAGCCCCCGAGTGAGAGGGTTGCTCTTCACTGGGAGTATGTTTTGAAACTTAGGCGAGTACGGGATCGCAGCTAAGCCCCCCCCAGTGAGAGGGTTGCTCTTCACTTGGAGTATATTTTGAAACTGAGGCGAGTACGAGATCGCAACTAATCCCCCAAGTGAAAGGGTTGCTCTTCACTCAGAGTATGTTTTGAAACTTAGGCGAGTACGGGATCGCAGCTAAGCCTCCGAGTGAAAGGGTTGCTCTTCACTCGGAGCATGTTTTTGACACTTAGGCGACTACGGGATCACAGCTAAGCCCCCGAGTGAGAGGGTTGCTCTTCATGCGGAGTATGTTTTTAAAACTTAGGCAAGTACGAGGTTGCAGCTAAGCCCCCAAGTAAGAGGGTTGCTCTTCACTCAGAGTATGTCTTGAAACTTAAGCGAGTACAGGATCGCAACTAAGACCACGAGTGAGAGGGTTGCTCTTCGGAGTATGTTTTTGAAACTTAGACGAGTACGGGATCGCAGCTAAGCCCCCGAGTGAGAGGGTTGCTCTTTACTCGGAGTATGTTTTGAAACTTAGGCGAGTACGGGATCGCAGCTAAGCCCCCGAGTGAGAGGGTTTCTCTTCACTCGGAGTATGTTCTGAAACTTAGGCGAATCAGGTTCGCGGCTAAGCCACCCACTGGGGATTTGAACACAAATTTATGTGAAAACGATCATTTTGAGACTGCGGAAATCATGTCCTTGATAAACAATCTGAAAAGTACTTCTTATTACATCTCGACAATCCGAGTGTTTTATCTATAAAAGCGGCGGAGTAGATCTGCGTTCCAGGAGCGTGGCTCGTCCTTGTTCTTGGCCACGTTGTAAAGGTGATATGCCCCATTGTGAAGCACCTTGGTGATGATAAAGGGGCCATCCCAGGTAGAGGCAAGCTTATTAGGCTGTTGCTGATCCAATCGGAGCACAAGTCCCCCCTCCTGAAATGCGCAACCTTTAACATTTCAGGCGTGGAACCGACGAAGATCTTGCTGATAGATGGTCGACTGGATCAAGGACATCTCTCTCTCTCTTCCTCCAGAATATCAACAGTGTCTTGATGTGGCCGTTCTGCTTCAGCTTCTGAGAAGAGTTCCACTCGGGGCGCGTTGTGGAGCAAATCACTCGGAAGTACAGCTTCAGCTCCATATACCATGAAGAAAGGAGTTTGACCAGTCGACTGATTGGGAGTTGTCCTCAATCCCCACAGAACGGAAGGCAACTCAGTCACCCAAGCGCCTGCTGCATGCTTGAGGTCGCGCATCAATTGGGGCTTCAGTCCTTGGAGGATCAAACCATTTGCTCTTTGGGCTTGTCCATTCGACTACGGGTGTGCAACGGATGCATAGTTGACCCGAGTGCTTTGGGAAGCACAGAAAGCTCTGAATTCATCGGAATCAAGGTTTGAGTCGTTGTCTATGATGATGTTGTGTGGAACTTCACATATGAATATTAACTCTCTAGTGAAAGTGATGGCTGTGCTTGAGTCGAGGTTCTTGATGGGTTTGACTTCAATCTACTTAGTGAACGTGTCGGCTGACACGAGCAGATGGGTGAAGCCGCTTCTGCCAGTCCTCAGGGGACCAACCATGTCGAGTCCCCAAACAGCAAATGGCTAGACGAGTGGAATGGTCTTCAAGGCCGATGCAGGTTTGTGGGACATGTTCGAGTAAAACTGACAACCCTCACACTTCTCAACTATCTCCTTAGCCATTTCGTTTGCCCGCGGCCAGTAGAATCCTGCTCGGTATGCTTTGGCCATGATGGTCTGAGAGGACGCATGGTGACCATAGGTCCCCTAGCGGATCTCGTTTAAGATCAGTCGAACTTCTAGAGAGATGCACCGTTGAGCTACGCCAGTTACACTTTCTCTGAAAAGCTGTCCACCTATAACTATGAAGGCTTTGGATCTGCGAACGATCTGATGAGCCTCATCCTCATCTTCTGGAAGCTCCTGCCTGAGCAGATATGCAATGTATGACACTATCCAATCGGGGATGATTACTACAACTTCCATGACCAGGTCGACAACCGTTGGGACTTCAACTTCAGTCGGATTAGTTGAACTTATCGGCTGTGGGGGGCTCCTATGTAAAGGGATCTTCTTGAACTGACGGGGTATGGAGATGCTCCAAGAATACATTACTGGGAATAAGCTTCCGAGTGGAACCTATTTTTGCCAGATCATCAGCTGCTTGATTCTTGAGTCGGGGTATGTGGTGGAGCTCCAACCCTTCAAACTTCTTTTCTAATTTTCTCACTGCATTGCAGTATCCAGTCATGGCAGGGCTCCTGATATCCCACTCCTTCATCACTTGATTGACCACCAAATCTGAGTCATCCTAAACCATCAGGCGACAGACACCGAGTGAGATGGCCATACCCAACCAATACAAAAGTGCTTCATACTCATCTTCATTATTGGAGGAATCAAAGTGAATCTGGAGAACGTAACTAAGCTTATTGCCTCTTGGGGACACTAGGACCACTCCAGCACCAGAACCATTCAACATCTTAGATCCGCCAAAGAACATGGTCCAGTGTTTCGGTGAACTTGAGTCAGTTGCTGTTGCTCAATCCACTCGGCCAAGAAATCTGCAATTGCCTGAGACTTAATTGCCTTTTTTGCTTCAAACTTGATATCCAGAGGAAGAAGTTCAATCACCTACTTAGCCACTCGACCGGTTGCATCTCGATTGTTCAAAATCTCTAACAATTGAGCATCACTGACGACTGAAACCGAGTGGTCCGCAAAGTAATGTGCAACTTTCTTCATGGTCAGGTAAATTCCATAGACAATCTTATGGTAATGCGGGTACCTTTTCTTGGACAGGGTCAAAACTTCAGAAATGTAATACACTGGGCGTTGAACTTTATAGGCTTTGCCTTCTTCCTCCCACTCGACTGTGAGCACCGTGCTGACAACCTGTCCAATTGCTGCTATATATAACAACAGAGGTTCTTTGCTGACTGGGGCAGCAAGCATCGGTTGGGTGGAAAGTAGGGCTTTGAGCTCTACAAATGCTGCTTCAGCTTCAGGAGTCCACTCGAATGTATCAAACTTTTTCATCAGTTGGTAAAGAAGGCAATGCCTTTTCACCGAGGCGAGAAATGAATCAACTCAATTCAGCCAAACAACCCGTAAGCTTCTGAACATCATGCACACACACAGGGTGTTTCATTTGGAGAATTGCTCCAATCTTTTCTGGGTTTCTGTCGATTCCTCATTCGGAAACGAGAAAACCAAGCAACTTCCCTCATGGGACTCCAAATGTGCACTTGGACGGATTAAGCTTGATGTCATATCTTCTTAGGTTGGCAAAGGTTTCAGCAAGGTCAGTCAGCAGGTCGGAACTCTTGCGTGACTTGACCACGATATCGTCCATGTATGCTTCCATGTTCCGAGTGATTTGAGTGAGCAGGCACTTCTGGATCATGCACATAAACATGGCACCAGCATTCTTGAGTCCAAAAGGCATGGTAACATAGCAAAAACACCCGAATGGGGTGATGAAGGCCGTTTTTATTTCATCGGGTCCATACTGACGGATCTTATGGTACCCGGAATATGCATCCAAAAAGGATATCACTCACATCCCGCAGTCGAGTCGACAATCTGATCGATGCGGGAGAGAGGAAAATGATCTTTCGGGCAGGCCCGATTGATATGTGTGAAGTCAATACACATACAAAGTGAATCATCTTTTTTAGGGACCATGACGACGTTGGCGAGCCACTTGAAGTAGTAAATCTCATGGATGAACTCAACTGCCAAGAGCTGAGCCACTTCCTCGCCGATCGCCTTTCTTTTTTCTGTGTTGGACCGTCGGAGATGCTCTTTCACTGGTTTTGCTTTCGGGTCGACACACAAACAGTGCTCAACCAGCCCCCTGGGTACACATGGCATGTCTGATGGTTTCCATGCAAAGATCTCCCAGTTCTCATGGAGGAACTAGATGAGCGCGGCTTCCTATTTGCTGTCGAGTGTTGTTGAGATGTGAGTCGGAGTTGTAGTGGGGTCTTCCGGGTGGATATGAACATGCTCGGTCTCATGGGCCAACTGAAATACTGACTCTGAGGCAGGTTTCTTGGACCGCAGCAAATCACTCAGATCTGCATTTTTCTGGTATTCCTGCATCTCCACTGCTGACATCCACTCATTAGCAATCTTTGAGCCTTTCTGAAGGAACTCTTCTGCTCTCTGCCTATTTCCCGTGACTGTGATCACACCTTTGGGACCAGGCATCTTCAACTTGAGATATACATAACATGGTCGGGCCATGAAACGAGCATATGCGGGCCTGCCCAGAATGGCATGATAAGCACTGTGGAAATCCACCACCTCAAACGTCAACTTTTCCTTGAGGTAATTCTTGGAATCACCGAAAACCACATCAAGAGCAATCTGTCTGAGTGACTTTGCCTTTTTTTCGGGAATGACACCGTGGAAATGCATGTTACTCTCACTGAGTTTGGACATCAGAATGCCCATCCCTTGGGGGGTTTCATCATCACTGGTACGCGTCAGTGCTATACACACGGTTTTTAACCCCTTTCTGCGATGACATTTGGAACCATCGCCGAGTGAGTGTGGGCGATAGGGGGTCCTTCCCACACGACCCAAAAACTGTCTGGGATATGGAGCAATGATCCAGAGGCCTTGCAAAAAGTAATCGTGTGCGATGCAGCACACACTAAATTCTTCCGCACATGTAGGATTGGTGATTAAACGTTTCTAATGACGTAGTGAAACCAAATGGTGTGTCATAATGAACCGTTTGGGAAACAGTATGTAAGGCACACGGGCCAACATATGAATTGTGTGCGATATGTGCCCTATCACACACGAGTTTTCTACGGAACCCGTCTACCATGCAAGACTCCATCGCACATGTCCTCCCAACTTTTACTGTCTGCGATAATGTTCTATCACAAACGGTTCAGGAGCCCCTTCGCACACATACAAGTGCTGCATACCATTTATGATTTGTTGTGTATCACCGACGGTTGCAGCTAGAGTGATGTGTGCTTTTCGTTTGGGATCCCACACTTTTCCTGAAAAAATTACGACTGGGATTGTATTTTACATTGGGCACGGTTTACTCCGAGTTTTCGTGTGCGATAACTTGATATCACAAACGGTTCCGGAGAGCCTACGCACATGTAGTAGCGCTGCAAATCGTTTGCGATCTGCTGTGTATCAGCGACGGTTCCACTATGGTTGACGTATGCTTTCCGATGTGGATCGCACACACTCATTTAGTTGAACCTTGTGCAGAGCAATTTCCAGGTTAAAAATATATCCCATTTTGAACCGGCATGCAAAAAGCAAATTCACCGCAATATTCAATTGAACAAATAATCAAAAATATCCCATTTTAAATCGGCACGCATAAAGAAAATTGGCCACAATATTCAATTGAACAAATAAACAAAAATACCTCATTTTGAATCGGCACGCAAAAAGCAAATTCGCCACAATATTCAATTGAACAAATAGTGTCCACAGGAAGAACATTCATCAGATTTCGCAACAATTACAATTGAACATATGGTAGCTAAATTACGATGATTTGTGCACACATATAGGCATTACATAATTAATCATAGTGTACGAAATACAAAGACCTCATCAGATGGAAAACAATGGATCCATGCGTATATGTTTAGCGGTTAATTCTTACTCAATGTTTCAGGAGAAGGCATGCTGAATTCTTCATTATCACCAGTGGGATTGATGTAGTGATTCAAGAAGAAGTCATTGATAAATCTCTGAACCATCAGCAATTCACCAGTCGGGAGCGGTTCAGGGGTCCTCGGTTCTAAGATGAGCTACATTATTTTTAAGACCAGAATGTGCCATATGAGTGGAGTAGAAGATATCAATTAAGATAGACTTACTAGTACTAATTCGCAAGGATCATCACAACTATCACCAGATTTGAAGATGGAGATCATGTGTCTGCAAACATAATATCCACAAAGGTTGGTCCCTGCTTCTTGCTGAGGACACTGAAATTTTCTGTACAGAATTAGTCATGTATTTTTCCTGTTATGAACAACCTAACCGGTGTTAGATGTATTATTTTTTCTTTGGACAAAATAGAAAAAGGTTTATTTAGAAGCTTGAACATTTGACTAACATAAGAAAAGGTATTTGCAGACTATTGGATAAATTTTCCAAAAATAACGGATTTCGGTGTGTTACCGGAGAAACGATCTCGTGCTGCACATTTAGTTCCCTCTTGAACGGGTTCCCTGGTTTAGTTTTCCACAATGCGAGCACATTGCAAATGAAGATGAATTTTGACAACATCAATTATTGAACCAGATATGAATGCAAATTAATTTCAACATCATAGAAATCAATACCTATCCATGAATTGCTGAAGATGCGTCAGGTCCTGAGCGTTTGTTGACTCTCTGAGAGAATCGATGTAGTAAACTGTGTTCTTGTTTGGAACAATGAATACCAATATCTAGTGACCGCTACATATTAAGAAAGCCATGAACTTACAAATTATGTTGAAATCTGAAAGACAATTAGTGTATTCGTGGTTGTTTACTTGACTCACCTTTCATGATATGGCCAGAGAAATGATTCTGCATGGGACATGTTTTCTAAGATACGGACGACCGTGTTAACAGGCCAGTCCCGTTCGTCCTTACCATGTAATGTTTTGCCATTTGCTAATGCAGGATCTATGAAATACACGCTCTCCCTTTTTCTTCTCTGCGCGTTCAATCCCCTGAGAGGAATAAAAATGCAGTTAGCTATTTATCATTTACAGCCTTGTATTGAGAAGTTGGTCAGAGTTTGTTAAGTACTTACAAAATCAGGCATCTAACAAGAGTGGCATCGAGCTCGTTGATGTAAGTCCTCGAAACACACATCGAATGAACCAGCATCATGTCGTAAATGATCTCTGTTGAAGTGGACTAGCAAACCATGATGACCTGGTGACATTTGATCCATGCAATATTCATGTAACTTGCGACAACTGGAGCTGCACTCATCAAAGTATTCGCCAACAAGAAATGGCTGGCCATGGACGTAATTGTGGGCTTAAAGTACGTCTACTTTACTTTTAGCAAGCACCAATTCTACTTCTTCATCATCCATGGGTCAGAAATAATATTACTCTCTGATTCGAACAACCTGCTGATAATTTGGTTTCGGGCGATGAGTGCTTTAAGCAAGAGGCAATCGTTCTCTTTCCTCTTCACTCTCCCGCCGCGCTTCTTCGCGGGGTAGCCTTTTTGCCCACTTCCTTCTTGGTACTTGAAGCATTTCTGGCAGAACGTCTTGTTGGCTACAAGGTAGACTGCTGAGCAAATGGTGAAGCTTTGACGGACTGCTTAGTAGACGGTTTATCTTTGCCGGACCGCTGAGCTGGTGGTGCTGCTGTGACGGACTGCTGGGCTGTAGGAGCAGAGGCATCGGACTGCTAACCATGCGTTGAAGTTATGTCCAGTTTCTGCGCAAGTGGTGCCAACTTGTCCGTGTGCTGAGGAGGCCATGCCAACGCATTGGTTTGCTGAGCAGGAAGTGTTGATGCATTAGTATGCTGATCACGCGACTGCGGACCGCGGACTGATGAGCAGTCGGTTCTAGACCTACAGACTACTTAGCAGGCAGTTTCGAAGCATCAGACTGCTTAGCAGTCCGTTCCACCAGTTGGTCTGCCGAGCATGTGCTATACTGGTCTCCCCGCTGCTTCAGCGGCTGGCATTTGAACCGGTGGTGCGTCTTCAGCAGTTGTAGGCCTTGCCACTGGCTGCTTTGGGGCGGAGGATGACATGGTCTGTACGCCACAAAGTTGGGCTTGCTGATCACAGGTTGATGCATCAGCCGTCAGATTACGAGTATTATGTTCTTTGGGGGAAGCACGCGGGAGCTGCTGTGGCAAGGAGAGCATCACCGGTTGAGGGGCGACATTGGTTGCTCTTGGCGGGGCTTCAGGGATCTCATCGATGAATTCTATTTCCTTTCATGGCCACTTGATGTGATGTAATAGTGTTTCTCCCAAGGTCCTTTGCTCATCAAAGTCTTCTAGGACATTCTTGAGGGAAAATTCATTGAATCCAGGCTTTACTTCAGTCGCGCATCACTTCACACAGCCCGACTTCAATGGCACACTGTCCAACAAGAGGCCCTCTTCCAAGAAGAGTGGGCAAACCTAGGCTGTTGCACATTTTAATGTACCTTCATAATGTGTAAGCATGCCCTTCAGTCTGTCTTTCATTCCAGATAGATTAGAAATAGCATCATCACGAGCAGCTGCAGTCTCAGTGTCACTAGGGTCAGCTGATGCACAACTACTCTTGTGTTGTGTTGTCGCAGAATAAGCAGCATCCTCCATGCCCGCCTCCCCTCCCATCTGCTGGCTATTTGTCAGTGTTAGAGTCTTCCCAATCACCATTGACTGCTCAAGATCCTTTCAAATAGCCAGATACATTTCCTTCCTCTACCTTTCATACAATTAATTCTTCTTCATTTCACTCCTCGCTTTTTTCATGTTGAGCCTGTCTTCTTTGCTGAGTGTGAAAGCCCTCTTGTGCGGGACATTAACATCTATACCCCTTGCACGGCCAGGGGCTCTCTTGTTTCCAGAGCAAGAGACAGAATGTCACATGGCCCTGAGTTCCTGTAGAACCTTCCAGGGATCTTGGAAGCCTCTACCATCACTTGATATAGTTCTTCGTCATGTGAGTTTATAAAGTAATAAGTTTCGTCATCACGCCTCCTTGCACGTGCCCGCAAGTAGTCTCTGGTGCGTTCGCCCCTGATTTCACTAAAGGCTGGTTTCCCACTCGCCGCTACTGCTTCTTTGTTCTCCTGGTCCCATATTGGTTTCATGCCGTAGTATCCTGCCACACCCATACGGTGTGTGTGTGTTCTTCTTCTGAAGTTCCGATTGCTTGAAACTCTTCTCAGCAAACTCTTTAGTTGCACTGACCCTTTTGAATTCTGCCCAATCTGCCTTTGTAATTTGTGGGTATGCGGGGATTGGGTCCTTGCCTTCACTCAAGTACTTCTTGTACAGCACATGCTTCCAGTTTCTCCAAGCATCCCTGGCCTTCTTCAGTGCAGTGTGTTCCACCTGCATTCTCCACTACTCTGGAATGTTGAAGTGATCCATGATCTCCTGGACTATCCATCGCCATGTTTCTGTGTCCGCCTTCCGAAACCCAGGCAGATTTATGTTGAGCCTTGCCCTACCAACAAATCCACACACACTCCTGAACCTCGTGCGTGCTTTATCTGGTTTAGTTGGAGCCCAAGACTTTAAATTGATCTCAGTTACTTCATATACACCTTTAGGCTGGTGTGTGGGCTTCCTTGGAGCGTTCCTTCGTGTCCTGACCGGAAGGGTAATTGCTCCAATTCTATCCCGTTCAAGATTACTTGATCCCTCACCATCTTCTGAAGACCTAGGGTTGTCAGAATCAGATGAAGATACATCGCCTAAAGCATGAGTGATGTCGCTGCTATTCGGCATCTACAGAGAACACATGCGAAACTCAAGAAAGGAGGATAAGCATAAAACTAACAACTTGGTATCAAGCTTTCTACATGTCATGCAATAATTTAGAAAATGTACGGCTAATTTGTTAAGTTTGTGTGACTCGGGCGCCCGTGCTCTGTAAATCGGCAGTAACTTATTGGAACAAATACAACTTATATGTACTAGTTAGGAAGGTAGATAATTAACATATAACGCTCTCCGTTATTTTACAGCCAATTTGGGAACATACGGAACGAAATAGGAAGAGGGATTGCGAGGAAATATGCCTCACCGTGATGTAAGAGTAGTAACTAACAGGCTTCTTAATGCAACCCGGCTGGACCACAGGAGAGGCGAGGGTTACAGCATCGATATGCTCGAGGGTGGCTGGCGAGCAAACGAAGACGGCGAGGCGCGGGTAGCCGCGTGTTGGGAACGACAGTGGAGGTAGGCTTGACGCCGAAGAGCGGGCACACGACCGAGGTGAGCACGCCAACGCCGGAGAGGGTTCTGCTGTGGATCTAGGGGAGGGAGGAGCTGGCGATGGAGATTGGGTGGACTAGTTGAGTGAAACGCGGGCGGGCCGTGGGGGAGGGGGTGTTGGCGGCCTAGGTGAAAAGGGTGGAAAATAACCGCTGCGTCGAAAGGCCTATGCAAACGGTTGCCTCTAAGCGCTCGTGTGCACAAAGAGAAAAATTGTGTTTGAAATAAAGACGTACTAATTTTGAAATGAAGACGTGAGTTCATCGTTTCGCCTCTAAATTTTTCCCACGTAAAGAAATCACCATTATACCATGGGTTTGATTTGCTGGCGCATTTCAGGTCTCGTGTGCTATATGTAAGACATTTTTTGGCATTTACCGTGCATTTTGGCATATAAATCAATTCCTAGGCGGACTGCATTTCCCGTCGAAAGGGATGAAGATTGTCGTTTGATCTGGGAGCATCCAACGGTGCATACGTACGATCCGTGGGGTTCGGATTCTGGTCAATCAGAACTCACGACTCAGATCACGCTCGTGTCAGGGGGGCATCGACCATGGTTTAGTGGACACACGACTTTCGTGAGTGAACCGTGTGCTATTTAAAAACATTTACATTAACTAACAACATTTTTTTGTTTGAATGAAAACATGAGTTCATGGTTTTGCCTCCAAATTTTTTCCCACGGTAAGAAATCACGATTGTACCCTATGGTTCAAGGCGGCAGGCCTCGCTAGCAATCTCAAACTTTGAATATGCAAAAGGAAAAGAGATCTCGTTTAATTTCTATATATATAGTCGCAAATACACGTGTGTGTTAGTGCAAGATCATTTGGGTGTTGCTTTGCGAGTTTTCATTCATTGTGCTTGAAACGCGAAAAAACTTCAAACAGTTCGGCCGCAGGGTGCGGTCAGAGGCGTAGGCTTTGTTGGTATTTTAATTTCAGGAAATGCATATAGAGTGCCGAAAATAAAGAAAATCATTGTGCCACTGTGGTATGCTCTCATGATCGCATGGAAAAAAATTGGGAAAGTTTGGCACAAGTTTTGGTGCTCGCACCTTCCTTACCGGAGCATCTCATAAGAAGGATCATAGTTTCTAAAAGGAGACGCGACACTTCGACTACAAATCGTCAGTTACTCTACATCGTTTCGCCTCGAAAAAAATCATGGTAAACAATTGCGGATATACCCTTGCTTTGATTTTCCAACCCATTTCAGGTCGTCTGCTATGTTGAAGTCATTCTTTGCACTTACCTTGCATTTTAGTGCATATAAAGTCAAAAACCCTACTACCACTACACATGTGGGTGTTTTAGTTAGTCTATACTTAATTAGGCTACTCATAGTGGAGAGTGTCATATAATATATCATGCATATATATATATATATATATATGGTCTATACTAGCTATAGTATGATACTACCTTCAATTATAGCGCATAGTATAATACATAGAGTATATATAGTATCATAGATCATATTTATTGCCATGCATGACAGAAATTAGCATCACATTTAACATGATACAGTGTCTACATATATGTTACTCTAACAGTCTAACCCCCACTATATTTAATTCTTTGCCACATCAGCATACTTGCTATTTTTCTGAGTGCATGGTATCATCGGCTATGATACCACCACTATGACTACCCTTTGTATAGTGGAGAAGTATCATATATACTATAGTATCATGCATATGATACTAGTGTATGATACTACGTATGTACCTTCATATAGTGCATGTATATAGTATTATAAAGCTAGTATATATATACCATAGATGACCGTATTTATGGCCATGTGCATGACACAAAGTAGTATAGCATTTGTATTTAAATATGTTACAGTATCTATGTACTTCTTTGCCACACATCATCATATTTTCTATTCTCGAGCGCATGATACCGGCTATTATACCCCCACTATGGCCACCCTAAGGTTGGTCGTAATGGAGTATCAAGCGTTATCATGCATGCCAACTAGACTTTTTGGATGATGTGGCACACGATTAAATGAGGAAAGAGAGGGTGTGGGCCGGGTACCATATCATGATATACCGTATCACATATTAAATGTTGTACTACTTTGTGTCATGCATGGCAATTAATAAGGCAACCTAAGATACTAACTTATGATACTATGCGCGCATTACAGAGGTAGCTAGCTAGTATCGATCATATACTACTATCTTGCATATATATATATATATATATATATATATATATATATATATATATATATATATATATATATATATATATATATATATATATATGATACTAGCTAGTCTATCATATACTACCTAGCTCTACCTCACTAATGCATAGTATCATAGAGTAGTATCATCTAATACTTTATTTATTGTCATGCATAATACATAGTAGCATAACATTTATTATGACATGGTTTCATGATATGATACTTAACCATCTCTTTCTTCATTTAATTCTATGACAGCTCATCAAAATTGCCTAGTTGGCATGATACTCCCTCCGTTTGTATTTAGTCCGCGTATTAGCTTTGGTAAAAGTCAAGCTTTGTAAACTTTAACAAAGTTTATAAACAAAAATATTAACATATACAATTAGAAATCGATTTCATCGGATTCATTGTTGGATGTACTTTCATGTCATGTAGATTTGTTATGGTAAATGTTTATATTTTTTCTATAAACTTGGTCAAACTTTATGAAGTTTGACTTCAGTCAAACCGAATATGCAGAGTAAATAAAAACGGAGGGAGTACTAGCTATGATATCCCATTATGACTAGCCTAGCAAAGAAGGTGTACAGATCATTTGCGCGTCGCTTTGCGAGTTTTCATCCATTTGTTCGAGAAGAGGGGAGAAGTTTCAAACATTTCGGCCACGAGGTGCGGCCACTGGCGTAGGTCTAGTTGGTATTTTCATGACAGGAAATTCAGATGGAGTCCGGACATCATCAAAATCGATGTGTGCCTATGGCGTGCTATCACGACCCCGTAGAAAAAACTGGTAAAGTTTGGCACAAGTTTTGATGATTGCTCCTTCCAAACCGGAGCATCTCACATGAAGGATCATGGTTTCCCAAAGGAGACATGTCAATTCAAACTCCTACGGCCGGTGACTTCATTGTTTGGCCTCATAAACATTTCCACGGTACGCAATCACCATTATACCACGGGTTTTATTTTGTGCCGCATTTCGAGTATCGTTAGCTATATTTAAGGCATTTTTTTGAGTTTAATGTGCATTTTATGCATAAAAATAAAATTACAACCGAAACTGCATGTGCTGTCGAAAGGGATGAGGATCATCGTTTGATCTGGGAGCATCCAATGGTGCAGACATACGATCCATGGGGTTTGGATTCTGGCCAATCAGAATGCATGACTCAGATCGTGGGCGGGGTTTTGTCGGCACACGCACTACTGTAGGATGCTGCTAACGCGACACTACGATCAGAGACCCTTCGACGAAACTGTGTGCGATGCAATAATCACAAACGGTGGTGTGAAAAAATCATCAAAAAAGGTGCAAAACATTTGCGATAGTGGAGACATCAAACACGATTTAGATTTTAGTTACGTGTGCGATGCTGGGCATACGGTTGATCCAGCATAACTGTTTGCGATGAGGAAGAACAATAGAAACGGGCAGCCATATCAATGTGTGTGCGGTATGAGGCATACAGTTCCCTCCGATGAACTGTGTGCTATTAGGGAATGCAACAGGAATGGTCCGGGTGTGTGTGATATACGGCATACAGTTCACTCGGACAAACTGTTTTCCACTAGGCAAGAGAACAGAAACGATTCATCTTAACAAGATGTGTGTGATATATGGCATTTGCGATCAGCCAAAAGAACACAAACAATTTTTGTAAACCAGATGTGTATGATACGCAACAAACAGCCCACTCGGATGAACTGTTTGGGATGAGAAATTATAACACAGACTGTTACTATAGTAAGTTCGTGTGTGATTCTGTTCGTACAAAAACCTTTGAAAAATGCAAACTAGTTGCTTGCGGTGGCTAGGAGTATCGCACATGATGCGTCTGCGAGTACTTGTGTGCGATGATTAGTAAGTTACACATAATGAACGGCCGCAAGGGTGATATGCTGATCATGGAGTTCAAGAAGACCGTCGTCGGAAGGCCGTCGGCTCAGCTTTTTAGCCTATATTTTATTATAATTGTATGCATGAGTAGGTCATGAGTGTTTTGTGCCTTGCCGCATGTGGCACTTTAAATTATCCTGAATATGTAATATAATTATTAACCGTTGCCATTGTAAATTTGCCTTAACGGCAAGCAGAGCATGCGCAGGGACGCCACGGACCCGCAAAAAAAGAAAAAAAGCAGGGACACCACAGCAAGCAACCACGTGGTCAACCTTCTGGCACCCCGTGGGAGACGCGACGGCGCATCCATAGGACACGATGGTGATATCATGACCGTGTGTGATAGTGGGCAGACACATACACATACATACAAGAACAAGGGCCCATGTTTCGGGCTTCCGATGCGTGGCATACGGTTGATCCAAAAGAACTGTTTGCGATGAGACATAACAACAAAAATGGGGCTTTGTGGTCCCATAACCATCAATAAGTTTTGACTTTGTTTCTCATCACATTGCAGATTACAATGCAATAAGTAATTGCAAATCTGTTCACACAGATCAAACTAATATGTGTTCACACCGATCAAACTAATATGTGTTCACACTTAGCACCGGGCTATAAAAACTACCCACTCAAAAATTACTTCACAGTTCCTCTCCTCATCACCTACAAAATTGGTCCTTCCTTTCAAGTCATTCCGCCATGACCGATAGGAGGAGTTTCGGGTGGGCATATAACCAGGCAGCAAAGACCAAGGCCGCGGAAGCACTAGAGAGGTCCCGCCGCGAAGCCACAGCCGTAGTAGAGATGTCCCGGCCCGCCGTGGAGCCCTCGAACGAGCTCTCACGGGCACACGAGGGATCTCACAAGCGCACTCGCCGCGTCGGCGATCACGACGAGCTAGAGTTGCTGAAGTCCTTGGCTGCCGATGACGACATTCTCGCTGGCCTCATTAAGCAGCAGGAGCTAGTTGACGGCTTGATGAAGCTGCTCGAGATCAGCGATGCCTCAGTTGACAAGGCGACCGGCCTCGTCGAGCAACTCATGGGTGACAATGCGAAGCTCCTCAAGGCGCTCACCGAGAAGGAGGAGGAGGCTGTCGGATGGAAGATACTGCATGAGCAGAGTAGTGCCTAGGGGATGACGCTGACAGCGGCCGTCGAGGAGCTGATGGGTGACTTGAGGAAGCTCCGGATCGAGCGCGAGCAGGAGGTGGAGGAATCCGTGGCTGCTTTCAAGCAAACCCATGAGGAATTGAGGAAGGAGCTGGAGGATGTCATCGCCCGGCGATCCATCGAACAAGGAGTGAATCCGAGAGGCGTGACTGGAGTAACTGAGTGGGTACTGAGAACCGTAGAGATGAGGATAGATCTACCGGAGAGGGGGAGCAAGATCTCGCGGAATGGAGCGTACTCCTCTAGTCCTGTCTAGATACAGTAGTGATCTAGATCATTGTCTACGATTTCCTTCTTCTCTTGCCCCCGTGTCTTCCGGACTTTACCGCATGTGGCATTTAAAATTATCCGGAATATATAAGAAAATTATTATCTGCACCATTGTAAATTTGTCGTCGTACTATCCGTTGCCATTTTATTTGTCGTCGTATTATCCGTTGCCCGATGTGGCAATTTAAATTAGGCCGAAAATACGAGTTGAAAACACGAACAAAGCAAATGCTGCCATGGGATCACAACCAAACACCCTGCGTCCACCCCTAAAAAAACTCCGTCCAGGCGCTTTAATTAACCCATTAATGGTGAAGTTTTGAGTGAGGCGGGCGGCGACTGGTGCATGGAGGTCAAAGAGCTCGCTTCCTGGTGAGCATGGACGGCCTTGCTGCTCGCACGTGTCCCGTCGAGCCTGCGAGGTGGATAGGATGCACGCGTCTCGTCGAGCCTGCGCGGCGGACTACTCGCACGTGTCCCGTGGAGCCTGCACGGCGGACTTCTCGTGCTCGTCCCGTCTAATCAAACAGCTGCACACATGCCACTGAGTATGGTTAAATATTGACATGGTTCATATAATACAACTGTTTGTGATATTAACGTGTCAGCTTATTATTTCAAAAAGGACTTCGTTGGCTACTAATGTGTGCGCCTCTTCTCAAATTGGACGATTTTTTTACCACGGCATATATGTGCCATGTCATGAAACCATGCCAAGTTTCATGTTTTTTGGGTGAGTTTTTGATTTACTAGGATTAATAACCTAGATTCTCAATGTTTCAGGACGACGACAAGTTTTTAATTCATTCCAATTCCTTAAATGAGACCTAAACATGCACCCAATGACAGATGTACGATCTCCCACCCATTTTGCTTCACTGGAGCATGTGCTTGTAGTTCAAATTTGAATTATAGACTACATTTAATGCATAGAAAACTTAATTAGTAATATATACAATGGCCAAACAAACCCTAAACAGTTTCAAATTTCGGCACACCACTCCCGTTATTCTATGTTGCCTGTAGAAAACAAAGTTCAAGCCTTAAAGAGGCAACGATTATTGTTTCGGCCACCGAAACCATGAGGGTTGCGAGAAGCTTCGGTTTGTAAGAGGCTTGTAATATAGCTTCTCCCAAATTGGACAATTATATGTACCATGTAGTGACACCCTGTCAAGTTTCATGATTTCCTAGTGAGTTGGATTTACAGGGATTTATAAAGCGACATTCGCAATGTTTGTGGCCAAGGCGGGATGGCGAGACGGTTGAATTCATTCCCATTTCGTTCTGTGGGACCTAAACATGCACCCCAAGGACACATGTATATTTTTTCTAGCCATTTTGGTGTACTAGAGCATGTATTTGTAGTTCGGATTTGAATTATGGACATTAAATGCCTAGAAAACTCAATTAATGAATAAAAAGGGTCAAACGAACCCTGAATAATTTCAAAGTTCATCGCGAATCTCCCGTTGTTCCGTACGTGTTGCGTGTAGAAAAAATACGAGGCTAGAAGAGGGAGCAATTATCGTTTGGCCCACAAGGGGACACGTTTCCCTATCGAAACCACGAGGGTTCTTGCGACAGGCTCCGGTTTGTAAGAGGTTTGTAATAAAGCTTCGCCTAAATTGGCAATGTTTTTACCATGACGTGACACCATGCCACTTTTAATGACTTTCTGGTGAGTTTTGGATTTATGGGGATTTAAAAACCGAGATTCCAAATGTTTGAGGAGAGCCAAGACGTCGGTCAGGTTGTAATTCGTTCCCATTCCTTGCATGGGACCTAAACATGAACCAAAGGACACATGCATGTATAATTTTTCTAGCCATTTTGGTGAACTGGAGCATGTATTCATACTTCAGATTTGAATTATGGACATTAAATGCCAAGGAAACTCAATTAGTGTATATATAAAATGGCTAAACGAACCCTGAATAAGTTTAAATTTCAGCATGGATATCATGTCGTTCCATGTTGCCCGTAGAACAAAATACAAGGCGAAAAGAGGGAGCGACTATGTTTCGCCACAAGGGGAACACGTTTCCCTATCGGAACCATCAGTCTTCCTTGAGAGAAGCTCTATTTTGTAAGAGGTTTGTAATAAAGCTTGGCCCAAATTGGCAATGTTTTTACCACGACATATATGTGCCATGACGTGACACCATGACACCTTTGATGACTTTCTAGTGAGTTTTGGATTTTATGGGGATTTAAAAACTGAGATTCCAAATGTTTGAGGACGAGCCAGGGTGCCGGTACGGTTGTAATTCATTCCCATTCCTGGCATGTTACCTAATTAAACATGCTCCCAAGGACACATGCATGTACAATTTTTTTAGCCATTTTGGTGAACTTGAGAATGTATTTGTAGTTCAGATTTGAATTATGGACATTAAATGCCTAGGAAACTCAATTAGTGTATCAAAAGGCCAAATGAACCCTGAATAAGTTTAAATTTCAGCATTGATATCATGTCGTTCCATGTTGCCCGTAGAAGAAAATACAAGGCGAAAAGAGGCAGTGATTACGTTTAGACAACAAGGGGAACACATTTCCCTACGAAACCACAAGGCTTCTTGTTGAGAGAAGCTCCGATTTGTAAGAGGTTCATAATAAAGCTTGGTCCAAATTGGACAATGTTTTTACCACGACATATATGTGCCATGACGTGACATCATACCTACTTTCATGACTTTTTGGTGAGTTTTGGATTTACGGGGATTTAAAAACTGAGATTCCAAATGTTTGAGGACGAGCCAGGATGCTGGTACGGTTGTAATTCGTTCCCATTCCTGGCATGCATGGGACCTAAACATGCACCCAAGGACACATGCATGTACATTGTTTTTCTAGCCATTTTGGTGAACTGGAGCATGTATTTGAGGTTCAGATTTGAATTATGGACATTAAATGCCTATGAAACTCAATTAGTGTATAAAAAGGCCAAACAAACCCTGAATAAGTTTAAATTTTAGCATGGATATCCTATTGTTCCATGTTGCCCGTAGAAGAAAATACAAGGCGAAAAGAGGCAGTGATTACGTTTCGCCACAAGGGAAACACGTTTCCCTATCGAAACCACGAGGCTTCTTTGAGAGAAGCTCCGGTTTGTAAGAGGTTTATAATAAAGCTTGGTCCAAATTGGACAATATTTTTACCACGACATATATGCGCCATGACGTGACACCATGCCAACTTTCATGACTTTCTGGTGAGTTTAGGATTTACGGGGATTTAATAACCGAGATTATAAATGTTTGAGGACGAGCCAGGACGCCGGTATGGGCATCTTTGTAAAGGGTAGGCCAGTAAAACCCAGATTGTAATACCTTGTGTGCAGTTCTATCTCCTGCATGATGTCCTCCGTAGGCTTCGTAGTGACACTTCTGTGGGATTCGTTTTGTTCATTCTCAGGTACACAACATCTAATAATACAATATACTCCTTTATAAAGATGTGGATGTCGGGGAAGCTGATCCACGAACACCTATGGGACCGGTGGACCGAGCCCCTTTCGGTTCGGCGAGGGGCGGAGATTGCACGAAGAGCGGATCGAGGCGAAGCACACGAGCAGTTTACCCAGCTTCGGAGCTCTCCGGAGAGATAATACTCCTACTGTTGCATGTCTGAGTGTATTGAGTTCTTGCTCGGGAGCGCAAAGTGCTACAGTACACACTAGCTGCTAACGAGACTGAGCGTGAGTGTTTTCTGGCTTTGAACCCCCCTCTACATTGCACATGGGCCTCCTTTTATATGCTCAAGGGGTCACCGACAGGTGGCAATGTAGGCAAGGGTAAAAATGGAAAAGTGTTGCGGTTGGTACAACTACTTGTACAGTGGACCATACCTAACCCTGACGGCATGGGACAAAGGCATTAAATGCCCGTCTTGTAGCGGTCGGAATCCTGTCGCTCACCGGGCCTCGCCGGGACGCGTGGCGCGTCGCGGCAAGTTCCTTGAGATGCCTTGGTTGGCCTTCCCGGCAAGCTCCTTTTGCCGGGGCCTTGTCTCCTTGGCTTGAATACTTTGTTCTTGAATGGCTCCAAAGGAACCACGGAGGACCTTGGTGTTCACCCGGCAAGCCTTGCCGCGGGGTGCTGCGACTGCCCGTGCACAAGTTCGGGATACTAGGGTACCCCTACTCTAGTACACCGACAGGAGCCCCCGGGCCTGTGCCACACACGGTGCCGAGCGTTGTTGGGCCAGGCCCAAAACAGGGCACGGGCACGCGCGGCCTGGGCCACACCGTATCTTACTCCGTATCCACCGCGCGCCCCCCGAACGGCACGCGTTGAATGCGGTGTCGTGGGAGAGATCGTGGGTGGTTTCTTTATTCGGAAAGACGGAACGTCCGCCCCCTCCCTCTTTATAAGCAGGGGAAACAGGGGCAGTTCGCCCATCTCGCCAGTTGCTATTCCAATCTCAGAAAACCTCCGCTGTTCCCCCTTCTTCCCAAAGCAGAAAAGAGAGCAGCGCTCCGCCCCCCATCGCCACCAGCACCACCAACGTCGTCGATCTCCCCCACCACCTCCGCCATGGCTCCGAAAGCCGGCAAGGGGAAGGCTGTGAAGTCGACCGAGGCGCAGCGGCTCGCGGCGTTGCGAAAGGAGTGGACAACCTTCCCCCCAAGCTCGCCGCGAAGGAGCTGAGGTAGTACTACTACCTCTTCTGGTCGACGGAGACGCGAGCGCATCCGCGCACGAAGGTACTCTCAGCCGCCGCTTCGAAATGGGCTCCGTATGGATATCCCTTCTTCACGTTGTTCTTCTACTGCGGGCTCTGCCCGCCTTTCTCTGAATTTTTCTGCGACATTATGAACACCTACGGGTTCCACCTCCTTGATTTCACCCCCAATGCCGTTCTGACCATGGCAGTTTTCGCACATCTCTGCGAAAACTTTGTCGGAGTCCATCCAAATGTAGCTCTTTTCCGCCACTTCTTTATGCCCCGAGTTGAGAGAGGGGAACCTTTATCCGGCGGAATCGCCTGGATCTCGAGAGCTGGAAAGAAGGAAGCTTATCTGGAGGGAGAGCTCCGCGGCAAGTGGGAGGAATGGGGAGCAGATTGGTGCTGGATTGTTGGGGAGAACCCGCAGCCGTTTACCGCCGAGCGCCAAGCCCCAGTAGCGTGCGGCAACGATTGGAGCAACGTGGCCTCGAAAGATGATAGGCTGAAGATTGCCGTCACCCGGATCCTGCGCCTCAGGCTTGCCGGGCTCGCTGTAGGCGCCGTTGGCGCATATTTTCTTCGCCGCCGCATCGCCCCCTGCAGGAGAGGAGGAGACTCGCCTGGGAGTTCCAGAATGCGGCGGACATCATGAGGCTGCGCCCGGGCCTCAACTTCAACTTCACTGTCCTGGAACTGGACGCGATGCTCAAGGAACTGTTCAAGCACGACCCTCAACATCCCGAAATGTTCAGGTTGCCGAAGGATGTCGTTCGTGTGCGGCAATTCCTCGCTTCGATCGCATCCGTGCAATGATGCCGCTGTGCGATTCGCATGGAATTGTCCCAACTTGGCAAGAGCCTGCAGACGACGTCGTGCAGGAGTTCTTTGACGGCTTGGTAGAAGTGCCGGTCCGCTCCGATGAACAGAAGAGCCTCACACGCGACACCACCGATGCGGAGATGCAGCGCATCGCCACTAGGCTGGAAGAGGCGGCGGCAGCCGCTGCCGCGGGCGAGCTTGGATTCACCGTGGAGGAGGCAGAGGCAGCAGAGGCGGCAAGGTTTGCCGAGCGAGAGGAGCTTGCCGGTGAGGGAGAGCTTGCCGGGCCAGAAGTTGAGTCAAGCGATCCCGCCGAGGGCGCGAGTGGCTCGTCGAAGACCGACTCCTCTTCCTCCTCATCTTCAGACAGCCCGCCGCAAGCAGAGCCCCCAGCTCCACCAAGAAGGCGTCTCCGCAAGGCCGGGGACGTAGCGGGGCGGTAGACGAGCCAACAGCCGCCGCGTCGTGCGACACGCTCTACCGCGACAAGCACTATTGCTGCGGGAGCACCTCACGCCGCTGTAGCAACTGGAGCGTGGTCCTCCCAGACCACCGCTTCTGCTCCTGCCGCTCCTCACGCCGCGGCTTCGGCCGGAGCCGAGTCGCCTCAGACCACCGCCACTACCCCCGCCGAACGGCTCAGGGAAACTACTCCTCTGTCTCGTCACGCCGAAGGTGGACCGGACTTCGACCTCTCCGCGCTCAGCTCCGACGAGGAAGAAGAAGAGTAAGATTCTTTGATGTACTTGTAGTTCTTCAATTCTGGCTGTTTTGTCTTGTATCTGATTTGCTTTACTCCGAACCCATTCCTTTTCAGGACTCTGGCCCAGAGAGCGGCGAAGAGAGCCAAGGTCCGGTGATTGTCATCGAGGGCGAACCTACGCATGACAAATAGGGACGTGTCCGAGACCACCTTGCCGGACCGGCAAATATTCTCAAAGCAGCCCCAGCGCAGCCCTCGGCGTAAGTATATGGTTTACTTCCCGCTGTTAGGGCGCATATGGGTGCTCTTTCTTCTTCGACATCGACTATTGGTTTGTGTAGGAGCAGAGCAGCTTCACCAGGAGCGCCCGGAAGCCGCCCCCGACATGCCATCTGCTTCGACTACACCGCCAAGGGAGGATTCCCCAGCAAGGGAGCGTTCTCCGGCAAGGGACAGTTCTCCGGCAAGGGACAGCACCAGCGACCCCCTGGTGGCGGAGACCACGACTGTAGAGCCCAGTACAGGTAATCCTCTCGCTTGAAAACTTCCCTTGGGTTCTTCTCCTTCTGATTTTCTTTTTGGATATTTGCTTGACTTTTCTCCCTTTTCCGGTCGTCAGATCCATCTGCCACGGAGCCGATGGAGACCGAGGTCGCCGGCGAGGAGAACGCGCGCGGCAATACCAACGACACCGCTGCCACCGAAGAAGAAGCCGGCGCTGATGATCCCGCCGGCGAAGAGGCCGCCAAAGCTGCCGCCGCAGAAGCTGGCGAGGGGTCCGGCGATTGCACTGACGGCCCCGAGGCCGCAGGAGCGACAGGCGCTACGCCAACCGCCGATCCCTCCGCCGCTGCTGCAGCGTCAGGCTCCAAAAAGCCCCAGCCCGGCGCCTATTTGAAGGCCGGCAATGGCGTCTTCATCAAGCTCCCCTGGGAGTCGAGCTCCAGGGCGCCGGTCGAAGGAGAAACCTTGGATGGAGAGGTGCTCGCCTCCGCTGGGCTGACGCTGGTTGACGCGCCGAGCAGCAGCAGCGGCGAGTCTGAGGAAGAGCGGCTGCTGCGGAAGCTGGTGTTGCTCTACCGTGCTCGACAGGCCAAGGTGGAATCCCGAGAAGCGCTTGTCGCGAAGGCGGGAGTGGACATTGAGAAGCGCGCAGAGGAGCTCCAGGGTCTTAACCAGGAAGCTCTCCGGTCCCTGGCAGAGGAGCGGAAGCAACTCGCCGAGGAGCGGAAAGCGTTCCTCCTCGAGAAGGCCGAAGCTGAAGAGCAGCAGCTGCTTGCCGCCGAGGAGCTGTTTGCGCGGGAGGGCGAGTTGGCGCAGCGGAAAGTCAACCTTGATAGCCACGAGGAGGAGCTTGCTGCGCGCGAGCAAACATTCGGCGGGGCTCTCAAGGAAGCAGAGGATGCTGTCGCAGCTGCCGAGGCCGCCAAGAAGGAGATGGAGACGAAGGTGGCGCAGCTGGAGGCCGATCTCAAGACGAGCGGCGAAGAGCTTGCCGCGCTCAAGCGTGAGCGCGAGAAGGACGCCTACACCCTTGGCGAGCTGCAGGGTTGTCTCGCCGAGAAGGGCAAGGAGCTTAGCGCCGCCAAGGACTCCAACGCAGATCTTGAGTTGAAGCTGACTACTTTGACCAAGACGCTGGACGGCGCCAGGGAGCAAGAGGTGGCCTTGAAGGAGAAGATCAAGGCCGAGGAGGCGCTGCTAGCAAGTGTGCTGTCACCCAGAACACTTATAGGGAGAATGTGGAGCACTGGACGGAGGGTCTCGTGGATATTTCCGCATCCATCGACAGGGAGCTGGCGCAGCTGGGGATGGAGGATCTCGGGTATTCCTCCGATGAGAACCTCCAACCCAGCGCCAAGCTCAGCTTGTTCTTCAAAGGCGTGGCGACGGCCCTCCAGCGACTCTGGGAGAAGATCCCAAAGCAGCTGGCCGACGAGTCGCGCAAGATCTGCGCGGGAGCTCTTCAAAAGGTGTTGGTGAAGGTGGCCTTCCGCAACCCGGGTCTCAACCTCACCAACATCCTCAGGACCTTGCCGCCGGAAGCTGATCTGGAAGCGCTCAAGGCCCTTGTCGCACCCATTGTGGACAAGGTGAGCGGGATCAAGAGGGTTGAGGGCGATCGCGTAGATTAGGCCGCCCGTTTTCTCCTTTTCTTGTCGCTGCTGGTCATGTTATGAAAACAATCTGTTAGAGCTGCGACAAGCTATCTTGTAATATAACTCCATTTTGGGTATCGATTGCTATGTTATCTCCTTTACTTGATTCCTTCCTTTGTATGTTTTTGCCCTACGCTTTTAGGGAATTTGCCGGTGCAGGCACCTTAGCCGTGAGTGCTGAGTGCGGGACGTCAGCAGCCTGCTGGCGGTCCCGCTACCGACAAGAAACCTTGTCGCAACTAGTCGTAGCTCACTTAAGTTGTTGAGCGGACTCGAAACAAAGTAAGGGCGCAACTAGCTACGAGTTGGTTCCTCCGCGCATAGGTTTTCCATACAAAGCACGGTCGTTCGAGGAAGATAACTTAAAATTTTTAAAACTGATTGCTCAAACTTTGGCAACTTAGCTTTTCTGTCGTTTGCGTCCCGGTAAGGCGAAACTTTCTTGAACGACGCCTGGTCCACACCATTATCTTCTCCTTTCCCCTCGGCAAACTTGTGGGCGCGGGAACCTTCCTTTCTTTGAGAAAGAGAAAGAAGAGACAATAAAGATATGGAGCCTTACGGCTCGTTATTGCTTACCGGGGGTAGGCGCTGCACAAAGTGTCGGATAACACATGCAAAAATAGAAAGCATGAAATTGACAAGATGTGCGGAGCACATGAGCTTTACTTATGCACGGGGTCTGCGCCCGGCTTTGTACAAAGGGTTACATGCAACAGCGGCAAGGCTTGTACAAAAGGTGGTTGCCGGAACAGGTTCCGGCAACCGCGCCTTACGGGTAAAACTTACGAAGATGCTCAATGTTCCAGGAGTTGCTCACCGGAGTGCCATCTTCGGTCTCAAAGCGGACAGCCGAGCCTAGTGACTCGTTTCACCCGTAAGGGCCTTCCCACTTTGGCGTCAACTTGTTGGAATTCTTGGCGGACTGAGCAGCGAAGAACAAGGTCGCCTTCCTCGAGACTTCGGCATTAACTGCGGCTATGGTAGCGGCGCAAAGCTTGCTGGTATCGAGCAGCTCGTCACAATGACCTAAAGGCGGTCTTCCTCAAGGAGCAGCGCGTCATCTTGTCGCAGCTGCTCTTGGTCAACTCATCGTGGCGAGCACTCGAGGTGACCCGTATACGAGTTTCGTGGGGAGAACTGCCTCTGCTCCATAGACTAGAGCGAAAGGAGCGGCGATGGCTCGATTTGGCGTCGTCTGATCGACCAAAGAACCACCGGCAGCTCCTCAATCCAGTTCTTTCCGCACTTGCGCAGACTGCCGAAAGTCCTGGTCTTGAGCCAGCGCAGCACTTCAGCATTGCCCTCTCCGCTTGACCGTTGCTTCTCGGATGAGCAACAGAAGAAGCGACCTTGGCGCCAAGATCTTGGGCGTCTTGCATGAAGGTGCGGCTCGTGAATTGCGTCTTTGTTGTCGATGATGATCTGTTAGGGATCCCGGCGCAAACAATCGACTGAAGAACTTGACTGCTTGTTGTCTTGTCACCTTCCTCATCGCTTCCACTTCCGCCACTTTGTGAACTTGTCGATTACAACGTACAAGTACTCAAAGCCCCGACAACTTGGGGAAAGGGGCCGAGGATGTCGAGCCCCGGACGAAAATGGCGGGATAAAGGGATCGTCTGGAGAGCTTGAGCTGGCTGTTGTATCTGCTTGGAATGGAACCGCACGCTTCACACTTGGTTACTTGTGCGATTGCATCACGAGGGCTGTCGGCCAAAAGAAACCCTGTCGGAAGGCTTTGCCGGCAAGTGCTCTTGCGCCAATGTGGTGACCACATATGCCTCCATGTATCTCTGCCAACAGCTTTTGTCTGTCTTCCCGGTGAACACACTTCAATTTCACACCATTGAGTCTTCTTCTGTACAGTGTGTTGTCGACAAACTGGTACATACTTGACTGCCGGGCTACTCTTTCCGCTTCTTCTTGCTCTTGGGAAGTTCTCCGTCTGAAGGAAGCGGACAATCTGTTGTGCCCATCTTTGGAGCTTGCGGCTCGACAACAAGGACTAAAGGCACATCTGCTGCTGCAGAACATCCGCTTCTCTGGCGAGAACTCGCGGTTCAGCCGAGCTTGACATTCCCGGCAAGCTTGCGAGCAAAACTTGTCGGGGCGTCTCGCTTCAACGAAACAAACCCTAGGGCTTGCCGGAGCAGATCGCTCCTCAAGCACCCTTGGTGTTGATCTTGGGGACCTTCTTGGCGGCGGCTTCGGGAGCTCTGCGGAAAATAGCCACCGAAATCAACTTCCTCTTCTTGCTCTGTCCAGCTTGATGGCGTTACTGACGGTTGAGTCGGTTTGAGCACAAAAATCCCTGGTTCCACAGTAAATTAAGTCGGCGCGACTTGACGAAGCCATCGGCAATGTCGTTCGGGCTCTTGGAACATGTTCCATCCAGAGGCCGTCAAAGTGCTCTTCTAGCTTTCTCACTTCATCAACGTAAGCTTCCATCAACGGACTCTGATAATTCTTGTTCACTTGGCGGACGACAAGCTGCGAGTCACCCCTGACAATGAGCTTCTTGATCCCAAGGTCTGCTGTGATCCTGAGACCGGCAAGCAAACCTTCATATTCTGCGGTATTGTTCGTTGCTTGCTCCTTGGGAAAGTGCATCGGACTACGTGCTTGAGGTGCTCTCCGGTGGGCGCAACAAGTAGCACGCCCAAGACCGGTGCCTTGCGAGAAGGCACCATCAAAGTACATCAGCCACTCTTTGCTTGCTTCCTTGACGGGATGCTCGTTTCGAATTTCTTCATCGGTGTTGGCGTCCATTCGCTATTGAACTCGCCAATGCTCGCTTTGGATAGTTGAAGTGCTCTTAAACTTGAGGCCAAAGCTTGGCAGTTCAAATGCCCACTCGACAATCCGCCTGTTGCTTCGGATTTTGCAAGATCCTCTTCGTGGAAAACGAGTGACAACTGTGATCTCATGTGCTTGGAAGTAATGGCGCAGCTTTCTCGAGGCCATGAGAAGGCGAAAAGCAATTTCTGCACACCGAGTACATCGACCTAGCCCCTGAGAAGGGGCCGACAAAGTAAACTATTTGCACCATTTTCTTTCAGATCTCCTCACGCGCCTGCGCAGATCTATCTTTGTCGGGACCAGAGCTTGTCGGTGAAGTCCCCTGCTTGTCGCTGGATGCATCTGCAGTGGTTGCTGGCTCATCATCCGCCTCCCTCTCCGCTACTAATGCAGCACTAACCACTTGATTGGTTGCCGCTATATACAGCAGCAACTTTTCTTGTGGCTTAGGTGCGACAAGTGTTGGAGTGGAGGACAGGTATCTCTTTAAGTCCTGCAGCTCACCCTCCGCTTCCGGAGTCCATTTCATTGGACCTGCCTTTTTCAATATTTTGAAAAATGGCAGGGCGCGCTCAGCAGACCTAGAGATAAACCTGCTGAGGGCAGCCACGCAACCGGCAAGTCTTCTTACATCCTTGACGCGCTTTGGTGCTTCAATCTGCTCAATGGCCTTGATCTTGTCAGGATTGGCTTCAATTCCCCGCTGAGACACGAAGAACCCGAGAAGCTTGCCGGAGGGGACTCCAAACACACACTTCTCGGGGTTAAGCTTGAGGTTGATCTTGCGCAGATTTGCAAAGGTTTCGTCTAAATCTTGAATCAGAGTTGCCTTGTCCTTGCTCTTGACCACTATGTCATCCATGTAGGCTTCCACATTTCTGTGTATTTGTGGCTCAAAAGCGTCATGGACTACCCTTGCAAATGTTGAACCAGCATTCTTTAAACTGAAAGGCATCCGTGACTGAAGCAGTATGTGCCACATGGAGTGATGAATGCGGTCTTCTCCTCATCCTCTTCGCCATGAAGATCGATGGTATCTCGAGTATGCGTCAAGAAATGCAAGCAAGTCACATCCGCCGTGGAGTCAACAATCTGGTCAATGCGCGGCAAGGGAAATGGGTCTTTCGGACAAGCTTTATTGACATCGGTAAAGTCGATACAAAGCCTCCATTTACCGTTTGCCTTACGCACAACTACAGGATTGGCCAACCACGAGGATGGAGCACTCCTCGACAAGGCCCGCTGCTTCCAATTTCTTGATTTCTTCGCGATGAATTCTTGGCGCCCACCGCTTGTTTCTCGACTTTACGCTTGACGGGCGCGCGATGAGGACAGACGGCAAGATGGTGCTCGATTACTTTCCTGGGAACACCGGGGATGTCAGACGGTTGCCACACAAACACGTCGACGTTCGCCCGCAGGAAAGCAACGAGCGCGCTTTCCTATTTAGGGTCGAGAGTGGCACTGATGGTGAAGGTACCACCAGTGCCGTCCTCCTTGGCGGACACCTTCTTGGTCTCTGGTGGAGCTGCCATTGTCTTCTTACACTTGCCGGTGGAGCTCGATGGTGCGCCCTCGACGGTAGCGCAGCACTCCAAAGAGGTGCGCTTGCCGGAGTGGGCATCAGAACTCTTGTCGGACTTGGTCTTCTTCTCCCCCCCGGGAGCTTCAACGGCAAGTGACTTGCGATCTGTTGCGGCTGCTGCTTCCCGGTAGATCTTGTCGGCGCAGATAAGGGCATCCTTCTTGTCGCCAGGGACAGAGATGACACTTATCGGGCCTGGCATCTTCAGCATGTTGTATGCATAGTGAGAGGCTGCCATGAATTTGGCGAGTCTTTGGGCGGCCGAGTATCCCATTGTAAGGCAATGGAAAGTCAGCAACATCAAAAGTGACCCTCTCGATCCCGAAGTTCAACTCGCTGCCAAATGTCACCCGCAACATGATCTTTCCTTCGCTTCCTCCTTCCGGATTGATTCCTTGAATGTGCGGTCTCTTCGAGCTTCTTTGTCTGGGTCAGGAGTTTCGGAGTACCGCGAGGAAATCAGGTTCAAGCTGGCCCGCCGTCAACTAGCATCTTAGTGACCTTGAGGTTGCGGATAGTTGGTGAAACCAACATCGGCAAGCACCCGACCGCGGTTATGCGATCAGGGTGGTCCTCAATATCAAAGATGATAGGTGTGCTGGACCATTTCAGAGGCTTGCGTGACTCGACGGGTGGTTCTGCCGCATTGACTTCCCGCACCCACTGCTTGAGCTGGCGGTGTGAAGTATGCAGAGAAGCACCGCCGTCAACGCACAAGACCTCTGTGGCTTTCTGGAACTCTTGCTCATCGGTCTCGTCATCATCCATATCTTCATCGTCGTCGTCATCTTCATCCTTGTCGCGGCCGCGGGGAGGTCTGTCTCCTTGCCGCTGCTTGGCCTTGCCGCGGCGTCCTCCTCGGCCGGGACGTTTCTTGCCGGATCCTCCAGCACCTTCTTGGGCCTTCTCCTTGTCGCGTCGCTCGTATTCAGCCTTTTGCTGCTCGACAAGCTGCTCGACCTTCTTGCAGCTCTGGAGGTCATGGCCCTTCGTTCGGTGGATCTTGCAGTACTGCTTGTTGGTGTCATCCTGCTTGTCGGTGACCGCCACAGCCTGGTAGTTGGTGCCTGCGGCAATCTCCTCGCCGGAGCTACCAACTTTGGCTTTCTTGGCGCCACCTCCGTTGCCGGACTACTCAACGACTAGCACATCTTTGCCTTTCTTCTTCCTGTTGTTCCGCCGCCGGTTTTTCTTTGCCGGGGCAGCATCCTCGCTATCAGATCCTCCTGCTTCTGTATTCTCTCCGGGGTGTTTCCTCCCCTCCTCAGCACGTGCACACTTGTCGGCCAGGGTATATAGCTCACTAACGTCTCTGATCTTGCACATCACCATCTCCTCCCGCATCCAGCGGTTTCGCATGTTCTGATGGAACGCGCTGATGACCGCGGCAGGGTGGACATCTGGGATGTTGTGCTGTACACGGCTGAATCTCTAAATGTACTTGCGCAGGGGCTCTCCTTCCTTCTGGGCGAGCAGATGAAGGTCGCTCTCTTGGCCATGAGGCTTGTGGCCGCCTGTAAAGGCGCCGACAAACTGATGGCATAGGTCTGCCCAGGAGGGTATGGAGTTGTCCGGCAAGTGCATGAGCTAGGACTTGACATTGGGCTTGAGCACCAGTGGAAAGTAGTTGGCAAGGATCTTGTCGTCCCGCCCCCCGGCAGCTTGCACCGCGATGGTGTAGATGCTGAGGAACTCCGACGGATGCGACTTGCCGTTGTACTTCTCTGGTACGTCTGGCTTGAAATTCTTCGTGCTGGGCCACTGGACTTGCCGTAGCTCACGAGTGAACGCAGGGCAACCTACCGCGTACAGCAAGTCGCCTGGTTCCCCTGGCGCATGCATGTCGACAGAAGGCCCAGCGCGCTGGTTCGATTGACGCCGCGTGTCATCTTGCTGTCGTTCGTGAAGAACTTGGTGTTGATCGCGACGAGCTCGTGGATCTGATGATGCAGTGGAGTCGCTGTCGAGGTAGATCCGGCGAGTCGGCGATCTTGGCCTTCGGGGTGGAGAGTGCACGGTGGTTGCACCCCACCGGTTTTGTCGCCATCGGCTCGCGCCTGGCAATCTTGCCGCGGCTGCGATGTACTCGGCTGCCGTGGAGTGTCGCTGTTGGCTAAGCCGATGAGACTCTGAATAGTGGCCCTCCATTCATCGATCTTGTCTGCCGTTGGAGGGTAATCCAGGAGTAGTTGAGCTCGTGCCAACGCTTCTGCTGGAGTGGTGGGCGGCAGTGGCGAACGGTGGAGGAGCGGGATATGCTCGGACTTCTAACTATGTTAGAAGGAGCAGTATCCCGTCCAGGCGACCGTGTCCCACTCATGCCAGCATGTTGGCATGCATGCTGGTCTTGAGCACCCCGAGATCCACCAGCTCGACCTTGGTCCAACGAACGTATGGTACCACGAGTACCATGACGCTGTCGGTCCTGCGCCTCCTGAGATGGGTGCGGTGCATGTACGGACGCCGAGGTCTGTGCAGCCTCTTCCTTGGACCTGGCAGCACCGTGAGCTCCCTCGTCGATGCCCGTTCTTCCGCCGGCGTCTACCCCACCACCCGCTTGCTCCGGTGGTGGTGGGATCGACGTGGACGGAACAGCTGCCTCCGAAGCCTTCTTCTTCGGCAACATGTCGATGAAGAAGATGAAGATCTAGCTCGTGTGAATGCCGGATCAGGTTCACACAACCTCGACGCCCCCTACCTGGCGCGCCAAAGATGTCGGGGAAGCTGATCCATGAACACCTATGGGACCGGCGGACCGAGCCCCTTTCGGTTCGGCGGGGGGCGGAGATCGCACGAAGAGCGGATCGAGGCGAAGCACACGAGCAGTTTACCCAGCTTCGGAGCTCTCCGGAGAGATAATACTCCTACTGCTGCATGTCTGAGTGTATTGAGTTCTTGCTCGGGAGCGCAAAGTGCTACAGTACACACTAGCTGCTAACGAGACCGAGCATGAGTGTTTATCTAGCTTCGAACCCCCCTCTACGTTGCGCATGGGCCTCCTTTTATATGCTCAAGGGGTCACCGACAGGTGGCAACGTAGGCAAGGGTAAAAATGGAAAAGTGTTGCGGTTGGTACAACTACTTGTACAGTGTACCATACCTAACCTTGACGACAGGGGACAAAGGCATTAAATGCCCGTCTGCGTCGCCCAAACAGTGCAAAAAGGGACCGTCAGGGACGCCACCGCTTGCCACGATGGCGATCTTGTTAGCGTCGCTTGCCACCTCGCACCGCTGGCTGCACAGCCTCTTGCCACGCGCGCCTGGAAAGGTCCCAGGGCGACACGTTGGTGGATGTGCTGGAGCGCGGATACTGAGTGGTAGCTTGCCACGGCAAATGCCTTGCCACGGTCGTTGTCTTGTCGCGTCCGGAAGCCTGTCGCTCACCGGGCCTCGCCGGGACGCGTGGCGCGTCGCGGCAAGTTCCTTGAGATGCCATGGTTGGCCTTCCCGGAAAGCTCCTTTTGCTGGGGCCTTGTCTCCTTGGCTTGAATACTTTGTTCTTGAATGGCTCCAAAGGAACCACGGAGGACCTTGGTGGTCACCCGGCAAGCCTTTCCGCGGGGTGCTGTGACTGCCCGTGCACAAGTTCGGGATACTAGGGTACCCCTACTCTAGTACACCGATAGTGGATTATCCCAAAAGTAATGTCTTAAGTCATAGAAGATTTTTTTCTTTTGTTGGTATGTGAAACTAGGCGGTATAAATTTGGCAACAATGTAATTAGCATAGTCAGCATACCAAGGAGTGTTATGAGAAGCATTTATTACAGCTAGTTGTTCATCAGGGAAACTATCATCAATAGGTAGTGGGTCATCAAGGACATTTTCTAACCTAGACAAGTTATCAGCTATGGGGTTCTCAGCTCCTTTCCTATCAGTAATATGCAAGTCAAATTCTTGGAGCAAGACATCCCACCTAATGAGTCTAGGTTTAGCATCTTTCTTGTCCATTAGATATTTAATAGCAGCAGGATCGGTGTGAACAATTACTTTGGAATCAACAATGTAAGATCTAAATTTATCACAAGCAAACACTACTGCTAATTTTTTTCCTCAGTAGTAGCATAATTTCTTTGGGCACTGTCTAGAATTTTACTAGCATAATAGATAACATTTAATTTCTTATCAACTCGTCCTAGAACAACACCAACATCATAATAACTAGCATCACAAGTGATTTCAAACAACAAGTTCCAATCAGGTGGTTGAACTATAGGTGCAGAATTTAAGGCTTTCTTAAGTGTTTCAAAGGCTTCTACACAATCATCATCAAAAACAAATGGAAGATCCTTTTGTAAAAGATTAGTAAGAGGCCTAGAAATTATATAGAAGTCTTTAATAAACCTCCTATAGAAACCAGCATGACCTAGGAAAGTACGAATACCTCTGATATCTTTATGACATGTCATTTTCTCAATTGCATCAACTTTAGCTTTATCCACCTCAATACCTCGTTCAGAAATTTTATGCCCCAAGACAATTCCCTCATTAACCATAAAGTGACACTTCTCCCAATTCAAGACAAGATTAGTTTGTTGACATCTCTATAAAACTCGATCAAGGTTGCTTAAGCAATCATCAAAATAAGTTCCATAAACGGAAAAATCATCCATGAAATCCTCAACAATCTTTTCACAAAAATCAGAGAATATAGTAGTCATACATCTTTGAAAGGTAGCAGGTGCATTACACAAACCAAAAGGGCATACGTCTATAAGCATAAGTTCCAAAAGGGCAAGTAAAGGTGGTTTTCTCTTGATCAGGTCGTGAAACAGGTATTTGACAGAAACCAGAATATCCATCAAGAAAACAAAATTGTGTGTGCTTTGACAATCTTTTTCTAACATTTGATCAATGAAAGGCAGAGGGTAATGATCTTTTCTAGTAGCTTTATTTAATTTTCTAAATCAATTACCATTCTATAGCCAGTCACTATTCTTTGTGGAATAAGTTCATTTTTTATCATTAGGAACAACAGTAATACCTCCTTTCTTTGGGACACAATGAACATGACTTACCCATCTACTATCAGCTATGGGATATATTATACCTGCTTCTAGAAGTTTTAGTATTTCAGTTCTTACCACTTCCTTCATCTTAGGATTCAATCATCGTTGGTGATCAACAACGGGTTTAGCATCAGGTTCCATATTAATCTTGTGCTGATAGAGAGTGGGGGCTAATGCCCTTAAGATCATCAAGAGTATATCCAATAGAAGCTCAGTGCTTCTTCAGAATTTTTAATAATCTCTTTTCTTGTGTTCTGAAAGATTAGCACTAATAATAACAAGATAGATCTTTTTCTCATCAAGATAAGCATACTTCAAAGTGTCAGGTAATTGCTTTAATTCAAACACAGGATCACCTTTAGGTGGAGGTGGACCTCCTAGAGTTTTAATAGGCAAATTGTGTTTAAGGAGAGGTTGTTGTTCAAAGAAAATTTTATCTATTTCATTTCTTTCATGCAAGTGCATATCACTTTCATGGTCTAGCAAATACTGTTCTAGTGGATCAGTAGGAGGTACGGTAATAGAAGCAAGACCAATTATTTCATCCTTACTAGGTAATTCTTTATCATGAGGTTTGTTATGGAACTTAGAGAAATTAAACTCATGAGACACATCACCAAAGCTAACACTAACAGTTTCTTTCTCACAATCTATTTTAGCATTGACAGTGTTCAAGAAAGGTCTACCAAAAATTATGGGACAAAAGTCATCTTGTGCGGAACCACGAACTAGAAAATCAGTAGGATATTTTATTTTCCCACACAAGACTTCAACATCTCTAACAATCCCAAGTGGTGTGATGGTGTCTCTGTTTGCAAGTTTAATAGTGACATCTATGTCTTCTATTTCAGCGGGTGTTATATCATTCATAATTTCTTGGTATAAGGTAAAAGGAATAACACTCAAACTACCACCTAAGTCACATAAACCATAATAGCAATGATCTCCTATTTTAACTGAGACAACATGCATGCCAACAACATGTCTATGCTTATCTTTTTCATCGGGTTTGGTAATTCTAGCAGCTTCATCACAGAAGTAAATAACAAGCCCATCAATATTATCAGCCAAGAGATCCTTAACCATAGAAACACTAGGTTCTACTTTAATTTGTTCAGACAGTTTAGGTGATTTAATATTACTTTTGTGAACCACAGTTGATACCTTAGCATGTTCCTTTATCCTAACAGGGAAAGGTGGTTTTTCAATATAAGCAATAGGCACAACTGGATCAACATTGTAAATGATAGTTTCATCTTTAACTAATACCGGTTCTTTAATTTCTTCTTTAATAAGGGGGGTGATATTTAAACCACCTCTCCTTAGGGAGATCAACATGAGTATCAAATGATTCACAAAAAGAGGCTACTATCTTAGAGTCAAGTCCATATTTAGTGCTAAACTTGTGAAAAGCATTGGTATTCATAAAATATTTAACACAATCAAACTCAAGCTTAATACCTGACTCTTTACCTTCGTCGAGTTCCCAATATTTCGAGTTGTTTTTAATTCTTTCTAAAAGATCCTGAATTAAATAGTCTTCATCATAAAAGAACCAGCACAAGAAATATCGAGCATGGATTGATCATTACGAGAAAGCCGAGCATAAAAATTCTAGATAATAATTCGAGAGCTCATGATTGGGGCATAAATATAACATTGACTTAAGCCCCCCCACCAAGCTAGAGAGATACTTTCTCCTTCACGAGGCCAAAAATTATATATGTAATTCCGATCACGATGAACTAGATGCCTAGGATAAATTTTTTGGTGAAATTTTAATTTCAATCAATTCTAGTTCCAAGATCCAATGTCAATGCTTTTCCCTTTACATATAAAGGGAAAACCTTCTTCTTACGTTCATCTCCTAGTAAACTTGCGAGCTTAAATAACCCACAAATATCATCCACATGGATCAAGTGCATATCAGGATTTTCCGTTCCATCTCCTGCATAAGGATTAGCTAGCAGTTGTTCTATCATACCCGAAGGAATTTCATAAATAATATTTTCAGTAGGTGCAGTAGGTTGAGGGGTAAATCTTTGTGTTTCTGGTCGAGGTGAAGATACCCCAAAAAACCATCAAAGGATTGTTTTCCATAGTAACAAGTGACAATAAATTTCAGCACGTAGTATAAAATTTTCCTTACTGATTTCCACTTACCTAGAGCGCTTCACTCCCAGGCAATGGCGCCAGAAAATAGTCTTGATGACCCACAGGCATATAAGATCAATCGTAGTTCTTTCAATAAGTAAGAGTTTCGAACCCAATGAGGAGCAGAAGGAAATGACAAGTGGTTTTTAGCAAGGTAATTTCTGCAAGCACTGAAATAGTAGGTAACAGGTAGTTTGATAGCAAGATAATTTGTGACAAGTAACAAGTAACAATAGTAGAAATAAGTGCAGCAAGGTACCCCAATCCTTTTTATGGCAAAGGACAGGCCGGTATGGTCTCAGATAATAAGCAAAATGTTTTTGAGGGCACATGGGAATTTCATCTAGTCACTTTCATCATATTGGTTTGATTCACGTTCGCCACTTTGATAATTTGATATGTGGGTGGACCGGTGCTTGGGCATTTTTCTTACTTGAACAAGCCTCCCACTTATGATTAACCCCCTCGCAAGCATCCGAAACTATGAGAAAAGTATTAAGATAAAATCTAACCATAGCATTAAACATATGGATCCAAATTAGCCCCTTCGAAATAGCGCATAAACTAGGGTTTAATCTTATGTCACTTCAGCAACCCATCATCTAATAACTACTCCACAATGCATTCCCTTAGGCCCAAAGATGGTGTGTCATGTAGTCGACGTTCACATAACACCACTAAGGGAATCACAACATACATATCATCAAAATATGAAACGAATACCAAATTCACATGCTTACTTGCAACATGACTTCTCCCGTGGCCTCAAGAACAAAAGTAACTACTCACAAATAATATTCATGCTCGATTGAACACAAGTGATGAACTACGGTTTCATAGGATATGGTACTATTGAAGATGTTGATGAAGATTGGCCTCCCAAAGATGAGATGGTTATTGGTGGTGACGATGGCTTCGATTTCCCCTTCCGGGAGGGAAGTTCCCCCGGTGGAATCGCTCCGCCGGAGGGAAAAAGTGCTCCTGCCCAAGTTCCACCTCGAGACGGCAGCGCTCCATCCCAAAAGTCCTTTCTTTATTTTTTTCTAGGTCAAAAGACCTTATATACCAGAAGATGTTCATTGGAGGTGGGCTGGGCTGCCCACCACCCACCAGGGCGCGCCTGGAGGGGGTGGCGTGCCCTGGTGTCTTGTGGGCACCTGGCAGCCCCCCTCTGGTAGCTATTTTCTCCAGCATTTTTATTTTTTCCAAAATAATTCTTCATAAAAAGCTCATTTGGAGATGTGCAGAATAGGTACAGAATTCCAGCTGTCGGCATTCTCCCTCTTGGTGTAAACCTTGCATATTTTGAGAGAAAAGCCATTAGAATTACTCCATAAAGTGTTATCATGCATAAACACATTATAATAACAATATGAAAACATGATGCAAAATGGACGTATCACTTGTCGGGCCCTCGCCTCACTAGCTCGGCTAGCCGGCAAGGGTTGCCTTTGGTGCTAATCTTGATGCTTCGTCTTGTTCTTCTCCCCAATTAAGTTCAACAGCTGGGTCTTGAATCTTGGTCTTCTTGATGCGCTCCTTGATCTCACAAAGAGCGGTTCCTTTAGCTCGGAGATCTTCTCTGTAGCCTAGCAATCTTGGTCTTGGGTTGTTCCCCGGCAAGTCTTCTTGCCGCGGAGTTGCCACTGCATGTGCATAAGTCTGGGGTACTAGGGGTCCAAACCTTAGTACATTGATACGTCTCCAACGTATCTATAATTTATGAATTATTCATGCCGCTATATTACCATTATTGGGTGTTTTACAATCATTTTATAGCAACTTTATATCATTTTTTGGGACTAACCTTGTGACATAGTGCCGAGTGACAGTTGTTATTTTTTGCTTGTTTTTTACATTGTAGAAAATCAATACCAAATGGAGTCCAAACGCAGTGAAACTTTTTGGAGATTCTTTCTGGACCAGAAGACACCCGGTGGGCCAAAGAAGTACCAGAGGGGATCTCCGAGGGGAGCACAACCCACCAGGGCGCGCCTGGGGGCCCAGGCGTGCCCAGGTGGGTTGTGCCCACCTCGGTGGCCTCCCGCGCCGCCTCTTCGCCCTATAAATTGTCCAATATTCCAAAAACCCTCGGGGGTAACCCTAGATCAGAAGTTCAGCCACCACAAGCCTTTGTGGCCATGAAAAAACAATCTAGACCCTGTTCTGGCATCCTGCCAGAGGAGGAAATCATCACCGGTGGCCATCTTCATCATCTCGGCGGCCACCATGATGAGGAGGGAGTAGTCCACCCTCGGGGCTGAGGGTTTGTACCAGTAGATATGTGTTTAATCTCTCTCTCTCTCTCTCTCTCGTGTTCTTGAGATGCCACAATCTTGATGTATCGTGGGCTTTGTTAATATAGTTGGATCATATGGTGTTTTCCCTTCTCTATCCAGTGATAAATTGAGTTTTCCCTTTGAGATTTCGTTTTATCGGGTTTAATACTTTTATGGATTTGAGAAAACTTGATGTATGTCTTGCTATGAATACCCGTCGTGAAAATGGGGTATCATATTGATTCACGTGATATGTGTTTGGCACTCAACTCATGGATTCCTGAGGTGACATTGGGGTAATCTATGCACAGAGGTTGATGCACGTTCTCGTCTTTGTTTCTCCGGTAGAAATCTTGGCGCACTCTTTGAGGTTCTTTGTGTTGGATTGAGTATTATGAATCTAAAATTGTTTGATGCGCATTGTATAATTAACTCATGGATACTTGTGGTGACATTGGAGTATCTAGGTGACATTAGAGTTGGTTGATGCATATCATATGGTGTTATTGTAGTACGAACTCTTGGATAGATCAAACGGAAAGAATAACTTTGTGTTATTTTAGTACAAACTATTGAATAGATCAAATATAAAGAATAACTAAGGTGGTTTCATACCCTACAAACAATTTCTTCTTATGTTCTCCACTAGATAAGAACTTTGGAGTGATTCTTCATCACATGTTTATGGATGGTTATGTGATCCAATTAGATTAGCATTGTTGAGAGATTGCACTAGCGAAAGTATGGACCCTAGGCCTCATTTTCAAGCATTGCAATACCGTTTGTGCTCACTTTATCATTCACTACCTTTCTATTTTTATTTATTAATATTATAAAAATAAATTTCTACCATCAATACTACACTTTTATCACCATCGCTTCGCCGAACTAGTGCACCTATACAATTTTCCATTGTATTGGGTGTGTTGGAGACACAAGAGATTTTTTGTACTTGGTTGCAGAGTTGTTTGAGAGAGACCATCTTCATCCTACGCCTCCCACGAATTGATAAACCATAGGTCATCCATTTGAGGGAAATTTTCTACTGTCCTTTAAAACTTTGTGCTTGGAGGACCAACACGAGTCAACAAGAATAAAGTTTCGTAGTAGACATCAAGCACTTTTCTGGCCCGTTTCCGGGGAGGTGAGCATGAAGGTATATCTTTAGATTTTGCAATTGAATCTTTTTGTTTCTTGTTTTATCACTAGTTTGGTTCGTAAAACAAAACTACAAAAAAATAGAATTGAGATTGCATCATATTATTCATCTTTATAATGTCTTCCGTGAAAATGATGGAAAGGAAAATTGTGCTCAATTGATAGAAGAAGAATTCTATAAAATGTTTGACAAAGCATCTTTGAATGATGAGCATGATTGCAATTTTGCTACAATAAATTCTTTGAATATCCATAATTCTAGTGATATGCAAAGCCATAAGCTTGGGGATGCTATGTTTGATGAAGATGATATTTTATTCCCCCAGGTTTTGATGTGCAAATTTGTTATAGTGGTAGCATGCCTCCTATTTATGATGAATGTGGGTTTGGAAGAGTGTCAACTCTAGGTAATGATTCCCCTATTTTTGAGGGTGTTGAATCTTTTCACAATATTGATGAAGGTGCATTTGGAGAGGTCATGACTTTAATTAGTGTTGAATCCACTATTTTGGAAGAGGTTTCAATTGACTATGAGAACAAAGTTGCTATCTATGATGATTATGGGGATGACATGTTTGCTATAAAGAATAATGATAACCATGAAAATTTTCATCGTGATTTTAATTTTCAATCCCATGATATTATTTTGTTGAGTTTACTCCCACTACTATTCATGAGAATAAATTTGCTTATGTGGAGAGTAATAAAATTTCTATGCTTCTGTGTCATGAAAAGAATGCTTCATGTGATGGTTATATTATTCAATTTCTTCATGATGCTACTGAAAATTATTACGAGGGAGGAACTTATGCTTGTAGGCTTCTCACTAATATCAAGTTTCCTCTCTTTATGTTGAAAGTTTTGAAGTTGCACTTGTTTTGCCTTCCTATGCTGGTTGATTCTTGTTCCCATAAGTTGTTTGCTCACAAAATACCTATGCATAGGAAGTGGGTTAGACTTAAATGTGCTAGTCATATGCTTCATGATGCTCTCTTTGTGTTTCAATTCTTATCTTCTATGTGAGCATCATTGAAATCATCATGCCTAGCTAAAAAGGCATTGAAGAAAAGCGCTTGTTGGGAGACAACCCAACACTTTTACCTACTGTTTTTGTGTGTTAAAATGATTATGCTACTATAGTAATCATGTTTTATTGCTTTTGTTTCAATAAAGTGCCAAGTAAAACCTTTGGGATATTGTAGATGATAGTTGACTTGAATCTGTGCAAAAACATAAACTTGTGCACTCAGTCCAGGAGTTTTAAAAATTCACTGGAATGTGATTTTGATCTGAATTGTTTTACAGGTGATAGACATACAACTTCCCTACGTTTTACTAATTTTTCAGAATTTTTGAAGTATCATAAGTATGGTTGTTTTCTAGATCATTACAGATTGTTCTCTTTTTGACAGATTCTGTTTTCAATGCATAGTTTGCTCGTTTCCTAGTTTCTATGGATTATATTGCTGAATATAAATTGTGGAAATGATAAGTTACAGTAGTAATTGTGTGAAAACAATTATGAATATTGTCTTTTACAGTACCAAAGTGAATGATTTGCTTTATCATACTAACCTATCTCGTGAAGTTCCGTTAAGTTTTGTGTGATTGAAGTTTTCCAGTTTTGGGTGAGATATCGATATGAGGAGAATAAGGAGTGACAAGACCCTAAGCTTGGGTATGCCCAAGTCACCCCAAGTTAATATTCAAGGAAGATCCAAGCAACTAAGCTTGGGGATGCCCCGGAAGGCATCCCCTCTTGCGTCTCCAACATTATCGGTAAACTTGGGGCTATATTTTCTTTCATCACATGATATGAGTTTTGCTTGGAGTGTAATTTTATTTTGTTAGGATTTATTTTATTTTATTTGGAATAATGTTTTGCATCTTTTAATTCAATAAAAATGTCAAGTATAGCCTTTGCCATGCTTATTTTGCAAGTCTACATGTTGTTGTTTGAAAACAGACAGTTAATCGTTGTTGCAAAAATTCTCTAGAAAAGTAAGAATGTGATAAAAGGTTTATTTTTTGCATAGTAATCTATAATAAATTTTATACAGTGTGGTAATTTTTCAGAATTTTTGGAGTCAGGTAAGTATGATGAATATTGCACTCTTTACAGACTGTTCTGTTTAGACAGATTGTTGTTATGTTTGCATTGTTTGCATATGTTTGCTTGTTTAATGATTCTATTTGGGGATAGGAGTATTAAATATGCAGAGGCATTTAGTATGCAATGTAAAATAATAATTTTAGTGATTTGCTACAATAGAGAATGACAAGGTTTTGCATTGATTTATACTAACTTATCTCACGAGTTCTTGTTGAGTTTTGTGTGGATGAAGTTTTTGAGATTTAGGGAAACCGTGATATGAGAGGAATTAAGGAGACACAAAATCTCAAGCTTGGGGATGCCCAAGGCATCCCAAGTTAATATTCCAAGAAGTCTCAAGCATCTAAGCTTGGGGATGCCCAGGTAGGCATCCCACCTTTCTTCATAAAAAAAATATTGGTTAGTATGGGTTGAGCCTAAGTTTTTGCTTCTTCACATGATGTGTGATATTGTTGGAATGTCATTTTATTTTGTTTTACTTGCTGTTTTAATAAAATACTAAGATATTAAAGTTTTAAATAAGAGAGTCCTCAATTAGCTACCCATTTACTTAACTACTCGCATGATCTTCACTTATATCTTTTTGTAGTAGTTTGTCATTTACTCTCGTGCTTCACTTATATCATATGAGTAATTTGTTGAATAAATTGAATATCACGAAGTTGAAATTAAATGTTCATATCATGCCCAGTAGTAGCTTCACATTGGGTTTAGAAAGTGAAATCTTTTGAAGCTTGACAATCACAATATTGGGCATACAAGCAATTCATGAATGATTAGTATAAGGAAGAGAACTTTCACATACAAATATATTATCTTGGACATCTTCTATGATTGTAAATACCCATTAATTATTTTCAAACTTGAGCAAATTATTTGAAGTTGGACAAGGAAGACAACGTAATGAGTTACGTTTGGGTAAATTTGCATAGAAGTTATATTGTCATGGATCCTCCAACATGTGGTGTTTGCCTAGGATCTTTTGCTAGCAAAAGATTCGTACTAAGTAGAGATACTACTTATGCATCCAAAAACCCTTAAACCCAGTTTCTTGCCATGAGTGTCCACCATACCTACCTATGGATTGAATAAGATCCTTCAAGTAAGTTGTCATTGGTGCATAAAGCAATAAAAATTGCTCCTAAATATGTTTGATCTTTTATTGTAAGGGAAAATTGAGGCGTTCTACGAACTTGAGATGGAAAAGTAATAAAAGCGACAGACTGCATAATAAAGGTTGCTATCGTGAGGGGCAATATAACATGACGTTCCTTTGCATTAAGAGCTTAGGGCATCCAAATAAAAAGCGCATGAGAACCTCTGCTTCCCTCTACGAAGGGCCTATCTTTTACTTTTCAATATTTACTTTTATGCAAAGAGTCAATAGTATGCATTCTCATTCAACCTCAATTATTCTCTAGTTGGCAAGCATCATGTGGTGGGGAAAGATCTAGGCACATATGGGCCATCAAATATATTTGATCATGATTTATTATTGTTGACAATTATCTCTATGATAAATGAGTTGGGAGGCAAAATGTTAAGCCCCTATCTTTCTCTGTGTTCGATGGGTACCATTTGTTCTAAGAATATGCTTTGAGTAGTAGCAATCATGGAAGACTATATGATAATTGAGTATGTGGAGCTCTTACTTAGACTCTATTGAATAAGTTGAATTGCAATTGTTTGGTGACAAAGAATATAGGTTGTTGAGTTTCAAGAGAGTTCATTGTTTGAACCTTAACATGTGAATTGGTTGCTACTTTAACATGATGAGTTTTATGAGAAAGAGTTGATGTTATGATGCTCGGAAAAGTGATTAAAATTGTCATTGATCAAACTTATGCACTTTGCTAGCATTCACACTTCATAAATTATTTCTTTTATCATTTACCTACTCGAGGATGAGTAGGAACTAAGCTTGGGGATGCTGATACGTCTCCAACATATCTATAATTTATGAAGTATTCATGCCATTATATTATCACTCTTGGGTGTTTTACAATCATTTTATAGCAACTTTATATCATTTTTGGTACTAACCTATTGACATAGTTGCTACTTCTTAAGCTTGCGTTGGTTTCCCTTGAAGAGGAAAGGGTGATGCAACAAAGTAGAGATAAGTATTTCCCTCAGTTAGAGAACCAAGATATCAATCCAGTAGGAGACAATGAACAAGCCACCAATACCTGCAGAAACAATCAAACAACTTGCACCCAACACGATAAAGGGGTTGTCAACCCCTTCACGGTCACTTGCAGAAGTGAGATCTGATAGAGATAGATAAACAAAAGATAAAATATTTTTGGGCTTTTTAGTTTATAGATCTGAAAGGAAAGATTGCAAAATAGTAGATCGAAAACAAATATGATGCAAAATAGACCAAGGGGCCATAGGTTTCACTAGAGGCTTCTCTCATGAAGGCAAATAATACGGTGGGTGAACAAATTACTGCCGAGCAGTTGGTAGAAATGCACAAAGTTATGACAATATCCAAGGCAATGATTATGAAATATAGGCATCATGTCCATGTCAAGTAGACCGACTCCTGCCTGTATCTACTACTATTACTCCACACATCGACTGACTCCTACCTGCATCTAGAGTATTAAGTTCATGAAGAACAAAGTAACGCTTTAAGTAAGATGACATGATTGTAGAGTAATAAACTCATGCAATATGATGTAAACCCCATATTTTTATCCTCGATTGCATTACAATACGTGCCTTGCTGCCCCTACTATCACTAGGAAAGGACACACAATACTGAACCCAAAGCTAAGAACTTATCCCATTGCAAGAAAAACCAATCTAGTTGGCCAAACTAAACCAATAGTTTGAAGAGAATTACAAAGATATCAAATCATGCATATAAGAATTCAGAGAAGATTCAAATAGTATTCATAGATAAACTGATCATAAATCCATAATTCATCAGATCTCGACAAACAAACCGCAAAAGAAAACTACATCGGATAGATCTCCAAGAACATCGAGGAGAACATGGTATTGAGAATCAAATAGAGAGAAGAAGCCATCTAGCTACTAGCTATGGACCCGTAGGTCTAAGGTAAACTACCCACACTTCATCGGAAGGGCAATAGAGTTGATGTAGAAGCCCTCCGTGATTGAATCCCCCTCCGCCAGGATGCCGGAAAAGGCCCCTAGATGGGATCTCACGAATAGAAGGTTGCAGCGGTGGAAAAGTGTTTTCGTGGATGCCTCTGGTGGTTTGGGAATACATGTGAGTATATAGGAGGAAGATCTAGGTCAAGGGGTCACCGATGGGCCCACAAGGTAGGGGGCGCGCCCTCCCCCCTTGTGGCCTCCTCGTGGCTCTTTTGACTTGGCCTCCAAGTCTCCTTTTGCTATTCCTTTTCTGCGAGGCTCAAAACAAGGAAAAAAATAGAAACTAGCACTAGGCTCCGGTTAATAGGTTAGGCCCAAAAATAATATAAAATAGCATATTAATGCATATATCCAAAACAGATAATATAATAGCATGGAACAATCAAAAATTGTAGAACGTTGGAGACGTATCAATAGTGCCTAGTGCTAGTTGCTGTTTTTGCTTGTTTTTACATCGCAAAAAAATCAATACCAAACGGAGTCCAAACGCAGCGAAACTTTTTGGGGATTTTTTCTGGACCAGAAGACACCCGTTTGGCCAAATAAGTACCAGAGGGGAGCTCTGAGGGGAGCACAACCCACCAGGGTGCGCCTAGGGGCCCAGGCGCGCCCAGGTGGGTTGTGCCCACCTCGGTGGCCTCCTGCACTACCTCTTCGCCCTATAAATCATCAAATATTCCAAAAACCCTTGAGGGTAACCCTAGATCAGAAGTTCTGCCGCCGCAAGCCTCTGTAGCCATGAAAAAACAAGCAACATTATGTAAATGGTACATGCACACAAAGAACAAATACTTGCAACCTGACGCGGAAGAGGGGTTGTCAATCCCTCCACGGTAAAAAGATAGATAAATTTGTGGTAGATTGGATAAATAGCTCACGATAGAACGCGGAATAAAATAATTAATAAAAAAGTGTAGCAAGGTATTTTTGGGTTTTTAGAATAATAGATCTAAAAATAAAAGTGGCAAATAATAGATCGAAAAGCAAATATGATAAATAATAGATCCGGGGGCCGTAGATTTCACCTGTGGCTTCTCTCAAGAAATAGTACACAGTGGGTAAACAAATTAATGTTGGGCAATTGATAGAAGATCAAATAATTATGATGATATCCAATGCAATGATCAATACATAGGCATCACGTCCAAGATTAGTAGACCGAAATGATTCTACATCTACTACTATTACTCCACACACCGACCGCTATCCAGCATGCATCTAGTGTATTAAGTTCAAAACAAAGTACTGCAATAAGAACGATGACATGATGTAGATGGGATCTATTCATGTAGGAATAGCCCCCATCTTGTTATCCTTAATAGCAACGATACATGCGTGCATTGCTGCCCCTTCTGTCACTCGGAAAGAACACTGCAAGATCGAACCCATCACAAAGCACCTAAAATTGATCTAGTTGGCCTAACTAAACCAAAGATTCAAAGAAGAAATACGAGGCTATAAATAATCATGCATATAAGAGATCAAAGAAGACTAAAATAATATTCATGGATAAAATTCTGATCATAAACTCAAACTTCATCGGATCCCAACAAACACACCGCAAAAAGTCATTACATCAAATACATCTCCAAATGACCATTGTATTGAGAATAAGAGAGAGAGAGAGAGAGAGAGAGAGAGAGAGAGGAAGCTATCTAGCTACTACCTACAGAATCGTAGGTCTATGGTGGACTACTCACGCATCATCGGAGAGGCACCAATGAGAATGATGAACCCCTCTGTGATGGTGTTAGATTGGATCTCGTGGTTCTGGAACTTGCAGGGGATGGAATTGTGTTTCGTCGACTCCCCTAGGGTTTCTGGAATATTTGAGAATTTATAGGGAAAAGAGGCGGTGTAGGAGACCCCCATGGGCCCACAACCCCTCTGGGCGCGCCCTGTCGGGTTGTGGTCCCCACGGGCCTCTCCCAGGTGCTTTCTTGGTCCCCAAGGTGTCTTCTGGTCCCAAAAAATCTCCAAAAAGTTTTACAGCGTTTGGACTCTGTTTGGTACTGATATTTTGCGAAGGAAAAAATATAAAAAAAACAGCAACTGACACTGGGCACTATGTCAATAGGTTAGTCCCAAAAAATGATATAAAGTTGCTATAAAATGATTGTAAAACATCCAAGAATGATAATATAACACAATGGAACAAGCAAAAATTATAGATACATTGGAGACGTATCAACATCCCCACGCTTAATTCATACTCGTCCTCGAGTAGGTAAATGATAAAAATAGAATTTTTGATGTGGAATGCTGCCTAACATGTTCATCACATATTCTTTTCTTTTGTAGCATGGACATTTGGAATTTTATATGGTTCAAAGCAATAGTCTAGTTTTGACATGAAGATTTCAATACTCAGGCATATCAACAAGCAACCATGTCTTTTAAAATATCAACAGTATAGAAAGTTATCCCTAGCCCATCATGCTCAATCATTGATCTATTCAAGAAACACACTCGCATATTAGCTACATCCAATGCTCAAGTATGATCATAGTGCTCCCTAGTTGGTGCTTTATAAGAGAAGGTGGAGACTTAAATAAAAATAAAAAATTGCATAAAGTAAATAGATAGGCCCTTCGCAGAGGGAAGCGAGGTGCCAGAGCTCAAAACTTAAATTGAGAGATAATTTTTTTTGAGAGGCATACTTTTCCCGTCAGTGAAAACGACCGAGTAATTCCCAGCACTTTCCATGCTAGATATATCATAGGCGGTTCCCAAACATAAAATAAAGTTTATTCCCTTTTCCACTATACTTTCACACTCCACGGCTAGTTGTATCCACTGGTACTGTCCATACCAACACTTTCCAAGGAATTTATTATTTTGACAATATAAAGTAAATTTCTTTTTCATTTCGGGACTGGGCATCCCTATTATCGCCATACTCACGTGCAATGACAAGTGAATAAACACTCATCTTGAGAATACCACATCTAGCTTGGATAATATTGGCCACCCCTTACCGCTTCATGAGCGGTACGAGCACACAAAAAGGAAATTCATTTTGAAAATTAGAGATGGCACATACAAATTTATTTAGAATGGCACGAAAATACCGCATATAGGTACATATGGTGGACTCATATGGCAAAACTGGGTTTAAGGATTTTGGATGCATAAGTAGTATCTCTACTTAGTACGAATGAAGGCTAGCAAATAGATTGAGAAACAAACAACCAAGAAACAAAAATTCACATATGCGAGCATTAAGCATAACTAACACCGAATAATGCACCACAAGTAGGATGTAATTTCATTGCATAACTATCGCCTTTCATGCTTGCATAGGGAATCACAAACCTTAACACCAATATTCTTACTAAAGCATAATTACTCACCAACATGACTCACATATCACTATCATCTATCTCAAAACTATTACAAAGAATCAAGTTTATTTTGTCCAATGATCTTAATGAAAAATTTTATTATATCCCTCTTGAATATATATCACTTTGGTACTAATTTCATATGTTGCATTTGCTTTTGATAAGCTCAAACAAATTTTAGTGAAGAACATGAGCATAAATAGTTTCATCTCTCAAAATAATTTGAGTGAAACATGAGAGAATTTCTTCAAAAGTTTACGAAATATCAAATAAATCTAAGTGAAGCATGAGAGCATTTCTTCAAAAATATTAAAGCACACCGTGCTCAAAAAGATATAAGTGAAGCACTAGAGCAATTCCATTGCTCAAAATATTTAAGTGAAGCGCATACAACAAATCATAGCATAATTTTGGCTCTCTCAAATAGGTGTGTGCTACTTCTTGAGCTTGCATTGATTTTTTTCCTTGAACAGGAAAGGGTGATGCAGCAAAGTAGAGATAAGTATTTCCCTCAGTTAAGAACCAAGGTATCAATCCAGTAGGAGGCACAAGCAAGTCTCCAATCTATGCGCCTGCACAAACTAACAAACACTTGCACTCAACGCGAAAAAGAGGTTGTCAATCCCTTCACGGTCTCAAACAAGAGTGAGATCTAATAGAGATAGGTATAAAAGATAAATAAAAGAGCAAACCAAAGTAAATATAAATAAATTTGAGCAAGGTATTTTGGGGTTTTTTGGTTTATAGATCTAAAAATATATGATGGAAAATAGACCCGGGGCCATAGGTTTCACTAGAGGCTTCTCTCTTGAAAGAAAACATATAGTGGGTAAACAAATTGCTGTCGAGCAATTGATAGAAATCGCAAAATTATGAGGATATGCAAGGCAATGATTATGAATATAGGCATCACGTCCGTGTCAAGTAGACCGACTCCTGCCTGCATCTACTACTATTACTCCACACATCGACCGCTATCCAGCATGCATCTAGAGTATTAAGTTCATACGAACAGAGTAACGCCTTAAGTAAGATGACATGATGTAGAGGGATAAACTCGAGCAATATGATGAAAACCCCATCTTTTTATCCTTGATGGCAACGATACAATATGTGCCTTGCTACCCCTGGTTTGTCACTGGGTGAGGACACCGCAAGATTGAACCCAAAACTAAGCACCTCTCCCATTGCAATAAGAACCAATATAGTTGGCCAAACCAAACTGATAATTCAAAGAGAAATACAAAGATATTTAATCATGCATAAAAGAGTTCAGAAAGACTCAAATAATATTCATAGATAATCTGATAAAAAAATCCATAATTCATCGGATCTCGACAAACACACTACAAAAGAATATTACATAGGATAGAACTCCAAGAACATCGAGGAGAACATTGTATCGAAGATCAAAGAGAGAGAAGAAGACATCTAGCTACTAGCTATGAACCCGTAGGTCTGTGGTAAACTACTTACGCTTCATCGAAAGGGCATCAAGGTTGATGTAGATGCCCTCCGTGATCGAATCCCCCTTCGGCAGGGTGCCAGAAAAGGCCCCAAGATGGGATCTCACGGGAACACAGGCTTGCGGTGGAGGAAATGTATTTCTTCATCACTATTGCTCTCCCTATGTTATCTTATTCAAAAGTTTAAACTCTACTTCTCTACCTTCATATTTATGGCATGGAACCCTTTTTCCTGCCAATTGTTTCAAAAAGTCATAAGCTTCACAAGACGTGCCAGAATTCGAACTTAACTTCAACCCTGAAGCTCCGAGTAGCAACATTTTTGCCAAGAGAAGGCACCTCGACAACTCAAGGAGTCGACAACCTCCAGTCATGCTTCAATAGTCAACATCGAAGATTTTCCCAAAGATTTTTTATGACCTGCCATATAGGATTAGGTTGATTAACACCCTTGTAGTGATAGGACTTGTAGCTTGTAGACGCAATTTTTTTGTGAGTATCGTCTGCATATTTTTCTTCCGGCGTTTTTTCATGCAGTCATAGTTAAACCCTATTTGCCAAAATGAGTTGCTTTTGATTTTTATTTGGATAGCTCCATGGCTATCTTGGTGTTTATTTATGTTCAAGGGAATCTTCGCCTTGTGTAGGATTCTTTTACTCCTCTCATGCTCTTTCCCTCTTCTCTATAAACCTTGGAGGTCACCTTGAGATGAACAAAGTTGCAACAACCCGCTTGGAGATCGATTATCAAAGTGAACCTTATGGAACTCTTCTAAGGGGGGTAGTAGACGTTGATTCGTGTTGGGACTAAAGATTTGAAGACCTTCATTTGCAAAGAATAGGAAGATTTGAAGACCTTCATTTTCAAAGAATACAAAGATTTTCGGTGCACCTACTACAAGTTCAACCTGAAGACGGATCAATGAGCTAGCCGCACCAAAGCTTCACCTAAAGAAGAAAGGCAAGATTGAAGAAAGTTCAACCGCTTAGAGAAGCTATCAAATTGCCATCGGCAAGACTGAAGGACTGTTCACAAGTCTTGATCAAGCTAGAACGTATGTCGAAAAGAGAAGTATCTCCAATCAAGACCCAGCGCCACCTATCATCAAGTATAGAATCAACCGTGATTCCACTAGTTTATGAGAAGAACTGTGTCAAAGACAAAGCTAACCTAAACCCATTCTCTTTAGTTAGCCTGAATCTCGGGGATGAGATTTCTTTCAAGGGGGGTAGATCTGTAACATCCCGATCCTTAGAATGTTTTTTTAAATCCAAAAACCGGGGCAATAAAATTTTGTTCATTTTATTTGGTTAGCAAAAGCTTAAGTTGTGTTTTCATATTTTGGAGGACTTAATTTTAACTAATGCCAACTTAAATTAAAATTTGAGTTTTATTGTTCTCTTATCGCCGGATATTATTTTTCTTCTCTTTCGCGTATTAAATTATGCGCATTTGTATTCTGGGAACTTCATTTGATTTTGTTGGTCTTCTATTTCTTTTTAGATTTTTCCTTTTAGGAAAATCTAATTCATGTATTCTCTCAAACTCTGGGCAAAATTCCCTTGCCCATCATCTCTCTCTTTTCATGGATGCAACCCACATTTTTCCTTTCTTTACTCCAAACTGCATGGGTGAAGCACATCTATTCTCTCTCTCTCTCTCTCTCTCTCTCTCTCTCTCTCTCTTTCCCCTCCTCTGTTCCTTCTACCCATGGGCTTCCATCCACTTGGCCCATCTCCCTAGCAAGCCAACGCCCCTTCTCCTCCTCAGTACGTTCACAACTCATCTATACCAACGACCTAGACTACTTCAATGTCGAGTGCTCAACACATTTAGCGTGCAGTTAATTTCAGGACAAATATAGTGCTAATGACATAATAACGCGCAAATAATATCCTATTTAATATCCGCATGCACTTAATCTATACCTACTAATAAAGCAAGGTGCGTTTCTCCAATTTTTTCATCCGTTCACCACCAAAATGTTTTTTTCCCTATCCGAGGTGGTACTAAATGTTTGTGCCTCCGTTTGCTAGAAAAGAAAATTCAATTTTCGTACATGGGCCGTGTACACTGTGGCCCGTCGAAGCCAGCCCACTTATTTCCCTGTGCACACTGCTAGGAAAACTCTATTTACGGCACACGGCGACAGATAGTCTGACATTCGCACATGACCCAAGGCTATCCCAGCCCGTTTTCATTTTTTTGTATTTTATTTCTATTTTATTTTTCGTTCCCTTATCTATTTCTTATTTTATTTTTTCCCCACAACATTATTTTTTACTTTTCTATTAAATACAAAATTTTAAAAAATCATAAATTTTATTTGTTTTTTCAATCTTTAGAAAATAATCCCGAATTCCAAGATTTTGTTCCTGTTTTTAAAAAGTTTAAACTTGAATTTCTTTTTCTCATTCCAATTGTTTTTTAAAATTACAAAAACAATCCAATTTTTTTAAAAAACGTTTGTGCTTTCCAAAAGAAAGAGATATTCAAAATATAATCGTATTGTATTTTCGAAAATGTTCCATTTGTTCTAAAAAAATTGTGTTTTCCAAAATAAATTGGGATTTTAAAATCAAATTGGATTTTATAACATGTTCTAGATTCTATAAATATTATTGTTTAGTGAAATGTTCACAAATTCAAAATAATGATCGTTGTTAAAATAGACACATTTTAGAAAAATATTATATATGTTCAAAACATGTTCCTATTTAAAAAAAATTCCCAAATTCAAAAAAATAATGCTTTCTCAAAGGTTCATGTTTTCAATAAATGTTTGTGAATTTTAAAAAAATCTCCCTATTTCAAATGTTGTTCATGTTTTTCCAAAATGAACAAAAATTTTGAAAAACTTTCCAGGATTTCAAAAATTGTTCATTTTTAAAAATATTTTGCAATTCATAAATATTGATTTATTTTTGGAAGATTTTGAAAAAAAATTAAGAAAAGGTTTTGAATATGGTGATGCAGTATGCTCTTAAACTTTCACGCTGGTCATTGGTAAGCAGGCCCCGTTTATTTGAGTGGCCAGTACCCAGTGGTCGAGTTTTTAGGTCATGAGTTCGATCCATCAACTTGTCATTTTTTAGATTTATACGCGTGCCTTACAAATAATCAAATGAAAAGAACTGTAGGCACATGACGGCTAAAATAATCAAAGAGGATAAACCCTGATAAAGAAGGGAGTGCCTGGTTATGCATTGATTATGCTAATGAAACTTGATTTATGTACTGCAATTTGTAATCCATCTGGTTACCTCGTAGTAGGAGAGAGTCATGAAGCAACAGTGCCCTCAAGGTCGCCGGTGTCGTGGTTCTAAGTCTGACAGTAGAAGTAGGGGTAGGTTAAGGAGAGGCGATGTCCTAGCTATGGAGCAGTTGTGGAGACACGGGATGTACGAGTTCAGGCCCTTCTCGGAGGAAGTAACAGCCCCACGTCTCTGAGCCCTGAGGCGGTCGAGTGGATTATGAGTATGAGTATTACAAGAATCTGAACCCTTCTATCTGTGGAGGGGGGTGGCTTATATAGAGTGCGCCAGGACCCCAGCCAGCCCACATTATGGAAGGATTAAAGTACATTAAGCCAGGGGGGTTACTGGTAACGCCCCTCATAAGGCGCTTTAACTATCATTAAGTCTATTCAATAGCAAACCGTTGTGCTGCGGAGTGCCTTCTGACCTTCTGGTGGTCGAGTGAGTCTTCCATGGTCGAGTGAATCTTCCGTGGTCGAGTCCTTCCAGTCTAGTCGAGTGGATTCCTCTTTGGTCGACTGGAAGATGATCTCTTCTACGAGTGCCCTTGGGTAGGACGTTTAGGTCAGGCCTATGACCCTACCCTAGGTACATGAATCCATCATTAGCCCCCGAATGGATTGAGGCTTGAGTGAAGGAGGAGTTGACGTTGCTTCCGACTGCCTTTTGCGTTCTGGCTACGTGTTGTCTTGGATCAAGATCTTCTCTGTTGATAACAAGAAACTTTCCTTCAGTCGACTTGATCCATTCTTGTTCTTTAGTCGAGTGACTTCCTTTGCTATTCCCGGGCAACGGATCGCAGGAGATCTCGCACTTGACAGACTGATCTGTCGCTCGTGGATCTCGCGGGATACGAAATTTGGGGTAGCGCGCGAAACGGAACGGACTGCGGCGCTTGGATGGGACGTTGCAGGGATGCCTCGATCTCCGCGCCGCTTTTTCCGCCACGTATCACGCAGTGCGGCTGCTCGGGATATGATTGGATTGCTTGGGTCCACCTGTCATCCACTCGGAAGGGACGCTATAAATGCAACTCCCGGAGGCTCGTGCACAGTACCTTGTTCTTCCTCCTTAGCTCTCTCTGTTCTCCGCTCTCCGCCCCCGCTGCTGCTCCCTCGCCATCTCTCCCCTTGCGCATTCCGCCGGCGGCCATGGGCAAAGAGAAGACGACTTTGGAACAGCGAAGAAGGCGTCGGTGGCGGAGAAGGCGTCAGCGGCCGAGAAGGCGAAGGGGAGATCCACCGGTCGCGGTCGTTCTTCGTCGAGATCCAAGCTGCCGAAAGGCTGGGTCCAGGGAGACTGGATCCAGTCGACGATCAGGGAGAAGGATCTCCTCGATATGGCCGACGACGGATTGATTCCCCACGGCGCCGCGAGACTTCTTGGCCGAGAGTGGCAGCCTCAACCAGAAGAGGGTGAGTGCGTGCTTTTGGCCACCCATGTCGACCGAGGTTTTTCGTTGCCACCGAGTGTCTTCTTCGAGGTTTTCTGAATTTCTTTGAGCCCAGCTCCACCATTTTACCCCCAACTCCATCGCATACCTCGCTGCTCGTGTCTATGTGCGAAAACTTCCAGGTTGTCGACCGTGACCGGGTCTGTTCAAGTACATCTTCACATGTCGCTCTCGATCGTGAAGAAGGCAAGCCCTGGAGACGAGAAGACCCAAGTAGTCCAGATGTGTGGTGGTTTAGGGGTCCAGTTGAGGAGCAAAAGCACTTTCCCAGCCATGCATTTTCCCGAGTCGGTCAGGGGTTGGCAGTCGACCTGGTTTTATTGCCGGAATGAGACGACGCCGGGGCAGTCGACTGGCCTCCCTGAATTTACCATGAGTCGAGTGAATAAACCCTCCTCCCTGAAGGTTGTTCCTGAAGAGAGGGCTGAAGTGAAGATGCTAATGGACCGCGTGGTGCAGATGGTTAGGGACGGAGGATCGGCATGGACCTCCGGAGGTTTTTCTTCGAGGCGAATCCAGCCCTTGGCCCGGAGTCATCAGATGTGGTTGTATTGCGGCACCAAGACGAAACTCGCGCCCACCCGGAGGCGTCGACGATGCCGTAGTGGAAAGATGGATGGCTTCAATCATGGAAACAAGGACAATCTCGCGGATCCCGGAGGATTTCTCCGCTGATCGTGACAGCGTTCGGATAAGATACACTTGTTCATTTTCCGTTGTATGTCCATCGAGTGTGCTTCAGAACTTGGTCGATTGAACTCGCTTTGATACTTCCAGGCCCTCACGAGCTATACTCAATGCCCAATGGCGCCAGATTCGGCGAGGAGGGGGAAGCCAGTGGAGGTGAGAGCCAGGAGGAGTGGAATTCAGATGCCGCAGGAGACGACGACGATGATGATGATGATGACGAGGACGACGATGATGACGAGGATGAGGAGGAGGAAGTCGCACCACCGCGCTTGGAAAGGCGGTCAAAACTTGTCCACGACCCTTCGGCTGAACGCGGTAAGGGAGTCGCGACTGCCTCGCAGTCGACCAAACGCCCTCGGACCGCTTCTCCGGTGCCGACTGAGAAGGCGCCGAAGCAACCGAAGGTAGTTCCGCCGAGGACAACCAAGCCTCTGCCAAAAATGAAGGTGTCCATCCCCACCATCTCAGGGTAAACATGTTGCTTAAGCCTTCTTGCTTTATACAAATTTTGTCTCTGGTTGATACATGAATTGGTCGATTGATTCTTTGGAATTTCAGCGCTGCGACTTCCGAAACCTCAGCTAAAGTTGACGACCATGAGATGGAGGACGCCGCCACCTCAAATCCTGGTACTATATCCTTAATTCTTGTTCTCAGTCGACCGACTCAAAATTTCTGACCTTAACTCTTTTCTGAAGCTCCAACTAATGAGATCATCACTCTTCCTGACGACGATGATGAAGATGAAGAGCCATTGAAGACTAGGAGGAGCAGGAAGGCGTCTGCTGGCAGGGAAGCCCAAGGTGTGACGATGCCCGAGACCGTGGTGACGGAAGGAGAGGTCGGCACTCGACATACCGTATCCTTCGCGAATCCGTTGACGAGTGCTCGACCCACTTCGTCGAGTCTTTGGACAACCTTCGATCTTCACCACGCACCACGCCCGGAGGACCAGGTGATGTTGCTAAAGAGGCGATCCGTCAGCGGGGATCATGATGGAGCGGTGAAGATCGCCGAAGCGAGCCAAGCAGCTTACGATGCCGGCTCGCCTTTGAGCAATGTTCAGTCATCGACCACCACATTGCTGTTAGGATATGCTATCAAAACTTTTCTTTCTCGAATTCATAGCAGTCACCCACTAGGTGTGTTGGTAAAAACTCCGTGTTGGCGGGGCATCGCTGAGTGCACCCACCGGGTGTAGTCCCCAAGGCTAAGGTCGACTGCTGGCAGTCGGTCTTAGGCTTACTAAGTAGATGTTGATCATTATCCGAATGGAACGACTAGGTTTCTGAGGCCAGTGGGGGCACGCTGAGTGCACCCACTGGGTGTAGTCCCCGAGACTGTGGTCGACTGCTGGTAGTTGATTACAGTCTGAAGAAGCTTCGGTCGACTGGTCGACTCGTTTTCTCTTTTTTTTTAATGGTCGACTGGTCGACTATGTCTTGAATAAGACCAGTGGGGGCACGCTGAGTGCAGCCACTGGGTGTAGTCCCCGAGACTACGGTCGAATGCTTGCATTCGACTGTAGTCTTAGAAACGCACCCTTCTTCTTTATTCACTCGGAAGTGGATTATCTCTGATACTTTTGCAACTGACCCTTCGTAGAAATCTTGTGATCTTGCGGCACGCTACGCTGAACTGGAGCAGAAGCATATTCAGCTCGAGTTGGACTTGAAGCTAGTGCAAGAGAACCTGACGAAGGCGAAGGAGGAGACCAAAGGTATGTTTGGTGAGATTTCGACGACTCTTTTCTCCCCTCATTTGCTTCAAGTTTGACTTTGCTGCGATTTACAGACAAGGTGAAGGAGGCCCAAAGGAAGAAAGAGCTTGAGCTGTCTGAGAAAATCAAGCTTGCTGATGACAAACTGGCCTCAGTCGCCAAGCTCGAACAGATAACGCCAATCAAGGCTGCTCGCCATCGCCAAAGAAGGATGTTGAGCGAATGAAGGTGACAACAAGAATCGATCGAGAAGGTCCTCCAAATGGCTGGAAAGAAGAACGAGCTGGAAAGCTTCTTGGCGATCTTGCAAAGAAATTGTTCCTTAAGCTCGAAGGTAACCTTCTTCACTCGACCAATTCTTCCAACTGTTATATTTCCATTCGACTGTTTTCCTGATTCGGGTTTTTGTCTTTGGAGAGTTCTGCCGCAACTTTGAAGAAGAAACCAGCCAGCTGGAGACGAACCTTGACCCTGTCAACTCCCCGGTGAACGATGAAACTGCCATGAACATCTTCCGACCGAGTCAGCGTTCTGTTGCTGTCATGGATTACCTCGCAAGACTGAAGGTTGCTACGTCTCGCATCGACTCGACGCTCGCCCAATGAGACGCTCCGAATGACCTTGAGTCATTGATGGCTCGATCAACGCCGCCCCGACCGAGTGCAAGAGTGGAAGAAATCTTCGCTCGGTGCGGTGCGAGCGTTGCCTCAATGTCCGGCGCGAGTCCATTGCAAGGAAGCCCGAGAAGATAAGTGGCGGCTCTCGAGTGGCCAACACCAAAAAGTACGACTTCAGGACCTTCATGGAGACTTTCATCGCTGCTGCCACGCGGATTGCCGACGGATTGTTCTCGACGAGTTCGTTGTTCCATCCGACCCTCCATGGGAGGGGTAAAAACTTTCCTTGATCTTAAATTTGCCTCGGTATGCCGAGCGGAATTGTAACCGATAAAACTTTAACAGGCTTAGTGCCTGAGCACTCTCGGTTACTTTAGGTGCCGACCTAAATTTGGATTGGATGTTTGGAAATAATTGCCCTTGGCTTGAATTGCTCTTTGCAGGTTAACAGCGAGATGCCTCTGCGAATGACTTATTCCTTAGGCGAGCACTGAGCTGCAGCTAAGCCCCCGAGTGGGAGGTTTGCTCTCCACTCGGTAGGATTTCTTTTATCTTAGGCGAGCACTGGGCTGCAGCTAAGCCTCCGAGTGGGAGGTTTGCTCTCCACTCGGTAGGATTTCTTTTATCTTAGGCGAGCACTGAGCTGCAGCTAAGCCCCCGTGTGGGAGGTTTGCTCTCCACTCGGTAGGATTTCTTTTATCTTAGGCGAGCACTGAGCTGCAGCTAAGCCTCCGAGTGGGAGGTTTGCTCCCCACTCGGTAGGATTTCTTTTATCTTAGGCGAGCACTGAGCTGCAGCTAAGCCCCCGAGTGGGAGGTTTGCTCTCCACTCGGTAGGATTTCTTTTATCTTAGGCGAGCACTGGGCTGCAGCTAAGCCCCCGAGTGGGAGGTTCGCTCTCCACTCGGTAGGATTTCCGTTGTATTTGTGTCGAAGCTCGGAGAAGAGGGTCACAGTCGACCTGCACCTCGTTTTCCTTGCAATCGCGCATCATACTTATGATGTAGCTCGGAGGAGAGGGTCGCAATCGACCTGCACCTCGTTTTCCTTGCTAATACATTTTATACTTAGGCGAGTTCTTGAACTGCAGCTAAGCCTCCGAGTGGAAGTCTGGCTTACCACTCGGTAGGATTTTAATATCTTAGGCGAGCACTGAGCTGCAGCTAAGCCTCCGAGTGGAAGTCTGGCTTACCACTCGGTAGGATTTTAATAACTTAGGCGAGCACTGAGCTGCAGCTAAGCCTCCGAGTGGAAGTCTGACTTACCACTCGGTAGGATTTGTAAAAAACTTAGGCGAGCACTGAGCTGCAGCTAAGCCTCCGAGTGGAAGTCTGACTTACCACTCGGTAGGATTTGTAAAAAACTTAGGCAGAACGGATTCGCGACTAAGCCACCCACTGGGGGAGGTGAAAATTTTACTCGACGAAAAACAAAGAGTGACAAAAATTATGAAGGAATTATGACACTATTACTTCAGAGCTCGTGAGCTACAGGAGTACTTTATTACAACTCTTTCGAGTGAAAAACCTTAAGTGTAAAACGGGCGGAGCAGATCCGCATTCCAAGCTCGGGGCTCATCGATATCGTGTTCGACATTGTAGAGACGATATGCCCCATTGTGGAGAACCTTTGTGACGATGAAGGGACCTTCCCATGAGGGAGCAAGCTTATGTTGCTTCTGCTGATCCACCGAAGGACCAGATCTCCTTCCTGGAAGGCTCGACCTCTCACATTTTAAGGCGTCTGGTGGCGCAAGTCTTGCTGGTAAATGGTCGAGCGGATCAGAGCCATTTCTCTTTCCTCTTCCAGGAGGTCGACTGCATCCTGACGCGCTTGCTCAGCTTCTGCTTCATTATATAGCTCAATTCGTGGAGCATTGTGAAGGAGATCACTCGGTAAAACTGCTTCTGCCCCATAGACCAGGAAAAAAGGAGTTCTCCCAGTCGACCGATTAGGCGTGGTCCGCAAACCCCAAAGCATCGAAGGAAGTTCGTCGACCCAAGCTCGGCCGCATGCTTGAGATCTCGTGATCAAACGGGCTTCGCACCCTTGAGGATCAATCCATTGGCTCGCTCGCTGTCTGCTCATTTGTGGATGGGCGATGAAGCGTAGTCGACTCGTGTGCCTTGGGAGTTGCGAAATCTTTGAATTCTTCCGAGTCAAAATTCACCCATTGTCGTGATAATACTGCGGGACTCCATACCGAACGCCAACCCTCGACAAAGGAAACAGCGATACAAAGATCAAGTTTTTGATTGGCTTGGCCTCAATCCACTTGGTGAACTTGTCGACCGCTACCAAGACATGCGTGAAACCGCTCCGACCCGCTCGCAAGGGACCGATCATGTCCAACCCCATATCGCGAAAGGCCGACGAGTGGAATGGTCTTCAAGGCTGACGCAGCTTGTGTGACATATTGGAGTAGAACGGCATCCTTCGCACTTGTCCACTATTTCTTTCGCCATCTCATTTGCTCTTGGCCAAGAAACCCAGCTCGGTATGCTTTGGCTACAATGGTCCGAGAGGACGCATGGTGACCACAGGTCCCCGAGTGGATATCATTGAGTATGACTCGACCTTCTTCTGGCGTTATGCATTTTTGACCGACTCCCGTTGGGCTTTCTCTATATAACTGCCCATTGATAACGGTAAAGGCTTTGGATCGACGGACGATCTGCCGAGCCTCTTCTTCATCCTCTGGGAGTTCCTTTCTCAGAATATACGCAATGTATGGAATTGTCCAATCGGGAGTGATCACTAAAACCTCCATGACCAGGTCGACCACTGCCGGGACCTCAACCTCAGTCGAGTCCGTGGCACTCTTGGGCTGTGGAGCTTCCTCTGTGTAGGGATCTTCTTTGACTGACGGAGTGTGTATATGTTCCAAAAACACGCCACTCGGAATGGCTTCTCTCTTGGACCCTATCTTCGCCAGATCATCTGCTGCTTGATTTTTCAGTCGGGGGATGTGATGGAGTTCCAACCCCTCAAACTTCTTTTCCAGCTTCCTCACTGCATTGCAGTATCCAGTCATAGCCGGGCTTCTCACGTCCCACTCCTACATCACTTGATTGACCACTAGATCTGAGTCGCCATAAACCATCAAAGCGACGGACGCCGAGTGAGATGGCCATGCTAATCCATATAAAAGGGCCTCATACTCGCCTCATTGTTGGAGGAATCAAAGTGAATCTGGAGCACATACTTAAGCTTATCTCCTGGGGAAACCAGAACAACCCCAAAGACCGTAACCATTCAAAGATCTTGGAGCCGTCAAAGAACATGGTCCAATGCTCCGAGTGAACTTCAGTCGGCTGCTGTTGTTCAATCCACTCGGCAAGGAAATCAGCTATAGCCTGTGACTTAATGGCTTTCTTTGCCTCGAATTTGATATCAAGGGGAAGAAGTTCAATCGCCCACTTCGCCACTCGACCGGTTGCGTCTCTGTTATGCAAGATCTCTGATAAAGGAGCGTCGCTGACGACTGTGATAGAATGATCAGAGAAATAGTGAGCAACCTTCTTTGTGGTCATGTATATACCATACACAAGCTTCGATAATGAGGGTATCTCGCTGGATGGAGTCAAAACTTCGACAAATAATACACCGGCGCTGAACTTTGAAGGCCTTTCCTTCCTCTTCCCGCTCGACCGTAAGCACGTAACCGACAACTTGTCCAAATGGCTGCAATGTAAAGCAACAGAGGCTCTTTGTCGTTGGTGCAGCAAGCACCGGTGGGTGGAGAGCGAGCTTTTAGCTCGGCAACGCTGCATCGACTTCCGGAGTCCACTCGAACTTGTCGGCCTTCTTCATCATCGGTAAAGAGGTAATGCCTTTTCACCGAGTCGTGAGATGAATCGACTTAAAGCGCCAAGCATCCAAAGAAGCTTCGGACGTCGTGCACTCGCATGTATGCGTTTCATTCGGAGAATAGTGCCGATCTTCTTCGGTTAGCGTCGATTCCTCGCTCGAAACGAAAACCGAGTAATTTTCCACCGGGAACTCCGAATGTGCACTTTGACGGATTGAGCTTGATATCGCACCTTCCGAGGTTGGGAAATGTTTCGCGAGGTCGGCAAGCAGGTCGGAACCTTTTCGCGACTTAACGACGATGTCATCCATATACGCCCACATTCCGACCGATTTGAGTGAGAAGACACTTCAATCATTCGCATAAATGTGGCTCCGCATTCTTGAGGCCGAATGGCATGGTGATATAGCGAAGCACCGAATGGAGTGATGAAAGCTGTTTTATTTCGTCGGGTCCATACTGACGGATCGATGATACCCGAATACGCATCTAGAAAAGACATCTCTCACACCCCGCGGTCGAGTCAACAATTTGATCGATCGCGGGGAGAGAAAATGATCTTCGGCAGGCCCGATTAATGTGCTTAAAATCAATGCACATGCGGAGTGAGTTATCCTTCTTGGGGACCATGACAACATTAGCGAGCCACTCGGAGTGGTAAATCTCTCGGATAAATCCTGCTGTCAACAGTCGAGCCACTTCTTCACCAATAGCTTTCCTCTTCTGGACGGCGGACCGCCGAAGATGCTCTTTGACTGGTTTCGCCGACTTGTCGACTCGGAGGCGATGCTCAGCCAGCTCCCTGGGAACACCTGGCATGTCAGCGGGCTTCCATGCAAAAATGTCCCAGTTCTCACGGAGGAACTGGATGAGCGCTTCTTCCTATTTCGAGTCGAGTGTTGTGGATATGTGGGTCGGGGCTGCATCGGGGTCAGTCGGATGGATATGGACGGGCTTTGTCTCACCAGACGACTTGAATGCAGACTCTGTGGCTGGCCTCTTAGATCGTAGCAAATCACTCAGATCTGCGTTTTGCATGTACTCGTCGAATTCGACCGCTGACACTTGGGAGTCGGCAATCTTTGAGCCCTTCTGAAAGCACTCTTCTGCCTTCTTCCGATCTCCGGTGACAGTGATCACTCCTTTGGGTCCTGGCATTTTCAGTTTGAGGTACACGTAGCATGGTCGAGCCATGAATCGTGCATAGGCGGGCCTCCCCAAAATGGCATGGTATGCACTCTGAAAATCCACAACCTCAAAGGTCAACTTTTCTTTGCGGAAGTGCTTGGAATCACCAAAACCACGCCCGTGGCTATTTGGCCGAGTGAGTTGGCCTTCTTCCTGGTATGACTCGTGGAAACTCATATTGCTGGCTCTCAATCGGGACATCGGAATGCCCATCCCTTTCAATGTATCCGCATATAACAAATTCAGCCCACTACCACCATCCATCAGCACTTTTGTCAGTCGAGTGCCTTCGACAACTGGATCGACCACCAACGCTTGCCGCCCAGGGGTGGCAATATGAGTCGGGTGATCAGATTGGTCGAATGTGATGGGTGTCTGGGACCACTTCACATAACTTGGCTTAACTGGGGCAACCATATTCACCTCTCGGTTGATGACTTTCAGTCGACTTTTGCTTTCCACATCTGCGAAGATCATCAGAGTGGAGTTGACGTGCGGGTATTCCTCCTCACTGTCCTCTTTATCTCCGGCCTTGTCCGCTCCTTCTCCTTGTCCTTAGACCTGTTTGCCCCGAACCGCTGGATCAGAGTCGACATTGGCGAGTGGTGTGCCGGGTAAATAATGTTGCCCTCTTCATCCTTCTTCGTGTGAATATGGCATGGCATATCCATCACGTCATTTCCTTCTTTATATTTCACTTTCTTGATTCCGTGATCCCTTGGGTTTCTTGAACTTCCCCGAGTGACGGCGTGGCCTCTCCGTGAGCTGCTGGCTCGGCTTTACGTTTACGCTTCCGACCGAATTGCCCTTCTCCGATGGCTCGGCTTGTACTTGCCGCCGAGTCGGTCTTCTTCCTCGCCGTTGGCGATTTGCTAGCAATCTCCATCATTCGACTCGTGGTCATGTCCCGGTTCGACCGAACTTCGACTCAATTCTCTTTTTTGACGCCGTCCTTGAAGGCGCAAACCGCCGATGGTCGACACATTTTCCACAAGATTGTGCAAGGTAATCCATCTCTGAATGTACTCTCGGAGGGTTTCATTGGTCTTCGACGCAAACTTGCAGCTCTGTCAAACCAGCCGGTCGCTTGCAAGTCCCTTCAAAAGTCCCGACGAACACTCGGGCCAAATCTTCCCAAGTATATATGTCTTTGTGAGGTAACCGACTCAGCCATGCTCGCGAACCTTCCAACATGAGGGGCAAATGTTTCATGGCCACCTCATCATTCCCACCACCAATCTGAACAGCCACTCGGTAATCCTCGAGCCAAGTTTCAGCTTAGATTCCCCAGTGAACTTGCAGACTCTGCCGCTAATCTGAAATTGGGGAATCATCTGCGGCTCGATAGCCTGCTAAAACACTCCGGCCGAGACATGCACTCGATTGCTGGTGGGTGCATCCTCTCGGCCCTCCTCGATGGGCTCTGTTCGGTCGACCAAGCCTTGCACGATAATGGATCGTGCATCAAAGCTGGTTCCACGGGTCGACCGAACCCTTCGCCAGATCGAATCGTCGTCTTTCATCTTGCCGCCGAGGAGCGCACGACCTTCCTCGGAGGGAAAAAGGCGTTCGACGCTCGTCATCTCGGTCGAATCGGTCTCCAAGCTGCTCTCCGGTTGTCGCGCCCTTCCCGCCGGAGGCGATCTGGGCTGTGGAGCCGATCGACAGTGTTCGCAGCGACGGATCGATTGTGAATCTGTTGCGCGATCGCGACACGGCTGAGTTCGTCACCGCTGCTCGGAGTAAATCTCGATCTGCCGCAAGCCTCTTCCGACTTCCGACCGACGGCTGAATGGACTCGCTATGCGAGTTGCAGTTGCTAAATTCTGAATTGGCGCGGCGGTATACCGAGTCGGCGGAAGAGCCGGCGTCGATGGATTCGAGTCGTTGGAGCGTTGCAGCATCGCCGAGTGCTCGCTGAAGATTCTCCAGGCGAGCGCGTTCAGCCACATTGGCCAAACGTGCTTCTTCCAAGGCACGAGCCTCAGGGGTCTCTCCGGCGATAGGAGTATGTAGTGCATCCATGTTCCTGCGACGAAGGTCCTCTCTCTGCAGAGAGTCGAGTGTCTCGGGCTGGTATTCCTCGTGTTCTTGCACGGGTCACCTCCTCCGGCGCCCCACCCGCAGGCTAAACCGAGGATCGCGAGGGCCGTCGACCATGAGGATCTCCGCCATTTGGATCACCGCTATCACACTCGGATGCGATCTCTCACGAGCCGGCCGACAGATCGAACAGCCAGAGAGATTCGTCGGGCTCGATAGCGCGACACTGGCGGTGGCTGTCTGGCGAGCCACCGCGTGCTTCACCCACCGCTGAAGCCTCGATCACCAGAGCGCTTGCGCTGGTGGGAGATCAAGGGCGACCGATAGGGAGTCGACCGACACGGAGTCGACGGTTGCCGCAGCAAAACGCCGCGAACACATGCGCTGAAGTCGCCGCCCACGGACGGGAGCGCTCGATGTCAAGAGGGGCCTCCTGGAGCCATGCAGAGTCGTCGGCGACAAAAGTGAGAGCACCGAGACGGATCTCGTGCCCCGCACCCAAAACTCCAGAAGTCATCATGATGAAGGTACTCGGGAGTACTGCAACTCCTCCACAAATCGCTAAAACACCAGCCCCACGGTGGGCGCCAACCGTCGTGGTTCTAAGTCTGACAGTAGAAGTAGGGTAGGTTAAGGAGAGGCGATGTCCTAGCTATGGAGCAGTTGTGGAGACACGGGATGTACGAGTTCAGGCCCTTCTCGGAGGAAGTAACAGCCCTACGTCTCGGAGCCCTGAGGCGGTCGAGTGGATTATGAGTATGAGTATTACAAGAATCTGAACCCTTCTATCTGTGGAGGGGGGTGGCTTATATAGAGTGCGCCAGGACCCCAGCCAGCCCACATTATGGAAGGATTAAAGTACATTAAGCCAGGGGGGTTACTGGTAACGCCCCCATAAGGCGCTTTAACTATCATTAAGTCTATTCAATAGCAAACCGTTGTGCTGCGGAGTGCCTTCTGACCTTCTGGTGGTCGAGTGAGTCTTCCATGGTCGAGTGAATCTTCCGTGGTCGAGTCCTTCCAGTCTAGTCGAGTGGATTCCTCTTTGGTCGACTGGAAGATGATCTCTTCTACGAGTGCCCTTGGGTAGGACGTTTAGGTCAGGCCTATGACCCTACCCTAGGTACATGAATCCATCAGCCGGCGCAGCCACCCAATGAGGAGGGAGCCACAACACTGACACGAGGGCGAACCCAAAGGAAAAAAGGCAAGAGTTGGTTGGTCGTCGCCACGCCGACTAACCCCACCACTATCAAGATCTCGCAGGCCAAACATGATTTGAGAGAAGATCAGCTCCTGCGCTGTCACCCCATTGTTGTGCAGACCATTTTTGGTGCACACATCAATTATCTCCCCCGTTGCGTCTCAAAAGAATATCTCTACCGTTGCAACGCACGGGCATATGTGCTAGTATACTTTTAAATTAACATGCATTGCACGTACACATTGACTAGTCACAGAAACACAAGAGAAAATGTACAGGCATATGGAAACTCCTCCTCTCTTTTTTTGAAATCACTAATGAAGCAAGCGCTCGTATATATGTGCATACACTCACCCTTATGCACGCACACATGCACACCCTATCCCTATGAGCACCTTCGAGAGACTGGGCCGGCATGTCATCTTCAGATTTAGTTCCCTTTGATTGCTACGGTTTCCAAATCAATAGATAAATAAAATGGCTCATCTTCTCAACCAATCAGCGAATGCCTCTTCTCCTCCTCTTCTATGTACTCCCTCCGTTTCTTTTTAGTCCGCATATAAGGTTTGGTCAAAGTCAAGCATTATAGAGTTTGACTAACTTCATACTAAAAAATATAAACATTCACAATATGAAATCAATATATTCAGATGCACCATGAAACATATTTTCATACTATATAGTTTTAGTACTGTAGATGTTCATAATTTTTTATGTAAATTTGGTCAAACTTTGTGTAGTTTGACTTTGACCAAATCTTATATGCGGAGTAAAAAGAAACGGAGGGAGTACGTTATCAACCTGGAGAAGAGAAACAGTCGATGCGTACTTTCATTGCTGCCCTCTTCTAATACCCATAAAACTCATCCATTTACAGAACTGAGGGAACCATTAGAAGCCCCTCTACCTCCTCTTCAATTCTCACAGCAACCCCTGCCCTCTTCCTTTCCGGTTCTCTCAACTTTTCTTCTTCTTCTTGAACTGCTGTTGTCCACGGACGCCGGTGCTCGATTCCGGTGACGCATGCCATCTCCATCCGTGCCCTTGCGCCTCAAGGTTCTTCTTCACGCCATGAATCCATTCAGAGAAGAGAGAACGCTATCCCTTGTTCACACGTGAAGAATTCGACATGTCCTTCGACACTGTTCATCGAGTTCATCGCACTGTCCAACAAGCTCGGTGAGCTCCTGTCCAATTCCTTTTGCACGTACACTAAATAATATTCAACATACTCTCTAGACATCTTGGTTCGGCCTATTTCTCTTGTTGGTTGCACCGCTGCCGCCACGGTCATGAACCGGACGTCATTCAATGTCATCGCTTGTTTCTTTAGTTTCTATTCATGACCAATAGAAGGAATATTCTCTATGGTCATACAAACTCGTTGTTGGAATTATCTTGCATGTTGGGTCAATGGATTTTTAGTTTAGGTTTTATCCAGTCGTTCTTGTTAATTATAACAATAGTTTTTAAAATAGTTATGTATGATTTTGTGTAGATAATTCCGTGCATCATGTAGTAGTGAGATACATCTTTGTAGTAGTCTTGTGTATTACTACCATGTGTAGTAGTTGATCGGTCAATTTTTCTTGTTAGTATGTTATTTTATTATGTTCGTGATATGCCTGTGAGTGTATGTTATTCATCTTATAATTTTGGTGCGACGTAGGACTTGTTAGATTTATTTGTTTCACCGATTATAGTTATTTAAAAATTGTTGAACTTGTTTCACGTTGATATTTTTCTTGGGTGCGGTACCTAGTCATATGATATGTCTCTCTATAGGTTTTTGTGAATTATGACCAGTGTACATTTATTGTAAGGATTTATTCTATTTACTTAAAATAAATTTACATGTTGCTTCATGTTGATAATTTTGACGCATCATGTAACCATGTGTTGTGCATGCGTACAAAACTTGGTGAATGTTTCCATGCATATAGTTCTATAGATTCAATCCAGTTTAATTTGGCGTGGAATACTTCATGTGTGAGATCACTTTAATGTTGTTTAGCATAGAGATAACTTAGATATATTTCACACATTCATTCTCGGCCGTGTTGTATATGTGCTCTGTTTATTTGAAGCAATGCCATGTTGTAAGTTATTGTTTATCTAAATTAGTATGTGTTATCTAGTTTCTTTATACGAGTTGTCATTAGCATGATATGTTATATTAGACATTAGACTTTAGAGTGGAGTCGATGTTGTTTTGGAGTTTCTATAAGCTAAACGAAGCCTAAGTAATCTGTGGTTGTGGCATATGGTTATTTATCATTTAACCATTAAAAATATTTAGAGTTATCTAAATATTTATCTTGGTCGACTAATTTATTCATGCCAAGCCTAGTATAGTATTATTCCTTGTGTTTCGTATAACTTTCGTTATGCTAGATGTTAAATGAATTGTCATGTTCTCTGGGAACCACTACATTGTAGTTACTTTGCATAGCATATTATTACCTACTTGTACCCCTTGTTTTGTAGTTGGTTGTTATCCAAGATTACATGGCTAGTGTTTATGATATGTCTCTCTATAAGTTTTTGTGAATTATCACCAGTGTACATTTATTGTACGGATTTATTCTATTTACTTCAAATAGATTTACATGTTGCTCCATGTTGATAATTTTTTATGCATCATGTAACCATGCGTTATGCATGCGTACAAAACTTGGTGAATGTTTCCATGCATATAGTTTTATAGATTCAATCCAGTTTAATTTAACGCGGAATACTCAAAATATTCATGAAAACATAATATATTTAGGTATGAAATTATGCACTCAGGACATAGTGACAAGCATTAAGAATAACAAAGTCATATCAACATCAATCTTAGAACATAGTGAATACTAATCAAGCGCTAAAAAACTGACTCGATTACATGACGGATCTCATCCATCTCTATCTACCTCCAGTACGCCTACGATGAAATTACTCACTCCCGGTGGAGAGCATCATTAGGTTGTTGATGAATAAGAATTGTTGACGATGATGGCGATGATTTCCCCTCTCTGGAGCCCCTAACGGACTCCAGATAAGGTGTGCCGACGATGAACATGAGGTGATGGTGACTCCGTATCATAAATTATAATACTTAACACGGTAGTATGGTAAGTATAAATTTTTAGTATATAATATGTATATATCAAGAGGAGTCGGGCAACAAGGGAGACTGTAATTGGTGATTTAAATAAAATAAAAGTGGAGCTATGTACACCCAAATTTGAAATGTTGGCTCCGCCACTGGGCCGCGACACTCCTCTGTTGGTCCTCGGGCAAAGTAGAGACTACCGTGGATCCGACGTACGACAGAGGTGATGATGGTGGTTTTAACGGCGATAGGAGGCTCCTCGGGGTGGCACTGCTGGTTCGTGTGACTTCGTCGTGCTCTGGTGAAGCTTCAGGTGGTCATTCTAGTGCATTGCAGTTCACGGGAAAGTGTCAAATAGATGCATAATCAAGAGGGGGAGCAAACGGGAGATCGATCTCTTACTTATGATGACGGAACTGACCGGCAAAGACAGCGGCGACTTGAGCTCCTCGGCGAGATTGGTTTCACCCTAACCGAAGCGTGCAGAGGCGGGAAAGGTCGAGAAGGGTGGGATAAGGTTTCCTTTGGAATTTTACTCGCGTGCGGTGCCCCAGGGGTGCACGGGGTGGCTTGGGCGCTTGAGTTTGACTCAGGCTCGCACTTGGTTGTGCGTGCGGCACGGTGCAGCTATGCTCGACTGGAGAAAGGAGATGAACAGTGGCACTGGGCCCACTCTCAATGAGACAGAGAAGCGAAGCGGCTGTTGGCCATTCAATCTAAAGAGGATATATTGGCTCGAGCGGCGTACTGCTTCGGAAAGGTTAAATAGGTCACGGGCCAAATGTTAAAACACAACAGTTGGGTTGCGTGCGGCCAAATGCACAGTAAAAGCTGCTATCTAAAGTATTGTATAAGATAGGTATTTGGCTAATTAAAATACCAGATAAATCCTAAAATTACCATAAGCATACCGAAAAATAACACTACTAATATAGAGTACACGAATACTAGTTCCATCCTGAATACAATTTTGGAAACTTCATTTATGCAAAAGGCCACACAAAGAGCATTATAATACTCATCTAAAATCATTTGGAGTTTCTATAATTCCCAAAATATATAAGGTGAACTACAAATAATATTATGGACATTATAAACTTTTTATTTAACATGGGAGAAGTCATGTTATCCCCACTCCAAAAATTTGCCTTCAGTTGCTTGAATTTTCTTGAAATGCAAATAGTGCACAGAAAATATGAGATACATATGAATAATTTAGTAACATAAAAATTAGGAAAAATGGGATGTTACATCACCATGGGCCGCCCAAAGTGGCCCAGGACGGAACCAACAATGGTGTCCAAAGCCTAGCCTACCTGGCCGGTAGTTGACATGCTGAGAAGCTCCATAGTCGGGGCACCATCAGTGGGGACTGCAGAATTCGGCAATGCCTAAGCGGCAACTAGGGAGGTGTAGCGGGGGCGTCAAACGAGGATGGTGTGGATGCGGAGCAAGGGGGGGCATGGGCGGTGTGGAAGAAAAGTGGTCTGGGAGGGGTATTTGAGTGAGTCGCGGGTGTCAGAAGCGTACGTGCCGGAGGTTCGAATGCTTGCGAATCTCCCCCGTCTTGCGTCCAGTTTGCGGGATTCAGACAAGTGGACGCATCACAGGCAAATACAGGTCCATATTGGATGGCAAACTACGCGTGGACAACTAGTTCTAGACGTATGTGGGTGTTTGAAGGTCGGCGTTGCAGATGCCCTTATACCTTGGCAATGTTGCTTGGTTTAATTTGCATTCCCAAACACATCTCTTCCCAACCCTAGCCGTCATCGCCAAAGCTTCAATAAACGTCGTCACCTTGGCACTTCTCTTCTTCATCCGTCTGGCGGCCTGGTTGGCGGCAAGAGGAATGAGGACCCATCTGTATCATTTTATATTTCTTAGGTTTTCATTCCCTCGGCGACACCGATGAGGTGGTGGCAGTGATTATGTTTTGAAATAAGGTCTCTTCGGTCTCTCTCTACCTCGACGATGTCCGATCTGACACCGATGAAGGCCTTTGAGAGTTTGTGTCCTATGATCTGCTTCAGATCTTGGTAGTTGGTGTGCCTTTCAAGGAGAGCTATTGGCATACTATTTGTGTGGAGACTTCGACATCTTCAGTCGTGTTGTTCTGCGGCATGGCCCGGTTTCCCCAACCCTCTGGACTGATGGTGATGGATTGCAGACCTGTATTGTGTTGGCTGATGCTCCAATCGATGTTGCTTCAGTGATCTGTAGATATCGTCTCAAGGGGCTACTGACTATTGCGGTTTTCAAAGACTGGTGCAACCAGGGCGTTTGTAGGTGTCTCTTTCCTTTCCTGTTGGTTCAGTGCAATTTTTAATTTCCAACGGACGACGTACAATCGGAGGAAGAAGAAGGCTAATATAGTTTTCAATGTGATTGGATCCTTTAATGGTCGTTGCGTGTCTAGTTATCTATCCACTAATCAGATGTAAGATGCCTTTTGGATGTCTTTACAAAAAAAAAATTTACTCCCTTTGTGGTCTTTTCTCGGAGAGATCCTATAGGACGCTCGCGAGCGGCAAACAATTGCGCCTTTGCGCAATTATTTAATAAACCACTTTATAGTTATGTTATTTTGGCCAAAAAATTGGGTTTCATATGGCTTGGACAAGAATTTAACCTACGAGTGCGCATATACGAAAAATATTTTTTAGGGGTATATGCGACAAATAGATGCACGTTAAGACACTATGCAGAACACGCGGCCCAGCTTCACAGGTTCCGATGACCGTCACGAGAGCCCGGGTGCTCGCTTGGCTAGTGTTGGCCTATGCGTCACCGCCCTGTACACTTCCACGGTTTGATGGCCTCTTGCAACATATGGACTTCGGTCGTCCATGCCTACAGTGAGTGTTAGGACTATGTATCACCCGTATCGAGACATAACTCGGTTTCACCTATCAGCGCGAGGGAGTGGCCTGCCCAATACTGTAATGCCTCTCAGTCGACTTTTCTTCTTCTCTTTTACATTTTCTTACCTATTTTCACTATTTGCGTCAGTTTTTTTTGTTTTTCACTCTATTACTTGTTTTTTCAGTTTCCTTTTTTCTTTTTTTGGTTTTCGGGGATTTATTTATTTATTACGAAAAAAATCAACACATAAATACTTTTTTCATACAAATTTTATTTTTTTCATAAAGATTAGGAATATATTTATACATGTTTAATACTTTTCAAATACATGATAAACATTTTGATCACAATTTTTTTCAAACACATTGTATATTTTTCGTATACGACTAGAGCATTTTATACACATTAAACATTTTCAAACACATGATTAATTTATTATTTATAGTACATGTTTTGAATATGTGTGAAAAAAACCGAATGACTGTTGAAACATGTTTTTAGTGATACTATTCTTGAAAAAATGTGCGAAACACTTTTTGTTTTGTATATAACAATTTTTTAAATGTCACGGGCATGCTTTTGAAATGTGTGGTCATTTTTAAATTGTTACATACTCCCTCTGTACCGAAATACATGTGGCTGGAGCAGCTGAAACGTTTCAGCTGCTCCAGCCACATGTATTTCGGTATAGACAGAGTACATCTTTTCAACGGTACATTTTTTTTAAAATACATGAACATTTTCTTATATGGTACAGTTTTTTTAAAATGTCACATGATTTTTCAAAATGCGTGAACATTTTGTAAAATGCTATCAACATGTTTTTTCATCTACCCTAACAAAACATTTACACTTCACTAAAGAAGTTCTATTTTTTTCATATTCAAGTTTAATTTTTTTGGAATAAATGTATTTTGGATATTTATTTTATTATTATAAAAAAGAACTAACTTGCATGGCGCTACCAGGTCCGGCCAATAATTGCCTTGGGAGGGAGCCAATGAGGCGAAACCTCCTTTGTTTTCTCAGTAGGCTATACATGGAAATTCCTATTGGAAGCTCACTGCGTCAAAATGTCGAGCGATCGCATAGGGGAGCGATCAGCTGGGCCGGCCCATCTCCCACTGTAGGCAGTTTCGGTTTTGGGAACTTTCTAGAAGTTCCACAGCCGGTTTTTATCGGTTTTGGGAACCTTCTAGAAGGTTCCTTAAGCTGGTTTTCTATTTTCCTTTTTATTTGTTCTTTTTCTGTTTTCTTTTCGTTTTTTCTTTTTCCTTTTTTCATGTTTCTTTTTTTTCTTCCTCTCCTTTTTCCTTTTTTTCTTTCTCTTTTTTTCCTTTTTCATTTTAATTTCCTTTTTTCCAAAAAATGTTTGACTTTTTGGAAAAATGTTCGTCAATTTCAAAAACTGTTTGCATTTATCATATATTGTTTAGAATTTTGAAAAATGTTTCCACTTTCGAATTTTGTTCAGAAATTAAAAAATGTTCGAATTTAAAAAACTGTTTGTTCTTTTTCAAAAATCGTGCAGAAATTTGAAAAATGTTCCTATTTTCAATTTTGTTTCATATATTAAAAAAATGTTCGTGATTTTACGAAAAATGTTCCTATTTTAAATTTTTGTTCAGAAATTCAAAAATAAATCGAGAATTTAAAAATGTTCTTGATATTCAAAAATTGTTCAGAAGTTCGAAAAATGTTCCTCTTTTCAAATTTGGTTCACAATTTATAAAAATGTTCGTGCTTTTACGAAAAATGTTCCCGTTTTCAAGTTTTGTTGAAAAATTCAAAAAATGTTCTTTCTATTCAAAATTTGTTCAGAAGATCAAAAAATGTTCCTGTCAACTTTTGTTCATAAATTCAGAAAATTTTCGCAAATTTCAATTTTTTTCGGAATTAAAAAATGGCAGCTACAGTTGCACGCGCTACAGTACAAACATGTTCGCATTTAGAATTTTCAAAAACTGTGTCAGAATCTGGCGGTGATGTTAGATCTTGAATACTTCGGGCTCTGTGTAGACGACAACTGTAGTCATCTCCTGTGGCTAGCTACATTTTTCACGAGCGGGAGGTCTGGAGTTCGGTCCCTAGCTAGCGCACTGAATTTTTTGCGGGATTTTCAGTTTGCGCCGTTTGCTACCGCACCCGTAAAATGGGCCGGCCCAACATAGCGTCATATGTGCGTTTGCTCGGCTGTTCGACGCAAAACGCGTCGAATAGGAGCTCCCGCTATACATAGCCACTCCAAAGAAGATCCTATACTATGCATTTTGTGTGAAATAGAACCCCAAACACACAACGCACGAGTGAACGGGCCGACTAATCATGCGATATATTGAAACTCGGGGACACTGCATCATCACAAAGTAGTGTTGTGGGTTACTGTAGCACACCGTTTTCTGTCATCTTTTAAATAGCATGCAGGAGTACATTTTTTGAAGCTGTGTTTTTTTGTAATTTTTTAAATACTAAACATTTTTAATTTAAGGAAAATATATTTTTTGAAGTGTGTAATTTTAAAAGTGTGATCAATTTTTTAAAATTATGAAAAAAACAAAAACACAAAAAAATGGAAATTCATGAAAATTTTGTGAAAATGCGAACAGTTCTATACCTAATAATGAAGAGAGGTGTGTTTCTATGATTTTTTTGGTTTGTCCACTTACCCCTAAGTTGTCTATAAAGTTAAAGTAAATTACCCATCATGTCACCCATAAGTTAAAAAAAACTCTTTGTTAATTGTTTCTTTGTTTTTTATCCATCTCAAAACTACCCCTAAAGTTCAAATAAATTACCCCTAAGCTGCCCATAAAGTTGAAATAAATTACCCACCATGCCACCTGGAAGTGAAAAAAACTCTTTGTTAATTGTTCTTTTTTTTGTCCGTCATCGAAACTGCCTCTAAATTTCAAATAAATTACCCACCCTGTCACCAGTAAGTGAAATAAACTCTTCGTCAATTGTTTCCCTGAATTTTTCGTCCGTCGTCGAAACAACCGTTAAAATTGAAGTAAATTACCCATCCCACCACCCATAAAAGTGAAAAAACTAGCGTTCCACCGAATTGTTTGTAGGGCCCTCTTTTTTCATCCATCGTGAGTCTTAAGTCATGGTTATTGGGTTAGGGGCGTGTGATATGTTTTTTCTCCTGTTGCACTGCACATGCTCTTTTGCTAGTATTAAAAAAACAATACTTTTTTGGAAAACTATGGATAATTTTTGAAGTGGTCAAACATTTTTCCAAGATGGGAGCACTTTTTGAAAACACGATTTCTTTTAAATAAATAAATATGGTTGTATCTCAGTCCGTTTAAAAAAAATATAGTAATAACTCTTTTTTTAATTGGTTGACATGTTTTGAAAAATTATATAAGATAAAAACTGAAAGGAAAAGGTGAAAGAAACATGAAATTAAAAACCAGACCTAAACCTTTTAGAAGGTTAATAAACCGGTAAAATCAGGAGGAAAAAAAACTACACAGTGTTAATTTGAGTTCTTGGTCGATCGTTGTGCGAAGCCTCAGCAGTTTGACAGAAGATGCGTTAATTAAGGATTACACCATGCCTATACAGGGTGCGGTTACATTTCCCTTATTGTGAGAATTTTTTTTCCTGAGGGGTCCTTATTGTGAGATGGTAACTCGTTTCGCCACAAGGGAACTAGCTGGTAGCCTGGTACGCAGCCCAGTACTAGTACTGCTACTTTTTCTATTTTAGTTACCTTCATTCATTTTTTATTTTTTTGAAATATCTACTTAAATTTTTAAAACCGGTCATCACTCATTTATCAAACTTTTAAGCACTGTAAAGAAACGTCCGGACAACTTCTAAAACATATTGCTAGCATTAAAAAATGTCCTAACATTTAGAACAGGTTCACACATTTTTTGAAAAAAATTATACAATGGAAAGAAAATATCTGCGTAATTTAGAAAAAAAATATTACGTACTATTGACAAAATGTTCCTGAAATTTCGAATTATGTTTTAATATTTGAAAAATATGGGTGTGACGTATTTAGAAATATTATCTGGTAAGAAAACGTTCCCTAAAACAATATTTCAAGTACCATTTAAAAAATGTTTGTGACATTTTAAAAAAGTGGTAACAATTGACAAATGTTTTGCACATTTTAAAAAATCAATGGTTGTTACAAAAAAGATCTCCATTTATTAAAAATTATTGAACATGTATTTGGAGTAAAATCGTATTCAAAATAACTTCAACATGTATTAGAAAAATGTTCAATCTGTATCTATTAAACTGTTAAACCTGTATATGGAAAATGTTCAGTGTGTATTTAAATAAAAATTATCTTGTATTATAAAAACAAATAATAATAATAAATAAAAAAATGAATAGAAAAAACGAAAGGAAACTGATTGAAACCAATAGAAAAATAGACAACACCAAATATATAAGTGCGAAGAAAACCCAACAAGGAAGATCATGGAAAAACAAAAAAACAAAGAAAACCGCCAGAAGATTCTAAAACAAGTTCGTATCAGTATCGGTTTGTAGATTTTTGCCAAAATTGTTATACTGGACCATCCCGCTAAGTTGAGCGCAGAGTCAAGCGCTTCTAGCGAAAAAAAGCTAGTTCTCGCGTTAAGCGAGACGTAGCTCCCGCGGCCTACAAAGGCCACATAATACTTTACAATGACTAAGGCAGAGCCTTCCTCCCCACCATCTCCGTCGGCAAGCCCGTAGATTCGCCTCGCCTCCGCCTGACGCTCTGAAGGCTGGTGGAGGAGAGGGAATTTTTGATACCTTGACTCCGGCTTGTAATAGGTCAGAGTTTTTGTTCCTAAAGTGGCGGTTCTCACGCGGATGGCAGCGCTTCATATTGAAGTCGTTCTTCTGTGCTCCGATCCTCATCGAGTTTGTCCATTGGGATAGACTAGACGAAGCGCTGATGTACATTCCTGTCAGCTCCTCAGGAGGATGAGGAGGAGGTTAGGATTTATCAACGTTTGTACACGAGAGAGAGAGAGAGAGAGAGAGAGAGAGAGAGAGAGAGAGAGAGAGAGAGAGAGAGAGAGAGAGAGAGAGAGAGAGAGAGAGAGAGAGAGAGAGAGAGAGAGAGAGAGAGAGAGAGAGAGAGAGAGAGAGAGAGAGAGAGAGAGAGAGAGAGATTTGGTATCAGATTCTTCAAATCGATTAGGGTCATGTACACGATGACTTCTCAGTTGTCGTCGACAAAATCATGCCAACTCTGGTGGTGAAGACAATGGCTCATCGGTGACTCGTTCTAACGGCGACAGTGGTCGTTCAATTGTCCGGAGACCTCAATATAATTTTTTTTATATTTGGAAAAATAGTTTCACATTCTTCAGAAAGGGAGGATTAGGAAAGTCCTATTGTTTGCTGCTTTCTTCAGACCACTAGGAAAAGCATCAAAAAGGCTCGAATGGTACAATCCCTTTGTCGCCCTAGAATTAAAGGGGTGATCTCATAATTTTTGGTCGGGTGCTTTGTAATTCTGGTGAACCTTTATGATAGATCTGATTCCTTCCAGAAAAAATGTGCAACCTGTCAGATTTCGGGTTCCGGCAAAACCCTTGAGATTCGAACACTGGGGTGCGCACGAAGGTTTTCCCCTACCGAATCTTGCTCTCAGCCTCGCCGCGATCCCTAAGCTTAGCTCGACGAACTCACAACACAAGAGACACAAGATTTATACAGGTTTGGGCCACCGTTGTGGTGTAATACCCTACTCCTATGTGGTGGTGGTGGATTGCCTCTTGGGCTGATGATGAACAGTACAAGGGAAGAACAGCCTCCACGGGAGAGGTGTTCTTGAGCTGGTGCGGTGTGAGGATGAACTGGATCCCGTCCCCCTCTACTGTGGTGGCTAGCCCTATTTATAGAGGCCCTGGTCCTCTTCGCAAATATTGAGCGGGAAGGGATCCAACAATGACCATTTTGAAAGGGGACAACTAGTACAAGCTATCCTGACTAAAGGTGGTCTTCGTCTGCCAAAGGCGCTGGTGATGACGCCGTCTTGGGCTCCATGATGACCTCCGTCCTGCAGTCCTGCTGGTCTTGGTCTTGTTGCACCGATATGGAAACCTTTGCCTGATGCCTCGGCACTCCGCGCCTGCGCTTGCCCCCTTAGCACTGAAGGGGAAACGAGGACACTGCGCGTGCTGGCGCCCGCCTGCCTTGGTCGTCGTGGCTTGCGTCATGGGAACCTCGCGAGGTACCCTTTGCCTTGATCTCTCCATCTTCTCGCGAGCCTACCCGGCGAGGCCGCTCCTGAGGATGCCTTGTGTCATCCGCCCCGCGAGGCTTGGCCCCTCGCGAGGGTCTTGAGTGTTGGTTGATGAAGACGGGCCGTACCGGGCCACTGGGAGCCACGCCGCGGGCCGCAGGCAGGCAAGTCTGGGGACCCCCGTTCCCAGAACACCGACAGTAGCCCCCGGGCCCAAGGCGCGCTCAGACTTGGCTTAGCGGCGAAGCCAAAGGGCAAGTGCGGAGCGCCGCGGGCCCCAACAGCCTGCGGCCTTGGTCGACGCATGGCGACTGATTGGACGTGGGCGTCTCCACTTCCCCATGCTGCCTCGGCAACTACCCGACTGACAAAAGGCTGGCGCGGGCAAGGCTTGCCTTCATTGCTCTCCTTCGTCTTGCTCCAGATCCCCTTCCTCGCTCCTGGCTTCCGAAATCTCCAGACCCGCTCTCCAGATCTGCTTGGTTGATGCGCAGCCAGCTTGGTATGCGCCGGCCCTGGACGCCCCCAATGTGTCGGAGAAGAATCTCGCCACCACACACCTGTTGACGGCGGTGGAGAGCAACGAAAGGGGGGAGACCGAACTCCGGGCTGGCTCCGCTGGCCGGAGGCTCGGGGGAGCACTTTCTACCCTTTCTTCACAGACGCCATCGTTGCTGGCCTGGTTCCTCCCTTCTCCGACTTCTTCTATGCCGTCCTCCACCATTACAGGTTACATGCCCTTCATCTTCATCCCAACTCCATCCTTCTCTTGTCGATTTTCGCCTACTACTGCGAGGTGCATGTTGGGGTGATGCCATCCATGGCTCTGCTGCACCACTTCTTCCTCCTCCGAACAAACGGCGACCACACCTCAGCGTGCACCAATTTTGTCGCATACGGCAAGGCCAACGCAATCTCGAAGGCCAGGAAGAGGACCGACAACTTCCAGAGCAAGTGGGTCATAATGGATGCCAAGTGTATCCACCCCCAGTTGGCGCTGCCAACGGAGATGCCCCAGCCTGACGAAGGGTGGTCTCACATGAAGCTCGCTGACGATCGGGCGAAGTCGGTGCTAGAGAAGATGAACGCCGACCTGAAGCCGGGCAACGCAAAGGCGGCGAAGCTGAAGGGGGCCGCGCTCCTGAGGGAGTTCCTGACGCAGCAGGTGGCTCTGCTTCAGGCGCACTCGCGCCCCTTATGGATGCTTGAGGGTGCAGACGACAAGCTTTGCCTGAACCCGGTGGCTCTGGCTGATGAGGAGCTGGCCTCAGCTGTCCGCCTCTTGGTCGGAGACGACCAGGAGTATCCGGCGGGGCCCCCTGTCCCCTTGTTCCTCCGCGAGGACAGGGCACAAGTGGTGGCTGCTATGCCCACCTTTGATGGACGCGGCCTGGTGCCGGGGGCGCTCCCTGTGGTCCGGGAGGCGACAACACTGGTGGACGTGTCTTCGGGCGACTCCCGCAGAGGGGGTGGAGAGGAAGAAGACGAGGAGCGCGACTCGGAGGCAACCCTCGAGGGGACGGGGAGACCCCCCGCAGGGCCGACATCCTCCGCACCACGCCAGACGACGATGAGGCTGACGCCGCCCAAGAGAAGGAGGATCCGCCCGCGAGCCCAAAGAAGGGCAGGTCGGCGCTGATCTCCTGAGAGGCTGCTTTTGCCCAGGCGCCGCCTGGAGCCACCTCCAGCCCTTCTGCTGCACCTTCTTCTGCTCCTGGACCTCTTACAGCCGCGCCCGGGCCACAAGGCTCTCGGGCTTCAAGCTCAGCAAGAGGAAAGTGGACTACACCGCGGTAGACCAGTAAGTGTATGTGCTCCTTCTTGTTCTTGATTATGCTGTTGGTCCTTGATGTTCTCCATCGATTGGTTAGGCCACCACCTGCAGCGAAGAAGAGGAAACGGGACGCGGTGACGCTGTCTGGGGCTGATCCATCCACCGCGGCCGCACCTTCTTCCGCGGGGAGGGGAGGCAACGGCGCTCGTGCCTCCCCTGCCCGGTCATCCTCGCGAGGCCTGGAGGAGCGCCCTGGTGGGGCGCCAGCCCCCATGGCCCCGCTGGCTCCGGAGGCGTTGATGCCCGATGCTACTGCTGAGGTACCCAAGGCTCGGGAGCCCCCAGTCTCCCTAGCCATGGCTACGCTGCCGCCTCCTCCTCCTATTGCGTCGCTGATTCTAGGTCCTTCTGCCTCCTCCGATGTCTTGGATCACGCCCTTTCCGAGATGGCCCAGCTACGAGAAGACCTCCAGGGCACCGACTCCCATCTGATAGCCGGGCGCCTGGAGCTGCTTTCCGGCTAGTTTCATTCTGACGCCTCTTTCCGAGTGGCGCTGAGGCGGGTCACGGCAGCCTCTGAGGAGGAGAAGAAGACTGCCGCCCAAGCCGCAACCGCTCATGAGGCGGTGCTGAAGGATGCCGCGGCTGCCCAGGACCGCTGCCAGGCACTGAAGGTTGAGCTGAAGGGTTTGCGCGACAAGAACGCCGAAGAAGCTCGCGACCGCCAGGCGAAGGAGGAGAGGGTGAAGGCTCGGGAGGATGCCGTCAGGGATCGCGACGCCGAGCTAGCACGGTTGGCAGAGGCGCAGACCATTAAGCGCGGCCGGATGGAGGCGCTGGAGCAGAAGGTGAGGGTGGAGAAGGCCGAGCTCGACGCCAAGGCGAAGGTCCTGGCCGAGGACTGCGCGGCCTTTGCACTCCTCGAGGATAGGTATCGCATGGCGCTGAAGGCACTCTATGAGAAGGGCCTGGAGAAGCCGCTGGTTGCCGACGAGGACGGACCCGCCCAGCTGCTTCCTTACTTGGTCGAGGCGCTTGAGGAAGTCGTGAGCGGCGTCGGCCCCATGGCAGAGGTAGAAGCTCGCGTCCTTTCTTCCGCGGTGCTGACGCGTGTCTTCAGCCACCTCCACCTTTGTGACCCTGATGCCAATCTTGACGAGTGCTGGAGCCCGTGGACAGCGAGTGCTTCGCTGCTGCTGCTGAAGTCGTGAAGATCTAGGTGGAGGCCTTGCTGGGGAAGTTCCGCGCCTTCGCTCCTGCGCCCACGGCAGGCGGTGCTGCTGATCCTGCGGCCCCGAGTGGTGGCACAGGCGAAGGCGATGCCTCCATGGGAGTGGAGTCCCTGGCGGGCGATGGCGATGTCCAAGGGTGACGGCTTCTTCCTGATTAATTCCTGCAATATGCACCATGCCTTGTGGAGGCGTTTAAACTTGCGTCTGGTATTGTGAAGACAATTATGGTTTGTAATATTTGCTTCGAGATTTTGTGGTTTCCTTCCTATTTGATTATCGTTCTACGTCGGTAGAGCCCGGCCCCGCGCATACCTCAGCCGCCGTTGGCCCCGACCGGATCACCAGGACGGGACCAAGGAGTGAGGGGCTACGTGACCAGTTAGGCTCCTGAGTCGCAATGCTCAGGAGTCCCCCTTGACGCGCAAACAACAAATAGGGAGGGAACATAGGAGTATATCTGGCGTTCTACGTCGACAGAGCCCAGCCCCACGCATACCTTAACCGCCGTTAGCCCCGACCGGATCACCAGGACGGGACCAAAGAGTGAGGGGCTACGTGACCAGTTAGGCTCCTGAGTTGCGATGCTCAGGAGTCCCCCTTGACGTTCAACCGACCTTCATACCTTGGCTCCGCTCGGGGAGGGGCGCGCGACGACCAGGTCCGGAGGACTTGGCTGGGTGGCATACACTCGGGCGTGACCCGGGCACAGCCCCGTGCCTAGCCCCCTTGCGCGACGCTTCCAAGGGGAGGTGTTGCGATAAGGCCAGACACTGAGCTCTAGGCTCCCTGAGGTTGATACGGCCGTGGGGCTGCCCTCAGTTGTTTATCACCAGCGTGGAGCATAGAGCTTCCGTATATGTACGGGCATAGCCGCTCCTCGGCAGTGTCGTCTGCCAGCGCGGAGCATGGTGCTTCCACTGGTGCGTGGGAGGGGGGCTCCCTCTGAGGAGATCACCGGGGCGTGTACAGCCCCGCCCTGACACGTGGCTTGCATGGCAGGGCTAGACGAGGTGTATCTGGGCACTCATGAGCCAGCGCGGGGCTCACGAGGCCCTACCTCAAGGTAGGTTGCGCCTGGTCATGGATCTTTGACATCTATGTGTTCCTGCGAGTGATACGTCTCTGTCGTATCTATAATTTTTGACTGTTCCATGCCAATATTCTTCAACATTCATATACTTTTGGCAACTTTTTATACTATTTTTTGGGACTAACATATTGATCCAGTGCCCAGTGCTAGTTCCTGTTTGTTGCATGTTTTATGTTTCGCAGAAACCGAATATCAAATGGAATCCAAACGGGATAAAAACGGACGGAGAATTATTTTGGAATATTTGGGATTTTCCGGAGGAAGAATCAACGTGAAACGGTGCCCAAGATGGCCAGGAGATAGGGAGCGTGCCCACCCCCCTGGGCGCGCCTGGCACTCTCCTGGGCCACCCGTAAGGCGGTTGACGCTCTTCTTTTTCCGCAAGAAAGCTAATTTTATGAGAAAAATCTGGGCGAAAGATTCACCCCAATCGGAGTTATGGATCTCCGGATATAAAAAAATGGTGAAGGGGCAGAATCAGGGAACACAGAAACAGAGAGAGAGACAGAGAGATAGATCCAATATCGGAGGGGCTCTCGCCCCTCCCAAGCCATGGGAGCCAAGGACCAAAGGGGAAACCCTTCTCCCATCTAGGGAGGAGGTCAAGGAAGAAGAAGAAGAAGGCGGCTCTCTCCCCCTTGCTTCCGATGGCGCCGGAGCGCTGCCGGGGGCCATCATCATCACCGCGATCTTCACCAACACCTCCATCATCTTCACCAACATCTCCATCACCTTCCCCCTTCTATCTACAGTGGTCCACTCTCCCGCAATCCGCTGTACCCTCTACTTGAGCATGGTGCTTTATGCTTCATATTATTATCCAATGATGTGTTGCCATCCTATGATGGCTGAGTAGATTTTCGTTGTCCTACCGGTGATTGATGAATTGCTATGATTGGTTTGAGTTGCATGTTTTATTATTGGTGCTGTCCTATGGTTCTCTTCGTGTCGCGCAAGTGTGAGGGATCCCCGCTGTAGGGTTTGCAATATGTTCATGATTTGCTTATGGTGGGTGGCGTGAGTGTCAGAAGCACAGACCCGAGTAAGTAGGTTGTTTGCGTATGGGATAAAGGGGACTTGATACTTTAATGCTATGGTTGGGTTTTACCTTAATGATCTTTAGTAGTTGCGGATGCTTGCTAGAGTTCCAATCATAAGTGCATATGATCCAAGAAGAGAAAGTATGTTAGCTTATGCCTCTCCCTCAAATAGAATTGCAATAGTGATTACCGGTCTAGTAACATAGTCAATTGCTCAGGGACAATTCCACAACTCCTACCACCACTTTTCCACACTCGCTATATTTACTTTATTGCTTCTTTTATCTAAACAGCCCCTAGTTTATATTTACGTGCTCTTTATTATCTTGCAAACCTATCCTATCACACCTACAAAGTACTTCTAGTTTCATACTTGTTCTAGGTAAAGTGAACACTAAGTGTGCGTAGAGTCGTATCAGTGGCAGATAGGACTTGAGAGAATATTTGTTCTACCTTTAGCTCCTCGTTGGGTTCGACACTCTTACTTATCGAAAGAGGCTACAATTATCCCCTACACTTGTGGGTTATCAAGACCTTTTTCTGGCGCCGTTGCCGGGGAGTCATAGCGTGGGGTGAATATTCTCGTGTGTGCTTGTTTGCTTTATCACTAAGTAATTTTTATTTGTTGTTCTAAGTTGTTCTCTATCTTTAGTTATGGATATGGAACACGAAATACTAAAAAAATCAGGTGTACTTGCTACTCATGGAGATGGGGAACCTCCTAAAACCCTCGATGCTCATTATGTTCAAGATATTATGTACTACTTTGATAATCCTGAGAAAACCCCATTCAATTATGTTATGGGAGACACGTTGGATCAACGTGAATACTTTAGGGATTATCGCTTGACACAAAAAGGGAAACTATTATGGGATCAAATTCATATATTACGTTGGTATGCTCATCAACTATGCTTGATACATGATTATACTTGTTGCTCTAGGATGAAGGCTCCACACCTTCCCTTTTCATGCAAATTCAATGATAATAAAACCTTAGCTTATTATGCTAATGGTGTATATGATTACTATGATGTGGAACAAATAGAAGAATTTGTTGCTTTTATGGGTGCTTATGAGATTGAATCTATGTTTAAAGAGTTTGATGATTTTGATGATTCAGTTTATAGACCTGAAAATTTTGCTATACTTAAATATTGTTATAAGAATTATGAATACAATTACAATATTGATGCATTTATTGAGAAAGTCTCTGCTGTCCAAGAAGAGACTAATATTTTGCAGGAGTCTATGGAAGAAGAAATTGATGAAACTGTGAGCTCATTGGATGAAAAAGATGATGAGGAGAGCGAAGAACAAAAGGAGGAAGAGCGGATTAGCTACCCGTGCCCACCTTCTAATGAGAGTAACTCTTCAACTCATACATTGTTTAATTCCCCTTCGTGCTTACCGAAGGATGATTGTTATGATCCCGTTGATTCTCTTGAAATATCCCTTTTTGATGATGCTTGCTATGCTTGTGGCCAAGATGCCAATATGAATTATGCTTATGGAGATGAGCTTGCTATAATTCCTTATGTTAAACATGAAATTGTTGCTATTGCATCCACGCATGATAGTCCTATTATCTTTTTGAATTCTCCCAACTACAATATATCGGAGAAGTTTGTGCTTATTAAGGATTATGTTGATGGTTTACCTTTTACCATTGCACATGATAATTTTGATGAATGTAATATGCATGTGCTTGCTGCTCCTACTTGCAATTATTATGAGAGAGGAACTATATCTCCACCTCTCTATGTTTCGAACATGATAGAATTGCAAGAAACTGCTTATACTATGCATTGGCCTTTACTTGGTGTGCATGAATTGTTCTTTTATGACATGCCGATGCATAGGAAGAGAGTTAGACTTCATTGCTGCATGATTTATGTTACTTTGTGCTCACTACTAAATTACAAATCATAGTTAATTAAAATTGGCTTTGATATACCTTGGGATCCGGGTGGATCCATTACTTGAGCACTATATGCCTAGCTTAATGGCTTTAAAGAAAGCGCTGCCATGGAGACAACCCGGAAGTTTTAGAGAGTCATTTATTTCTGTTGAGTGCTTTTATATAGTTTAAAAACAAAAAAATAAAGAGGGGAACCTAAAAACTTTTCAAAAACGAAAGTGAAAGTGAGAAAGAAAAGCATTGTTGAAGTGGGAGCTAGCCTTGAACTTTGTTCATGCTCACGAAAACTTTGTGAATCTTGATTACAGAAAATTTTCATCAAAAATAATTATCCCCTTGTACGATTCCATTGTATTATAAAAATAATGTGCCAAGGTTTGCCTTTAGGATGTTTACAATGCTTGTTGGTTTGTACGGTGCAGGACAGAAACTTTGGATATAGTGCGCGATTTTACGTTTTTAACTGGAACTTCAATTGGTTCTGATTCTTTTTGAACTGTCTTTATATAGAACTTCTTTATTTTTCCTAATTTTGGTAGAATTTTTGGGGTACATAAGTATGGTGAATGTTCAGATTGCTACAGACTGTTCTGTTTTTGACAGATTCTGTTTTTGATGCATAGTTTGCTTGTTTTGATGAATCTATCAATTTATATTAGTGGATTAATCCATGGAAAAGTTATATTACAGTAGACAAGATGCAAAAACAAAATATTAATTGGTTTCCAACAATACTTAGAGTGGTGATTTGCTTTATTATACTAACGGATCTTACCGAGTTTTCTGTTGAAGTTTTGTGTGGATGAAGTGTCTAATTGAGGAGGTCTCGATATGAGGAAAAGGAAGAGAGACAAGAGCTCAAGCTTGGGGATTCCTGAGGCACCCCAAGTAAATATTCAAGGAGACTCAAGCGTCTAAGCTTGGGGATGCCCCGGAAGGCATCCCCTCTTTCTTCAACACGTATTGGTATGTTTTCGTATTCGTTTTGTTCATGCGATATGTGCAAGTCTTGGAGCGTCTTTTGCATTTAGTTTTCACTTTTCTTTTATGCACCATGCTGGTATGAGATAGTCCTTGGTTGATTTATAGAATGCTCATTTCACTTCACTTAAATCTTTTGAGTACGGCTTTATAGAATTCTTCATGTGCTTCACTTATATCATTTGAAGTTTGGATTGCCTGTTTCTCTTCACATCAAAAACCGCCATTTGTAGAATGCTCTTTTACTTCACTTATATTTGTTAGAGCATGGGCATATGTTTTGTAGAAAGAATTAAGCTCTCTTGCTTCACTTATATCTATATTAGAGAGATGACAGGAATTGGTCATTCACATGGTTAATCATAAAATCCTACATAAACTTGTAGATCGCTGAATATGACATGTTTGATTCCTTGCAATAGTTCTGCAATATAAAGGTGGTGATATTAGAGTTATGCTAGTGGGTGATTGTGGATTAGTAGAAATACTTGTGTTGAGGTTTGTGATTCCCGAAGCATGCACGTATGGTGAACCGCTTTGTGATGAAGTTGGAGCACAATTTTATTTATTGATTGTCTTCCTTATGAGTGGCGGTCGGGGACAAGCGATGGTCTTTTCCTACCAATCTATCCCCCTAGGAGCATGCACGTAGTACTTTGTTTTCAATGGCTTGTAGATTTTTGCAATAAGTATATGAGTTCTTTATGACTAATGTTGAGTCCATGGATTATACACACTCTCACCCTTCCACCATTGCTAGCCTCTCTTGTGCCGCGCAACTTTCGCCGGTACCATAAGCCTCCTTATATCTTCCTCAAAACAGACACAATACCTACCTATCATGGCATTTCCATAGCCATTCCGAGATATATTGCCATGCAACTTTCATCATCATCATATACATGACTTGAGCATTCATTGTCATATTGCTTTGCATGATTGTAAGATAGCTAGCATGATGTTTTCATGGCTTGTCCGTTTTTTGATGTCATTGCTATGCTAGATCATTGCACATCCCGGTACATCGCCGGAGGCATTCATATAGACTCATATCTTTGTTCTAGATATCGAGTTGTAATATTGAGTTGTAAGTAAATAAGTGTGATCATCAGCATTTTCCCAGTGAGGAAAGGATGATGGAGACTATGATTCACCCACAAGTCGGGATGAGACTCCGGACTTTATGAAAAATGAAAGAGGCCAAAGAAGCCCAAATAAAAAAAAGAAGCCAAAGAAGCCCACCAAAAAAAAGAGAAAATAAAAAAATGAGAGAAAAAGAGAGAAGGGGCAATGTTACTATCCTTTTACCACACTTGTGCTTCAGAGTAGCACCATGTTCTTCATAGAGAGAGTCTCCTATGCTTTCACTTTCATATACTAGTGGGAATTTTCATTATAGAACTTGGCTTGTATATTCTGATGATGGGCTTCCTCAAATGCCCGAGGTCTTCATGAGCAAGCAAGTTGGATGCACACCCACTTAGTTTTCAGTTTGAGCTTTCATACATTTATAGCTCTAGTGCATCCGTTGCATGGCAATCCCTACTCACTCACATTGATATCTATTGATGGGCATCTCCATAGCCCATTGGTACGCCTAGTTGATGTGAGACTATCTTCTCCTTTTTGTCTTCTCCACAACCACCATTCTATTCCACCTACAGTGCCATGTCCATGGCTCATGGTCATGTATTGCGTGAAAGTTGAAAAAGTTTGAGATTACTAAAGTATGAAACAATTGCTTGGCTTGTCATCGGGGTTGTGCATGATTAAATGTTTTGTGTGATGAAGATAGAGCAACAGCCAGACTATATGATTTTGTAGGGATAACTTTCTTTGGCCATGTTGTTTTGAAAAGACATGATTGCTTTATTAGTACGCTCGAAGTATTATTGTTTTTATGTCAAATGATAGACTATTGCTTTGAATCACTCGTCTCCTAATATTCATGCCATTTAGACATATGATCAAGATTATGCTAGGTAGCATTCCACATCAAAAATTATCTTTTTATCATTTACCTACTCGAGGACGAGCAGGAATTAAGCTTGGGAATGCTGATACGTCTCCGTCGTATCTATAATTTTTGATTGTTACATGCCAATATTCTTCAACTTTCATATACTTTTGGCAACTTTTTATAGTATTTTTTGGGACTAACATATTGATCCAAATTGCCAATGCAGTTCTGTTTGTTGCATGTTTTATGTTTCGCAGAAACCCAATATCAAATGGAATCCAAACGGGATAAAAACGGACAGAGAATTATTTTGGAATATTTGGGATTTTCCGGAGGAAGAATCAACGCGAAACGATGCCCGAGGTGGCTAGGAGATAGGGGGCGCGCCCATCCCCTGGGCGTGTCTGGCACTCTCCTGGGCCACCCGTAAGGCGGTTGACGCTCTTCTTTTGCCGCAAGAAAGCTAATTTTACGAGAAAAATTAGGGGCAGAATCTCTGGATATAAAAGAAACGGTGAAGGGGCAGAATCAGGGAACAGAGAAACAGAGAGAGACAGAGAGATAGATCCAATCTCGGAGGGTCTCTCGCCCCTCCCAAGCCATGGGAGCCAAGGACTAGAGGGGAAACCCTTCTCCCATCTAGGGAGGAGGTAAGGAAGAAGAAGAAGAAGGGGGCTCTCTCCCCCTTGCTTCTGGTGGCGCCGGAGCGCTACCGGGGGCCATCATCATCACCGTGATCTTCACCAACACCTCCATCATCTTCACCAACATATCCATCACCTTCCCCCTTCTATCTACAGCGGTCCACTCTCCCGAAGCCCGCTGTACCCTCTACTTGAACATGGTGCTTTATGCTTCATATTATTATCCAATGATGTGTTGCCATCCTATGATGTCTGAGTAGATTTTCATTGTCCTACTGGTGATTGATGAATTGCTATGATTGGTTTGAGTTGCATGTTTTATTATTGGTGCTGTCCTATGGTGCTCTCCGTGTCACGCAAGCGTGAGGGATCCCCGCTGTAGGGTTTGCAATATGTTCATGATTTGCTTATGGTGGGTGGCGTGGAGTGAAGCACTGCACCGAGTAAGTAGGTTGTTTATGTATGGGATAAAGGGACTTGATACTTTAATGCTATGGTTGGGTTTTACCTTAATGATCTTTAGTAGTTGTGGATGCTTGCTAGAGTTCCAATCATAAGTGCATATGATCCAAGAAGAGAAAGTATGTTAGCTTATGCCTCTCCCTCAAATAGAATCGCAATAGTGATTACCGGTCTAGTAACGTAGTCAATTGCTTAGGGACAATTCCACAACTCCTACCACCACTTTTCCACACTCGCTATATTTACTTTATTGCTTCTTTATCTAAACAGCCCCTAGTTTATATTTACGTGCTCTTTATTATCTTGCAAACCTATCCTATCACACCTACAAAGTACTTCTAGTTTCATACTTGTTCTAGGTAAAGCGAACACTAAGTGTGTGTAGAGTTGTATCAGTGGTAGATAGGACTTGAGAGAATATTTGTTCTATCTTTAGCTCCTCGTTGGGTTTGACACTCTTACTTATCGGAAGAGGCTACAATTATCCCCTACACTTGTGGGTTATCAGCGAGATGTTTAGGTACAAATGTTCTGCGCCCTTAGGTCCCAGCCCTCGAGCGAGCTCAGCTGCCATTGGTATGCCAGGTCGCGATGTTGTGGTCAAGGCCAGGGGATGAGGGCTGAAGAGCCAGTAAGAGCTCCTGAGTCGCGATGCTCAGGAGCCCCCCTTTTAACGCGCAAGCGAATTGCATGAGAGAGGGAGGAACCCGTGGTAGATTAGGCAAGAAAGGCAGATCAACTCAGGTAAATGCAGAAGGGATACATGCCACTGGGTCAGACCCAAGCAGCTTGGGGATGATGCAGCCCGAGGGGCGCCCCCAGCAAGGTAAGCTAAAAACATAAAAGAGATACATGCTGCAGGGACGGACCCATGCGGCCTAGGAATAATGCAGCACTGAGGGCGCTCCCAGCTGAAATGAACTTGGGGGATGTCACCTGGTTCCGTTGTAGAGGGGGTGTTGGAGTAGCTGAAGATGCGCGGTGAAGAGGCCGTCCCTCACGAGCCACTGGGGCCCTGAGCCTCAGGAGGCTCTGGGGGTCCAGGTGGTTCCTTGAGGACCGTTTCCATATCTGCTAGGACCGCATGGTGCCTAGCCTCCTGAGCCGCCAGGATGCTCCGCAGGTGACACTGGTAGGTGGGAGCCATGTTCGGCAGGCCGAAAGGTATGCAAACGTAGCTGTGCGGCGGACCCTCGCAGCGTCCCAGGCGCGAAGGCCAGAGGCGCTCCTGAGATGCGGCTCGGTTGAGCCCTGGAATGTCAATGCAGATGCGCAACCCACCATCCTCGTCTGGATGGGGTGCCGCACCGGGTAGGCGGCGGTCGCCGCGCATGGCCCTTGCTTCCTGAAGCTCCTGAGTGGTCTTGGCAATGAACTCATGAATGTTGGGCTTTCCACCCCTGTGCCTTTCTGAGGGAAACATGCCGTGAATAACACCTCCAAATGGTGCCAGAGCGCCTTCCTCATGATGATGCAAGGTCTGAGGCCCTCCAGAAGAAAGCCCCTGAGCCCTACCCAAGGAGGGTGCCTGGCACGCCTTCCTATCCGATGGAAGGAGGCGCCCCAGGCACGGGCGCTGATCCTGACGCGGCACCATCAGAGGTGCCGATCTCACATGAGTCCTGGTGCGGAGCGGTTGCTTCTTCTTCTTCTTCTTGGGGATGGCCTCAGGAGGGTTCTCGCCCTTGCTGTCCGGGTCCTCGATTGCTGCAGCTTGGAAGGCACGCTCGAGGGAGCACACCGCATCTCTCTCTTCGTAGGGGACCATGATGATTCTGCCGCTTCCTGGCATCTTGAGGACGTTGTAGCCATGGTGGGTCACCGCCATGAACTTGGCCAGGGCCGGATACCTGAGGATGGCATTGTACGGTAGGTGGATGTGGGCGACGTCGAAGTCGATCAGCTCGGTTCGGTAGTTGTCGCGCTGTCCGAAGGTGACAGGGAGGCGCACCTGCCCTATCAGGGTGGTGGAGCCGTCAGTAACTCCTGAGAAAGGCTTGGTAGGCTGGAGCTGATCGTATGGCACTTGAAGGTTGTCAAACATCTCAACGGACAGGATGTTAAGCCCTGCGCCGCCATCAATGAGGGTCTTGGTGACTTGCACGTTGCTGATGACTGGTGAAAAGAGCATCGGGAGGACGCCAGCAGTAGCCGCGCACTTGAGTTGATCTGCCGAGCTGAAGGTGATGGCGCACTTGGACCACCTGAGCGGGCGTGTGGCCTCGAGCTTGGGGAGGACTGCGTTCACCTCGCGAGCAAACTGCTTGAAGATGCACTGAGAGGTTGGGGCCTAAGCTCCGCCCAAGATGCAAGCGATTGCACGTGGCTCCTGGAAGCCCCCAGCCCCCTCGTCCTTGTGATGGTCGTCATTCCTTCTTGGTGGCGGCAGCGGAGGAAGGCCTGCATTACCCTGCGGGTGGTCCTCGCAAGGCTGATCCCTCCAGGCGCCCTCACGAGGCTGGTCCCTCCAGGCGCCCTCGCAAGGCTGGTCTTGCCAACGATCCTCATGAGGTCGGTCACGCTACTCCTGGCGAGGGCATGGTCATCCCATCGTCCTCCACCACGTCCTCCTCCTCGGCCGCAGCCCCTGTCATTGCGCTCGGGGCGTCGACAAAAGCGTCCTTCTCGAACGGCCCTGAGCTCTTGGCAATCATTGGTATTGTGGGTGTGGAGGTTGTGGTAGGCATAGAACAGTTGGCTGCCCTTGGACGACTCCGGCTGGTCCCTGCCGCGCTTCATGACTAGTTCTGCTGCGAGCACGACTGCTCCCTTGCGCTTCACGTCCTTGGCCTTGGTCTTCTTTTCTTCTGGGTCGGCAGTAGGGAACTCGAGGAGGGAGAGGCGTCCCTTCTCAGCTCTTGCGCACTTGGTCGCCAGGTTGAACAACTCCAGGGATGTGCACAACTCCTCGTGGATGGCGATCTCCTCCTTCATCTTGACATCACGGACGCCATTAGAGAACGCTGAGATGATGGCCTCGTCCGTCACCTTGGGGATCTTGAGGCTGACGTTGTTCAAGCACAGGATGTATTTTTGTAGGGTCTCCCCAAGCTGTTGCTTGATGTGGCGCAGGTCACCCGCGGCCAGGGGGCGGTCGCGAGTGCCCTGGAAGTTGGCGATGAAGTGGTTGCGCATCTCGTCCTAGGAGGAGATTGAGCCAGGAGGCAGGTTCAGGAGCCACGAGCGGGCACCGTCCTTGAGCGCCATGGGAAACCAGTTCGCCATGACTTTCTCGTCTCTGTTAGCCGCCTTGATGCTCAGCTCGTAGAGATGCAAGAACTCCGCGGGGTTGGGGGTGCCGTCGTAGCAAGGAGGCAGGTCCGGCTTGAACTTGCCCGGCCACGCGACGGTGCGCAGCTCGGGGGTGGCGCATCAACCTGCAGTGGTCACCGGGGTCCTTTGCTGATGCGGAGCTTGCTCTTGATGGTACCCGCGCACCGCTGCCAGAGGTAGCACGTGGTCTTGCCTCGCCGGTGCAGGGACGCGGTCTTGTCGTGCCGGTGCAGGGAGCACGGGGGCGCCTTCTTCAGGCTGAGGGATTCCTTGACAGCTTCCTTCTCCTCGCGCGGGCACCGGACGCGGTGGGTCACGTCCAGGGGCCGTGCGCCTTGGTGCCAGGGCACCATCTTGGGGCAGAGGCGGTGGAGGCGCTCTAGGAGCCATGTCGCCCATACCTGGCGGAGGGCGAGGTAGCGAGAGGGACGGAGCAGGAGAGCCCCCTGTGGTGCTGACGAGCTCGGTGATGCGGGTGAGCCATTCTTCATAGAGGTCATCGACGGGGCGGTAACGTAGGAGCTCACGTGCCATAAGCAGCGCGGCCTGCGCGTCCGTAGGAGCGCGATGAGTGTGGGACGACGAACCGGTTGGGGTCAGCAACGGAGTGGCGGTGCGGCCGTCCCACCGCACCGAGGGGTGCAGCAAAGATGCTTGCTGCTTGTTCCCTGCCGGGCCAGTGGCGGCATTGTTGGGGAACGTTGCAGAAAATTAAAATTTTTCCTACGGCTTCACCAAGATCCATCTATGAGTTCATCTAAGCAACGAGTAACGGGAGAGAGTTTGCATCTACATACCACTTGTAGATCGCGTGCGGAAGCTTGCAAGGTGATGATGGAGTCGTACTCGAACGTGATTCAGATCACCGATGCCAAGTGCTGAACGGACAGCACCTCCGCGTTCAACACACGTACGGGACGAGCGACGTCTCCTCCTTCTTGATCCAGCAAGGGAGAAGGAGAGGTTGAGGAAGACAGCACCACCGGCAGCACGACGGCGTGGTGGTGGTGGTGAAGCAAGATCTCACAAGGCTTCACGAGCTCTTACGGAGGAGGAGATGTGTTGGGAGGGAGGGCTGCGCCTGGGAGTTGGTCCAGCAGCCCCCTCCCTCCCCCCTTTATATAGGCCCCTGGGGTGGCGGCCTCGAGATCCAATCTCTAGGGGCGGCGGCCAAGGGGTGGAGTGCCCCCTGCCGGTGGGCGCCCCACCCCTAGGGTTTCAACCCTAGGCGCAGGGGTGGGCCTAGGGGCGCACCAGCCCCTTGTGGGCTGGTTCCTTCCCCTTCAGCCCAGGGGCCCTCCGGATAGGTGGCCCCACCGGTGGACCCGGGACCCTTCCGGTGGTCCCGTGATTTTACCGAAACCCCAAACTTTCCCGATGGTCAAACACCACTTCCTATATATTATTCTTTACCTCCGACCCTTCCGAACTCCTCGTGACGTCCGGATCTCATCCGGACTCGAACAACATTCGTAGTCACATACTTGACTTCCTACTAACCCTAGCGCCACCGAACCTTAGTGTGTAGACCCTACGGGTTCGGGAGACACGCAGACATGACCGAGACGACTCTCGGGCAATAACCAACAGCGGGTCCTGATACCCATGTTGTCTCCCACATGCTCCTCGATGATTTCATCGGTTGAACCACGATGTCGAGGATTCGATCAAACCCCGTATGCAATTCCTTTGTCGATCGATACGTTATTTGCCCGAGACTCGATCGTCGGTATCCCAATACCTTGTTCAGCCTCGTTACGGCAAGTCACTTTACTCGCATCAGTAATGCATGATCCCGTACAACACCTTGGTCACCTTGAGCTCATTATGATGATGCATTACCGAGTGGGCCCAGAGATACCTCTCCGCCATACGGAGTGACAAATCCCAGCCTCGATCCGTGTCAACCCAACAGATACTTTCGGAGATACCGTAATGCACCTTTATAGTCACCCGCCACGTTGTGACGCTTGATACACCCAAGGCACTCCTACGGTAACCGGAGTTACACGATCTCATGGTCGAAGGAAGAGATACTTGACATTGGCAAAGCTTCTAGCAAACGAACTATACGATCTTTTATGCTATGCTTATGATTGTCTTGTCCATCACATCATTCTCCTAATGATGTGATCTCGTTATCAACGACATCCAATGTCCATAGTCGAAACCATGACTATCTATTGATCATAACGAGCTAGTCAACTAGAGGCTCACTAGGGACTCATTGGGTCTAAGTGTTCACACGTGTATTACGATTTCCGGATAATACGCTTATAGCATGAACAAAAGACAATTATCATGAACATTGAAATATAATAATCCTTTTATTATTGCCTCTAGGGCATATTTCCAACAGTCTCCCACTTGCACTAGAGTCACCAATCTAGTTACATTGTGATGAATCGAACACCCATAGAGTTCGGTGTTGATCATGTTTTGCACGCGAGAGAGGTTTAGTCAACGGATCTGCGACATTCAGATCCGTGTGCACTTTGCAAATCTCTATGTCTCCATCTTGAACATTTTCACGGATGGAGTTGAAGCGACGCTTGATGTGCTCGGTCTTCTTGTGAAACCTGGCTCCTTGGCAAGGGCAATAGCTCCGGTGTTGTCACAGAAGAGTTTGATCGGCCCCGACGCATTGGGTATGACTCCTAGGTCGGTGATGAACTCCTTCACCCAAATCGCTTCATGCGCTGCCTCCGAGGCTGCCATGTACTCCGCTTCACATGTAGATCCCGCCACGACGCTTCGCTTGCACCTGCACCACTACCATCGCTCCACCATTCAACATATACACGATCCGGTTTGTGACTTAGAGTCATCCAGATCTGAGTCGAAGCTAGCGTCGACGTAACCCTTTCGACGAGCTCTTCGTCTCCTCCATAAACAAGAAACATGTCCTTTGTCCTTTTCGGTACTTCAGATATTCTTGACCGCTGTCAAAGTGTTCCTTGCGGGATTACTTTGGTATCTTGCAACCAAACTTACGGCAAGGTTTACATCGGTCCAGTACACAAGATGGCATACATAATAGATCCTATGGTGAAGCATAGGGATGACACTCATCTCTTCTTTATCTTTTGCCGTGGTCGGGATCGAGCCGAGCTCAATCTCACACCTTGTAACATAGGCAAGAACCCTTCTTGGACTGATCCATTTTGAACCTCTTCAAAATCTTATCAAGGTATGTGCTTTGTGAAAGACCTATGAGGCGCCTCGATCTATCTCTATAGATTTTGATGCCTAATATATAAGCAGCTTCTCCAAGGTCCTTCATTGAAAAACACTTGTTCAAGTAGGCCTTAATGCTGTCCAGAGTTTCAGTATCATTTCCCATCAAGAGTATGTCATCTACATATAATAGGAGAAATGCTACGGAGCTCCCACTCACTTTCTTGTAAACGCAGCTTCTCCATAAGTCGCAGATAAACCCAAATGCTTTGATCATCTCATCAAAGCGAATGTTCCAACTCCGAGATGCTTGCACCAGCCCATAAATGGATCATTGGAGCTTGCATACTTTGTTAGCGTTCGAGGATCGACAAAACCTTCCGGCTGCATCATATACAACTCTTCCTTAAGATGTCCGTTAAGGAATGCCGTTTTGACGTCCATCTCCCATATCTCATAATCATAGTATGCGGCAATTGCTAACATGATTCGGACGGACTTAAGCTTCGCCACGGAGAGAATGTCTCGTCAGAAGTCAATCCCTTGAACTTGTCGATAACCCTTAGCGACAAGTCGAGCTTTATATATGGTAACATTACCATCCGCGTCCGCCTTCTTCTTAAAAATCCATTTGTTTTCTATCGTCGCCGATCATCGAGCAAGTCTCACAAAGTCCATACTTTGTTTTCATACATGGATTCTATCTCGGATTTCATGGCTCCAAGCCATTTGTTGGAATCTGGGCCCGCCATTGCTTCTTCATAGTTCAAGGTTCATTGTTGTCTAGCAACATGATTTCCATGACAGGTTTCCGTACCACTCAGTGCGGAACGTGTCCTCGTGGACCTTCAAGTTCAGAGTAACTTGATCCAAGTACCTTGATCATCATCATTGTTTTCCTCTTCGCTTGGTGTGGACATCACAGAACGGTTTCTCGCGCTGCACTACTTTCCCGCTCGAGAGGTAGTACTTCATCGAAGTTCTACTTTCCTCCCACTTACTTCTTTCGAGAGAAACTCTTTCTCCAGAAAGCATCCATTCTTGGCAACAAACACCTTGCCTTCGGATCTTAAGTAGAAAGTATACCGATAGCTTCCTTAGGGTATCCTATGAATACGCATTTTTCCGACTTGGGTTCGAGCTTTTCAGTTGAAGTTTCTTGACATAAGCATCGATCCCCAAACTTTTAGAAACGATACTTAGGTTTCTTCCCAAACCATAATTCATACGGTGTCGCCTCAATGGATTTAGACGGTGCCCTATTTAAAGTGAATGTAGCTATCTCTAGAGCGATCCCCAAAATGATAGCGTAAATCGGTAAGAGACATCATAGACCGCACCATATCCAATAGAGTGCGACACGACGCTCGACACACCGTTTCACCGAGGTGTTCCAGCGGCGTGAGTTGTGAAACGATTCCACATTTTCTTAAGTGTGTACCAAATTCGTGACTTAAGTATTCTCCCCACGATCCGATCAGAGGAACTTTATCTTACGGTCACGTTGATTCTCTACTTCACTCTGAAATTCCTTGAACTTTTCAAAGGTCTCAGACTTGTGTTTCATTAAGTAGACATACCCATATCTACTCAAGTCATCGTGAGAGTGAGAACATAACGATATCCTCCATGAGCCTCAACACTCATTGGACCGCACACATCGGTATGTATGATTTCCAACAAGTTGGTTGCTCGCCCATTGTTCGGAGAACGGAGTCTTGGTCATTTTGCCCAAGAGGCATGGTTCACACGTGTCAAACGATTCATAATCAAGAGACTCTAAAAGTCCATCAGATGGAGCTTCTTCATGCGCTTGACACCAATGTGACCAAGGCGGCAAGTGCCACAAGTATGTGGGACTATCGTTATCAACTTTACATCTTTTGGCATCCACACTATGAACATGTGTAATATTACGCTCGAGATTCATTAAGAATAAACCATTGACCATCGGAGCATGACCATAAAACATATCTCTCATATAAATCGAACAACCATTATTCTCAGACTTAAATGAGTAGCCATCTCGTATCAAACGAGATCCAGATACAATGTTCATGCTCAAACTTGGCACTAAATAACAATTATTGAGGTTTAAACTAATCCCGTAGGTAAATGTAGCAGCGTGCCGACGGCGATCACATCGACCCTAGAACCATTCCCGACGCAAGATCGTCACCTCGCCCTTCGCCAGCCTCCGCTTATTCCGTAGCTCTGCTGTGAGTTACAAATATGAGCAACGGCACCGTATCAAATACCCGGGAGTTACTACGAGTAATCGGTAAGGTACTCATCAATTACATGTATATCAAATATACCTTTGGTGTTGCGGCCTTCTTATCCGCTAAGTATTTGGGGCAGTTCCGCTTCAAAGGTTCTTTCCCTTGCAATAAAAGCACTACCTCGTGCTTGGGTCCATTCTTTGACTTCTTCCCGCAACAAGCTTACGGGCGCGGCAACATCTTTGCCGCCCTTCTTGAAGTTCTTCTTACCCTTGCCCTTCTTGAACTTAGTGGTTTTATTGACCATCAACACTTGATGTTCTTTCTGATTTCAGCCTCTCACGACTTCAAAGATCGAGAACACTTCAGAATGGTCTTTACCATCCCCGCATGTTGTAGTTCATCACAAAGCTCTTGTAGCTTGGTGGGAGCGATCGAGGATTCTGTCAATGACCGCCTCATCGGGAGGTTAATGTTCAACTGGGTCATACGAGCGTGCAACCCGGACATCTTCGGATGTGCTCACCGATGTAACTGTTTTCCTCCATCTTACAATCAGTAGAACTTGTCGAGACATCATATCTCTCGACCCGGGCATGAGCTTGGAAAACTAGTTTCAGCTCTTCGAACATCTCATATGCTCCGTGGTGCTCAAAACGCTTTTGGAGCCCCGGTTCTAAGTGTAAAGCATGCCGCACCGAACGAGGGAGTAATCATCAAGACGAAGTTTGCAAGCGCTCATAACGCCTTGGTTCTTCGGGACGGAGCGGCACCTAGCGGTCCTTCTAGGACATATTGCTTCTGGCAGCTATGAGGATGATCTCGTGTTCCGGACCCAATCCGTATAGTTGCTGCCATCATCTTTCAGCTTGGTTTTCTAGGAGCGCGCTGAAGTTCATGTTGACATTAGCGTTGGCCATTGATCTACAAGACATATTTGCAAAGGTTTTAGACTAAGTTCATGATAATAAAGTTCTTAATCAAAATTATGAACTCCCACTTAGATTAGACATCCTCTAGTCATCTAAGTGTTACACGATCCGAGTCGACTAGCCCGTGTCCGATCATCACGTGAGACGGACTAGTCATCATCGGTGAACATCTTCATGTTGATCGTATCTTCCATACGACTCGTGTTCGACCTTTCGTCTCCGTGTTCCGAGGCCATGTCCGCACATGCTAGGCTCGTCAAGTTAACCCTAAGTGTTTTATTTGTGTAAAACTGTCTTACACCCGTTGTATGTGAACGTAAGGATCCATCACACCCGATCATCACGTGGTGCTTAGAAACGATTTAACCGTCGCAACGGTGCACGATTAGGGAGAACACTTCTTGAAATTTTGTAGGGATCATCTTATTTACTACCGTCGTCCTAAGTAAACAAGATGCATAAACATAATAAACATCACATGCAATTATATAGTTGTGACATGATATGGCCAATATCATCAAGCTCCATTGATCTCCATCTTCGGGCTCCATGATCATCTTGTCACCGGCTTGACACCATGATCTCCATCATCATGATCTCCATCATCGTGTCTTCATGAAGTTGTCACGCTAACGACTACTTCTACTTCTATGACTAACGCGTTTAGCAATGAAGTAAAGTAGTTTACATGGCGCTCTTCAATGACACGCAGGTCATACAAAAATAAAGACAACTCCTATGGCTCCTCGCCGTTGTCATACTCATCGACATGCAAGTCGTGAATCCTATTACAAGAACATGATCTCATACATCACAATTCATCATTCATCACAACTTCGCCATATCACATCACATGATCAATCGCTGCAAAAAAAGTTAGACGCCCTCTAGTTGTTGTTGCATCTTTTACGTGGCTGCGATTGGGTTCTAGCAAGAACATTTTCTTACCTACTAATCAAAACAACGTGATTTTGTCAACTTCTATTTACCCTTCATAAGGGCCTTGTTCATCGAATCCGCCCAACTAAAGTGGAGAGACAGACACCCGCCAGCCACCTTATGCAACTAGTGCATGTCACCGGTGGAACCGGTCTCACGAAGCGCACGTAAGGTTGGTCCGGCCGCTTCATCCCACAATACCGCTGAGCAAGAAAAGACTAGTAGAGGCAAGTAAGATGACAAGATCAACGCCCACAACAAATTGTGTTCTACTCTGCATTAGAGAACTACGATAGACCTAGCTCATGATGCCACTGTTGGGGAACGCTGCAGAAAATTAAAATTTTTCCCACGGCTTCACCAAGATCCATCTATGAGTTCATCTAAGCAACGAGTAACGGAGAGAGTTTGCATCTACATACCACTTGTAGATCGCGTGCGGAAGCTTGCAAGGTGATGATGGAGTCGACTCGAACGTGATTCAGATCACCGATGCCAAGTGTCAAGGACAGCACCTCGCGCTCAACACACGTGACGGGACGAGCGACGCCTCCTCCTTCTTGATCCAGCAAGGGAGAAGGAGAGGTTGAGGAAGACAGACCACCGCAGCAAGACGACGGCGTGGTGGTGGTGGTGAAGCAAGATCTCGGCAGGCTTCACGAGCTCTACGGAGGAGGAGATGTGTTGGGAGGGAGGGCTGCGCCTTGGGAGTTGGTCCAGCAGCCCCCTCCCCCCTTTATATAGGCCTCAGAAGTGGCTGCCCCGAGATCCAATCCTGTGGGGCGGCGGCCAAGGGGGTGGAGTGCCCCTGCCGGTGGGCGCCCCACCCCTAGGGTTTCAACCCTAGGCGCAGGGTGGGCCCTAGGGGCGCACCAGCCCCTTGTGGGCTGGTTCCTTCCCCTTCAGCCCACGGGCCCTCCGGATAGGTGGCCCCACCGGTGGACCTCGACCCTTCCGTGGTCCGTGATTTTACCGAAACCCCAAACTTTCCCGATGGTCAAACACCACTTCCTATATATTATTCTTTACCTCCCGACCCTTCCGAACTCCTCGTGACGTCAGGGATCTCATCCGGACTCGAACAACATTCGTAGTCACATACTTGACTTCCTACTAACCCTAGCGCCACCGAACCTTATGTGTAGACCCTACGGGTTCGGAGACACGCAGACATGACCGAGACGACTCTCGGCAATAACCAACAGCGGGTCCGATACCCATGTTGGCTCCTACATGCTCCTCGATGATTTCATCGGTTGAACCACGATGTCGAGGATTCGATCAAACCTCGTATGCAATTCCTTTGTCATCGATACGTTATTGCGCCCGAGACTCGATCGTCGGTATCCCAATACCTTGTTCGGCCTCGTTATCGCAAGTCACTTTACTCGCATCAGTAATGCATGATCCCGTACAACACCTTGGTCACCTTGAGCTCATTATGATGATGCATTACCGAGTGGGCCCAGAGATACCTCTCCGTCATACGGAGTGACAAATCCCGCCTCGATCCGTGTCAACCCAATGATACTTTCGGAGATACCGTAATGCACCTTTATAGTCACCCGATTCGTTGTGACGTTTGATACACCCAAGGCACTCCTACGGTAACCGGAGTTACACGATCTCATGGTCGAAGGAAGAGATACTTGACATTGGCAAAGCTTCTAGCAAACGAACTATACGATCTTTTATGCTATGCTTATGATTGTCTTGTCCATCACATCATTCTCCTAATGATGTGATCTCGTTATCAACGACATCCAATGTCCATAGTCGAAACCATGACTATCTATTGATCATAACGAGCTAGTCAACTAGAGGCTCACTAGGGACTCATTGGGTCTAAGTGTTCACACGTGTATTACGATTTCCGGATAATACAGTTATAGCATGAACAAAAGACAATTATCATGAACATTGAAATATAATAATCCTTTTATTATTGCCTCTAGGGCATATTTCCAACAGGCATTGGCGGCAGGCGACGAAGAATGACGGGGAGGCCCGCCGATAGGAGCCGTTTGGGCGACGCGAGCGGCGAGAGCGGCCCGGTGCTCAGCACGGGTTCAGCGGGCGTCAGACATGGATGCGATGAAGCGATGGGACGCGGATCAGCGGAAGGAAGACTTCGGCGCACCCCTACCTGGCGCGCCAAATGTCGGATTTCGGGTTCCGGCAAAACCTTGAGGTTCGAACACTGGGGTGCGCACGAAGGTTTCCCCCTACCAAATCTCACTCTCAGCCTCGCCGCGATCCCTAAGCTTAACTCGACAAACTCACAACACAAGAGACACAAGATTTATACAGGTTCGGGCCACCGTTGTGGTGTAATACCCTACTCCTGTGTGGTGGTGGTGGATTGCCTCTTGGGATGATGATGAACAGTACAAGGGAAGAACAGCCTCTGGGGGAGTGGTGTTCTTGAGCTAGTGCGGTGTGAGGATGAACTGGATCCCGTCCCCTTCTACTGTGGTGGCTAGCCCTATTTATAGAGACCCTGGTCCTCTTCCCAAATATTGAGCGGGAAGGGATCCAACAATGGCCATTTTGAAAGGGGACAGCTAGTACAAGCTATCCTGACTAAAGGTGGTCTTCGCCTGCCAAAGGCGCTGGCGATGACGCTGTCTTGGGCTCCACGATGAACTCCGTCCTGCCGTCCTGTTGGTCTTGGTCTTGTTTCACCGATATGGAAACCTTTGCCTGATGCCTCGGCACTCCGCGCCCGCGCTTTCCCCCTTAGCACCAATGGGGAAACAAGGACACTACACGCGCTGGCGCCCGCCTGGCCTTGGTCATCATGGCTTGTGTCACGGGAACCTCGCGAGGTACCCTTTGCCTTGATCTCTCCGCCTCCTCGCGAGCCTGCCTAGCAAGGCCGCTCCTGAGGAGGCCTTGTGTCGTCCGCCCCGCGAGGCTTGGCCCCTTGCGAGGGTCTTAAGTGTTGGTTGATGAAGACGGGCCGTACTGGCCCACTGGGAGCCACGTTGCGGGCCGCAGGAAGGCAAGTCTGGGGACCCCCGTTTCCAGAATGCCGACACAACCCTATTCTGCGAGGATGTGAAAAATTGAGAAGAGGGGTCTAGAGGGGGATTATACCCTTAACAATAAAAAGTGGCACTTTTTACAGTTCTCAAGTTAAGATTGAGTTTACCACATGTTAATAGGCATACAATACATTCTACACATGTATAGCAAGAGTATGGGCAGCAGAAAGAGTAAAGCATCCAATTGCAAGAATGTAAGGGGATGGGAATTGGAGTGTGCAAACGCAATGGAGACGCTGAGATTTTTGGCATGGTTCCGATAGGTGGTGCTATCGTTCGTCCACGTTGATGGAGACTTCAACTTACAAAGGGTAACATAGTCCATGGAGGGCTCCACCCACGAAGGGTCCACGAAGAAGCAATCTTTTCTATCCCACCATGGCCATCATCCACGAAGGCCTGGCCTCACTCGGGTAGATCTTCATGGTATGCGATCTCCTTGCCCTTACAAACTTCATGGTTCAACTCCACATCATGTCGGAGGCTCCCAAGGGACACCTAACCAATCTAGGAGACACCACTCTCCAGAAGGTAATAGACGGTGTGATGATGATGAACTCCTTGCTCTTATGCTTCAAATGATAGTCTCCCCAACACTCAACTCTCTCTCACAGATTTGGCTATGGTGGAAGAAGAATTTGAGTGGAAAGCAACTTGGGGAAGGCTGGAAATCAAGGTTCAAGTGGTAGGAATGGAATCTCTTGTTCTCAACACATGAGTAGGTGCTTCTCTCTCAGAAAATAAGTAGTGGAAGTGTAGGCACGTTCTGATGGCTCTCTTACTAAGTAAGAGGGGATGGAGGGGTATATATAGCCTCCACACAAAATCCAACCGTTACACACTTTTGACTCAACTCAGTAGCACCAATCAGAAATCTCGGTGGCACCGACCTGTGTAAAAGATATGAACATTAGGAATCTCAGTGGAACCGACTGGAAACATCTCGGAGGGACCGATGTGCAATGGAAAAGGAAGCCTTGTTTCGGTGGCACTGATTGCATCAACTCGGTAGAATCTAAGTGAAAAAGCAATAAGGCAAAAGAAAGGTTGGCGAGCCGTCTCGGTAGCACCGATTGCATAACTCGGTAAGACCAAAATAATTGCAACTGGTTACAGAAGGTTTGACAAGCCATCTCGGTGGGACCAATTGCAAAACTCGATAAGACCAAAATATTTGCAACAAGTTAAAGAGAGTTGGCAAGCCATCCCGGTGGTGGGGGATTCAATTTGTTAGGGTTTGGCTGTGGCAGTGTCCATATGAACTCAATGGGTCCGGATAGGTATGTTTCGATGGGGCCGACTTGGAACGTACGGTTTTGGACAGATTTGGATAGAGAAAGTGACTGAGGGTTTTGGAGCAATATCACTAAGCACTTGAGCAAACAAATCATTATCAAAACCTCATCCCCTTTTAATAGTATTGGCTTTCCTATGGACTCAATGTGATCTTTGATCACTTAACAAAAAATGTAGAGTCTTGAACTTTTTCCAATCCATGTCCTTAGCATTTTGAGGGGGTTCCACATCCTCTTGTCCTTTCCATGCCACTGTTGAACTTATCTAAAATATACTAGATACTACTATTAGTCCAACAAAAGATATGTTGACATTAATTACCCAAACCACGAAGGGAGCACTTGTGCATTAAGGATGCAAGCTTTAAGGGAACAAACTCCCTAAGGATTTGTTTCACTGCAAGTGGAGGACAACGCACAATAACAAACCCATGTTGGGGATTTTACTAGCACATGGGATTCCCTTCTCCCATGGGTATAATATCCTCCATTTCCTTTGGCTGTTTGACAACATGCAACTGCGGGTTCGCTCCAGGCACACAAACAAGTATGTATTCAGATGAAAACCATAATTTGTAAATATTGCAGCGAGTAGTAATCTATAACTCGAATCAAGTTGTTATCTGGACCATTTTCATGTCCCAGAACAAGAGCAATCGTTATAAATAAGAGCATCACTTCTCAACAAGTTCTAAATTTTAGAACTACAAGGTGAATACAAATAGGAACGAATCGATTTTATCTAGCAGAAATGTAAGAACTGCGGGGTTGTCTTAGACTTATCTCTCAAAACAAACAAAAACTAAACTCGTCATGTCTGGGGTGGCGATACTTTTGAAGAGGTAAGTTGTGTTGGAAATATGCCCTAGAGGCAATAATAAAAGGTTATTATTATATTTCTTTGTTCATGATAATGGTCCATTATTCATGCTATAACTGTATTATCCGGAAATCGTAATACACATTTGAATACATAGACCACAACATGTCCCTAGTAAGCCTCTAGTTGACTAGCTCATTGATCAACAGATAGTCATGGTTTCCTGACTATGGACATTGGATGTCGTTGATCCTAATGATGTGATGGACAAGACCCAATCCTAAGCATAGCTCAAAGATCGTGTAGTTCGTTTAGCTAGAGCTTTTCCAAGTGTCAAGTATCATTTCCTTAGACCATGAGATTGTGCAACTCCCGGATACCATAGGAGTGATTTGGATGTGCCAAACGTCACAACGTAACTGGGTGACTATAAAGGTGCACTACGGGTATCTCCGAAAGTGTCTGTTGGGTTGGCACGAATCGAGACAGGGATTTGTCACTTCGTATGAAGGAGATGTATCTCTGGGCCCACTCGGTAATGCATCATCATAATGAGCTCAATGTGACCAAGTGTCCGTCACGGATCATGCATTACGGTACGAGTAAAGTGATTTTGCGATAACGAGACCGAACGAGGTATTGGGATACCGACGATCGAGTCTCGGGCAAGTAACGTACCGGTTGACAAAGGGAATTGAATATGGGATTGATTGAATCCTCGACATCGTGGTTCATCCGATGAGATCATAGAGGAGCGTGTGGGAGCCAACATGGGTATCCAGATCCCGCTGTTGGTTATTGACCGGAGAGGCGTCTCGGTCATGTCTGCATGTCTCCCGAACCCGTAGGGTCTACACACTTAAGGTTCGGTGATGCTAGGGTTGTAGAGATATGGATATGCAGTAACCTGAATGTTGTTCAGACTCCGGGATGAGATCCTGGACGTCACGAGGAGTTTCGAAATGGTCCGGAGGTGAAGAATTATATATAGGAAGTACTGTTTCGGCCATCGGGAGAGTTTCGGGGGTCACCGGTATTGTACCGGGACCACCGGAAGGGTCCCGGGGGTCCACCGGGTGGGGCCACCTATCCCGGAGGGCCCCGTGGGATGAAGTGCGGAGGGAACCAGCCCCTGGTGGGCTGGTGCGCCCCCCCGCGCCTAGGGTTGCGAACCCTAGGGGAGGGGGCGCCTCCACTTGCCTTGGGGGGCAAGGCTCCCCCCTTGGCCGCCGCCCCCCTAGGTGATCCCATCTCCAAGGGCTGGTGCCCCCCTGGGGACCCTATATAAAGAGGGGGGAGGGAGGGCAGCCGCACCCTTGCATCTGGCGCCTCCTTTCCCCCTTGCTACACCTCTCCCTCCCGCAGACGCTTGGCGAAGCCCTGCCGGATCCCTGCTGCATCCACCACCATGCCGTCGTGCTGCTGGATCTTCATCAAACTCTCCTTCCCCCTTGCTGGATCAAGAAGGAGGAGACGTCATGCTGACCGTACGTGTGTTGAACACGGAGGTTCCGTCCGTTCGGCGCTAGGATCTCCGGTGATTTGGATCACGACGAGTACGACTCCCTCAACCCCGTTCTCTTGAACGCTTCTGCTCGCGATCTACAAGGGTATGTAGATGCACTCTTCTCCCTCGTTGCTTGTTGAACTCCTAGATTGATCTTGATGAACATAGGATATTTTTTATTTTATGCAACGTTCCCCAACAGTGGCATCATGAGCTAGGTCTTTGCGTAGTTCTCTTTGCACGAGTAGAACACAATTTGTTGTGGGCGTAGATGTTGACAACTTTCTTGCCACTACTAGTCTTATTTTGCTTCAGCGGTATTGTGGGATGAAGCGGCCCGGACCGACCTTACACGTACGCTTACGTGAGACAGGTTTCACCGACTAACATGCACTAGTTGCATAAGGTGGCTAGCGGGTGTCTGTCTCTCCCACTTTAGTTGGAGCGGATTCGATGAAAAGGGTCCTTACGAAGGGTAAATAGAAGTTGGCAAATCACGTTGTGGCTTTGACATAGGTAAGAAAACGTTCTTGCCAGATCACCTATAGAAGCCACGTAAAAACTTGCAACAACAATTAGAGGACGTCTAACTTGTTTTTGCAGCAAGTGTTTTGTGATGTGATATGGCCAAAGGATGTGATGTATGAGATGATCATGTTCTTGTAAAAGGATTCATGACTTTCATGTCGATGAGTATGACAACCGGCAGGAGCCATAGGAGTTGTCTTTATTTTTGTATGACATGCGTGTCATTGAAGAACGCCATGTAAACTACTTTACTTTATTGCTAAATGTGTTAGCCATAGAAGTAGAAGTAGTCGTTGGCGTGACAACTTCATGAAGACACGATGATGGAGATCATGGTGTCATGCCGGTGACGAAGATGAACATGGCGCCCCGAAGATGGAGATCAAAGGAGCAATATGATATTGGCCATATCATGTCACTATTTGATTGCATGTGATGTTTATCATGTTTTTCATCTTGTTTACTTAGAACGACGGTAGTAAATAAGATGATCCCTCATAATAATTTCAAGAAAAGTGTTCCCCCTAACTGTGCACCGTTGCGAAGGTTCGTTGTTTCGAAGCACCACGTGATGATCTGGTGTGATAGATCCTAACATTCGAATACAACGGGTGTAAGCCAGATTTACACACGCAATACACTTAGGTTAACTTGACGAGCCTAGCATGTACGCACATGGCCTCGAACATGGAAGACCGAAGGTCGAACATGAGTCGATAGAAGATACGATCAACATGAAGATGTTCACCGATGATAACTAGTCCGCCTCACGTGATGATCGGACACGGGCTAGTTGACTCGGATCATGGATCACTTAGATGACTAGAGGGATGTCTATCGAGTGGGAGTTCATTATTTGATTAGATGAACTTAAGTATCATGAACTTAGTCTAAAATCTTGCAATATGTCTTGTAGATCAAATGGCCCACGCTAATGTTGCCTCAACATCAATGCATTCCTAGAGAAAACAAAGCTGAAAGACGATGGCAGCAACTATACGGACTGGGTCCGGAACTTGAGGATCATCCTCATAGCTGCCAAGAAAGCATATGTCCTAGATGCACCGCTAGGTGAAGCACCCATTTTCCCAGCAACTCAAGACGTTATGAACGCCTGGCAGTCGCATAGTGATGATTACTCCCTGGTTCAGTGCGGCATGCTTTACAGCTTAGAACCAGGGCTCCAAAAGCGTTTTGAGCAGCACAGAGCATATGAGATGTTCCAAGAGCTGAGAATGGTTTTCCAAGCTCATGCCCGGGTCAAGAGATATGAAGTCTCCGACAAGTTCTACAGTTGTAAGATGGAGGAGAATGGTTCTGTCAGCGAGCACATACTCAAGATGTCTGGGTTGCACAACTGCTTATCTCAACTGGGGTTAATCTCCGGATGACGCGGTGGTCGGCTGTAATCCTCCGCCGCTCCCACCTAGCTACAAGAGCTTTCGATGAATTTCAATATGCAGGGATGGAGAAACCATTCGAGGTATATTCAATGCTGAAATCAGCGGAGGTGGAGATAAAAAGGAACATCAAGTGTTGATGGTGAATAAAACCACTAAGTTCAAGAAAGGCAAGGGTAAGAAGAACTTCAAGAAGGACGGCAAGGAGTTGCCGCTACCGATAAGCCGCTTGCTGGGAAGAAGTCAAGTAATGGACCCAAGCCTGAAACTGAGTGCTTTTATTGCAAGGGAAGCGGACGCTCGAAGCGGAACTGCCCCAAGTACTTAGCGGACAAGAAGGCCGACAAAACCAAAGGTATATGTGATATACATGTAATTGACGGTACCTTACCAAAGGCTCATAGTAGCTCCCGGTATTTGATACCGTGCGGTTGCTCATATTTGTAACTCAAAGGTGAGCTGCGGAATAAGCGGAGGTCGGCGAAGGACGAAGCGACGACGCGCTGCCGGGAATGGTTCCGTGGTCGATGTGATCGCCGTCGGCACGCTACCTCTACATTTACCTACGGGATTAGTTTTGAACCTCAATAATTGTTATTTAGTACCAGCTTTGAGCATGAACATTGTATCAGGATCTCATTTAATTCGAGATGGCTACTCATTTAAATTTGAGAATAATGGTTGTTCTATTTATATGAGTGATATGTTTTATGGTCATGCCCCGCTGGTGAATGGTTTATTCTTAATGAATCTCGAGCGCAATGTTACACATATTCATAGTGTGAATACTAAAAGATGTAAAGTTGATAACGATAGTCCCACATACTTGTGTAATCGCCGCCTTTGGTCACATTGGTGTCAAGCGCATGAAGAAGCTCCATGCTGATGCACTTTTAGAGTCTCTAGATTATGAATCGTTTGACACATGCGAGCCATGCCTCATGGGCAAGATGACCAAGACTCGGTTCTCCGAAACAATGGAGCGAGCAACCAACTTATTGGAAATCATACATACTGATGTGTGCGGTCCAATGAGCGTTGAGGCTCACGGAGGATATCATTATGTTCTCACTCTCACTGATGACTTGAGTAGATATGGGTATGTCTACTTGATGAAACACAAGTCTGAGACCTTTGAAAAGTTCAAGGAATTTCAGAATGAGGTAGAGAATCAATGTGACAGAAAGATAAAGTTCTTACGATCAGATTGTGGGGGTGAATATTTGAGTCACGAATTTGGTACACACTTAAGGAAATGTGGAATCGTTTCACAACTCACGCCGCCTGGAACACCTCAGTGAAATGGTGTGTCCGAATGTCGTAATCGCACTCTATTGGATATGGTGCGATCTATGATGTCACTTACCGATTTACCGCTATCATTTTGGGGATACACTCTAGAGACAGCTACATTCACTTTAAATAGGGCACCGTCTAAATCCGTTGAGACGACACCATATGAATTATGGTTTGGGAAGAAACCTAAGCTGTCGTTTCTAAAAGTTTGGGGATGCGATGCTTATGTCAAGAAACTTCAACCTGAGAAGCTCGAACCCAAGTCGGAAGAATGCGTCTTCATAGGATACCCTAAGGAAACCATTGGGTATACTTTCTACTTAAGATCCGAGGGCAAGATCTTTGTTGCCAAAAAACGGGTCCTTTCTGGAGAAAGAGTTTCTCTCGAAAGAATTAAGTGGGAGGAAAGTGGAACTTGATGAAGTACTGCCTCTTGAACCGATGAGTACCGCAGCTCAGGAAGATGTTCCTCTGGTGCCTGCAATGACAAGAGAGGAGGTTAAGGATGATGATCAAGATACTTCGGATCAAGCTCTTACTAAACTTCGAAGGTCCACAAGGACACGTTCCGCACTAGAGTGGTAAGGCAACCCTGTCTTAGAAATCATGTTGTTAGACAACGGGGAACCTTCGAACTATGAAGAAGCGATGGCGGGCCCAGATTCCAACAAATGGCTTGAAGCCATGCAATCTGAGATAGGATCCATGTATGAAAACAAAGTGTGGACTTTGACAGACTTGCCCGATGATCGGCAAGCAATAGAAAACAAATGGATCTTTAAGAAGAAGACGGACGTGGATGGTAATGTCACCATATATAAGGCTCGACTTGTCGCTAAGGGTTATCGACAAGTTCAAGGGATTGACTACGATGAGACATTCTCTCCAGCGCTCCATCTATGGGCTGGTGCAAGCATCTTGGAGTTGGAACATTCGCTTTAATGAGATGATTAAAGCGCTTAGTTTATGAGACTTATGGAGAAGCCTCGTTTACAAGAAAGTGAGTGGGAGCTCAGAGCATTTCTCATATTATATGTGGATGACATACTTTTGATGGGAAATGATATAGAACTTTTGGATAGCATAAAGGCCTACTTGAATAAGTGTTTTTCAATGAAGGACCTTGGAGAAGCTGCTTACATATTAGGCATCAAAATCTATAGAGATAGATCAAGACGCCTCATAGGTCTTTCACAAAGCACATACCTTGATAAGATATTGAAGAAGTTCAATATGGATCAGTCCAAGAAGGGTTCTTGCCTATGTTGCAAGGTGTGAAATTGAGCTCAGCTCAATGCCCCACCACGGCGTAAGATAGAGAAAAGATGAGTGTCGCCCCTATGCCTCAGCCATAGGGTCTATCATGTATGCAATGACCTGTACTGCACTGATATAAACCTTGCCGTAAGTTTGATAGGAAGGTACCAAAGTAATCCCGACATGGAACATCGACAGCGGTCAAGAACATCCTTAAGCACCGAAAAGGACTAAGGACATGTTTCTCAGATATGGAGGTGATGAAGAGCTCGTCAGAAGGGTTACGCCGACGCTAGCTTCGACACAGATCTCGATGACTCTAAGTCACAAACCGGATACGTGTATATTTTGAATGGTGGGGCAGGAAGCTGGTGTAGTTGCAAGCAGAGCGTTGTGGCGGGATCTACATGTGAAGCGGAGTACATGGCAGCCTTGGAGGCAGCACATGAAGCAATCTGGGTGAAGGAGTTCATCACCGACCTAGGAGTCATACCCAATGCGTTGGGGCCGATTACACTCTTTCGTGACAACAATGGAGCTATTGCACTTGCCAAGGAGCCTGTGTTTCACAAGAAGACCAGCACATCAAGTTGCCGCTCAACTCCATCGCTGAAAATGTTCAAGATGGAGACATAGATATTTGTAAAGTACATACGAACCTGAATGTAGCAGATCCGTTGACTAAACCTCTCCCTAGAGCAAAATATGATCAACACCAGCACGCAATGGGTGTTTGATACATCACAATGTAACTAGATTATTGACTCTAGTGCAAGTGGGAGACTGTTGGAAATATGCCCTAGAGGCAATAATAAATGGTTATTATTATATTTCTTTGTTCATGATAATTGTCCATTATTCATGCTATAACTGTATTATCCGAAAATCATAATACGCGTGTGAATACATAGACCACAACATGTCCCTAGTAAGCCTCTAGTTGACTAGCTCGTTGATCAATAGATAGTCATGGTTTCCTGACTATGGACACTGGATGTCGTTGATAACGGGATCACATCATTAGGAGAATGATGTGATGGACAAGACCCAATCCTAAGCATAGCTCAAAGATCGTGTAGTTCGTTTAGCTAGAGCTTTTACAAGTGTCAAGTATCATTTCCTTAGACCATGAGATTGTGCAACTCCCGGATACCATAGGAGTACTTTGGGTGTGCCAAACGTCACAACGTAACTGGGTGACTATAAAGGTGCACTACGGGTATCTCCGAAAGTGTCTGTTGGGTTGGCATGAATCGAGACTGGGATTTGTCACTCCGTATGACGGAGAGGTGTAAGTGCATCTAGTGCCACCCCTAGTTGGTTTTGGAGTATTGACGACAAAGTTGGTTGAGGGACTAATGCGTTTGTGAGAATTGCAGGACAACGCAGGTAGTGTCCCTCATTGATTCGGTTTACTTACCGGAGATGACCCCTAAAAATGTATGAAGACATTGAAGACAAGGGTGGTATGAGAAGATATTCATATTGAAGACTATGACATGAGAAGACATTACGTGAAGACTATGGAGCGCGAAGACTCTGTGGTTTTGTTGTTTCCTTTTCTTCTTTGTTGAGTCATAGGAACCACCGTACTGTTAAGTGGGGTCCAAGTGAACTAAGTCAGAGTGACTGAAGTGATGCTCAACCCAAATCCTGTCTTCGAGTGAAGAAAATGAGAACAAATCTTATCCAGAGTGGATGAGTCACTTTACTTGTAGCCCAAGTAAAGTTGTCGCGTGTGTTTGAAATCGACCGCTGAACACGTGTCGGTTCCTTAGTGACCCAAAGGTCATTTCGACAAATCAGGTCGGGTTGCCTTGTGGCTACAAATAGCCCACCCCTACACCATAAATTGGTGGCTGCTCGAGTTTGTGCACGCCTTTTGTCGCTTGAGAGCAACCCACCTCAAGCATTTGAGAGAGAGAATCCTTGCGAGGACAAAGCCCAAACACCTGTGAGCCAAAGAGTGTTAGGCATCATCAAGTCTTTTGTCTCAGGTGACTCAAGACTTATTACACTTGAGGACTGTGAATCCTCCGGCCGGTTAGGCGCCGCTTCTCGAGCATCCAAGAGTCATTGTGGATTGCCGTGAACGAAGTCTCAGAAGGTTTGGAAGTCTCCTTGAAGACTTACCAGAGTGATTGGGTGAGGACTGGGTGTCCTTAGCTCAAGGGGAATAAGGTGAAGACACGGTCTTCGAAGTTAAATCTCAGCCTCCCTAACCAGACGCATAGCTTGTCACAAAGAATCGGAAATGGTCCAACAAACTCGTGGTCTTCAACAAGTTTAATGGTTCCATCCCTTTCCATCCTTTACTTAAGTTTGTCTTCGTGAAGTCATTGCCTATCTGTGTATCTGTTTGACTTCATTGGTTGACTACTACTGTTGATTGGCTTCATACTATCTTCCATCCTGATCCTTACTACTTAGATGCTATTAGTCCTGTACTTTCACATCATTGCATACTTGACTATGGCTTGCTTATGGTAGTTTATTTTCCGCTGCATATCAACTAGGTCATTTCTATTGTTTGTCTTTGAAACTTCTAAGTTTTGAAGACTTTCATAAAAATCGCCTATTCACCCCCCTCTAGTCGATACTAGCACTTTCAATTGGTATTAGAGCAAGGTACTCCCTTGTTCTGTGTGATTCGGTTTAACCACCTGGAGTTTCAGCTATGTCGACTATAGGATTGAGGAACATATCTTGTCCCACCTTTGACGGTCATGAGTATCCCCGGTGGAAGGCCATGATGAAGAAGCTACTCATGTCCATGGGTAGCGAACTGTGGACCGTCACTGAGATTGAACTCACTGATCTATGCAAGATGGCGGAGGCCGATGACATTCGCAAGTACACTCTATTGAACCTTACAGCGAAGGATGTCATCTGCTCTCATCTGTCCCGAAATCAGTTCAGGAATGTTATGCACCTCAATCATGCGAAGCTAATCTGGGACCGGCTTTCTGAGGTCTATGAAGGTCATTGCACTCGTCATGATCCGTGGTTTGAGGACTACAAGGAGTCTCTCAAGGAGATGACCTTTGCACCTGAATTATCATCATCCTCATCATGCCACATGGCAAAGGGTGAAAAGGTAACTGAATGCTACCTCTCTGAATCTAGCGATGATGAATCAGGTGATGAATTTGGCCCCAGTTATGACAAGCTTGCTTCCCTTGCCACTAAACAGCAAAGAATCTTGGAAAAGGTTCAAGACATGCTTAGTAAGAGCGATGATATGTTGGGTGAAGAAATGGACCAGTCAAAATCTTTGGCTGATGGTCTTCAGAGACTTCATGCCAAGTTTGACGCCATTCAAGATCAACATAATGCTCTCTTATCTGATCATGAAAAGCTTTCTTCTGAATGTCTTCAAAGAAAGCTAGACCTTGAAAAGATAAGAGTGGATTATGAAGATCTTCAGAAGGAGCGTGATTCATTACTTGCTCAACAAATCATCGTTACACAAAATGGATTTGAACCACCATGTCTAAAATGCATTGAGCGTGATAACGCTACATCCGCTGTCAATGTTCCATCGCTGCCATCGTTTCATTGTCTTCACCTACCGACGTGGTCACTAACCCTCTCAAGGAGGATACCACCGCTATTGTCGATGAAAATGCTATGTTGAAGACATTGCTTGAAACAGGATGTACAAAAGTTTGAAGGGACATCGACACTCTGCGATGTCCTCAAAAGCAGATTTTGAACCGAAACCCTAGGAAAGAGGGTGTTGGGTCTGAGAGGAAAATGAATGTTGATGGCTCGCATCGAAGCCTGAGTAGTACCCCAAAACCACATGGGTTGCTGCAAAGGAACCTTCAAGAGATCCATCCACTTTATCCGGCTTTACTTGTGCTAATCCTATTATCATTGATGAATCCTTTGATGCAAACTATAAGCTGTTCAAGAATCGTAATGGTGAAGTGTTTGCTGTACATTGGTACTAATCGCAGGAATGGACCACCTATGAAGAAGATCTGGGTACCTAAGCAAGACATTGAGAATCTTCCGTGAATGTCGCCATGACACCACCAAGGAAGAAGACAAACCCTGCACCTATAGCTTCATGTGGCCCAAAGGCTTCATCTGATACATGACTCACATGAGTCACCCTAACGCCAATGTTTTGCAGGAAATCATGCTCGATTTATGAATATGAGCGTGTATCTTCGAACCGCTATGTTCAGTAGGACTAAGAACTTTTTCGCTTATTCATATGAGTATCATTCATCTCCGCAAGGCTATTTGCTAGGGCTCCAAAGCCAAAATTCTCGATGCTGCACTTAGACTCATTGCTTCTAAGTCACCCCTCAAGATGTGGGTGGCAAAGAAGAACTAACTCTCTTTTGCGTATCACGGTCTCCACCAAGCAATCAATGGCGTCCGATACTATTGTGGGGACCTAAAACACATTTAGGACACATGATAAAATGTCATTCTATATACTTCAGATCTCAGACGCTTATCACCATACTATATGTCCTAACTTTGATATAAGCTGTGACAATCCCTATATGTGTCAAATGCTTATGCTTCACAACACTCTTGTGAAGCCTATCCTCCTAACTACACTGTAGGGTACATCACCAAAAGCTTCAGAATGGATAATGGACAGTGGATGCACTAATCATATGACTGGTGATCGAAGTCTTCTCATGGACTCAACCTTACGTCCATCCGACAAGAGTCACATCACATTTGCTGACACTGGTAAAAGCAAGGTATTGGGTCTAGGTAGAGTTGCAATCTCAAAGGATCAACACATGGATAAAGTGATGCTTGTTGAATCCCTTGGTTTCAACTTAATGTCTGTCTCAATGCTTTGTGACTTGAACATGATTGTGCTATTTGGAAAATATCACTGCCTTGTACTAATGGAATATGACAAGTCTCTAGTCTATGAAGGGTATCGAAAAGATGATCTATACATGGTAGATTTCTCAGCAGGTCCACAGCTTGCCGTATGTCTTCTCACAAAAGCTTCAGAATGCTGGCTCTGGCATCAAAGGCTAGGACATGCTGGCATGAGGAACTTACACTCACTCGTCAAGAAGAAGCACGTCATTGGCATCGAGGATGTCAAGTTCAAGAAGGATCATCTGTGTGGTGCCTGTGAAGCTGGAAAGATGACAAGGGCAAAGCACCCCTCAAAGACAATCATGACAACATCTCAACCCTTCGAGCTGTTACACATGGACTTATTTGGACCTACTCACCCCTCAAAGATTCACTTGGAGAAGCTTTGTTGATGACTACTCAAGATACACATGGGTTCATATAATTCTTGCCCAAGTGAATCTATCAAGCTGATGGGAACTGGTGAAATCATGCCCTCTGAAGCACAGCCTGAAGAGGAACTTATCATCTCTGCACCAAATCAACCTGAAGACAATGCTCAGACCGAAGACAATCCTCCCAATAATGATAATGATCAGCAAGAGCAAAGTCTTCGTCCTATTCATCCTCGTGTTGCAAATGAAGTTCAAATAGAGAAGATAATTGAAAGCATCAATGCACCTGGTCCACTCACTCGGTCAAGAGCAACACAGCTAGCAAATTTCTGTGGGCACTTTTCATTTGTGTCAATATCAGAACCCAAGAAAGTTGCTGAAGCTTTTATGGAACCTGAATGGATTCAAGCCATGCAAGAAGAACTTCAACAGTTCAAGCTGAATAATGTTTGGGAACTTGTCAAGTTTAATTCGACCTCGCAAGCATAACATTATTGGAACAAAATGGATATATCGAAACAAGCAAGATGAGCATGGTCAAGTCGTCAGAAACAAAGCACGTCTTGTGGCTCAAGGATATACTCAAGTTGAAGGAATTGACTTTGATGAAACATTCTCTCCTGTTGCTAGGCTTGAAGCTATTCGCATGCTGCTAGCCTACGCTAATCATCAGAACATATTGCTATATCAAATGGATGTGAAGAGTGCATTTCTCAATGGCAAGATTGAAGAAGAAGTATATGTCGCCAACCACCGGCTTTGAAGATCCAAAACATCCCGATATGGTGTACAAGCTAAACAAAGCAATCAGTATGGCCTCAAACAAGCTCCTCGTGCATGGTATGATACGATCAAAGACTTTTCAAGAGCAAAGGCTTCAAACCAGATCTCTCGATCCCACACTCTTCATGAAGACATATGATGGTGAACTGTTTGTGTGCCAAATATATGTGGATGACATAATCTTCGCCGCACCAACTAGAAATATATCGATGAGTTTGGGTACATGATGCAAGAGCAATATCAGATGTCCATGATGGGTGAGCTGAAGTTCTTCCTTGGTCTTCAAATTCGTCAGCAAAGGAATGGCATCTTCATATCTCAAGAAAAATACCTCAAAGATTGTCTGAAGAAGTTTGGAATGGAAGACTGCAAAGGCTACACGACGCCAATGCCAGCCAAACACCATCTTGGTCCCGACGACAATGGTAAAGAGTTCGATCAAAAGGTATATCGCTCCATGATTGGTTCTTTACTTTATCTATGTGCATCTAGGCCAGATATTATGCTTAGTGTTTGCATGTGTGCTCGATTCCAAGCGGCACCAAAGGAATCGCATCACTTAGCTGTGAAGCGAATTCTTCGATATTTGGCTTACACCCCAACACTCGGATTATGGTATCCCAAGGGCTCAAAATTTGATATGGTTGGATTCTCAGATGCTGATTATGCTGGTGACAAAGTGGATCCCAAGTCTACATCAGGCACATGTCATTTTCTTGGTCGATCACTTGTCTGTTGGTCTTCAAAGAAGCAGAACTGTGTATCACTCTCAACTGATGAATCTAAATACATTGCTGTTGGATCCTATTGTGCTCAGCTTCTATGGATGAAGCAAACTCTCAAGGACTATGGCATCAACCTGAAGCAAGTACCTCTCTTCTGTGACAACGAAAGTGCCATCAAGATTGCCAACAATCCACCCAAAGACTCAAGACAAAGCACATTGAAATTGGCCATCACTTTCTCGAGATCATGTCATGAAGAAAGATATTGATATCATTTACGCCAACACCAAGAGCAATCGCGATATCTTCACAAAGCCCTTGGATGAGAAAAGGTTCTGCAAGTTACGATGTGAGCTAAATATCTTGGAATCCTCTAATGTCCTGTGATCAGGCACACATCCTAACGCTTATGCATGTTGATGACTTAGATGTGCAACACACAAAGTAATGTATATCTTCACTCAATGAAGGTTTGCACTCTGAGTGTGAATACATTAACATGGAGTTTGACTTTGGAGCGCCACGATAATTGTGCGCCGTGTCTGGGTCTAATACTTCCTATACGGTGGGTAACGCCACCACCAAATTTCTCTGTTTGAAGTGTTTCACTCATGGCGTTATATTGCAATAACTTCGCATTTGGTTTGTCTTTAGTTTCAATTTATCTTCATGATTTTCTACACTATGATGATTTGATTGCTTTCTGATATATATATACTAGTGTTCTGTACTCTACATCATTCACTTATAGCTATGTCTTCAAGATTGGATCTTTTGAACTAAGTGAATGTGATCGGACCCTAACCTCTCTATGCTTTCTATCTCAAACTCTATCTATCCCAATCATATGCATTCTATTGAAATCGTCGAATGTCTTCTTTAAGGCCCTAGTCGCCAGAAGGCAAAGAGACAAACATTAAATCTGTTTTAAATGACTTATCTTTATTGTTGAAACCGAGAAGCTGGAACAACTCTCCGACATGCCTGGCGGGCGTGGGAACGTGGGACAACCCTGAGTATGTTGCATGCTTGCCACGTGCCCCTCAGATGTGAACCGCCAGGCACCAACAGAATTATGCGTTGTGCCGCCACCTACTTATAAATACTTGTCCCCCGGTAAAGAAATCCTTCCTCCACCTCTCGACCTCCGTCAAAACCCTAGCACCATCGCTAGCTCTCGACGACACCGCGACGAAGCGCTTAGCTGTCATGACTTCTGACGCTGTCCTCACGCCGCCGCGGACATCGCCCTTCCACCATCGCCAGAGGTGTCCTCCGTCGCCAAGTTAGGGCACGGTGGGCTGAACCGCTCGGTCTCCTATTCATCCCATCTAGCAGTTCTTCGTGTGGTAATTATAACTCTATTTTTACCACCTTTTGATATTCAAGATTCATCCCGCTACCAAAAGTGGTTTCGCCTATTCAATGTTAGATCTATTCTGCTCTGCATCTCATAACGCCTAGTCAATTCACTTAGATTTCTGCCTAGTTTGATTCCTCACTTGTACTTATTCACGGATTGGTACAAATCGAACCAACTCATCTATATAAGTGAATGTCTTCACATCATGAGGTCAATGTCTTCAAACCGATTTATCTTCAAAATCTTACGAGAATGCATATGACCTCTTCCCTTCCTCGCATCTCTAATGTGTCACAGTACATGTCCGTGGAGAATCCCTTGGTTCTCATAGTCCGCATTCGCTTGCAAAATACTTACAAAGATCATATCAATTCTCCTGAAGCGCCTCGCTTGACCAGCAAGCGTAAGTCTCTGAAGCCTTTGAACGTATTGAAGACATTCAGTTTGAAGTTCATGGCTGTAGAAAAATCAGCAAGGAAGGGTGGCAGACAGCGCAGAGAAGGAACATCCAAATATCTGCCTGATGACGTAGCAGAACTCTACAAGACAGATCCCGAAGAGAATTATCATCAGAGAAAGACACGAATCCAATGGATTCGACTCTATTGGGCTGAAGAATGGTTCAAGTACAAGTTTGTGACGAAGGAATATGCGGAGAAGAATGCTATCAAGAGACCTTGGGGTGATATTCTCTATCGAGGACTTCAACCCAAGAACAGAGCTGAAGCTATTGCTCAAGGCTTCTATCCTTGCATGGTCCGTGGACCTCAGCCTGAGAACGTCGATCCCACATCATTACTCTGGTGTCGTGACGATGCTCTCTTCAAGCTCAACCTTCAATTTGCTCAGGCTTCGGCCAAGAAAAACAAGAAGTCATTGGGATTGACTTCAACCCAGTCCTCTCGCTCCCCGTGGCCGATGGCTCCGTGATGCAGAACCCAATGTCATCGGCCCTTCTCCAACCTTGACGGCCTCATCACCTACATCTTGGTCCAGGGTGCCAGAGTGGATCATTCTGACAATGATGCTGACTCCGATGAAGCCCCAGCTCCTCCTCCAAAGCCGTAGAAGCAAAAGAAGCAAAAGGCTTCTAAATCAGCACCTCAAAAACTTCTCGCATGGTTAATCGCCATCGCACCTCCCAAGAGGCAAGTAGTGCCCGAAGATTAATCCCGTGTCTCCAAGAGAACGGAGAAGAAAAGGCAAATTGTCAGGCATGCTGATCAAAGCCTCGCCATTCTGCGCGAAGAACCCATTGATCTGTCAAGTGATGAAGATCTTGCTGATGATGCCCTTGAGCAACTGATAAAGAGCAAGGAAGAAGCAGAAATCTTCAACAACTTGCCTCTCTTTGATGTGGCAATCATCCACAACTTCATTGATGAGTGGTTCGATACCCCCAATCTCAGCTTTGAAGATTTGCAGCTTCCCATTGGCCTCAGTGTCACCTTCAATGGCGCCATTGCTTCCGAGCTAGCTCTCGCCAGCCGATCGCTGAGTCAAGAACAAAATTGATTATGAGAAGGCTCGGTTCAAGAAGCATGTGGCGAAGCTCGTGTTCAAGACGCCGAAACTTCAAGGTCATGCCGCATGAGCTTAAAGAAGCTTTTTCAAGAAGCGCCTAAGAAGCTCGTGGCTCTCGAGAGCGCATGAAGAGTTTGGCCGATAAGTGTGTGCTTGCCTACAATGAGGCCGAGAAGCGGAAGTCACTTGGCTGTCCGGCATTGACCCCGTGGATGGCTGCAAAGAAAAGAAGAAGCTTCTCACGACCAGCGTGAACCTTCAAGCCAAGAAGCCCTCGCATTATCTTCCCAAGCAACATGACTGCTCAAGCCAAAGGTCACCACAACCACTTCGTAATGTAAGAAGACGAGGGCTGCCGAGGTCTGAAGCCGTAAAGAGAAAGAGTATCAAGCCTCGATGCCGCCTCCCTCCAAGAAGAAGCGCAAGACCAAGAAGACTAGGGCTGCTCCCACAGAGCCCTTGTTGAACCCATTTCAATGGTTCGCCCTGCGTCAGAACATCAAGAAAGAAGGATGATAGTCCATGAGCCTGCTTCCACAGAGGCTCATGAAGTTGAAGATATTCCAGCAAATGAACCCATGCTGCCAAGACATTGGTCATGATGACAATGTTGAAGATGATGAAGTTCTTCCTTAGATTGAACACAATGTATCATCGCCGTTTCACTAACAGCGAACTCATCAACATTGGTCATCCTCCGACGCCAATTGCTCAGATGCATCGTGGGCTGATCACCCACAAGAACAAGACTCCCCAAGACTCCTCAACAACAACAACAAGCTACACCTCCGTGCAAGAAGAAGATGAAGACTTTGAGGCCCAGCCAACTCCATCTCCTAAGGCGTTACAAGATTTCACAGCTTCGCAAAGGACAAAGGCCTCAAGTCCCTCGCCGAGCTGCTCCAGAAGGAGAAGTGCAACGCCCACTGCTGCACGCCAAGTCTTTTCCGAACCCACTCCAACCGTGGAATGTCTTCGAGTCCAAGCACAAGCTGCTGAAGACATTCCGCTGCATCACCGAGGAAAATCAAGAAGATGTACGTGTCCCTACTCCCCAAAGGATTGAAGAAGCTGTTCTCGATGTGAATGTGCCAAAGGTTCACCCTCCTGCTCATCAAGAGGAGGTTGAAAATGTTGAAGCTACCACCACCAACGCCAATGAAGCCAAGTGACGTAGTCATGGCCGACGCTAATGTGGAGCCTCGCACCACCAAAGGTGCTCAAACCAATGAGGCCATCGTGCTCAAGCCAATGAGGCCATCGCACCGAAGCTAATGAGACAATCGCCCCGGCACCTATTGTGCAGCTGAAGCCTCACTGCTGTTCGCCTCGCCTGCTCCGCCACCAAGGCCCCATACAATTGAGCAAGCATACAGTCATGGTCAACTAACCACTGTCCGATGGCCCATTCTGGTACCTCCGCCTACTGCCTCTGGACCTCAATTTGATTATCATGTAGAGCATAGGTGTTGGTGTCAAAACTGGTAGATCTCGGGTAGGGGGTCCCGAACTGTGCGTCTAGGCGGATGGTAACAGGAGACAAGGGACACAATGTTTTTACCCAGGTTCGGGCCCTCTCGATGGAGGTAAAACCCTACTCCTGCTTGATTGATATTGATGATATGGGTAGTACAAGAGTGGATCTACCACGAGATCAAGGAGGCTAAACCCTAGAAGCTAGCCTATGGTATGATTGTTGTAATGGTTGTTCGTCCCACGGACTAAAACCCTCCGGTTTATATAGACACCGGAGAGGGCTAGGGTTACACAGAGTCGGTTACAATGGTAGGAGATCTACATATCTATATTGCCAAGCTTGCCTTCCACGCCAAGGAATGTCCCATCCGGACACGGGACGAAGTCTTCAATCTTGTATCTTCATAGTCTTGGAGTCCAGCTATCCGGACACCCCCTAGTCCAGGACTCCCTCAGTAGCCCCTGAACCAGGCTTCAATGACGATGAGTCTGGCGCACATATTGTTCGGCATTGCAAGGCGGGTTCCTCCTCCGAATTGATTCATAGAAGATCGTGAACACCTGGATAGTGTCCAGCTCTGCAAAATAAATTCCACATACCACCGTAGAGAGAATAATACGTACACAAGTTCAATCTGCTGACGTATTTGGTGGCGAGACGTCACACCACTGCCAAGCCTTTACTTAAATCGTTTTTACTATACCACCTCAGCGCGTTTAGCGAAGCAGTTTCCTTGGCACGTCTTGTCAAAGCAGAGATCGTGTTCCCCCCTTATTCCGGGATTCCCATCAATACGGATGTGGGTAACCCAACCGCGCCATTGATTGTGGCGCTTGGGAGATAAGCGAGTTTTACCAGTCCGGTGGGGATGCATAGTCTTCGTCCGCCCATATATAAGGGGATAAGGATCCACCTTTTTTACCTACGCCTTCTTCCTCCTTTGCTTATCCATCTCCGCTTTTCGAGCTCCAAATACCAAGTCCGCACATCTCGCCTCAACCTTCTCCAGCCATGTCCGGAGGGAGGCAGGATGGCCTCCGCTACGGAGGGGCACATCGAGAAGCTCGCGGGCGCGGATACCTATCCAAATGACATTGCGATCGGCCGCCTGACGAGAGGCAGCTCATCCCCACCCCAGCCTCATGAGAGGGTCGATTCTTCCCCACTTTCTCCATGGACGGGCTTCCCACTTCATCCCTTCGTCCAGGGGCTCATGTACTACTACGGCCCGACTTCCACGATCTGGCGCCAAACTTCATCCTCAACATCTCGGCGTTTATCGTCATGTGTGAGGCCTTCCTCAGATCCAACCCCACTTCGCTTAGGCTAAAACCTTCAATGTCAAGCCGAAGGTGGTGAAGGGCGTTCAAGCGGAGTGCGGAGGCGCCATGGTGGGCAAAATTCCCAACGTCACTTGGCTCGAGGGCGCCTTTGTGGAATCCGTCAAGGGGTGGCAATCAGGGTGGTTCTACATCACCGAGCCACGTGACCCTAAATGGGCAGCGGCCCCCGAGTTCAGATCTGGTACCCCCATGCAGCTCACCTCCTGGAAAGAGAAGGGATTGCTATGGGGCAGTTCGGAGGAGCTGACCGGACTCCAGTCCTGTCTCAAGACCCTGCTGAACAAGAAGCTCAAGCTTGTCAACGTCATTCAGGTCATGCTCGTCCGCCGGATTCTCCCCTGCCAACAACGGGCCTTCAATCTATGGGAGTTTGATCCGGCACAGCACCAGACCCTTAGCGGGCTCTTCGACACAACGTACGAAGCGGCCTGGAGGGTGCTGTTCAAGGGGGAGAAGCCCCTGCATCCGCAACTGAAGATCGCGGATTCAGCACGCAACGCCCGGCCGGTGCGGTAAGATATGTTATCCTTTATGGGACATTCATTTCTTTCATAGTGTGACTCTATGTGGGATCTAAAACTCCCAATGCCTTTAATAGGACTGGCAGAGGACGTCCGGTCAGGTTAACTGTCCGGCTCCCCTCCCCGAGGACCCAGCGGATACCCGTTTAACGGGGCTGCTAGTCCCGGCACTTTACATGGTGCCGGAGAAGAAGGCCAAGAAGAAGGCCACGGGAACCAGAAGAAGTTCCCAGCGCCAGGTGGTATCGGACTCGTCGTCCAATGGCTCCGAGGCGGACTCCTCCCCCGAAGACGAGGAGGATAAAGAGGACTCTCCCCAAGAGGGGGGAGAGAGGAAGAGGAAGGCTTCCCCAACGAGGGAGGCCGAAGGGTCCAAGAAGGGAAGGACCCTTCCTCCAGACTGCTCCGCCAACACCGACGACGGCGACGAGGGGTGGCCCTCAAGGGCCAAGCCCCCGGCGAGATCGTAAGTATCCGGATTCCTGAATGATTTATAATTTCTCTTTTTTGCCACATGGTGTCCTTCTAATGCCGCATACAACATGTAGTCCGGCCGAGGACGATCTTCCCGCTTCCTCGAGCGGGTCCTTGGCTCCGTCGGATGTGGATTCCATTCCGACCGCCTCCACCCCTCGTGACACTAAGGACGCCGAGGTGGGATCCCAGGAGGGGACCCGCCAGGAGGGGGAGGCTCCGGAGGTGCCACATGGCAACCTCTCGGACTTCGCACCGGACTCCGCACGGGAACCTGTGGTGGTTCCGGAGTCCGGCAGGCGACCCCTTCGTAAGAAGGGCAAGACCGTGACATCGGCAGCCTCCGTCCAACCGGAGGCGCCAGACAACTTGTTCGAGGCGCTCAACAGCGCTTCCATCGAGGAAGAGCAGCGCACTATAATGAGTGCGGTGATTCGGAAGGTTCAGCTCGCCAAGAGCGGGCTGACCGAAGCTTGCAGCAGCCTTCTAACGGGCTTTGAGGTAAGAAATTTAAAATATGTAATGTAATGCCACATAGACAGTAGCCCCTGATGCTCGGTTCGGTGTTCGGAAAGAAAAGCCGGACTGAGGATCTAAAAAAAGATATACGCAGGAGGTCTAAAAATTATGTCAATATGGGATTGCAGGCTCGCTGCTGACCTCTGTCGCACTGACTGCGAAGGTCGATGCTTTGAAGCAAAACCTCAAGCGGTCCGAGAACGAGCTCGGCCTTGCCAAGAAGCAGCTCGAGGACAAAAAAGGTGAGTAACACCGTATGAAATTTGTACCTTACGGAAAAGGATTTTGGTTGCAAGAGAAATAACAAGGATAACGTGGGACCGCAGGGCCACGAACAAGGTGGCGACTCGAGGAGGAGGCTGTGTCCGCGCCGAAGCGCACGCGCCGCTGAACGAGCGGAGCGAGAGAAGCAGGAGGTGCGGGTGGCGGAGGTGCAGCAAGAGCTCCATGCTCTCATGGAAAAGCATGAGAGTTTGGAGCGCGACTCGAAGACTCGGGAGTCCGAGCTTGCCTCGGCTCTTGAGAGTGCCAAAGCCACGAAGGCCGAAGCCCATAAGGCCCTCCAGGAGATTGAGGCGGTGAAGAAAATAGCGGCGGGTAAGGCATTTTTCATGCAAAGCAAGCATGTGAATGTGAATTACCTATTACTTACCCGAACTCGGAGCTCTCCAGAGCGCTGCAGATCTGCCTCATGGCGGTCCAATCTGCCGATTCTACCGGGCCGAGGAGGGAGCTCAACAGAGAAGGTTTTCTGGTCTCAAGATGTCGAGGCGGACATCCGGTGTTTTAGCGACCGGTGAAGCAGCTGGTCGAGCTCCACAAGGTAGCCGAGCAGGCCATGAAGGGACTCATAGTTCGGCTGTGGCCCAAAGAGGCCATGCCTGGGAGCTACTTCGGCTTAGTGTGGCGGCTAGTGGATGCGTGTCCCTGGGTGGAAGTCGTCAAGCGCTCCGCCTGCATTGAAGGTGCCCGTCGGGCCCTTGCCCGTGCGAAAGTGCACTGGGGCAGGCTGGATGCTGACAAGCTTCTAACGGATGCGCCGCCAGCGGGCATGGAGTATCGCACGCCCGAAATGTACTATAAGAGTGTCCTGAAGGGTGCCCGCAAGATTGCGGATGAGTGCTCCAAAGATGTAATATTTGAGTAGACTCGCAATGTGTTATCCTGTGCGCTGAAAACTTTGTTCATATGCGCTAAGCAACACTTATTAATTTAAAATATTACCTTCTGTGTGGCCGTTTATAAAATCTGAGAGATGGCAAGTCATCGGCTTCAGCCCCCATGCCACGAGTGCTGGGGTGTTCGGTATAAACTTGAGCGCTCTTGTTCCCATTTTTGGGTCCATCTAGGGAGGCGCTCAACACGACGAACAAGGCAACCGGACTTATAATGCTTGAACACTCTCACTTAGCCATAGAATTCTATAATTTTAAATTTCAGCGAAGCCCCTAGTATTCGGAAGACCGAGTTCGGGGCGCTATCCACGCCTAGGCCAGACAAAGCCGGTTCCTCACTCTAAGCGGCATAAGTCTTTAGGGACTCGAAATGACCTCTCGAACAGTGACCAGCTCTCGCCTTATCATGACGGTCAGTTTTAGCTTTCTCCTCTGAGGCGCTCGCCCAGCTCAACCGGGGTGCAATCGTAGTGGTTCTCCCAGTGCTACCTTAGCCGATAAAACGAAACGTAAGGTACCAAAACATGGGAGCCGGGCAAACCCAACTATTGACCCAAGACATGATTCGGAGCCGATGCATATAATGCTATAAGTTCGGGGTGCCACCCTTGTGAAAGTGTGTGGACTTATCACACCATAATGCGGGGAACATAAGCCCCTGGTGTATTCGGCCGTACCAAAGTGTATGGATGCAAAATGTCATAAACGAACATATATAAAAGAGGGATGCAATTATAAGCAAGAAGCGATGCATTGTTTACTCAGAAATACTGCTATGAATGTGGAGCAATACAAATAGTGCGGTAAGCAAGGGGTTGGACTATTAAACATGTCCCCCTCCAGGGGTAGGCTGCCGAATGGTGTATTAAGCAGATTTAATGCTCGTAATGGAGACCACCTGAGTGTTCGTCGTAGCCTTTCTCCTTCCCTGGCTGTTGCATCGTTAGTTCGGCAAAGTTGTTGCGGACAGGCCTCCGTGAACGGAGTCCGGTGGGTAAGAAAAGAAAAAAAAAAGAGCGACACACTTGGGAGCCCCCTGGTGTGGTTGAGCCGCACTGGGCTGTTGTGGTCGTGCCCTCCCCTATGCCCATGGTATCTCCAGAGTGTAATGATGTACGCTGAAGGACTAGTCTTGCAATCATGCAAGGTCTGGGGTTGGGGCCGCATTACGCTGTGCTCTAACGTGCTGTGGTCTTGATGTATGTTACTCCGGGCGCGCTTGGCCATGTCCGATCGCTTAATGGCCGGACTTGAGAATTGCCTTAAGAGGCTGCTCTGTACTTCTGCCGTGAGAGCCGTTGTACATTCCTCTGTTCGGAGGGAGCGTTCCGTGTTTCCGTTGACCGTGATGACTCCTCGAGGGCCTGGCATCTTGAGCTTGAGGTATGCATAATGCGGCACCGCGTTGAACTTTGCAAACGCGGTCCGTCCGAGTAGAGCATGATAGCCGCTGCGGAACGGGACTATATCGAAGATTAACTCCTCGCTTCGGAAGTTATCCGGGATCCGAAGACCTCTTCCAAGTGTAACCGAGCTCGCATAATTGGCCTCTACACTGGTATGACGCCTTTGAAGGTCGCCTTTGTAGGTTTAATCCTTGAGGGTCTATGCCCATCTTGTGAATGTGTCCCGATAAAGCAGGTTTAGTTGTTGCCGCCGCCCATCGGGACTCGTGAGGTGAAATCCATCGACGATTGGGTCTAAAACCAATGCGCGAATCTGCCATGGCGGATATCGTGGGGTGGTCCTTCGATCAAAAGTGATCGGGTAAGAGGACCATGGATTGAACTTCGGGGCGATCGCTCCATCGCATATACATCCCTAAGTGCATGCTTCCGCTCCCTCTTGGGTATATGGGTTGCGTATATCATGTTTACCATCCGCACTTGTGGGGGAAACCTTCGTCCTCTATTGTTCGGGCGGCCGGGTCTCTTCCTCGTCATCGCTATGCAGCCCCTTGTCGTTGTTTTCGCAATTAACTTGCTCGCCGCTTGAATACCCAACAATCCTCGTTAGTGTGATTAGCTGGCTTTTCAGGGGTGCCATGTATCTGGCAAGAGCGGTCGAGTATTCGGTCCAAATTTGACGGACTCGAAGTGGTTCTTTTGAATGGCTTCTTCCCCTGACCGGGTTTAGAGCCTCTGAATCCGGCGTTGACTGCCGTATCCTCAATGTTATCACCGTTAATACGGCTTTTGTTTTTGTTTCGACGCGACCTGCCATTGTGGTCCTTAGTGTCCGGACTGCCAAAGATTTTTGCCGAGGTTGTTATCGCTGGGCTAGCCACCTGTCCTCCCCGTCTGAAGCGGGTCATTAGTGATGTGAGAGCTGCCATGGATTTCGCTTTTCTGCCCTAGGTGCCGGGCCAGCCACTCGTCGTGGATGTTGTGTTTGAAGGCTGCGAGGGCCTCTGATCCGGACAATGACGATTTGATTTTTCTTTGTTAGGAACCGTATCCGTAATTGTCCGCCGATTCGTCTGGCCGCTGAATTATGTGGCTTAGGTCATCGGCGTCGGTGGTCGCACATATGTGCCCCGGAAGTTGTCAAGGAATGCGGCTTCCGTGTCCTCCCAACACCCAATTGACTCTGGCCGCAAGCTGTTAAGCCAATGCCGAGCTGGTCCTTTAAGCTTGAGTGGGAGATATTTGATGGCGTGGAGATCGCCACCGCGAGCCATATGGATATGAAGGAGATACACTTCGATCCAAACCGCGGGGTCTCACAGCCATCGAGGATTCAATGTTCATGGGTTTAAACCCTCGTGGATTTGATGATCCATTACTTCATCCGTGAAGCATAGTGGGTGTCTTGGCGCCTATATCGGGCAATATCGCGACGTAGCTCAAGAGAGCTTTGTCCGCTGTGTTCGCCCGACCAGAGTTGTTGATCCGCGCGACGGTAGTTTTCGCAAGATCATGGGGTGCCCACGTGATCCGTGAGATCGATCTTGATTGTCCGCCTTGTCCTCCAATATGTCTCGCAAGTCCGGCGATTCCCCCGGGCTTCGCACTTTTCGAGCGTGTCGGGCACGGTTCGTGGAGGGCCTAGATGCCTCTCCGTCCGCGCCACGAGGTGGTCGGTCCGCCAGATTGTGTGCTGGTGATGAGGGTTTATACTCCTCCTCCTCTAATTGGGGAGCAACTTGCGCTTTGGGTAGCTTTTGGGGGCGCTCGAGTTCATGCTCTTCGTCGCGAGGACTTTGGTCCATCTGTCGGCGGCAGGTCTTGATCAGCTCTAAGTCGTTGCTGCTTTTTCTTTAGGCTGTTTGCCATGGCTATGAGCCTGCGCTTAAAACTCTTTTTCGACGGGATCCTCGGCACGACGAATTGGCTGTCGTTGAGGCTTGCCTCATCTCCGGAGGGAGGCATGTAATTATCATCCTGCCTCTTCATATGCCGCCTCTCGTGAGGGCTGGCTTCTCCGCCCTCTGTCTTTGAATCTTTTTGGAGGGGTTATCTTCGCACTCTCGGGTGTTATTATCTCCGTGCGGAATCTCCATTCTTGCTGTGGCGGATTTAGAGCGGCGCCCGACGCCGGGCGCTTGGGCTGTTTCTTAGAGGAATCTGCCTCCGCTGCTTCTTCGCCGTTCCCATCCTTTGGGATGTCCACCATGTATATGTCGTATGACGAGGTGGTCTTCCAGTGCCCCGTTGGCGCTAGTTCTTGGTCATCTCTGGCATCGTCGTCCATGCCGTCGATGTCTTCGGAGTCGTAGTCTAGCATGTCGGTTAGATCGTCGATAGTGGCTACAAAGTGGGTGGTGGGTGGGGTTTGAATTTCTTCGTCGTCCACATCCCAACCATCCTGACCGCAGTCCGGCCAGGGCTCTCCCGATAACGAGAGATACTTTAGCGAATTCAGGATGTCGCCAAAGGTGAGTGCTGAAAGATGTCTGCGGAGGTGAACTCCATGATCGGCGCCCAATCGGATTCGATTGACAGGGGAGCAGGAGGTCCGGAGTCCGGCGAGGAGTCCGGCACCTCAGAGTCACGAGCTTTGCAAAGGATAAGGTTAGTATTCGGCTCCATCACCATAGAAGTTGCAGCCCCCGAGGCGGTGTCCAGCCACCTGTCCTCGATCTGCGCGGTCGGCTCCGAACCATGGGTCAGAGCGAACTCATGTGCGGCCTCGTGGTACCGTCCGTGGCGAGCTAAATCATGCCCATCGTGATAAAGGCGGCGCGCTTGGTCGTGGCTCAATCCGTCAAGATCAAGTCTCCGCGATGTCACCGTGAAGTTTAGGCTTCCAAATCGACTCGATGGCGGGCGTAGCTTTCGATCTGCTCTAGATGGCTGCTTAATTGACCAGCAAATGCAAAGCCGCCGAACACGAAGATCTGTCCCGGGAGAAAAATCTCACCCCGGACTGCGTTGTTGTTTGAAGAAGCCATCAAGCTTATCGGTGGCGACGAGGAACTCTCAATGAAAGCACCAATGTCGGTGTCAAACCGCGGATCTCGGTAGGGGGTCCCGAATCAGGCGCCTAGGCGGATGGTAACAGGAGACAAGGGACACGATGTTTTACCTGTGTTGGGCCCTCTCGATGGAGGTAAAACCCTACTCCTGCTTGATTAATATTGATGATACGGGTAGTACAAGAGTGAATCTACCACGAGATCAAGGAGGCTAAACCCTAGAAGCTAGTCTATGTTATGATTGTCGTAATGGTTGTTCATCCCACGGACTAAAACCCTCCGGTTTATATAGACATCGGAGAGGGCTAGGGTTACACAGAGTCGGTTACAATGGTAGGAGATCTACATATCCGTATTGCCAAGCTTGCCTTCCACGCCAAGGAAAGTCCCATCCGGACACGGGACGAAGTCTTCAATCTTGTATCTTCATAGTCTTGGAGTCCGCCGATGATGATAGTCCGCTATCCGGACACCCCTAGTCCAGACTCCTCAATAGGCCTCAGGTCGAGAAGCCCAAGCCAAGACTGCCAAGGTTCCTGTGTAATCGCAAACTCACTGTGGTCCTTCAATGCAAATGGCTTCAAAAGCCACAATACCTTCTTTGACAGCGCCAAGAACCCCTACTCCAAGCCAAGGATATCATCGATCGGTTTCGAGCTATCGCCAGAGAAGCTATTACTCCTGCGTTTATATGATCAAGGGCGCATTTTCCCTCATATGCGCCTTGAACTAAAGCCATTGCTGGACTGCCGTGCTTAGAAGAAGCACTTGATTGCTTTTGTGATGCTGGTCTGCTCAACTTTGTGACAGACAAAGAACACTGGAATGAAGAGCTATTGCTTCAATTCTATGCTACTCTACACATTTGCGACTACTACAGAGATATCAAGACATGGGTCCTCGAGTGGATGACCGGAAATGTTCATCATGAAGCCAAAGCTCTTGACATCATCGAGCTTATAGGGCTAGCCACTCCTGGAGAGCTATATGAACCTGATTGTCAGCTACACCGCAATGCATTAGAGAGCATCTTCCATAAGCCAGAACCCAATATGAGCCAGATGTTGAGCATGATGAAGCCTTTGCCATCTGACGCTGAATATCCAACAGAGTTCTTTGTTGAAGACCTTGAGTATCCGCCTCGCACCATATATCATATCATCAAAGTAACTCTATGGCCTATCAAAGGACATTCATCAGCGGCCAAGCTTGAAGGAGCTATGAAGACTTTGGTCTTCTATATTCTCAATGGCATCAGCTTCAATACTCAAGAATTCTTCATCAGGTAACTTGCTGCTTCTGGATCTGACCTATTTGGTCTGAAGTTTTATGCTCCATGGGTCATGCGCCTCATCAAGAGATATTCATCTGTCAACTATCAGCCCTCTACTCGCAATCATCTGATCTTTTTGCCAGAGGTTGATATGTCAGTTGAAGCCATATACTCTGACCCTGCCAAGAAGCCTCTTTGTCTTCAGAATGCCGAGCACCAAAGCTTCACCCAACCCATTGAAGGTGTTCAAGCTGCAACACGAATCTATCCAATGGCTAGAAATACTCGTCTGCCTCATCGAGCACCTACTGAAGCCACTGAAAGCACCATTGCACAAAGGCCTCGGAAACGTTCTCATGTTCTCAATGACCAAGAACTCCTTGTGGCCCTTCGTCAGAAACAGGATAAGCATCACTATTGGCTCAAGAGGCGGATGCAAAGCCTCTTGGTGGATGTCAATCGCATTCGTAACCTTGCCACCAAAAATTCCTTTGTTGCCCATGAGACTTGCCGGCGATCATGGAAGAGTTTGACCCTGCTTAGTGCTGAAGCAGATCTTCAAGACGATGGCTTCAATGAAAGATTCCAGTTTGACTCCACTCCTCCACGGACTGCTGTCCTACGTCGCACTCAATCTCTTGAAGACTCTGACTATTCTTCCTCCGCGGCAACTGTCCATGCCAGAGTGATCGATGATGAAGATGATGCTACTTCACCGCCTCCTACTCTGCACGATCGACATTGCACCAAGTACGCTCAAGACCGCCAACCAACGATTTACAACCTGCTGCTTCACCTACTCATGAGGACGAGTAGATGCTCTATGTCTTCAAACCTTTTGGTCCTTATCGACAAAAGGGGAGAAGCGATGAGTTGATAGTCTTCAAGCGAGTTCATATGGGCGGTTGCATTATATTTTGCCTCGTGCTTACAACTCTTGCTTTTGAAACATTTGGTTCTTTGAGTTGTAACACCTAAACTTGATGGTCGTCTGCTACTTATTTGCTTTGCTGTGATGCGATGATAAATTCCGCATGTGTGATGATAACTTCCGCACTTAGATCATTCTGCAGATGTCCATTTTTCATTATGCATGTCTTTCTACTTGCTATATCATTTCATGCATGATGAATTATCTTCATAAGTTGAAGAGGATCTCCACAAGTACAACCTGCCATGTGCATTTGCATTCCAAAAGCAAATTACTTATATGCACATCTTCAGGGGGAGCCCTTGCTACTTATGAAGACAATTCCCTATCCTTACAATTTCACATACTTTATCCCCGTTCAAAACTTCAACCAGTTTTTCATCAATCACCAAAAAGGGGGAGATTGTAAGTGCATCTAGTGCCACCCCTAGTTGATTTTGGAGTATTGACGACAAAGTTGGTTGAGGGACTAATGCGTTCGTGAGAATTGCAGGATAATGCAGGTAGTGTCCCTCATTGATTCGGTTTACCTACCGAAGATGACCCCTAAAAATGTATGAAGACATTGAAGACAATGGTGGTATGAGAAGATATTCATATTGAAGACTATGACATGAGAAGACATTACGTGAAGACTATGGAGCGCGAAGACTATGTGGTTTCATTGTTTCCTTTTCTTCTTTGTTGAGTCATAGGAACCACCGTCATTGTTAAGTGGGGTCCAAGTGAACTAAGTCGAGTGGATCAAGTGATGCTCAACCCAAATCCTATGTCTTCAAGCGAAGACAATGAGAGCAAATCTTATCCAGAGTGGATGAGTCGACTTTACTTGTAGCCCAAGTAAAGTTGCAGCAGTGTTTGAAATCGACCGTTGGAACACGTGTCGGTTCCTTAATGACCGTGGTCATTTTGGACAAATCAGGTCGGGTTGCCTTGTGGCTATAAATAGCCCACCCCCTACACCATAAATTGGTGGCTGCTCAGAGTTTGTGCACGGCTTTTGTTATTTGAGAGCAACCCACCTCGAAGCATTTGAGAGAGAGAAATCCTTGTGAGGACAAAGCCCAAACACCCAGAGCCAAAGAGTGTTAGCGACTAACATGCACTAGTTGCATAAGGTGGCTAGCGGGTGTCTGTCTCTCCCACTTTAGTTGGAGCGGATTCGATGAAAAGGGTCCTTACGAAGGGTAAATAGAAGTTGGCAAATCACGTTGTGGCTTTGACATAGGTAAGAAAACGTTCTTGCTAGATCACCTATAGAAGCCACGTAAAAACTTGCAACAACAATTAGAGGACGTCTAACTTGTTTTTGCAGCAAGTGTTTTGTGATGTGATATGGCCAAAGGATGTGATGTATGAGATGATCATGTTCTTGTAAAAGGATTCATGACTTTCATATCGATGAGTATGACAACCGGCAGGAGCCATAGGAGTTGACTTTATTTTTGTATGACATGCGTGTCATTGAAGAACGCCATGTAAACTACTTTACTTTATTGCTAAATGTGTTAGCCATATAAGTAGAAGTAGTCGTTGGCGTGACAACTTCATGAAGACACGATGATGGAGATCATGATGATGGAGATCATGGTGTCATGCGGTGTTAAGATGAACATGGCGCCCAAGATGGAGATCAAAGGAGCAATATGATATTGGCCATATCATGTCACTATTTGATTGCATGTGATGTTTATCATGTTTTTCATCTTGTTTACTTAGAACGACGGTAGTAAATAAGATGATCCCTCATAATAATTTCAAGAAAAGTGTTCCCCCTAACTGTGCACCGTTGCGAAGGTTCGTTGTTTCGAAGCACCACGTGATGATCGGGTGTGATAGATCCTAACATTCGAATACAACGGGTGTAAGCCAGATTTACACACGCAATACACTTAGGTTAACTTGACGAGCCTAGCATGTACAGACATGGCCTCGGAACATGGAAGACCGAAAGGTCGAACATGAGTCGTATAGAAGATACGATCAACATGAAGATGTTCACCGATGATAACTAGTCCGTCTCACGTGATGATCGGACACGGGCTAGTTGACTCGGATCATGGATCACTTAGATGACTAGAGGGATGTCTATCTGAGTGGGAGTTCATTATTTGATTAGATGAACTTAATTATCATGAACTTAGTCTAAAATCTTTGCAATATGTCTTGTAGATCAAATGGCCCACGCTAATGTTGCCCTCAACATCAACGCATTCCTAGAGAAAACAAAGCTGAAAGACGATGGCAGCAACTATACGGACTGGGTCCGGAACTTGAGGATCATCCTCATAGCTGCCAAGAAAGCATATGTCCTAGATGCACCGCTAGGTGAAGCACCCATTTTCCCAGCAACTCAAGACGTTATGAACGCCTGGCAGTCGCGTAGTGATGATTACTCCCTGGTTCAGTGCGGCATGCTTTACAGCTTAGAACCAGGGCTCCAAAACGTTTTGAGCAGCACAGAGCATATGAGATGTTCCAAGAGCTGAGAATGGTTTTCCAAGCTCACGCCCGGGTCAAGAGATATGAAGTCTCCGACAAGTTCTACAGTTGTAAGATGGAGGAGAATGGTTCTGTCAGCGAGCACATACTCAAGATGTCTGGGTTGCACAACTGCTTATCTCAACTGGGGGTTAATCTCCCGGATGACGCGGTGGTCGACAGAATCCTCCAGTCGCTCCCACCTAGCTACAAGAGCTTTCTGATGAATTTCAATATGCAGGGGATGGAGAAAACCATTCCTGAGGTATATTCAATGCTGAAATCAGCGGAGGTGGAGATAAAAAAGGAACATCAAGTGTTGATGGTGAATAAAACCACTAAGTTCAAGAAAGGCAAGGGTAAGAAGAACTTCAAGAAGGACGGCAAGGGAGTTGCCGCGCCCGATAAGCCAGTTGCTGGGAAGAAGTCAAGTAATGGACCCAAGCCTGAAACTGAGTGCTTTTATTGCAAGGGAAGCGGACGCTGGAAGCGGAACTGCCCCAAGTACTTAGCGGACAAGAAGGCCGACAAAACCAAAGGTATATGTGATATACATGTAATTGACGTGTACCTTACCAGTGCTCATAGTAGCTCCTGGGTATTTGATACCGGTGCGGTTGCTCATATTTGTAACTCAAAGCAGGAGCTGCGGAATAAGCGGAGGCTGGCGAAGGACGAAGCGACGATGCGCGTCGGGAATGGTTCCAGGGTCGATGTGATCGCCGTCGGCACGCTACCTCTACATTTACCTACGGGATTAGTTTTGAACCTCAATAATTGTTATTTAGTACCAGCTTTGAGCATGAACATTGTATCAGGATCTCGTTTAATTCGAGATGGCTACTCATTTAAATTCGAGAATAATGGTTGTTCTATTTATATGAGTGATATGTTTTATGGTCATGCCCCGCTGGTGAATGGTTTATTCTTAATGAATCTCGAGCGCAATGTTACACATATTCATAGTGTGAATACTAAAAGATGTAAAGTTGATAACGATAGTCCCACATACTTGTGGCACTGCCGCCTTGGTCACATTGGTGTCAAGCGCATGAAGAAGCTCCATGCCGATGGACTTTAGAGTCTCTAGATTATGAATCGTTTGACACATGCGAGCCATGCCTCATGGGCAAGATGACCAAGACTCGGTTCTCGAAACAATGGAGCGAGCAACCAACTTATTGGAAATCATACATCTTGATAAATGCGGTCCAATGAGCGTTGAGGCTCACGGAGGATATCATTATGTTCTCACTCTCACTGATGACTTGAGTAGATATGGGTATGTCTACTTGATGAAACACAAGTCTGAGACCTTTGAAAAGTTCAAGGAATTTCAGAATGAGGTAGAGAATCAACGTGACAGAAAGATAAAGTTCTTACGATCAGATTGTGGGGGTGAATATTTGAGTCACGAATTTGGTACACACTTAAGGAAATGTGGAATCGTTTCACAACTCACGCCGCCTGGAACACCTCAGTGAAATGGTGTGTCCGAACGTCGTAATCGCACTCTATTGGATATGGTGCGATCTATGATGTCACTTACCGATTTACCGCTATCATTTTGGGGATACACTCTAGAGACAGCTACATTCACTTTAAATAGGGCACCGTCTAAATCCGTTGAGACGACACCATATGAATTATGGTTTGGGAAGAAACCTAAGCTGTCATTTCTAAAAGTTTGGGGATGCGATGCTTATGTCAAGAAACTTCAACCTGAGAAGCTCGAACCCAAGTCGGAAGAATGCGTCTTCATAGGATACCCTAAGGAAACCATTGGGTATACTTTCTACTTAAGATCCGAGGGCAAGATCTTTGTTGCCAAAAACGGGTCCTTTCTGGAGAAAGAGTTTCTCTCGAAAGAATTAAGTGGGAGGAAAGTGGAACTTGATGAAGTACTGCCTCTTGAACCGATGAGTACCGCAGCTCAGGAAGATGTTCCTCTGGTGCCTGCAACGACAAGAGAGAAGGTTAAGGATGATGATCAAGATACTTCGGATCAAGCTCTTACTAAACTTCGAAGGTCCACAAGGACACGTTCCGCACTAGAGTGGTACGGCAACCCTGTCTTAGAAATCATGTTGTTAGACAACAGTGAACCTTCGAACTATGAAGAAGCGATGGCGGGCCCAGATTCCAACAAATGGCTTGAAGCCATGCAATCTGAGATAGGATCCATGTATGAAAACAAAGTGTGGACTTTGACAGACTTGCCCGATGATCGGCAAGCAATAGAAAACAAATGGATCTTTAAGAAGAAGACGGACGTGGATGGTAATGTCACCATATATAAGGCTCGACTTGTCGCTAAGGGTTATCGACAAGTTCAAGGGATTGACTACGATGAGACATTCTCTCCAGCGCTCCATCTATGGGCTGGTGCAAGCATCTTGGAGTTGGAACATTCGCTTTAATGAGATGATTAAAGCATTTGGGTTTATGCAGACTTATGCAGAAGCCTGCGTTTACAAGAAAGTGAGTGGGAGCTCTGTAGCATTTCTCATATTATATGTGGATGACATACTTTTGATGGGAAATGATATAGAACTTTTGGATAGCATAAAGGCCTACTTGAATAAGTGTTTTTCAATGAAGGACCTTGGAGAAGCTGCTTACATATTAGGCATCAAAATCTATAGAGATTGATCAAGACGCCTCATAGGTCTTTCACAAAGCACATACCTTGATAAGATATTGAAGAAGTTCAATATGGATCAGTCCAAGAAGGGGTTCTTGCACGTGTTGCAAGGTGTGAAATTGAGCTCAGCTCAATGCCCGACCACGCGTAAGATAGAGAAAAGATGAGTGTCGTCCCTATGCCTCAGCCATAGGGTCTATCATGTATGCAATGACCTGTACCAGACCTGATATAAACCTTGCCGTAAGTTTGGTAGGAAGGTACCAAAGTAATCCCGACATGGAACACTGGACAGCGGTCAAGAACATCCTTAAGTACCTGAAAAGGACTAAGGACATGTTTCTCGTATATGGAGGTGATGAAGAGCTCGTCGTAAAGGGTTACGCCGACGCTAGCTTCGACACAGATCTGGATGACTCTAAGTCACAAACCGGATACGTGTATATTTTGAATGGTGGGGCAGTAAGCTGGTGTAGTTGCAAGCAGAGCGTCGTGGCGGGATCTACATGTGAAGCGGAGTACATGGCAGCCTTGGAGGCAGCACATGAAGCAATCTGGGTGAAGGAGTTCATCACCGACCTAGGAGTCATACCCAATGCGTTGGGGCCGATTACACTCTTCTGTGACAACAATGGAGCTATTGCACTTGCCAAGGAGCCCAGGTTTCACAAGAAGACCAGGCACATCAAGCGTCGCTTCAACTCCATCAGTGAAAATGTTCAAGATGGAGACATAGATATTTGTAAAGTACATACGGACCGAATGTAGCAGATCCGCTGACTAAACCTCTCCCTAGAGCAAAATATGATCAACACCAAAGACGCAATGGGTGTTCGATACATCACAATGTAACTAGATTATTGACTCTAGTGCAAGTGGGAGACTGTTGGAAATATGCCCTAGAGGCAATAATAAATGGTTATTATTATATTTCTTTGTTCATGATAATTGTCCATTATTCATGCTATAACTGTATTATCCAAAAATCGTAATACACGTGTGAATACATAGACCACAACATGTACCTAGTAAGCCTCTAGTTGACTAGCTCGTTGATCAATAGATAGTCATGGTTTCCTGACTATGGACACTGGATGTCGTTGATAACGAGATCACATCATTAGGAGAATGATGTGATGGACAAGACCCAATCCTAAGCATAGCTCAAAGATCGTGTAGTTCATTTAGCTAGAGCTTTTACAAGTGTCAAGTATCATTTCCTTAGACCATGAGATTGTGCAACTCCCGGATACCATAGGAGTACTTTGGGTGTGCCAAACGTCACAACGTAACTGGGTGACTATAAAGGTGCACTACGGGTATCTCCGAAAGTGTCTGTTGGGTTGGCATGAATCGAGACTGGGATTTGTCACTCCGTATGACGGAGAGGTGTAAGTGCATCTAGTGCCACCCCTAGTTGGTTTTGGAGTATTGACGACAAAGTTGGTTGAGGGACTAATGCATTTGTGAGAATTGCAGGATAACGCAGGTAGTGTCCCTCATTGATTCGGTTTACTTACCGGAGATGACCCCTAAAAATGTATGAAGACATTGAAGACAATGGTGGTATGAGAAGATATTCATATTGAAGACTATGACATGAGAAGACATTACGTGAAGACTATGGAGCGCGAAGACTCTGTGGTTTTGTTGTTTCCTTTTCTTCTTTGTTGAGTCATAGGAACCACCGTACTGTTAAGTGGGGTCCAAGTGAACTAAGTCAGAGTGACTGAAGTGATGCTCAACCCAAATCCTGTCTTCGAGTGAAGACAATGAGAACAAATCTTATCCAGAGCTGGATGAGTCAGCTTTACTTGTAGCCCAAGTAAAGTTGTCGCGTGTGTTTGAAATCTGACCATTGGAACACGTGTCAGTTCCTTAGTGACCCAGGGTCATTTCGGACAAATCAGGTCGGGTTGCCTTGTGGCTACAAATAGCCCACCCCCTACACCATAAATTGGTGTCTGCTCAGAGTTTGTGCACGTCTTTTGTCGTTTGAGAGCAACCCACCTCGAAGCATTTGAGAGAGAGAAATCCTTGCGAGGACAAAGCCCAAACACCCGAGCCAAAGAGTGTTAGGCATCATCAAGTCTTTACATCTGTGTGACTCAAGACTTATTACACTTGAGGTCGTGAATCCTCCGGCCGGTTAGGCGTCGCTCGAGCATCCAAGAGTCATTGTGGATTGCCGGTGAACGAAGTCTGTGAAGGTTTGGAAGTCTCCTTGAAGACTTACCGAGTGATTGGGTGAGGACTGGGTGTCCTTAGCTCAAGGGAATAAGGTGAAGACACGGTCTTCGAAAGTTAAATCTCAGCCTCCCTAACTGACGACGCATAGTTGTCATAGCAACCGAACTGGTCCAACAAATCTGTGTCTTCAACAAGCGACTGGTTCCATCCCTTTCCATCCTTTACTTAAGTTTGTCTTCGTGAAGTCATTGCCTATCTTGTATCTGTTTGACTTCATTGGTTGACTACTACTGTTGATTGGCTTCATACTATCTTCCATCCTGATCCTTACTACTTAGCTGCTATTAGTCCTGTACTTTCACATCATTGCATACTTGACTATGGCTTGCTTATGGTAGTTTATTTTTCGCTGCATATCAACTAGGTCATTTCTGTTGTTTGTCTTTGAAACTTCTAAGTTTTGAAGACTTTCATAAAAATCGCTTCTTAACCCCCCCCCCCTCTAGTCCATACTAGCACTTTCAAGAGGTATCTCTGGGCCCACTCGGTAATGCATCATCATAATGAGCTCAATGTGACCAAGTGTCTGGTCACGGAATCATGCATTACGGTACGAGTAAAGTGACTTGCCGGTAACGAGACTGAACGAGGTATTGGGATACCGACGATCGAGTGTCGGGCAAGTAACGTACCGATTGACAAAGGGAATTGAATATGGGATTGATTGAATCCTCGACATCGTGGTTCATCCGATGAGATCATCGAGGAGCGTGTGGGAGCCAACATGGGTATCCAGATCCCGCTGTTGGTTATTGACCGGAGAGGCGTCTCGGTCATGTCTGCATGTCTCCCGAACCTGTAGGGTCTACACACTTAAGGCTCGGTGACGCTAGGGTTGTAGAGATATGGATATGCAGTAACCCGAATGTTGTTCGGAGTCCCGGATGAAATCCTGGACGTCACGAGGAGTTCCTAAATGGTCCGGAGGTGAAGAATTATATATAGGAAGTGATGTTTCGGCCATCGGGAGAGTTTCGGGGGTCACCGGTATTGTACCGGGACCACCGAAAGGGTCCCGGGGGTCCACCGGGTGGGGCCACCTATCCCGGAGGGCCCTGTGGGATGAAGTGGGGAGGGAACCAGCCCCTGGTGGGCTGGTGCGCCCCCCCTTGGGCCCTCCTGTGCCTAGGGTTGGGAACCCTAGGGGAGGGGGCGCCTCCACTTGCCTTGGGGGGCAAGGCTCCTCTGGCCGCCGCCCCAGAGATCCCATCTCCTAGGGCCGGCGCCCCCCTTGGGACCCTATATAAAGAGGGGAGGAGGCAGCCACACCCTTGCATGTGGCGCCTCCTTTCCCCTTGCTACACCTCTCCCTCCCTTGACGCTAAGCCTGCGGGATCTCATGCATCCACCACCACGCCGTCGTCTTGCTGGATCTTCATCAACCTCTCCTTCCCCTTGATGGATCAAGAATGAGGAGACGTCACGCTGACCGTACGTGTGTTGAACGCGGAGGTGCCGTCCGTTCGGCGCTAGGATCTCCGGTGATTTGGATCACGACGAGTACGACTCCCTCAACCCCGTTCTCTTGAATGCTTCCGCTCGCGATCTACAAGGGTATGTAGATGCACCTTCTCCCTTGTGCCTGGTTGAACTCCTAGATTGATCTTGGTGAACGTAGGAAATTTTTTATTTTATTCAACGTTCCCCAACAAGTTGATAGGCAGCGGTTACTCCAGGCTTTTATCTACCCCACATCGGTTAGGAACCATAGCGTGGTGTTTGCTAAATTACAACAATTTCATAAACTATTTCATAATATAACAGTTTTCGAAAAAAAATCAAGCATAAATAGGTTCACAGAAAGACATGGTAAGACCAGTGAAAAGGCTCAACGTTCTAGTTAGTCAAGTACTACCACTACAAGCTGATGTAAGTATGGGATACACTTAGGTGGCACAAGTACAATAATATTACAAAAGAAAATGGCTTCTTCAAGCGTCATTGTGATTTATAAAAAAATGATTCAGTTGGGATGCATTTGGAAAATAGTTTCTGATATGAATAAATGAGAAACTTACTTCTAACCAACAGTGGAGTTCTATTTTTGGAACATGAATTGTACAAGTGCAGATTCAACATGCCCCTAAATTACACCAATAATTCTGACCAAGATAAGTTATCAGATTGTGGAGTTTTGGACCAAGTTTACTAGAAAAAGCAAAATACATCAAAGGGTATTTTCATCATGCAAGGCTGGCCAGTACAAGAACACCAAAACTCCGATGATAAGAAACTCCAAGTACAGAACAAGCAACGAAGAACTATTTACACACCTTATGAGTTTTCACAACCAGTTAGCATGAGAACAACTAGACCCTCATGTTTGTTACATGTGGTTCACACCAACAAGTGAGCTTCACAAAACCAAAAACCAACATGTGATAATTCTATCATCACCGGAACAACTAACTTCCTTTTGCATAAATTACACGGAAATATAAGATAACCATTTTGCATAAATTATAGTAAAGTAGTCCTCATTTTTTATAATGGCATTTAACAAGTTAGCGCATTTCCTATTTTACATGAAGTGAGTTCTTCACAAGTTGATACTGTTGAAACGGGAGTCTCACATCTCTCTATCCTTCTTGGTGGCTACTCTGTTTCGCCTTCCTCCAGACATCCACGACTTCCTCCTCTTCTAGGTCGGGCACCTGGGCCTGTGCTTTATGGGTAGAAGTAGAGATGTGATAATACATGTTCAACACTCCCCCTCAAGATGGGTGATAGATATCTATCAACCCCATCTTGTCACATGCCAAGTTACACTCATTTGTTTCCAGTCCACTATTGCAGGATGCTGCTAATGCGACACTACAATCGGAGACACTTCGACGAAACTATGTGTGATGCATTAATCACAAACGGTGATGTAAAAAACGTCACAAAAGATGCAAAATGTTTGCAAGGGCGGATACATCAAACACGGTTCAGATTTTAGTTGCGTGTGCAACGCGGGGCATACAGTTGATCCATACGAATTGTTTGCGATGAGACATAACAACAGAAATAGGCAGCCAGATCAAGGTGTGTGCGATATACGACATACAATTCACTCGGATAAACTATTGTGATGAGGCGGAACAACAGAAACAGGTAGCCAGATGAGGCAACACAAAAGAAACGGTCAGCCAGATCAAGGTGTGGAGATAGAGGGCAAACAATTCACTCGGATGAACTGTTTGCGTTGAGCCAAGAGAACGTAAACGGATCAACTTAACAAGATGTGTGTGATACGCGGCAAACAGGTCTGTAATCAGAAATGTGTGCGAAGACCGATAATAACACAGACGATTGCAGCTAATAAGACATGTGTGTTGTGCGATGTGATTGCATACAGAACAACAACAACAACAACAACAACAACAACAACAACAACAACAACAACACAAACACACACACACACACACACACTTATAAGGACACGGTTGCATAACCAAGTTAAACATCCAATTACATAGGTGGCTACTACACACATGACATTTGCACACACCAAAGGAAACTATTACATGTATAATTACATAGGTGGCTACTACACACATGACATTTCCACACAGCAACTTAAACTATATATGACATGCATAATTAACTAGGATAAACGATCATCTGATCATCATCTATTTCTTGTGACGCTTGCCTCTACTGCTCTGCTTGTGGATCAATCCGACCTAGTCGATTTCGGGAAGGAGGCACTTCCTCATGTCAAGGATACGCCTGTGCATCCCGTAGCATGTGTAAACATTCTTGGCCGCGAACCTGAGGTGAAGTTCATCCAGTTGCCGCATCCAGGCCTCGTGCTAGGATACGGGACTTGTTCTATTGGCATCCCGCTTCATCTTTTCGTAGTAGGGTCGATGATGGCCGAGGCGAGTTCAACCAGGGAGTCCTTCTTCGTGCTACCCCCGACCCTATAGTGGTCACAGATTTCGACAAGGTTCTTGCAGGCCAAACCCATAACCATGAGCGCTTTTACATCGTTGGAGGTTTCCACCGTAGCGAACTTTTAGTCAGTGTTGTTGACAAACCTGGCAAAATGGTCGCAGGGCTCTGTGGCCATGCAGTAGTGGTAGATGAGGACATGATGGCGCACGCACAAGTGGGCAATGACAACCTTCTGATTTTTACCGGGATGACCGCCAGTGCACTGGAGGTCGATGCCGACCACCTTTTACTTGTCTCAAGCAAGCAACTGCTCCACGGTATTGATGTAGTCCTCCACCACGGCCGGGTCAATGGTCTACACCACCGAGAGATATGTCTCCCTCGCATGGGTCTCCACTTTATGTTCGCCGAACTCCATTGGAGCGCCGCTAGATATTCTCTCTGCATGTGTTGTCGTGGGTGTGCTTGTTGTGTTGTGGGGCGCGATCGAAAGGTTAAAGAGACTAAGGTTATAATGGCCGCATGAATTAATGGGGAAGCTGGATGGCCTGGAATGTCGGCACTTCTAGATGGTAGTTCTAATTGCAGCGTGTAACTCCATCGTGCCGCACTTAACTACACCGTGGCGATGCGCGCGACACAACCACATGCATATGGGGCCCCAACATGATCGTGCGCTATCCCCAACCGCTGGCAGAGCACGCGTGGAGGGGCGCAAGCAGAGCGCTCCGCAGCCACCTCAATGATGAGCAACCATATATATATGCATATAGCAGTTGAACATGCAAGGAAAAGTTGTCGAGAAGCCGAGCACGCCGCAGCACCTAACAATGAGCAGAGCGTGTTGCGGCACCTAACGGCAAGCAGAGCATGCTGAGGGACGCGAGCAGAGGCCGACACAGTGATACATGGCAAATAAGACAAACTGTGCGACCGATGGTGAAGACATCAAGCACGATTCATATTAGAGTTGCGTGTGCGATACGTGGCATACAGTTGATCCATCCGACCTGTTTGTGATGGAATAAGCCGTGTGTGTTGTGGGCAAATGCTTGCTGGTATACAACCGTCTGCGATTGATGAATTCATCACTGACGGGTTCCCTATTGTGGTCCGCATGCGATGTGATATGCTCTGTTTGCACAACATCTATGCTCTGTCTACAGAAGAACAACATACTCCAATTACAAATACCATAAATATACTTATAACAAGACATGATTGCAAAACCAAATTAAACATCCAATTACGTTATATAACAAATACCATAAATATTGCAAGGTTCAAATTCCAGCATTACAAGGCCCAAATTCAAAGATTACAAGGTTCAAACTATTCTGACAAATAAAACTCATCTTCTTCAGAATCTTTTTCATGCATTATTTCTGCGAAAGGATCAGCCACCGAGAAGTCATACAGCGGCTTGATACATTGGCTTCTAAATAATCTGTCATATGAAGTTACAAACCGTGGCACCACGGCTCAGAGAAACCGGAACACCCCGTATTCCAGCCCAGAGATCGAGAAGAAGTCTTCTGGAATACGACACTACTTAGCATAGAACAAATCAGCTCTTTATTACAATCTATATTGGGTACATGGGTTACATCGGCATGGCGACACTACGCCTGCCACGATTGCTCTATGCAAGCAGCAAAACAATTCGAAACAGTGGAATAACTATTGGCAGCGGAACAGCGAACGACGATGATGGACTCCAATCCGCAGAGACTCTGGCTGGAACATTTATCCTAGCTTGCGAACACAGGAATCACACCAAACAAGCAAGCAATCCAGGCACGACCAGCAAACTGGCATGACACGACAGGTCAGTACATTGAATGTACTTGCAAGCTCACAATAACCAAAAGCAGTCAAGACAAACAACATCAAGGCATTAACAAGTTAAAACAATCATGAACATGATACTAGCAGAACAACATGGTATGCACAACTGAACATGATACAATTTTAACATGGCACGATCATATGAACATGATGGTACTACATGCAACAGGGTAACATAATCATGCATCAACTTCCTCTGCTCGGGTTACCTCGTAACCAACACATACATCAACTTACCAACATCGGTGTCCACAATACCACGGTGATCCTCTCACGATCACATAAAGATCAACCAACTTCTTTCATCATCAAACCCAGGTTGTTATTAAACAAGTTATCATTATTGTTGTTGGCTCATAGTGTGACCTACTCCGAACAGGGCCCATATACGCGGGCGCCACTATCGATAGATTTAGCACACGCACTCTACAGAGGTGAGCACACTGTACCCACACCACGGAACCCATGGCCTCGCACTCCCATTCGGGTGGACCAATGACGTTTCGACAAACCGATCTACTGCCATGACACTCTCCCGGCCACTCCGACCAACTCCCCTTTGGGCTAGGTCATGGGTGGCCCCGTGCCTATCAAAGGCATCAATGCCCACCATCGTGGCAAAATAAAACGGTCCCAAACGGGGACATGGATCCACAAAAGAACAACGGGCACACAAGGCTTATGTCGTCCTACCCGGCCAAGGTAGCGCCCGTGCATAACCTTCCCTCGTTGGAGCCACCGGCGAGAGGCATGACAATAGACCCAGTTAGGTCCTTCCCATAAAGGCAAATGTGGTTGCACTAGTCAGCTCGATTCAGTGGCACCATGACTTAGCCAATGGTTTTACAAGTTCAATTAAGTCCGGTTAAACTTGAATGCAATAAGCTGAGTCATATGAAAATAACAAGATGCAACTACAATGCATGAGCATGATATCAACATAAGCATGGAGGTGCAACATAATCATCGAGCATAACCACAATGAATCATATATCCAAATGAGCATGGCATACTGACGAGCATGAATAACACAAGCCTAACTCTACCATAAGTATAGCATGACCACTAGCATCATGAACAACTACCATGCAAGAACATAGCAAGAACACTACCAAGTAAACATGTAACCAACTAGATGCAACGGAACAAACATAGCAACGGTACTGAATAGCAGACTAAGCATGCATCCGAAGAACATCGTAACTACCGGCATGTATTACTAGTACCAAGCATGACTTACGAACAAGATACTAGCAAGTAGCACAAGATAACAAGATGCATCGGAACATAGCATGAAAGTGAACAAGAATCCACGAGCATAACCGAAACAACGACAGTAGTAGCAAACAAGCAGGCAGATAACAGCAAACTTTTATCAAAAATTCAAGTAGAAACCATGGCTACTGCATGGCTATCATGCAAGTGGCTATTGCAGCTTGCCTGGGGGTGACGGAGACTCCGGGAAGAAGTGCGGTGAAGCCGCGGAAACGAAATGTCGGACAGTTCTCTCTCAAGGGGGCTGATTAGAGGCAAGGGAAAACTGGTCTTTTCACTTGGGATCACCTAGTGAAAATGGAACCAATAGAAAGAGCTTGATGATACGAAGATGTGAGCATTGGTTTCACCTCGATCGGAGTTCCGAGCAAAAAGTTGTGATGTGTGGAAGAACAGGGACCAATCTGCAAATATTTCTGCTACAAACAAGTCCCTGTAGGAAAAACAGAACGCGCCTTCGGACGTTTACGTTTTCTGAAGGAGAAAGCGTATTTTGAGCTACAGTTAGATGGTAAAACGTTTTCTGAACAGTGAAACGTAATATAGAGAAAGAAGGGAAGGAATACGCTTTCGTAAGATGAAAGCGCATTTCTGGAAAACCGTATCCACTTACGCGACGTGGCAATGGCGGGGCCCGGCTTGTGCGGCTGCCAGGTGGGTCCTGTGCGTAGGGGGGGCGATCGGGCGCTGTCTTCTTCCTCCCGTGCTGCCTCACGCGAGGAACATAGCAGAGCAGGGGAGGGAGAAGCGGCGAGGTGGCCGGCCAACTCCGGCCACACCCGGCCAGGGCGCGGCCACTGGTGGGTGCGTGAGGGCCTGCCTCACCCGTTCCCGGGGTTAGCCATCATCGGGGAGGCACGAGGAGGACGGGAGGCCGCGGCGACGGGAAGGACAGAGGCGGCGGGGCGGAGGTGATGGCCGGCGAAGCAGGAGGTCTCCGGCGACTTTAATGGGGTGGGGCGGCTCTACGGGAGGTGGGGAGAACTCTGGTGGAGTCGGGGAAGGCTGGAGGGGTTCGAGGGGGCCGAACGATGACGGTCGTGCATGGAGGCCGCGGCCACGGTGCACTCTGGCGATGGGTGAGGGGATGGGACGAACCGCGGGAGTGTGAGGAGCACGGTGGACGTGGTAGGACAGCGAGAGGAGGTTCGGGGTGACCAGACTAGCTTGAACTCAGGCGAACACTGAGAACAAAGGGCGAACTCCGGCGAGATGCGGTCGCTCCGGTGGTCGTGGAGGCTCGGGGAGAGGCTTGGGAGCTGCGGAAGAGCCTAGGGGTCCTTATATAGGCCGAGGAGAGGCCACGGGAGCGCTCTAGAGAGCTCGGCCGACATGCCAAAGGAGGTGCAGAGGCTGGACATGGCACGGGCGCGACAACGGCGACCACACGGCAACGTCTCAGGGCGGGGCAGCGACACAGGGCGACTGAGTCGAGCACGGGTGAGCTACTAGACATGATTTCGACGCGAGAGGCAGAGGGAGTGGACGAGAACAGGGGCGGGAAGACTCCAGAGCACGAGTTTGGCTGTGCACGACCCATGGTCACCGCATGAACTATCATACAAGGTGCCAGGTTAGTGGCTACATCATGTCTAGGAGATAGACCGTGCTTCCCTTAGTCAAACTCCGTAAGAAACTCTGTCCAGGGGCAAAACAGGGATTAGCAGGAGGGTCTAGGAGACATGAGCAACAAGGGGTTTGTGCTGCGGGGAGACAAGCACAAGAAGAGAAACAGGCTGGGCTTTGGCCTAGAGTGATCAATCACTAGGATGACTGTGATTACCAAGAATTAGCTTAATAGGAGAAATTTAGAGGGCAGTTGCTGTAGAAAGTGCCATAATGGCCAGAAATGAAGATTTGGATGATTCACTCACATAGTCGCACCAAATGAGCTGAAAATGGTTATGCCCCAATTATATAAATATATTAAGATTCCCAATGAGTTTCATGCCATTTGGATGAAGCAAAATAGCACTTGCTTCACAAAGATTTATTCTGACCAGAAACTTGGAAAACTTCCACAGGGCAAATGGCTAAATGGATTGAGCCACAACTTGGTGGAGGGAGTTTATATGGACAATAGAATGTCCTGGTAAATTGGCAGCTTAAATGAAGCAATATAAAATATAGTTGCTTCACAAACTGAAAATCTAACCAGAAACTAAGATTTGGAGCTGTGCTCACATTGAAAGGTTACATGGGCTCAATTTGGGTGGAGAGTGATGATTTGACCAAATGAAGGATGTGGAAAAAGTTCATCTCATTTGGATATGCCTATAATATACTTCCTTCACAAAGCTTCTTTCTAGGCAGAAACTTTGTAAAATCATAGAACAATAATTACTAGGCAAATGAGGTTGAGCTTTGGCACAGGGCAATCATATGCATAGGAAAAGGTGTCCAAGAAGTTGGAAGTCAATTGGCCAAAGATAAATAGCACTTGCTTCACAAAGTTCCATTTAGGGAAGAATAGGAAAAGAATTATTGGAGGATTATTTTTGAACATGGTAATGAAAAGTTTTGCCATATTTGAGCACGATATGACCCAAAAAAATTATGAGAATTATTTGGGAATTTAGGAGTGAGGGAAATATAGGTTGCTTCACAACCTAGGGCAAATTGAGTTATTCCTTCAATAGAAAAGGAATATTCCCAATAAAAAGAATATTGGGATTTGGTCGAAGGTGGAAATGGAAAGGCCTAGGGAAGGATTTGGGGGATGACAGGCCACTCTGGAAAGAAAGAAGAGGTCATCTTCTTCAGTTTCCAGACCACATAGCCATGGAAATGTAGGGGAACGTTGCAGAAAATTAAAATTTTTCCTACGGTTTCACCAAGATCCATCTATGAGTTCATCTAAGCAACGAGTAACGGGAGAGAGTTTGCATCTACATACCACTTGTAGATCGCGTATGAAGCTTGCTTGGTGATGATGGAGTCGTACTCGAACGTGATTCAGATCACCGATGCCAAGTGTTGAAGCTGAGAAAGCACCTCCGCGCTCAACACACGTGACGGGACGAGCGACGTCTCCTCCTTCTTGATCCAGCAAGGGAAGGAGAGGTTGAGGAAGACAGCACCACCCGCAAAGACGACAAGCGTGGTGATGGTGGTGAAGCAAGATACTCGGCTGTGGCTTCACGAGCTCTACGGAGGAGGAGATGTGTTGGGGGGAGGGCTGCGCCTTGGGAGATGTGTACCGCAGCCCCTCCCCCTTTATATAGGCCTGTGGTGGCGGCCCCTAGAGATCCAATCTCAAGGGGCGGCGGCAAGGGGTGGAGTGCCCCCTGCCGGTGGGCGCCCCACCCCTAGAGTTTCAACCCTAGGCGCAGGGGTGGGCCTGGGGCGCACCAGCCCCTGGGCTGGTTCCTTCCCCTATGGCCCATGGGGCCCTCCGGATGGGTGGCCCCACCGGTGGACCCCGGGACTCTTCCGGTGGTCCGTGATTTTGCTGCAGTAACCACAGAAACTTTCCCGATGGTCAAACACCACTTCCTATATATTATTCTTTACCTCCGGACCCTTAGGAACTCCTCGTGACGTCCGGGATCTCATCCGGACTCAACAACATTCGTATTCACATACTAGTCTTCCTACTAACCCTAGCGCCACCGAACCTTAAGTGTGTAGACCCTACGGGTTCGGGAGACACGCAGACATGACCGAGACGACTCTCGGGCAATAACCAACAGCGGGATCTGGATACCCATGTTGGCTCCTACATGCTCCTCGATGATTTCATCGGTTGAACCACGATGTCGAGGATTCTATCAAACCACGTATGCAATTCCTTTGTCAATCGGATGCGTTACTTGCGAGACTCGATCGTCGGTATCCCAATACCTCGTTCGGTCTCGTTATCGGCAAGTCACTTTACTCAGCATCGTAATGCATGATCCGTGGCCAACACCTTGGTCACATTGAGCTCATTATGATGATGCATTACCGAGTGGGCCCAGAGATACCTCTCCGTCATGCGGAGTGACAAATCGATCTCGATCCATGTCAACCCAATGATACTTTCGGAGATACCGTAATGCACCTTTATAGTCACCCGATTCGTTGTGACGTTTGATACACCCAAGGCACTCCTACGGTAACCGGAGTTACACGATCTCATGGTCGAAGGAATAGATACTTGACATTGGCAAAGCTTCTAGCAAACGAACTATCGATCTCTTATGCTATGCTTATGATTGGGTCTTGTCCATCACATCATTCTCCTAATGATGTGATCCGTTATCAACGACATCCAATGTCCATAGTCGAAACCATGACCATCTATTGATCACAACGGGCTAGTCAACTAGAGGCTCACTAGGGACATATTGGGGTCTAAGTGTTCACACGTGTATTATGATTTCCGGATAACACGGTTATAGCATGAACAAAAGACAATTATCATGAACATTGAAATATAATAATACTTTTATTATTGCCTCTAGGGCATATTTCCAACAGTCTCCCACTTGCACTAGAGTCACTAATCTAGTTACATTGTGATGAATCGAACACCCATAGAGTTCGGTGTTGATCATGTTTTGCACTGAGAGAGGTTTAGTCAGCGGATCTGCGACATTCAGATCCGTGTGCACTTTGCAAATCTCTATGTCTCCATCTTGAACATTTTCACGGATGGAGTTGAAACGACGCTTGATGTGCTGGTCTTCTTGTGAAACACAGGCTCCTTTGCAAGGGCAATAGCTCCGGTGTTGTCACAGAAGAGTTTGATCGGCCCCGACGCATTGGGTATGACTCCTAGGTCGGTGATGAACTCCTTCACCCAAATTGCTTCATCGCGCTGCCTCCGAGGCTGCCATGTACTCCGCTTCACACGTAGATCCCGCCACGACGCTTCGCTTGCGGCTGCACCAGCTTCTCGCTCCACCATTCAACATATACACGTATCCGGTTTGTGACTTAGAGTCATCCAGATCCGAGTCGAAGCTAAGCGCCGGCGTAACCCTTCTGACGAGCTCTTCGTCTCCTCCATAAACGAAACATGTCCTTTGTCCTTTTCGGTACTTCAGATATTCTTGACCGCTGTCCGGTGTTCCTTGCGGGATTACTTTGGTATCTTGCAACCAAACTTACGGCAAGGTTTACATCGGTCAGTACACAAGATGGCATACATAATAGATCCTATGGCTGAAGCATAGGGATGACACTCATCTCTTCTTTATCTTTTGTCGTGGTCGGTGGTCGAGCTGAGCTCAGTTTCACACCTTGTAACATAGGCAAGAACCCTTCTTGGACTGATCCATTTTGAACCTCTTCAAAATTTTATCAAGGTATGTGCTTTGTGAAAGACCTATGAGGCGCCTCGATCTATCCCTATAGATCTTGATGCCTAATATATAAGCAGCTTCTCCAAGGTCCTTCATTGAAAAACACTTGTTCAAGTAGGCCTTAATGCTGTCGAAGTTTTGTATCATTTCCCATCAAGAGTATGTCATCTACATATAATAGGAGAAATGCTACTGAGCTCCCACTCACTTTCTTGTAAACGCAGCTTCTCCATAAGTCTGCGTAAACCCAAACGCTTTGATCATCTCATTAAAGCGAATGTTCCAACTCCGAGATGCTTGCACCAGTCCATAAATGGATCATTGGAGCTTGCATACTTTGTTAGCGTTCGAGGATCGACAAAACCTTCCGCTGCATCATATACAGCTCTTCCTTAAGATGTCCGTTAAGGAATGCCGTTTTGACGTCCATCTGCCATATCTCATAATCATAGTATGCGGCAATTGCTAACATGATTCGGACGGACTTAAGCTTCGCTACGGGAGAGAATGTCTCGTCGTAGTCAATCCCTTGAACTTGTCGATAACCCTTAGCGACAAGTCGAGCTTTATAAATGGTGACATTTCCATCCGCGTCCGTCTTCTTCTTAAAAATCCATTTATTTTCTATCGCTCGCCGATCATCGGGCAAGTCTGTCAAAGTCCATACTTTGTTTTCATACATGGATTCTATCTCGGATTTCATGGCCTCAAGCCATTTGTTGGAATCCGGGTCCGCCATCGCTTCTTCATAGTTCGAAGGTTCATTGTTGTCTAGCAACATGATTTCCATGACAGGGTTGCCGTACCACTCTAGTGCGGAACGTGTCCTTGTGGACCTTCAAGTTCAAGAGTAACTTGATCCAAGTATCTTGACCATCATCAATGATTTCCTCTTGATTGGGTGTGGGCATTACAGAACGGTTTCTGCGGCGGCACCACTTTCCCGTTCGAGAGGTAGTACTTCATCGAGTTCTACTTTCCTCCCACTTACTTCTTTCGAGAGAAACTCTTTCTCTAGAAAGCATCCGTTCTTGGCAACAAAGACTTTGCCTTCGGATCTTAAGTAGAAGGTATACCCGACAGTTTCCTTAGGGTATCCTATGAATACGCATTTTTCCGACTTGGGTTCGAGCTTTTCGGGTTGAAGTTTCTTGACATAAGCATCGCATCCCCAAACTTTCGAAACGACGACTTAGGTTTCTTCCCAAACCATAATTCATACGGTGTCGCCTCAACGGATTTAGACGGAGCCCTATTTAAAGTGAATGTAGCTGTCTCTAGAGCGTATCCCCAAAATGACAAGTGGTAAATCGGTAAGAGACATCATAGACCGCACCATATCCAATAGAGTGCGATTCGACGTTCGGACACACCGTTTACCGAGGTGTTCCAGCGGCGTGAGTTGTGAAACGATTCCACATTTTCTTAAGTGTGTGCCAAATTCGTGACTTAAATATTCTCCTCCACGATCGATCGTAGGAACTTTATCTTTCGGTCACGTTGATTCTCCACCTCACTCTGAAATTCCTTGAACTTTTCAAAGGTCTCAGACTTGTGTTTCATTAAGTAGACATACCCATATCTACTCTAGTCATCGGTGAGTGAGAACATAACGATATCCTCCATGAGCCTCAACGCTCATTGGACCGCATACATCGGTATGTATGATTTCCAACAAGTTGGTTGCTCGCTCCATTGTTCCGGAGAACGGAGTCTTGGTCATTTGCCTAAGAGGCATGGTTCGCATGTGTCAAACGATTCATAATCAAGAGACTCTAAAGTCCATCGGCATGGAGTTTCTTCATGCGCTTGACACCAATGTGACCAAGGCGGCAAGTGCCACAAGTATGTGGGACTATCGTTATCAACTTTACATCTTTTGGCATCCACACTATGAACATGTGTAATATTACGCCGAGATTCATTAAGAATAAACCATTGACCATCGGAGCATGACCATAAAACATATCTCTCATATAAATCGAACAACCATTATTCTCGGACTTAAATGAGTAGCCATCTCGTATCAAACGAGATCCAGATACAATGTTCATGCTCAAACTTGGCACTAAATAACAATTATTGAGGTTTAAAACTAATCCGTAGGTAAATGTAGAGGCAGCGTGTCGACGGCGATCACATCGACTCGGAACCATTCCCGACGCCAAGATCGTCACCTCGCCCTTCGCCGATCTCCGTTTATTCCGCAGCTCCTGCTGTGAGTTACAAATATGAGCAACGGCACGGTATCAAATACCGGGAGTTACTACGAGTAATCGGTAAGGTACACATCAATTACATGTATATCAAATATACCTTTGGTGTTGCGGCCTTCTTATCCGCTAAGTATTTGGGGCAGTTCCGCTTCAAATGACCCTTCCCTTGCAATAAAAGCACTCGGTCTCGTGCTTGGGTCCATTCTTTGACTTCTTCCGACAGCAGACTTACGGGCGCGGCAACATCCTTGCCGTCCTTCTTGAAGTTCTTCTTACCCTTGCCTTTCTTGAACTTAGTGGTCTTATTGACCATCAACACTTGATGTTCCTTTTGATTTCAGCCTCTGCTGACCTCAAAGATCGAGAACACTTCAGAATGGTCTTTACCATCCCCGCATGTTGTAGTTCATCACAAGCTCTTGTAGCTTGGTGGGAGCGATCGAGGATTCTGTCAATGACCGCCTCATCCGGGAGGTTTATGTTCATTTGGGTCATACGGTTGTGCAACCCGGACATCTTGAGGATGTGCTCACCGATGAACTGTTTTCCTCCATCTTACAACTGTAGAACTTGTCGAGACATCATATCTCTCGACCGGGCATGAGCTTGGAAAACTAGTTTCAGCTCTTGAACATCTCATATGCTCCGTGATGCTCAAAACGCTTTTGGAGCCCGGTTCTAAGCTGTAGAGCATGCCGCACCGAACGAGGGAGTAATCATCGAGCGAGTCCGCCAGACGTTCAAATCGTCTTGCGGTCTTTGGGAGAACAAGTGGGTCACCTAACGGTGCTTCTAGGACATCTTGTTTCTTGGCAGCTATGAGGATGATCCTCGGGTTCGGACCCGATCCGTATAGTTCTTGCCATCATCTTTCAGCTTGGTTTTCTCTAGGAACGCGTTGAAGTTCATGTTGACATTAGCGTTGGCCATTGATCTACAAGACATATTTGCAAAGGTTTTAGACTAAGTTCATGATAATAAAGTTCTTAATCAAAATTACGAACTCCCACTTAGATTAGACATCCCTCTAGTCATCTAAGTGTTACACGATCCGAGTCGACTAGCCCGTGTCCGATCATCACGTGAGACGGACTAGTCATCATCGGTGAACATCTTCATGTTGATCGTATCTTTCATACGACTCGTGCTCGACCTTTCGGTCTCCGTGTTCGAGGCCATGTCCGCACATGCTAGGCTCGTCAAGTTAACCCTAAGTGTTTTATTGTGTAAACTGTCTTACACCCGTTGTATGTGAGCGTAAGGATCCATCACACCCGATCATCACGTGGTGCTTAGAAGCGACGAACCGTAGCAACGGTGCACGTTAGGGAGAACACTTCTTGAAATTTTATAAGGGATCATCTTATTTACTACCGTCGTCCTAAGTAAACAAGATGTAAAAGCATAATAAACATCACATGCAATTATATAGTTGTGACATGATATGGCCAATATCATCAAGCTCCATTGATCTCCATCTTGGGCTCCATGATCATCCTGTCACGGCTTGACACCATGATCTCCATCATCATGATCTCCATCATCGTGTCTTCATGAAGTTGTCACGCTAACGACTACTTCTACTTCTATGACTAACGCGTTTAGTAATGAAGTAAAGTAGTTTACATGGCGTTCTTCAATGACACGCAGGTCATACAAAAATAAAGACAACTCCTATGGCTCCTGCGGTTGTCATACTCATCGACATGCAAGTCGTGAATCCTATTACAAGAACATGATCTCATACATCACAATTCATCATTCATCACAACTTCGGCCATATCACATCACATGATCAATCGTTGCAAAAACAAGTTAGGCGTTCTCTAGTTGTTGTTGCATCTTTACGTGGCTGCGATTGGGTTCTAGCAAGAACGTTTTCTTACCTACGAATCACCTGGCGTGATTTTGTCAACTTCTATTTACCCTTCATAAGGGCCCTGTTCATCGAATCCGCTGCAACTAAAGTGGGAGACAGACACCCGCCACCACCTTATGCAACTAGTGCATGTCGATCGGTGGAACCGGTCTCACGTAAGCGCACGTGTAAGGTTGGTCGGGCGCTTCATCCCACAATACCGTTGAGCAAGAAAAGACTAGTAGGGGCAAGTAAGATGACAAGATCAACGCCCACAACAAATTTGTGTTCTACTCGTGCAATAGAGAACTACGCATAGACCTAGCTCATGATGCCTTTGTGAGGGGAACGTTGCGAGAAAATTAAAATTTTTCCTACGGTTTCACCAAGATCCATCTATGAGTTCATCTAAGCAACGAGTAACGGAGAGAGTTTGCATCTACATACCACTTGTAGATCGCGTGCGGAAGCTTGCTTGGTGATGATGGAGTCGTACTCGAGCGTGATTCAGATCACCGATGCCAAGTCTTTGAGCGGACAGCACCTCCGCGTTCAACACACGACGGACGAGCGACGTCTCCTCCTTCTTGATCCAGCAAGGGAAGGAGAGGTTGAGGAAGACAGCACCACCGGCAAGACGACGGCGTGGTGATGGTGGTGAAGCGATACTCGGCTGTGGCTTCGCCGAGCTCTACGGAGGAGGAGATGTGTTGGGAGGGAGGGCTGCGCCTTGGGAGATGTGTGCAGCCCCCCCCCCCCTTTATATAGGCCCTGTGGTGGCGGCCCCTAGAGATCCAATCTCAAGGGGCGGCGGCCAAGGGGTGGAGTGCCCCCAAGCCGGTGGGCGCCCCACCCCTAGAGTTTCAACCCTAGGCGCGGGGGTGGGCCTGGGGCGCACCAGCCCCTGTGGGCTGGTTCCTTCCCCTATGGCCCATGGGGCCCTCCGGATGGGTGGCCCCACCGGTGGACCCGGGACTCTTCCGGTGGTCCGGTGATTTTGCTTCAGTAACCACGAAACTTTCCCGATGGCGAAACACCACTTCCTATATATTATTCTTTACCTCCGGACCCTTAGGAACTCCTCGTGACGTCCGGGATCTCATCCGGGACTCGAACAACATTCGTATTCACATACTAGTCTTCCTACTAACCCTAGCGCCACCGAACCTTAAGTGTGTAGACCCTACGGGTTCGGGAGACACGCAGACATGACCGAGGCGACTCTCGGGCAATAACCAACAGCGGATCTGGATACCCATGTTGGCTCCACATGCTCCTCGATGATTTCATCGGTTGAACCACGATGTCGAGGATTCTATCAAACCCTGTATGCAATTCCCTTTGTCAATCGATGCGTTACTTGCGAGACTCGATCGTCGGTATCCCAATACCTCGTTCGGTCTCGTTATCGCAAGTCACTTTACTCATCCGTAATGCATGATCCCGTACAACACCTTGGTCACATTGAGCTCATTATGATGATGCATTACCGAGTGGGCCCAGAGATACCTCTCCGTCATACGGAGTGACAAATCCCGATCTCGATCCATGTCAACCCAACAGATACTTTCGGAGATACCGTAATGCACCTTTATAGTCACCCGCCACGTTGTGACGTTTGATACACCCAAGGCACTCCTCACGGTAACCGGAGTTACGATCTCATGGTCGAAGGAATAGATACTTGACATTGGCAAAGCTTCTAGCAAACGAACTATACGATCTCTTATGCTATGCTTATGATTGGGTCTTGTCCATCACATCATTCTCCTAATGATGTGATCCCGTTATCAACGACATCCAATGTCCATAGTCAGGAAACCATGACCATCTATTGATCACAACGGGCTAGTCAACTAGAGGCTCACTAGGGACATATTGGGGTCTAAGTGTTCACACGTGTATTATGATTTCCGGATAACACAGTTATAGCATGAACAAAAGACAATTATCATGAACATTGAAATATAATAATACTTTTATTATTGCCTCTAGGGCATATTTCCAACAGGAAAAAGAAAACTCAAACAAAAACCTCAGAAAATCAAAATAAAAAGAAAGGGCCAAAAAATCAGGCTGTTACAGCTCTTACTCCCTTAAAGAAATCTCGTCCTCGAGATTTTTTTGCTCAGGGAACAAGTATGAATATATCTGACCTTAAGGAAACCGTTTCCAACTCGGGTATCCCTTTTCCTTTATTGTTGTTCCCACGAAATTTTTATCTAACTGGCTCTGGGGTGGTTTTCTTCACTATATCCACATTCTAACGGATCTTATCTTGCTTGTTCCTACTTATACTGGCTCCATTTCTTTTCATATCTAATGACTTAGCTGACTATGAGAGATTATCATGATTGCAATATATGCCTGTCTCACAAATCCGAGAGTGATTTCCGATTGATGTGTCTGTACTGACAACCTTCCATGAAGTGGTGATCAGATTTTCCTGATGAACACCCAACCTCTGACTCCTTGCATTGGGTTTCTCCACTAAATGCAGGTCCTTCGGGTTCCAAACAGTGTTTTGAGTCATACCGTTTTCCTGACAGATTCAGACTTATCGCAGGAGTTTCTGAATCATCATGACTGGCTCCAGTTTCTAGAGTACCAGATCTGTTCCAAATACTTGATTGTCGCTTGTCGTGGCTAGCATGAAGGGGTATGACCTTATATAATAATATCCTCATCCTTTGATTGACGGTGGTTCTGGCAGAAGAATTTTGTTCATGACGGGCTATCCACGATGATTCACATAAGTGAGGGCTCATGCTTCGAGACTATTATTCACATTTTGATTGCTCATTCTGCCGGTATGCCCATGAGGATAGTAGGTTGTGTGATGCTTTTACCAGGGTTGCCAGGGTTGAACTGTGGAATTGACCCTTAGTCTGACTTGACAGACTCGGATATTCGATACTGACAATTCTGAGCATATAATGTCGACTGAGCGGGTTGCCTTCATAGGGGTCCTTACCAAAAATTGAGTAGACCCCCTTAGGTGAATATCCATGGTGATCAATACTAACTTGGACTGTCTGGGATATCTGCACCCTGCGGTTCTTGCAACAAGTATCAGTCTTGCTCCTTCATTACTTCTTTCTTGCCTGGATCCTTGGCTGAAGAAACGGGGTCATATTGTTTCTCTGTGTGATCATAGTTTCTGTCGGGTGCAATATTCTGACAAGCGTACTCTTATCCGCATCTTCTGACATGGTAACCCATTAAATGGAAGGTTCAACACTTCTCAAGTTCTGACCGTAGGAAAATGACCATCCGAACCCTTGCAAGAAATTGGTAAATAAATCAGTAGCCACCAGAACGGTCTTTACAACACAGATCTGGGACATTACTGAAATAACTCAACCGCGACATCAGGACAGCTAAAAAGCAGCTCAGAGCATGAGACCGGGTCGATAAGAAGAAAGTGGCAGCTCCCTAAGATAGCCAAAAGCAGCTATAGGGCTATTGTCACAAAAAGAAACTCAAAGGCTATACGAGATGGCCGAAAAGCAGCTCAGAACTCATGACAGTTGTTGAATAGAGAAATAAAATCTGGCATCCACTCCAGATAGCTAAAAATAGCTCAGATCACAGGCATGGTGCCGTTAGTGGAGAAAAGGAAACAAGGGCTCATCAGGATCATCTTCCAGGTTCACAGGTATTTGTAGTGAGCTCACTGTTGTTGTCAATCTTCATAATCCTTTGTCACACTGCAGTGTATAGTTGGCTTCCTTCTTTTAACAATCCTCATGTGTCTGTCAAATCTGTGTTCGAGTGACTTGTAATACCTTGGTGGTATGCTGACCGCATACATATATGAGAATCTGATTCTCGAGGCAGATGATAACCCACAAGTGTAGGGGATCGCAACAGCTTTCGAGGGTAAAGTATTCAACCCAAATTTATTGATTCGACACAAGGGGAGCCAAAGAATATTCTTGAGTACTAACAGTTGAGTTGTCAATTTAACCACACCTGGATAACTTAGTATCTGTAGCAAAGTATTTAGTAGCAAAAGTGGTATGATAATAATGGTAACGGTAACAAAAGTAAAGATCAATGTTTTTGGGTTTTTGTAGTAGTTGTAATAGTAGCAACGGAAAAGTAAATAAGCAAAGAACAATATATGAAAAGCTCGTAGGCAATGGATCAATGATGGATAATTCTGTTGGATGCGATTCCTCATGCAATAGTTATAACATAGGGTGATATAGAACTAGCTCCAATTCATCAATGTAGTGTAGGCATGTATTCCGTAAATAGTCATACGTGCTTATGGAAAAGAACAAATGACATCTTTTTTCCTACCCTCCCGTGGAAGCGGGGTCCTAGTGGATATTAAGGCCTCCTTTTAATAGAGAACCGGAACAAAGCATTAGCACATAGTGAATACATGAACTCCTCAAACTACGGTCATCACCGAGAAGTATCCCGATTATTGTCACTTCGGGGTTGTCGGATCATAACACATAATAGGTGACTATAGACTTGCAAGATAGGATCAAGAACACACATATATTCATGAAAACATAATAGGTTCAGATCTGAAATCATGGCACTCGGGCCCTAGTGACAAGCACTAAGCATAGCAAAGTCATAGCAACATCAATCTCAGAACATAATGGATACTAGGGATCAAACCCTAACAAAACTAACTTGATTACATGGTAAATCTCATCCAACCCATCACCGTCCGGCAAGCCTACGAAGGAATTACTCACGCACGGCGGTAAGCATCATGAAATTGGTGATGGAGGATGGTTGATGATGACGACGGCGATGAATCCCCCTCTCCGAAGCCCCGAACGGACTTCAGATCAGCCCTCCCGAGAGAGATTACGGCTTGGCGGTGGCTCCGTGTCGTAAAACGCGATGAAACTTTCTCTCTTATTTTTTTCTCCCCGAACGTGAATATATGGAGTTGGAGTTGAGGTCAGTGGAGGTCCAGGGGGCCCACGAGATAGGAGGCCGCACCCTACAGGGGGGCGCCCCCCTGTCTCGTGGACAGGCCCTGGGCCCCCTGGCATTGATTCTTTCGCCAAAAGTTCTTATTAATTCCAAAAGGTGCCTTTGTGGATTTCCAGGACATTCCGAGAACTTTTCTTTTCTACACATAAAACAACATCATGGCAGTTCTGTTGAAAACATCGTCCGTCCGGGTTAGTTTCATTCAAATCATGCAAGTTAGAGTCCAAAACAAGGGCAAAAGTGTTTGGAAAAATAGATACGTCGGAGATGTATCAACTCCCCCAAGCTTAAACCTTTGCTTGTCCTCAAGCAATTCAGTTGATAAACTAAAAGTGAAAAAGAAAAACTTTTACAAACTCTGTTTGCTCTTGTTGTTGTAAACATGAAAAGCCAGCATTCAAGTTTTAGCAAATATTATGAACTAACCATACTAAAAATAACACCTAGGTCTCACAATTACTCATATCAATAGCATAATCAGCTAGCGAGCCATAATAATAAAACTCGGATGACAACACTTTCTCAAAATAATTATAACATGATATAACAAAATGGTATCTCGCTAGCCCTTTCTGAGACCGCAAAACATAAATGCAGAGCACCTTTAAAGATCAAGGACTGACTAAACATTGTAATTCATGGTAAAAGAGATCCAGTCAAGTCATACCCAATATAAACCAATAGAAATGAATGCAAATGACGATTGTGCTCTCCAGTAGTGCTTTTAATAAGAAGGGTCATGACTCAACATAAAAGTAAATAGATAGGCCCTTCGCAGAGGGAAGCAGAGATTTGTAGAGGTGCCAGAGCTCGATTTTAAAATAGAGAATGAATAACATTTTGAGCGGCATACTTTCACTGTCAACGCAACAACTACGAGATGGATGTATCTTCCATACTACATGCATTATAGGCAGTTCCCAAACAGAATGGTAAAGGTTTATACTCCCCCAACCACCAACAAGCATCAATCCATGGCTTGCTCGAAACAACGAATGCCTCCAACATACAACAGCCATGGGGGAGTTTTGTTTAATTATTTTGATTTGCTTTGATCTTTTGGATCATGGGACTGGGCATCCCGGTTACCGGCCCTTTCTCGTGAATGAGGAGCGGAGTCCACTCCTCTTGAGAATAACCCACCTAGCATGGAAGATATAGGCAGCCCTAGTTGAAACATGAGCTGCTCGAGCATACAAAACAGAATTTCATTTGAAGGTTTGGAGTCTGGCACATACAAATTTACTTGGAACGGCAGGTAAATAGCGCATATAGAAAGGCATGGTGGACTCATATGGAACAACTTTGGGGTTTAAGGAGTTTGGATGCACAAGCAGTATTCCCGCTTAGTATAGGTGAAGGCTAGCAAAAGACTAGGAAGCGACCAACTGAGAGAGCGACAACAGTCGTAAACATGCATTAAGATTAATTTACACCAAGTACAAGCATGAGTAGGATATAATCCACCATGAACATAAATATCGTGAAGGCTATGTTGATTTGACTCAACAACATGCGCGGACATGTGCCAAGTCGAATCACTCAATTCATTCAAAGGAGGATACCATCCCACCATATCACATCATAATCATTCTAATAGCATGTTGGCATGCAAGGTAAACCATTATAACTCATAGCTAATCAAGCATGGCACAAGCAACTATAATCTCAATGTCATTGCGAATATGTTTACCTCATAATAGCTGACTCAGGAACGATGAATCATTATATATACAAAAACAAGAGAGGTCGAGTTCATACCAGTTTTTCTCATCCCAATAAGTTCATCATATATCGTCATTATTGTCTTTCACTTGCACGACCGAACGATGTGTATAATAATAAGAGTGTACGTGCATTGGACTAAACTAGAATCTGCAAGCATTCAACTCAAGAGAGAAGACAAGTAATATGGGCTCTAAGTTAAATAAACAATCATGCATAAGAGCCACTAAGCATTTTCAATAAGGTCTTCTTGACCCCCAATGGAAAAAAAGAAAATAAAACTATTTACACGGGAAAGCTCCCAACAAATAAAAAGAAGAACTAGAAATCTTTTTGGGTTTTCATTTTAATTTCTACTACAAGCATGAAAATTAAGCTAACTAATTTTTTTGGTTTTTCTTAAGTTTAACAAACACACAAGAAGAAAGCTAGAAAAAGAAATTTAAACTAGCATGGATAATACAATGAAAGAGTATGAGCACCGACGACTAGTGTGTGAACATGAATGTAAAGTCGGTGAAAAATACGTACTCCCCCAAGCTTAGGCTTTTGGCCTAAGTTGGTCTAGTACCAAGGACCGCCGCTACTCTCCCCGGTATAATGAGAGGTGTAATCAGGATACCACTGGCTGGTCATCTCCGGATCCCACTGGACAGATGATGCACGATAAGGGTCCAGCTCGGGTTCAGCTCAGTTCGAGTTCGAGTAAAAGCTTGAGCTCGATGATTGTTCACCGCTTCGGCGTGACAAGACGATTTTCTGCAAGCAAATCAAACAACAGAGGCGCAGGCAAAATAATAATCTCAATGTGTTTCTTATTAATTCTAAGTTTATACAAGAGCGTCTTCTCTTAATTGTGAACAATAAACTTGTGTGCTACCATGCTCTTGTAATCTAAGATGTGAGGATGCAATTTTATCTCATCCTCCTCATGGTTCCTAATGGGTATCTGAAAATGTTTAGCAAGACGTGCATCATAGATACCTCCAAATGTGGGGCCTTTTGTACAATTCAGGGCTAGCCGTTTAGCAACGATGACACCCATACTAAAAGTATTGTCTCCCAGCAAAGCATGTTGGAGAATAATAATATCTGGAACGCTCAAATTTCAACTATTTCCATGACCAATCAAGCATCTACTAGCAAATATGGCAAAGTAGTGTAAAACAGGAAAGTGTATGTTAGAGACTTTTGCCTCAGAGCCCTTCTTTGGCTCTTCCACAACAATAGTTTTAACGAAGCCACCAACATATTCACGATGGGGTTCCTCTAATTCTCTCTCATAAGGTATCCTACATACCACACAAAAATGACGTAAAGACATTTCTTTGAATTCATCATATAAATGAAATGATACTGCAGGCGGTGACTTCTTAGGATAATAATAAAAGTTTTGCACGAAAGTATTGGTAAGTAAGAGATACTGATCGATTCGGTTGTTCATGAAATCGGTGAGGCCTGCAGTCTCAATTAAAGCATAAAAGTCTTCATGAATTACGGCTTCTTTCAAGAAATCCTCGCATGGCCATTCACACGACCGTACTTCCGCTAAGCGAGGAAGATTATACTTGGCTTTTTCCTTCTCTTTGGCTTGTTTTTCCTCAGAGCTTTGGCTAGAAGAGCCCCTAAAAAGTCTCCTCAACATTTTCTGAAAATTACTGAAATTTTAGTAACTTCAAAATAAAAGTGAATAAAACTAAACAAGATTGGTAGCAACTACTCCTACAAGTGCCTAGAGCCTATATCATGCATTGGAATTGCTTGGGACCTCAAAAATTTAACATGCAAGCTCAAGAACATGGTCACCTATGCAACAAAAATTTGTAATGAATAAAGCACTAGAACAAAAACTAATTGGACCAATGGAGGAGTCACATACCAAGCAACAATCTCCCAAAGCAGTTTTGTGAATGGAGCTTTGAGCAAGGAGATCAAAAATCGCAATAAAACGAGCTAGAACTCGTGCTTGAGCTGGATGGGGATTTTTTTGGGTAGAAGATGAAGTGTGTGGGTGCTGTCATAAGTGGAGGGGGCCACCAGGGGGCCACGAGACAGGGGGCGCCCTACAGGGGGGGCGCGCCCTCCTCTCTCCTGGCCTGGTGCTTGCCCCTCCTGCAGTGATTTCAGTGCCTAAAATCCTCAAATATTCCAGAAAAAATCATACTAAATTTGCAGGGCATTTGGAGCACTTTTATTTTTGGACTATTTTTTATTGCATGGATAATTCAGAAAACAGATGGATAATACTATTTTTGCTTTATTTAGTCTAAATAACAGAAAGTAAAAAGTGGGTACAGAAGGTTGTGCCTTCTAGTTTCATCCATCTCGCGATCATCAAAATGAATCCACTAACAAGGTTGATCAAGTCTTGTTAACAAACTCATTCCGAATAACACGGAACTGGAGAAATTTCGAATAACACTAAGTTACCTCAATGGGGATATGAAAATCCCCAACAATAAGAATATCATACTTTTTCTTGACAGTACGGAGAGGAAATTCAAAACCTCCAATAATAATAGTTGGAGCTTTTTCAACAGAATTGATGCTATGAACTTGAGAATGTTTCCTCGGAAAGTGTACCGTATGCTCATTACCATTAACATGAAAAGTGACATTGCCTTTGTTGCAATCAATAACAGCCCCTGCGGTATTAAAAAAAGGTCTACCAAGGATAATAGACATACTATCGTCCTCGGGAATATCAACAAAGTCCGTTAAGATAGTGACATTTGAACCACGACAGGCACATCCTCACAAATATCGACAGGTATAGTAGTTGATTTATCAGCCATTTACAAAGATATTTCAGTAGGTGTCAACTTATTCAATTCAAGTCTATGATATAAAGAGAGAGGCATAACACTAACACCGGCTCCAAGATCACATAAAGCAGTTCTAACATAATTTCTTTTAATGGAGCATGGTATAGTTGGTACACCCGGATCTCTAAGTTTCTTTGGTATTCCACCCTTAAAAGTGTAATTAGCAAGCATGGTGGAAATTTCAGCTTCCGGTATCTTTCTTTTATTTGTAATGATATCCTTCATATACTTAGCATAAGGATTTACTTTCAGCATATTAGTTAAGCGCATACGTAAGAAAATAGGTCTAATCATTTCAGCAAAGCGCTCAAAATCCTCATCATCCTTAGACTTGGATGGTTTAGGAGGAAAGGGCATGGGTTTCTGAACCCATGGTTCTCTTTCTTTACCGAGCTTCCTAGCAACAAAATCTCTCTTATCATAACGTTGATTCTTTGATTGTGGATTATCAAGATCAACAGCAGGTTCAGTCTCTACATCATTGTTTTTGCTAGGTTGAGCATCAACATGAACATTATCAATAACATTATCACTAGGTTCATGTTCATCACCGATTGTGTTTCAAAGATCGAAATAGAAATATCATTGGGATTCTCGTGTGTGTCTATAGTAGGTTCACTAGAAGCATGCAAAGTTCTATCGTTTTCTTTTCTTCTTTTTAGAAGAACTAGGTGCCTCTAAATTATTTCTCTGAGAATCTTGCTCGATTCTCTTAGGGTGGCCTTCAGGATACAAAGGTTCCTGAGTCATTCTACCAGTTCTAGTAGCCACTCTAACAGCAAAGTCATTTTTATTATTTAATTCCTCAAGCAAATCATTTTGAGCTTTAAGTACTTGCTCAGCTTGAGTAGCAACCATAGAAGCATATTTGCTAACGAGGTGAAGTTCATCTTTAACTCTAGCCAGCTTATCGCTTACGCATCCTATCTCGAAAACATTATTCTTTAACTCTCTACCAACATAAGCATTAAAACTTTCTTGTCTAGCCATAAAGTCATCAAATTCATCTAAGCATGGGCTATGAAATTTAGTAGAGGGGATTTCAACTTTATCATATCTATAGAGAGAATTTACCTTTACTACCTATGTCGGGTTATCAAGACAATGTGGTTCTTCAGGCGGTATATTAAGACCATGTATTTCTTCAACAGGAGGTAAATTCTTAACATCTTCTGCTTTAATACCTTTTTCTTTCATTGATTTCTTTGCCTCTTGCATATCTTCAGGACTGAGAAATAAAACACCTCTCTTCTTCGGAGTGGGTTTAGGAATAGGCTCAGGAGTTGGCTCAATTGGTTCAGGAATTGGCTCAGGAAGAGTCCAATTATTTTCATTAGTCAACATATTATTCAATAGTATTTTAGCTTCGTCGACTGTTCTTTCCCTGAAAACACAACCAGCACAACTATCCAAGTAGTCCTTGGAAGCATCGGTTAGTCCATCATAAAAGATATCAAGTATTTCATTTTTCTTAAGAGGATGATCAGGCAAAGCATTAAGTAATTCGAAGAAGCCTCCCCCAAGCTTGTGGGAGACTCTCTTCTTTGATTTGCACAAAAATATATATTTCCCGCAAGGCAGCTTGTTTCTTATGAGCAGGGAAATATTTAGCAGAGAAGTAATAAATCATATCCTGGGGACTACGCACACAATCAGGTGCAAGAGAATTATACCAAGTCTTAGCATCACCCTTTAATGAGAATGGAAATCTTAAGGATATATAAATAGCGAGACTTCTCATCATTAGTAAACAGGGTAGCTATATCATTCAACTTGGTAAGATGTGCCACGACAGTTTCAGATTCAAGGCCATAAAAAGGATCAGATTCAACTAAAGTAATAATTTCAGGATCAACAGAGAATTCATAATCCTTATCAGTAACACAGATAGGTGAAGTAGCAAAAGCAGGATCGGGTTTCATTCTAGCATTAAGAGACTGCTGCTTCCACTTAGCTAATAATTTCTTAAGATCATATCTATCATTGCAAGCAAAGATTTCCCTAGCAGCTTCTTCATTCATAACATAACCCTTAGGAACAATAGGTAATACATAATCATTGGGAGAACCTTCATCATCACTATCATCAATAATAGGTTCTTCAGTAATTTCATTCCCCCTAACTCTAGCAAGTTGTTCATCAAGAAATTCACCTAATGGCAAAGTAGTATCAAGCACAGAAGTAGTTTCATCATGCATAGCGTATGGCATCATCAATAACATGCGACATATCAGAATTCATAGCAGTAGCAGGTTTAGGTGTCGCAAGCTTACTAATAACGGAAGGAGAATCTAGTGCAGAGCAAGATGGCAGTTCCTTACCTCCCCTCGTAGTTGAGGGCAAAATAGTAGTTCGGTCATCTTTCAAGTTCTTCATAGTGATCAACAGATATAAATCCCAAGTGACTCAGAGAATAGAGCTATGCTCCCCGGCAACGGCTCCAGAAATTAGTCTTGATAACCCACAAGTGTACGGGATCACAACAGCTCTCGAGGGTAAAGTATTCAACCCAAATTTATTGATTTGACACAAGGGGAGCCAAAGAATATTCTTGAGTGTTAGCAGTTGAGTTGTCAATTCAACCACACCTGGATAACTTAGTATCTACAGCAAAGTATTTAGTAGCAAAAGTGGTATGACAATAATGGTAACGGTAACAAAAGTAAAGATAAATGTTTTTTGGGTTTTTGTAGTAGTTGTAATAGTAGCAACGGAAAAGTAAATAAGCGAAGAACAATATATGAAAAGCTTGTAGGCAATGGATCAATGATGGATAATTATGCCGGATGCGATTCCTCATGCAATAGTTATAACATAGGGTGATATAGAACTAGCTCCAATTCATCAATGTAATGTAGGCATGTATTCCGTAAATAGTCATACGTGCTTATGGAAAAGAACTTGCATGACATCTTTTGTCCTACCCTCCCGTGGAAGCGGGGTCCTAGCGGAAACTAAGGGATATTAAGGCCTCCTTTTAATAGAGAACCGGAACAAAGCATTAGCACATAGTGAATACATGAACTCCTCAAACTACGGTCATCACCGAGAAGTATCCCGATTATTGTCACTTCCGGGTTGTCGGATCATAACACATAATAGGTGACTATAGACTTGCAAGATAGCATCAAGAACACACATATATTCATGAAAACATAATAGGTTCAGATCTGAAATCATGGCACTCGGGCCCTAGTGACAAGCATTAAGCATAGCAAAGTCATAGCAACATCAATCTCAGAACATAGTGGATACTAGGGAGCAAACCCTAACAAAACTAACATGATTACATGGTAAACCTCATCCAACCCATCACCGTCCAGCAAGCCTATGATGGAATTACTCACGCACGGCGGTGAGCATCATGAAAATGGTGATGGAGGATGGTTGATGATGACAACGATTACGAATCCCCTCTCCGAGCCCGAGCGGACTCGGATCAGCCCTCCCGAGAGAGATTAGGGCTTGGCGGCGGCTCCGTGTCGTAAAACGCGATGAAACTTTCTCTCTTATTTATTTCTCCCCGAACGTGAATATATGGAGTTGGAGTTGAGGTTGGTGGAGGTCCAGGGGGCCCACGAGATAGGAGGCCGCACCCTACAGGGGGGCGCCCCCTGTCTCATGGACAGGCCCTGGGCCCCCTAGCATTGATTCATTCCCCAAAAATTCTTATTAATTCCAAAAAGTGCCTCCGTGGATTTCCAGGACATTCCGAGAACTTTTCTTTTCTACACATGAAACAACATCATGGCAGTTCTGCTGAAAACATCGTCAGTCTGGGTTAGTTTCATTCAAATCATGCAAGTTAGAGTCCAAAACAAGGGCAAAAGTGTTTGGAAAAGTAGATACGTCGGACACGCCAGCAGACTTGCGTTCTAACTGATTCTTGCTTCTGACTAAACTGTTGCAGATCTGATTCTTGAGGTTCACTGCCATATGCTGTCAATCCAGTGTGTACTATCTTGCGCCAATGTCGTACTAAGAGAGATTGGATGGTTTATGCTGGAAGCCATCAGACTATCTTGTTGAGGAAGAATGGGTATCGTGCTTCAGAAGCTTCCCCCCTTAAAGTCTTGATGGGGAGGGACTCGGTACCTTTTACCGGAAGCTCTTGCGGTTGCTTACTGAAGAAGATAGAGTACCTTGCACGGAAAATCATCTAGGGATCGTACTGATAGAGGAATCTTGCACTGGAAGCTTCTCTGGTAGTTTGCAAGGGAATACTGGGTTGCTTACACCAGAAGCTTATCAAACTGATTGCCACATACATATCATCTTAATATTTCTGTTGTTTATTTATTGTATGAACCGGGGTTTTGCTGGACTATCCTCTTTTCTGAGTATATGGCACATCCTTGCTTTCTTCTAGGCATATCATGTTTCATAATCATCCTCAACAAAGAATCAGACCTTATATCTGAACCATACCTTTGATTGATAATATACTGTCGATTTGGCACACAATTCATCTTATTGCTGATTTGATCATCACTGCCATGAAGAGTGCACACTGAGAGAGACTTGCTTTTGATAGTCCATCCAGGATTTCTTTTGCATTCAAACGAGATATTCCCAATTTAACTGCAATCTGGTGATAGTTCCAGTCTGTTTACCTGAGCTGGCAATCATTTGAACTCCTTGTTGATTCTTCGAGTCCGGTGTCGGTTGACGAGCAACTTTAATAAGGGGAAAATTTGTAACACCGAAGGCCCAAAGAAAGAAACAAAAGAAACGACGAAAACAAAAACACACAAGCATACAATTGATATAAATAATCAAGCAACATCACACATTACTGCTACTCACACAATAATATGCATGCACACGTAAGCACACAAATCTCGCAAAAACTTCGGTAGTGCGGTCTAATATGCTATGGTGGTGTGCACAAAAGTGAGTCTGCGTGTGGAAGGAGGTGGTGTAACCAAGGCTACATCAAGCGCTGGCTGAACTCCGGTTGCGACTGGATGGATACGGAGACAAGGACTGACTTGGTGATCATGTAGCGAGACACAAGATCACGACCACATCATCATCATCAAGCGTACGAAAGGGAACCATACACGTCCAAAGAAATGGATGACACGGCAAGATGGCGGTGGAAAACTGGGCTTGTTGGCATTGCCCTTTTCTGATAACCAAGATCAGTAAGGGTTGCCAAAAGGACGAGATGGAGGGCACGATTCGGGATAGGGACAAGTTTATCACTAAAACGATATGGGTGGGTGGCGTAAAGAGATCGACGCGATATCCAAGCATAACTCCTGCAAATGGTGTCTGGAACACTGGGTACCAGGGCATCACTCTGCTGGGATAGAGATGACGCTGAACACCAAAGAGCAGGCATGCTAAGAAGGAGGGTGCAGGTAGTGGATCAAAACCAATACCACCTACACTCACAAGATTAACTGTTAGCGACAAGATAATGAGTATATATGCATGTATGCAACAAATAATGCAGCAATCAAGTGCAACAAACCAACTAGGCTCTATATTACCGCATTCTAATGTTCGTGCGGGATAGGGTGTCCTACAGCCAGATCTGCTCTGATACCAAGCCTATGGCACCCCGGCTCAGAGAAACCGGAACGCCCCGTATTCTAGCCCAGAGATCAAGGAGAAGTTTTCTGGAATATGTCACTGCTTAGCATAGAACAAATCAACTCTTTATTACAATCTATATTGGGTACATGGGTTACATCGGAACGGTGACACTATGCCTGCCAGGATTGCTCTATGCAAGCAGCAAAACAATTCAAAACAGCGGAATAACTACTGGCAGCGGAACAACGAACGGCGATGATGGACTCCAATCCGCAGGGACTCTGGCTGGAACGTTTATCCTAGCTCGCGAACACACGAACCACACCAAACAAGCAAGCAATCTAGGCACGACCTTCAAACTGGCATGAAATGCCAGGTCAGTACATTGAATGTACTTGCAAGCTCACAATAACCAAAAGCAGTCAAGACAAACAACAGCAAGGCAATAGCAGGTTAAAACAATCATGAACATGATACTAGCAGAACAACATGGTATGCACAACTGAACATGATACAATTTTAACATGGCACGATCATATGAACATGATGATACTACATGCAACAGGGTAACATAATCATGCATCAACTTACTCTGCTCGGGGTTACCTTGTAACCAACACATACATCAACTTACCAACATCGATATCCATGATACCACGGTGATCCTCTCACGATCACATAAAGATCAACCAACTTCTTTCATCATCAAACCCAGGTTGTTATTAAACAAGTTATCATTATTGTTATTGGCTCATAGTGTGACCTACTCCGAATTGGGACCATATTTGTGGGCGCGGATATCGATAGATTTAACACACACACACACTCTACAGAGGTTAGCACACTGTACCCACACCATGGAACCCATGGCCTCGCACTCCCATTCGGGTGGACCAACGGTGTTCCGACAAAACCGATCTAATGCCATGACACTCTCCCAGCCACTCCGACCAACTCCCCTTTGGGCTAGGTCATGGGTGGCCCCATGCCTACCAAAGGCATCAACGGCCATCGTCGTGGCAAAATAAACGGTCCCAAACGGGGACATGGATCCATAAAAGAACAGTGGGCACACAAGGCTTATGCCGTCCTACCCGGCTAAGGTAGCACCCGCGCATAACCTTCCCTCGTTGGAGGCACCGGCAAGAGGCATGGCAATAGACCTAGTTAGGTCCTTCCCATTAAGGCGAATGTGGTTGCACTGGTCAGCTCAATTTAGTGGCACCATGACTCAGCCAATGGTTGTTCAAGTTCAATTAAGTCCGGTTAAACTTGAATGCAATAAGCTGAGTCATATGAAAATAACAAGATGCAACTACGATGCATGAGCATGATATCAACATAAGCATGGAGGTGCAACATAATCATCGAGCATAACCACAATGAATCATATATCTGAATGAGCATGGCATACTGACGAGCATGAATAACACAAGTGTCAGCGTTCTGGATATGGGGGTATCCAGCCCTGCCTGCCTATGTGTAACATCCCAAATTTTCAAATTTGGTATGTTAATAAGATCATTCTTTTTCATCATGATTTCTATGCATATTTGAGTTATTATTATTATTGTTTATTCAAAGTGTTTTCCAATTCAAGGCAAAAGTATTTGGAGTGGAGATAATATGACTTCTCCCCTATTAATTATATTTGGAAAACGCTAAGTAAATATTCTGGAGTTTACATAAATTATTTTGGCTTTGTAGAAACTCAACATCACCTTATAGTTGTTATTACTATAATGCTCTTTATGTGCTTGTTTTGCATAAAATAAGTGTCCCAAAAATGTATTTGTGTTTTAAAAATGTTCACAACACTTTATACTAGTATTAATATTTTAGTGTGTGTTACGGTATTTTTAGGTATCTATATGTTATTTTCTTTTAGCCATTTAACTACCACATAGTCTGTAGAATATTATTATGTCGAGTTTATTGTTCACTGGACCGCAGAGAGCGCAGCCAGTCTCTACCCATCACACAGCATGAAGCGATGCAGCAAGAAGAGCTAGCAGGCGAAGCCCAGTGAGCAGCCCACCCGCCGGTTCTTTTTTTTTTTTCTGCACGACCACCACCGACCCACATGTCATCTCCCATCTCAGTCGTGTTCTTCCTGGACAACGAGTCCGATCTAAATCCTTCGATCGATTCGATCGATCTGCTGCCCCTCGCCTTGTCCTGACTCCATATAAATAATCCCCTCGTTCTTCTCTTCCGATTTTTGCCAAAATCACCGCCTCCCGTGCCCTAGGTTGTTTTCGCGATCTCGCCGGAGTTCCACCGCTGCTGGCCTCCGCCGTCGTCGTTTCCGTCGCCTACAGTGGGTCCCAGCATCTCCTCTTGCTCCTGCTAATTTCGCCATGGTCTCCTCTATCGCCTTGACCCTCTGTATCGCACAGGGGAGTACCGAACCGAGCGCAAGGACCTCGATCCGAAGATCACATCCACCGCCCGAGCTCCGGCCACCTTCGCCGTCGTCCCGTTCGCCACCGCGCCTCGAGGATTTCTTGAGACCGCAGCAGAGCTCCACGCCCCGTCGCTACCCTCGAGTCTGTAGACCACCGAACACACGCCACCATCGCCGCCCGAGCCGCCGGCGTCGTTCTTCTCCAACTCGGTGGCGCCTCAACACGTTAACTCCGTAAGCCGCCCTTAGCCGTCCGATCTCCATCCAACTGCTGATAGTGGATGGCATATGTTTTTTTTTCTGCCGAACCGTTTTTCTCTATGGTGTGGCCGTTCGCCGATTAAGCCTCCCAGCGGACAGGTAACAGCCATTAGAAACCCGCCACGTGGCACATCCACAGCTGCCGCCGCAGTTCTTCCAGAAATCTATTTTGACACAGTTTATTTTGGCAGATTCCATATCAAATGTTCATTTAGGTATATCTTGAGATCCGTATATCCAAATTCACCGATTATTTTTCCTGTGTACTCGTAGAGACCAGGAGAATACCGCAGAACCAAATTTTCACATTTTTGAACAGTTCAAATTTGAATTTGTTTAAATTTGAATTCAAACTTCCGGAGGCCATATCTTTCAAACTGTTGATCCAAATTAGTTGATTCTTTTTGCATTGTGATCCTACTAGCATGTAGATAATATATGCCTACTAATATGTTCTGTTATTTAAGTCTTTATTTGAATTCGTTGTTGTTTACTTTATTTTAGTGTTATGTGAGCATAGTTTATTTATCGTTACCTCCGTTAATCGTATAGATTGTCCGGAGTGTGAAGCGGATCGGAATTAATCGTTAGAGTACTTCAGCACCGTTCAAGGCAAGTTTGCACTTTTGATTTTGCTCATCCTATATTCTACTATGCATGTGTGATTTTTATGCTATGACATGGCTTGGTTTGATATGTATGTTCTGTGTTGTCATATTCTGGTGTGATCAACTTGCTATGATAGACGTGGGCATATGTCGAGTGATCCATGAAAGTGGTGAGTGTTTATAGCCGTAGGCTCGGGATTATTAACCAGGTGAATGCGTCACTGGCAGAGCGCTCTATTGTCCCTAGAGAATGCGCCATTGACAGAGCGCACTTGAGGCGAGGTTTAGTTTTGAACTTAAATCGGTGAATCGTCCTTGGCAGAGCGCTCTCGTTTCTAGAGAATGCATGTGACAGAGCGCACTTGAGATACTTCTGAAGTTCTTGTCATGTTTATTTAGAATCTTTGGGTTATCTTGGGCGAGTAAATTAGAGACGGTTGTGAGTTCAGGTAGTGGAGGTAGGTGAAGACATTCTTCAAACTAACTTGTGTGTTTTGTTTATCATACATTGCTTTGTGGATGTAGGTTTGCTATATCATATTGTGTGATTTGCCAATACATTCAATGTATTGACCCTTGTGGCTGCAACTTATCATGTTGCAGGATTTTCAGATGATCATTGAGATACAGTAGGGTTGCGAGTCTTCACTCAACATGTTCTTCAGTGGGCATTGATGGACTCATCGTTGATTATGCTACCTTTCCGCTGTTATTATTGAATAAGTTAGCCATGTGCTATTCAGTTTGTAATACTTTATAACTTCTGGATCATACGTTATGTTAAATGATGCACTTGTTATTTGATATTCATATGTACTGTGTGTGCTAGCGAATCGATCCAGGGACTAGCACTGTGAGCACAGAGACATCGAATCTTATCAGGTTCGGGTCGTTACAGATGGTATCAGAGCAGTGTGTTGACTGTAGGTCGTGACCCTAGAAAATGGATTAGAAAAGCCATAGGAGTGTAAATCTTACTTTACAACTTGTCTACTTGTTAGTTCATACTCTTGTACTCATATCTTTACTTTTCAAATATAGATGACCCCTAGAATTATATTAGTGTTATTTAAGGAGTTTAGTTGGCAGACCACCATTCCTAAGTTGTATTCGATAAACGATTTGCGGTAGTATGATGAGATCATATCTCTTGTGGGTATGACCTTACCTGTAGGTTTTGCTTGTGTTTTGTGATATGTCATATGTTTGGTTGGTCATTGCTTTCTGCGTTGTCATATTTCGTGGGTTGTTTATATTATGTAATTGGGTGCTTTGATTATATATGCTCTTTGATGTGATTACTTTAGGATAGTTTTGGTGACTTGTGTGAATTCAGTGTTTGCTTTTGTTGTTGTTGGAGTATTAGTTGCTAGCATGAGCATGTGGGTAGTGTGTTTCCCCTTAGACCTATTTCTGTCTATATCTCACCCCTGCTTACCCATCAGATGCCACCGAGGCGTAACTCTAGAGGCAGTGGTTCAGGAGACAACAACAACAATGACATACCGCCATACATGCAGAATTGCTTGAGGACGAACTCAGTTGATCCAGTTACTTGTTCAGAACCAGAACAACAACAACAACAACAATAACAATAATCCACCACCACCCCCAGTTGATGCACTTACTCGTTTCTTGAGGTTGAATCCTCAGAGGTTTTCTAGCACCCCTGAACCTATTGTGGCAGATGATTGGCTTCGCTCAGTTAATAGGAATTTGGAGACAGTTGGTTGCACTGATGCAGAGAGAGTGAGGTTTGCCTCGCATTTGTTAGAAGGACCAGCCGCAGAATGGTGGGACAATTACTTGGTCACTTATCCTATTGCTACTATCACTTGGGCGCAGTTTCAGGCAGGTTTTCGCGCCGCACATGTGTCTGCTGGTGCCATGAGTCTGAAGAAGAAAGAGTTCCGTAGCTTGCGGCAGGGAGGTCGCACTGTGAATGCATATGTGGAGGAATTCAATAATCTTGCACGGTATGCACCTAATGATGTTAACACTGATGCAGCTAGACAGGAGAAGTTTCTTGAAGGACTGGATGATGAGTTGAGTATTCAGTTGACAGTGGCAACATTCAACAATTGTCAGGAGCTTATTGATAAGGCTATTGTACTTGAAGGCAAGTTTCTAGAGGTGGAGAACCGCAAGAGGAAGGCGAGTGACACAGAGTTCAATTCTAGAGGACAACGGAAGCATCGTAATTCATCAACATCTTCTGAGTACTATGATTCTGAAGTGGACATTTATAATAGTCATAACCATGATGAGCATAATCATCACAACAACAATGGACACAACCATAATGCTCAGAGGAATGGCAACAACGACCATGACCTTTCGACACCCACAAAGAAGGATCTAAGCCAGTTACTTTGCTACAGATGCAGGAACCCAGGACACTATTCAACAAACTGTCCTGAGAAGAAAATGAATTATGACAATGGGAATTCTGGAGAGAAGGAGATTGATCACTTCGAAAGTGGACATGTGAATCACACAAGGGTAGGAAGAGCAGATAATGCATCAGTCTTTGGTAAGATTCTTAATTAAGATCAAAGTATTGTGACCGTTCTTTCAGTATTGATGCATCATATCTATTCATATGAAGGAATTATCCAATGAGTAAGCCTCGATATTTTGGAGTATGGATTATATCAAGTACCTATCTTTAACCTTTGCTAGCCAACTCGAATCTCGAGGACGAGATTCATTTTAAGGGGGGTAGATTTGTAACATCCCAAATTTTCAAATTTGGTATGTTAATAAGATCATTCTTTTTCATCATGATTTCTATGCATATTTGAGTTATTATTATTATTGTTTATTCAAAGTGTTTTCCAACTCAAGGCAAAAGTATTTGGAGTGGAGATAATATGACTTCTCCCCTATTAATTATATTTGGAAAACGCTAAGTAAATATTCTGGAGTTTACATAAATTATTTTGGCTTTGTAGAAACTCAACATTACCTTATAGTTGTTATTACTATAATGCTCTTTATGTGCTTGTTTTGCATAAAATAAGTGTCCCAAAAATGTATTTGTGTTTTAAAAATGTTCACAACACTTTATACTAGTATTAATATTTTAGTGTGTGTTCTGGTATTTTTAGGTATCTATATGTTATTTTCTTTTAGCCATTTAACTACCCTGTAGTCTGTAGAATATTATTATGTCCAGAGTTTACTGTTCACCTGGACCGCAGAGAGCGCAGCCCAGTCTCTACCCATCGCATGAAGCGATGCAAAGAACAAAGACTAGCAGGCCGAAGCCCAGCGAGCAGCCCACCCCGCCGGTTCTTTTTTTTTTCTCTGCCGCTGACCACCCTGACCCACATGTCATCTCCCATCTCAGTCGTGTTCTTCCTGGACAACGAGTCCGATCTAAATCCTTCGATCGATTCGATCGATCTGCTGCCCCTCGCCTTGTCCTGACTCCATATAAATAATCCCCTCGTTCTTCTCTTCCGATTTTTGCCAAAATCACGCCTCCGTGCCCTAGGTTGTTTCGCGATCTCGCCGGAGTTCCACCGCTGCTGGCCTCCGCCGTCGTCGTTTCCGTCGCCTACAGTGGGTCCCAGCATCTCCCCTTGCTCCTGCTAATTTCGCCATGGTCTCCTCTATCGCCTTGACCCTCTGTATCGCACAGGGGAGTACCGAACCGAGCGCAAGGACCTCGATCCGAAGATCACATCCACCGCCCGAGCTCCAGCCACCTTCTGCCGTCGTCCCCGTTCGCCACCGACGCCTCTGAGGATTTCTTCGAGACCGCAGCAGAGCTCCACGTCCCGTACGCTACCCTCTGGAGTCTGTAGACCACCGGAACACACGCCACCATCGCCGCCCGAGCCGCCGGCGTCGTTCTTCTCCAACTCCGGTGACGCCTCAACCTGTTAACTCCGGTAAGCCGCCCTTAGCCGTCCGATCTCCATCCAACTGCTGATAGTGGATGGCATATGTTTTTTCTCTGCCGAACCGTTTTTCTCTATGGTGTGGCCGTTCGCCGATTAAGCCTCCCAGCGGACAGGTAACAGCCATTAGAAACCCGCCACGTGGCACATCCACAGCTGCCGCCGCAGTTCTTCCAGAAATCTATTTTGACACAGTTTATTTTGGCAGATTCCATATCAAATGTTCATTTAGGTATATCTTGAGATCCGTATATCCAAATTCACCGATTATTTTTCCTGTGTACTCGTAGAGACCAGGAGAATACCGCAGAACCAAATTTTCACATTTTTGAACAGTTCAAATTTGAATTTGTTTAAATTTGAATTCAAACTTCCGGAGGCCATATCTTTCAAACTGTTGATCCAAATTAGTTGATTCTTTTTGCATTGTGATCCTACTAGCATGTAGATAATATATGCCTACTAATATGTTCTGTTATTTAAGTCTTTATTTGAATTCGTTGTTGTTTACTTTATTTTAGTGTTATGTGAGCATAGTTTATTTATCGTTACCTCCGTTAATCGTATAGATTGTCCGGAGTGTGAAGCGGATCGAATTAATCGTTAGAGTACTTGACACCGTTCAAGGCAAGTTTGCACTTTTGATTTTGCTCATCCTATATTCTACTATGCATGTGTGATTTTTATGCTATGACATGGCTTGGTTTGATATGTATGTTCTGTGTTGTCATATTCTGGTGTGATCAACTTGCTATGATAGACGTGGGCATATGTCGAGTGATCCATGAAAGTGGTGAGTGTTTATAGCCGTAGGCTCGGGATTATTAACCAGGTGAATGCGTCACTGGCAGAGCGCTCTATTGTCCCTAGAGAATGCGCCATTGACAGAGCGCACTTGAGGCGAGGTTTAGTTTTGAACTTAAATCGGTGAATCGTCCTTGGCGAGCGCTCTCGTTCCTAGAGAATGCGCCAACGACAGAGCGCACTTGAGACATACTTCTGAAGTTCTTGTCATGTTTATTTAGAATCTTTGGGTTATCTTGGGCGAGTAAATTAGAGACGGTTGTGAGTTCAGGTAGTGGAGGTAGGTGAAGACATTCTTCAAACTAACTTGTGTGTTTTGTTTATCATACATTGCTTTGTGGATGTAGGTTTGCTATATCATATTGTGTGATTTGCCAATACATTCAATGTATTGACCCTTGTGGCTGCAACTTATCATGTTGCAGGATTTTCGATGATCATTGAGATCTGAGGGTTGCGAGTCTTCACTCAACATGTTCTTCAGTGGGCATTGATGGACTCATCGTTGATTATGCTACCTTTCCGCTGTTATTATTGAATAAGTTAGCCATGTGCTATTCAGTTTGTAATACTTTATAACTTCTGGATCATACGTTATGTTAAATGATGCACTTGTTATTTGATATTCATATGTACTGTGTGTGCTAGCGAATCGATCCAGGGACTAGCACTGTGAGCACAGAGACATCGAATCTTATCAGGTTCGGGTCGTTACACTATGGCCCACCACGTGGCTCCATTGACGGCCTGGTACGGCCCAGCTTCAGCATCAACAACACAAGACCCTCGCGGGGTGTACGACACCAAGACCCCCGAGGGGATTGACCTCTTCAGGCTAGCTCCCGAGGGGTAGAGAGTTCTATGCAAGGCATACCTCACGAGGCTCAGCTGACGTGAGCCATGACGACCAAGGCCAGGCAGGTGTCAGGCGGGCGCAGAGCGCGGGTTTCCTCTTCGGTGCAAAGAAGGCAAGCCGCAAGTGCAGAGTCCCAAGGAATCAGCCAAAGGTTTCCATTCTGGTGCAACAAGACCAAGACCGCCAAGACGACAGGACGGAGGTCATCGCCGAGCCCACCGCAGTGTCACGACCAGAGGCTTTTCGCAGGCGAAGACTACTTTTGTCAGGATAAGCTGTACTACTAGTCCCCTTTAAAATCCGGCTGTTGTGGGATCCCTTCCCGCCAACTTTTGGGAAGAGGACCAAGGCCACTATAAATAGGACTTAGCCACCACCATAGAGGGGCATCTGATCTGATTTGCTTCACATCCCCTCAGGCTTATCGAGCTCAAGAACACCTCACCTCCTGAGGCCAGTTCATCCACTATACTAGTTGATCCTCAGCCCTCCGAGGCAATCCACCAAAACGCTGGAGTAGGGTATTACACCGCAAGGTGGCCCGAACCAGGATAAACTGATGTGTCTCTTTGTCTTTTCGAGCTTGTCGTGCTAGGCTTAGGAGGATCGCGAGTAGGCAGGCCGGGTAGGTTGAGATCTCCACACGCACCCTAGAGTTCGAACCTCTCAAGGGTTTGCGGAACCCATAATCCGACATCTGGCACGCCAGGTAGGGGTGCATCGGATCTTCTCCTCCGTCGATCGATCCACCGCCACTCCCACACCTCCATGGCCGATGCACGCCGAGCTCATGCCGAGTGTCGGGTCACAGTTGCCGCTCGCGTTGCTCAGACGACTCCGACGGGTGATGGCTGTGCTCGTCGTGCTCCGTCTCCGGTGGCCAACGCCGCCATGGGCCCTGCCGGCCACGAGCAGCAAGCTTCATTGTTGCACCCGTCGGTGCGCTGCGATGGGCGCACTGCTACTCCTACACTGACTCCAGCAGCTTCATCCTCCCATGCGCATCACGGCCAGGCGGACGCGCAGGCCGCTCTGCTCATGGCGCGGGAGCTCCTTCGCTACCGTCCGGTCAGCGACCTCTACAAGGAGTGGCTCGAGCGGATCGCTGAGCTCGTCAGTGTGGCTGGGGGCTCCGCTGCTCCGGCTCACTCACTGCCTCAGCATCCACCTGCAGCGGGAGACATGGCTCACGGGGCTCCTCCACCACCTTCGGGCCAGGGTGTCATCGTCGGGCCAAGGCGTGTGGCACCACGGCGCGACCCACCGTGCCCTGCGCCAGCTCGGGATGTCGTGAGCTGCCAGGTGGTGCAGCAACCTCAAGAAAAAGCGCGCATACTTCCAGCACCCCCGCACCAGGCGGGGGTGCCGCCGCAGGAGGTGGCGGTGCACGTGCACTAGGACCAGGTTCCATCCCCTCAACGGGCTCCAGTGGCCACGGCAGGATGCCACGCGTTCACCTCGGAGCACCGCAACGTCGTCTGGCCAAGCAAGTTCAAGCCTGACCTGCCTCCACGCTACGAAGGCACCGTTGACCCTGCTGAGTTCCTGCAGCTCTACGAGCTGAGCATCGAGGCAGCTAGCAGCGATGAGAAGATCATGGCAAACTGGTTCCCGATGGCCCTCAAGGATGGCACGTGTTCTTGGCTCCTGAACTTACCCGAGTGGTCGGTCTCTTCCTGGGAGGAGATGCGCGGCCGCTTCATAGTCAACTTCCAGGGCACTCGCGACCGTTCGCTGGCCGCGGGTGACCTACGCCGCAGCAAGCAACAACCTGGAGAGACCCTGCAGAAGTATATCCAGCGCTTCAACAATGTTTGCCTCAAGATTCCCAAGTTGTTGGACGAGGCCATCCTTTCAGCATTCACTGATGGCGTCCGCGATGTCAAGATGAAGGAGGATCTTGCCATACATGCGGATCTCTGCACAACTCTGGAGATGTTCAACATGGCGAACAAGTGCGCAATGGCTGAGGAGGGGCGCCTCTCCCTCCTCGAACTTCCCGATGCTGACACAGAAGACAAGAAGGCCAAGGCCAAGGAGTTGAAGCGCAAGGGGCCGGCCGTGCTTGTAGCCAAGCCAGAGACGAAGCGCGGCTGCGACCACCCCGATTCATCAAAGAGCAACCAACCATTCTGTGTCTTCCACAATGTTCACAGCCACAACACCAACGACTGTCAGGAGCTCAAGGCCCTCTGCGACGGGCGCCTCGGTCGATGCCCCGAGCGCAATGATCGAGTCTACGGTTGTGGAGGTGGCCGAGGCGGAGGACGCTAGGGCGGATGCGACCACCGTCAGGAGCGGTGCAACCATCCTTGGAAGGACCGCTGGTAGGGCCAACCTCGCGAGGGCGCCTAGATGGAGCAGCTTCGTGAGGAGCACCCTCAGGGCAATGCAGCTCTGCCTCCTCTGCCTCCACTGCCAAGAAGGAACGAATATCACCACCAAGACGAGGGGGCTTGGGGCTTCCAGGAGCCTCGAGCCATCGCCTGCATCTTGGGAGGCTCACAGGCCCCAGCTTCCCACCGCATCTTCAAGAAGTTCGTGCGTGAGGTGAATGCAGTGCTCCCCAAGCCCGAAGCAACTCACCCTCTCAGGTGGTCCAAGTGCGCCATCACCTTCAGCTCCTCAGACTAGTCAAGTGCGCGGCCACTGCTAGTGCGCTCCCCATGCTCTTGTTGGGGAACGTAGTAATTTCAAAAAATTTCCTACGCACACGCAAGATCATGGTGATGCATAGCAACGAGAGGGGAGAGTGTTGTCTCACGCCCTCGTGAGCCAAGCGGAAGCGTTGACGCAACGTAGAGGAAGTAGTCGTACGTCCTCCCGGTCCAACCGATCCAAGCACCGTTACTCCGGCACCTCTGAGTTCTTGACACGCGTACAGCTCGATGATGCACCCTCAATCTCCAATCCAGTAGAGGCTCCGAGGGGGAGTTCCGTCAGCACAATGGCGTGGTGACGATCTTGATGTTCTCCTGTCGCAGGGCTTCGCCTAAGCACCGCTACAATATGATCGAGGTGTAATATCGTGGAGGGGGGCACCGCACACGGCTAAGGAACGATCAATGATCAACTTGTGTGTTCTAGGGTGCCCCCTACCCCCGTATATAAAGGAGGGAGGGAGGAGGTGGCCGGCCTAGGGGGGCGCGCCATGAGGAGGGGGAAACCTACTCCAAGTAGGTTTCCCTCTCTTTTCCTTATCTTATTTGGAGGGGGAAGGAAAGAGTACTAGTATTAGGAAGTAGTACTAGTAGTAGTAATAGGAAGAGGGGGAAGGAGAAAGGAAAGGGGGCCGGCCCCCTCCCCAGTCAGATATTGGGGCGCGCCCCCTCCCTCCTCCTTCTCCTTCCTCCTACATGGGCCCAATAAGGCCCATATACCTCCCGGGTGTTCGGTAACCTCCGGAGCTCCAAACTTCTCCGGAACCTTTCCGGTGTCCAAATATATCCGTCCAATATATCAATATTTATGTCTCGACCATTTCGAGACTCCTCGTCATGTCCGTGATCATATTCGGGACTCCGAACAACCTTCGGTACATCAAAATACATAAACTCATAATATAACTGTCATCAAAACCTTAAGTGTGCGGACCCTACGGTTCGAGAACAATGTAGACATGACCAAGACATGTTTCCGGTCAATAACCAATAGCAGGACCTGGATGCCCATATTGGTTCCTACATATTCTACGAAGATCTTTATCGGTCAAACCGCACAACAACATACGTTGTTCCCTTTGTCATCGGTATGTTACTTGCCCGAGATTCGATCGTCGGTATCCAATACCTAGTTCAATCTCGTTACCGGCAAGTCTCTTTACTCGTTCCGTAATACATCATCTCACAACTAACTCATTAGTTGAAATGCTTGCAAGGCTTAAGTGATGTGTATTACCGAGAGGGCCCAGAGATACCTCTTCGACATTCGGAGTGACAAATCCTAATCTTGAAATCGCCAACTCAACAAGTACCTTGGAAACACCAGAGAGCACCTTTATAATCACCCGATTCACGTTGTGACGTTTGGTAGCACACAAAGTGTTCCTCCGTAAACGGAGTTGCATAATCTCATAGTCATAGGAACATGTATAAGTCATGAAGGAAGCAATAGCAACATACTAAACGATCGTGTGCTAAGCTAACGGAATGGGTCATGTCAATCAGATCATTCAACTAATGATGTGATCCTGTTAATCAAATAACAACTCTTTGTTCATGGTTAGGAAACATAACCATCTTTGATTAACAAGCTAGTCAAGAAGAGGCATACTAGTGACACTCTGTTTGTCTATATATTCACACATGTATTATGTTTCCGGTTAATACAATTCTAGCATGAACATTTATCATGAAATAAGGAAATAAATAATAACTTTATTATTGCCTCTAGGGCATATTTCCTTCAGTCTCCCACTTGCACTAGAGTCAATAATCTAGTTCACATCGCCATGTGATTGAACACCAATAATCATATCTGTATATGATTAACACCCATAGTTCACATCGTCATGTGACCAACACCCAAAGGGTTTACTAGAGTCAATAATCTAGTTCACATCGCTATGTGATTAACACCCAAAGAGTACAAAGGTATGATCATGTTTTGCTCGTGAGAGAAGTTTAGTCAACAGGTCTACATCACATTGAGCCGTATGTATTTTGCAAATATTCTATGTCTACAATGCTCGCGCGAGCTACTCTAGCTAATTGCTCCCACTTTCAATATGTATCTAGATCGAGACTTAGAGTCATCGGATCGGTGTCAAAACTTGCATCGACGTAACCCTTTACGACGAACCTTTTGTCACTTCCATAATCGAGAAACATATCCTTATTCCACTAAGGATAATTTTGACCACTGTCTAGTGATCTACTCCTAGATCACTATTGTACTCCCTTGCCAAACTCAGTGTAGGGTATACAACAGATCTGGTACACAACATGGCATACTTTATAGAACCTATGGCCAAGGCATAGGGAATGACTTTCATTCTCTTTCTATCTTCTGCCGTGGTCGGGTTTTGAGTCTTACTCAATTTCACACCTTGTAACACAGGCAAGAACTCTTTCTTTGACTGTTCCATTTTGAACTACTTCAAAATCTTGTCAAGGTATGTACTCATTGAAAAAACTTATCAAGCGTCTTGAACTATCTCTATAGATCTTGATGCTCAATATGTAAGCAACTTCACCGAGGTCTTTCTTTGAAAAACTCCTTTCAAACACTCCTTTATGCTTTACAGAATAATTCTACATTATTTCTGATCGACAATATGTCATTCACATATACTTATCAGAAATGTTGTATTGCTCCCACTCACTTTATTGTAAATACATGCTTCACTGCAAGTCTGTATAAACTATATGCTTTGATCAACTTATCAAAGCATATATTCCAACTCCGAGATGCTTGCACCAGTCCATAAATGGATCATTGGAGCTTGCACACTTTGTTAGCTCCTTTGGATCGATAAAACCTTACGTTGCATCATATACAACTCTTCCTCCGTAAATCCATTCAGAATGCAGTTTTACATCCATTTGCCAAATTTCATAATCATAAAATGCGCAATTGCTAACATGATTCGGACAGACTTAAGCATCGCTACTGGTGAGAAGGTCTCATCATAGTCAACCCTTGAACTTGTCGAAAACCTTTTGCAACAAGTCGAGCTTTGTAGATAGTAACACTACTATCAACGTCCGTCTTCCTCTTGAAGATCCATTTATTTTCTATGGTTTGCCGATCATCGGGCAAATCCATGAAAGTCCATACTTTGTTCTCATACATGGATCATATCTCAGATTTCATGGCCTCAAACCATTTTGCAGAATCTGGGCTCATCATCGCTTCCTCATAGTTCGCAGGTTTGTCATGGTCAAGTAACACGACCTCCGAGCAGGATTACCGTACCACTCAGTGCGGTTCTCACTGCTTTACCTACGAGGTTCGGTAGTAACTTGATCTGAAGTTACATGATCATCATCATTAGCTTCCTCACTAATTGGTATAGTAGTCACAAGAACAGATTTACGTGATGAACTACTTTCAATAAGGGAACAGTACTGATTACCTCATCAAGTTCTACTTTCCTGCCACTCACTTCTTTCGAGAGAAACTCCTTCTCTAGAAAGGATCCATCTTAAGCAACGAATATCTTGCCTTCGGATCTGTGATAGAAGGTGTACCCAACAATTTCCTTTGGGTATTCTATGAAGACGCACTTCTCCGATTTGGGTTCGAGCTTATCAGGATGAAACTTTTTCACATAAGCATCGCAACTCCAAACTTTAAGAAACGACAACTTGGGTTTCTTGCTAAACCACAGTTCATATAGTGTCGTCTCAATGGATTTAGATGGTGCCCTTTATAATGTGAATGCAGCTGTCTCTAATGCATGATCCCAAAACGATATTGGTAAATCGGTAAGAAACATCATAGATTGTACTATATCCAATAAAGTACGGTTATGATGTTCGGACACACCATTATGATGTGGTGTTCCAGGTGGCATGAATTTGTGAAACTATTCCACATTGTTTTAATTGAAGACCAAACTCGTAACTCAAACATTTGTCTCCGCGATCAGATCATAGAAACTTTATTTTTCTTGTTACGATGATTTTTCCACTTCACTCTAAAATTCTTTGAACCTTTCAGCTATTTCAGACTTATGTTTCATCAAGTAGATATACCCATATCTACTCAAATTATCTGTGAAGGTCAGAAATAACGATACTTGCCACGAGCATCAACACTCATTGGATCGCATACATCGGTATGTATTATTTCCAATAAGTCAGTAGCTTGTTCCATTGTTCCGGAGAACGGAGTTTTAGTCATCTTGCCCATGAGGCATGGTTTGCAAGCATCAAGTGATTCATAATCAAGTGATTCCAAAATCCCATCAGCATGGAGTTTCTTCATGCGTTTTACACCAATATGACCTAAACGGCAGTGCCACAAATAAGTTGCACTATCATTATTAACTTTGCATCTTTTGGTTTCAATATTATGAATATGTGTATCACTACGATTGAGATCCAATGAACCATTTTCATTGGGTGTGTAACCATATAAGGTTTTATTCATGTAAAGAACAACAGTTTATTCTCTTACTTAAATGAATAACCGTATTGCAATAAACACGATCAAATCATATTCATGCTCAACGCAAACACCAAATAACATTTATTTAGGTTCAACACTAATCGCGAAAGTATAGGGAGCGTGCGATGATGATCATATCAATCTTGAAACTACTTTCAACACACATCGTCACTTCACCCTTAACTAGTTTCTGTTTATTCTGCAACTCCCATTTGAGTTACTACTCTCAAAGAATCGAACCAGTACCAAATGCCGAGGGGTTGCTATAAACACTAGTAAAGTACACATCAATAACATGTATATCAAATATACCTTTGTTCACTTTGCCATCCTTCTTATCCACCAAATACTTGGGGTAGTTTCGCTTTCAAAGTGACCAGTCCCTTTGCGGTAGAAGCACTTAGTCTCGGGCTTAGGTCGGACTTGGGCTTCTTCACTTGAGCAGACAACTTGCTTGTCGTTATTCTTGAAGTTCCCTTCTATCCCTTTGCCCTTTTCTTGAAACTAGTGGTCTTGTTAACCATCAACACTTGGTGTTCTTTCTTGATTTCTACCTTCAACGATTTCATCATCATGAAAAACGCGGGAATCATTTTCATCATCCCTTGCATACTATAGTTCATCACGAAGTTCTACTAACTTGGTGATGGTGACTAGAGAATTCATCAATCACTATCTTATCCGGAAGATTAACTCCCACTTGATTCAAGCAATTGAAGTACCCAGACAATCTGAGCACATGCTCACTAGTTGAGCGATTCTCCTCCATCTTTTAGCTTATAGAACTTGTTGAGGACTTCATATCTCTCAACTCGGGTATTTGCTTGAAATATTAACTTCAATTCCTGGAACATCTTATATGGTCCATGATGTTCAAAACATCTTTGAAGTCCCGATTCTAAGCCATAAAGCATGGTGCACAAAACTATCAAGTAGTCATCATATTGAGCTAGCCAAACGTTCATAACGTCTGCATGTGCTCCTGCAATAGGTCTATCACCTAGCGGTGCATTAAGGACATAATTCTTCTGTGCAGCATTGAGGATAAACCTCAGATCGCGGATCCAATCCGCATCATTGCTACTAACATTTTTCAATACAATTTTCTCTAGGAACATATCAAAATAAACATATGAAAGCAACTACGCAAGCTATTGATCTTACAACATAATTTGCAAAATACTACGGGACTAATTCATGATAAATTTAAGTTCAATTAATCATATTACTTAAGAACTCCCACTTAGACAGACATCTCTCTAGTCATCTAAGTGATCACGTGATCCAAATCAACTAAACCATAACCGATCATCACGTGAGATGGAGTAGTTTTCAATGGTGAACATCTTATGTTGATCATATCTACTATATGATTCACGCTCGACCTTTCGGTCTCCGTGTTCGAGGCCATATCTGAATATGCTAGGCTCGTCAAGTTTAACTGAGTATTCGCGTGTGCAAAACTGGCTTGCACCCGTTGTAGATGGACGAGAGCTTATCACACCCGATCATCACGTGGTGTGCAGGCACGACGAACTTTGGCAACGGTGCATACTCGGGAGAACACTTCTTGATAATTTTAGTGAGAGATCATCTTAAAATGCTACCGTCAATCAAAGCAAGAATAAGATGTATAATAGATAAACATCGTATGCAATCAAAATATGTGACATGATATGGCCATGATCATCTTGCGCCTTTGATCTCCATCTCCAAAGTACTGTCATGATCTCTATCGTCACCGACACGACACCATGATCTTCATCATCTTGATCTATATCAATGTGTCATCACATGGTTGTCTCGCCAACTATTGCTCTTGCAACTATTGCTATCACATAGCGATATAGTAAAGCAATTATTTGGCACTTGCATCTTATGCAACAAAGAGACAACCATAGGGCTTCTGCCAGTTGCCGATAACTTCAACAAAACATGATCATCTCATACAACAACTTATATCTCATCATGTCTTGACCATATCACATCACAACATGCCCTGCAAAAACAAGTTAGACGTCCTCTACTTTGTTGTTGCAAATTTTACGTGGCTGCTACGGGCTTAGCAAGAACCGTTCTCACCTACGCATCAAAACCACAACGATAGTTTGTCAAATAGACTCCGTTTTAACCTTCGCAAGGACCGGGCGTAGCCATACTTAGTTCAACTAAAGTTGGAGAAACTGACACCCGCCAGCCACCTGTGTGCAAAGCACGGCGGTAGAACCAGTCTCGCGTAAGCGTGCGTAATGTCGGTCCGGGCCGCTTCATCCAACAATACCGCCGAACCAAAGTATGACATGCTGGTAGGCAGTATGACTTATATCGTCCACAACTCACTTGTGTTCTACTCATGCATATAACATCAAACCATAAAAACCTAGGCTCGGATGCCACTTTTGGGGAACGTAGTAATTTCAAAAAATTTCCTAGGCACACGCAAGATCATGGTGATGCATAGCAACGAGAGGGGAGAGTGTTGTCTACGTACCCTCGTAGACCAAAGCGGAAGCGTTGACGCAACATAGAGGAAGTAGTCGTACGTCCTCCCGGTCCAACCGATCCAAGCACCGTTACTCCGGCACCTCCGAGTTCTTGACACGCGACAGCTCGATGGCGCACCCTCGATCTCCAATCCAGAGAGGCTCCGAGGGGAGTTCCGTCAAGACGACGGCGTGGTGACGATCTTGATGTTCTCTGTCGCAGGCTTCGCCTAAGCACCGCTACAATATGATCGAGGTGTAATATCGTGGAGGGGGCACCGCACACGGCTAAGGGCGATCAATGATCAACTTGTGTGTTCTAGGGTGCCCCCTACCCCCGTATATAAAGGGGGAGGGAGGAGGTGGCCGGCCCTAGGGGGGCGCGCCATGAGGAGGGGGAAACCTACTCCAAGTAGGTTTCCCTCTCTTTTCCTTATCTTATTTGGAGGGGGAAGGAAAGAGTACTAGTATTAGGAAGTAGTACTAGTAGTAGTAATAGGAAGAGGGGAAGGAGAAAGGAAGGGGCCCGGCCCCCTCCCCAATCAGATTGGGCTTGGGGCGCGCCTCCCTTGCTCCTTCTCCTTCCTCCTACATGGGCCCAATAAGGCCCATATACCTCCCGGGGTGTTCCGGTAACCTCCCGGAGCTCCAAACTTCTCCGGAACCTTTCCGGTGTCCAAATATATCCGTCCAATATATCAATATTTATGTCTCGACCATTTCGAGACTCCTCGTCATGTCCGTGATCATATTCGGGACTCCGAACAACCTTCGGTACATCAAAATACATAAACTCATAATATAACTGTCATCAAAACCTTAAGTGTGCGGACCCTACGGTTCGAGAACAATGTAGACATGACCGAGACATGTTTCCGGTCAATAACCAATAGCAGGACCTGGATGCCCATATTGGTTCCTACATATTCTACGAAGATCTTTATCGGTCAAACCGCACAACAACATACGTTGTTCCCTTTGTCATCGGTATGTTACTTGCCCGAGATTCGATCGTCGGTATCCAATACCTAGTTCAATCTCGTTACCGGCAAGTCTCTTTACTCGTTCCGTAATACATCATCTCACAACTAACTCATTAGTTGAAATGCTTGCAAGGCTTAAGTGATGTGTATTACCGAGAGGGCCCAGAGATACCTCTCCGACATTCGGAGTGACAAATCCTAATCTCGAAATACGCCAACTCAACAAGTACCTTCGGAAACACCTGTAGAGCACCTTTATAATCACCCAGTTACGTTGTGACGTAGCACACAAAGTGTTCCTCCGGTAAACGGGAGTTGCATAATCTCATAGTCATAGGAACATGTATAAGTCATGAAGGAAGCAATAGCAACATACTAAACGATCGTGTGCTAAGCTAACGGAATGGGTCATGTCAATCAGATCATTCAACTAATGATGTGACCCCGTTAATCAAATAACAACTCTTTGTTCATGGTTAGGAAACATAACCATCTTTGATTAACAAGCTAGTCAAGTAGAGGCATACTAGTGACACTCTGTTTGTCTATATATTCACACATGTATTATGTTTCCGGTTAATACAATTCTAGCATGAATAATAGACATTTATCATGAAATAAGGAAATAAATAATAACTTTATTATTGCCTCTAGGGCATATTTCCTTCAGCTCTGCTCTCCTGTCATCAGCAACGTGGTCGTCACCAAGACTCTCATTGATGGTGCAGCAGGGCTCAATGTCCTATCTGTTCAGACGTTCGACAGACTCCAAGTGCCGTACTACCAGCTTCACCCAACCAAGCCAATTTCAGGAGTGACCGACGGTTCTACACATCCGATAGGGCAGGTCCGCCTCCCTGTCACCTTTGGCGAGCGCAACAACTACCGCACCGAGCTCATTGACTTTGATGTCGCCGACATCCGTCTGCCCTACAACGCCATCCTAGGGTACCTAGCACTGGCCAAGTTCATGGCAGCTACGCACCACGGCTACAACGTCCTCAAGATGCCAGGAAGCGGCGACGTCATCACGGTCGCGTGTCAAGAGAAGGATGCGGTGTGCTCCCTCGAGCACGCCTTCCAGGCTGCAGCGGTTGAGAACCCTGAAGACGAGGGCGGCGCCCTCCCTCCTGAGGTTGCTCCCAAGACGAAGAAGCTGCAGCTGGGACATGGGTCTCGCGAAGGAGCATCGCCTGAGGAAGCCACACTGAGCCTCGCGTTCCCGGACGCGGCACCTTCGCCCATTGCATAGGAAGGCACGCCTGGTTCCCCTCTCAGGCTAGGCTCGGGGGCTCTCCTCAGGAGGGCCTCGGACCTAGCTAGAGTCATGAGGGAGGCGCTCGGGCACCATGTGGAGGCGCTTGATGTCTACTACACAACCTTCTTCTTGTAGACGTTGTTGGGCCTCCAAGTGCATAGGTTTGTAGGACAGTAGCAAATTTCCCTCAAGTGGATGACCTAAGGTTTATCAATCCGTGGGAAGCGTAGGATGAGGATGGTCTCTCTCAAACAACCCTGCAACCAAATAACAAAGAGTCTCTTGTGTCCCCAACACACCCAATACAATGGTAAATTGTATAGGTGCACTAGTTCGGCGAAGAGATGGTGATACACGTGAAATATGGATGGTAGATATAGGTTTTTGTAATCTGAAAATATAAAAACAACAAGGTAACTAATGATAAAAGTGAGCGTAAATGGTATTGCAATGCTAGGAAACAAGGCCTAAGGTTCATACTTTCACTAGTGCAAGTTCTCTGAACAATAATAACATACCTGGATCATATAACTTCCCTCAACATGCAACAAAGAGTCGCTCCAAAGCCACTAATAGCGGAGAATAAACGAAGAGATATGGTAGGGTACGAAACCACCTCCGTTATCCTTTCTATTCTATCTATTCAAGAGTCTGTAGTAAAATAACATGAAGCTATTCTTTCCGTTCAATCTATCATAGAGTTCATACTAGAATAACACCTTAAGACACAAATCAACCAAAACCCTAATGTCACCTAGATACTCCATTGTCACCTCAAGTATCCGTGGGCATGATTATACGATATGCATCACACAATCTCAGATTCATCTATTCAACCAGCACAAAGTACTTCAAAGAGTGCCCCAAAGTTTCTACCGGAGAGTCAAGATGAAAACGTGTGCCAACCCCTATGCATAGGTTCATGGGTGGAACCCGCAAGTTGATCACCAAAACATACATCAAGTGGATCACGTGATATCCCATTGTCACCACAGATAAGCACGGCAAGACATACGTCAAGTATTCTCAAATCCTTAAAGACTCAATCCGATAAGATAACTTCAAGAGGAAAACTCAATTCATCACAAGAGAGTAGAGGGGGAGAAACATCATAAGATCCAACTATAATAGCAAAGCTCGTGATACATCAAGATTGTGCCATAGAGAGAACACGAGAGAGAGAGAGATATCAAACACATAGCTACTGTACATACCCTCAGCCCCGAGGGTGAACTACTCCCTCCTCGTCATGGAGAGCACCGGGATGATGAAGATGGCCACCGGTGAGGGATCCCCCCTCCGGCAGGGTCCTGGAACGGGCTCCCGAGAGGTTTTTGGTGGCTACAGAGGCTTGCGGTGGCGGAACACCCGATCTATCTTCGTCTTCGATGTTTTTAGGGTACATGGACTTATATAGGCGAAAGAAGTCGGTCGGGGGAGCCTCGAGGGGCCCAGGAGACAGGGGCACGCCCAGGAGGGTGGGCGCGCCCTCCTATCTCCTGGCTTCCTCTAACCTTCCCTCGCTTGAACTCCAAGTCTCCCGGATCATATCCTTTCCAAAAATCACGCTCCCAAAGGTTTCATTCCATTTGGACTCCGTTTGATATTCCTTTTCTTCGAAATACTGAAACAGGCAATAAAACAGCAATATGGGCTGGGCCTCCGATTAATAGGTTAGTCCCAAAAGTAATATAAAAGTGTATAATAAAGCTCGTAATCATTCAAAAAGGATAATAAAATAGCATGAATGCTTCATAAATTATAGATACGTTGGAGACGTATCAGCATCCCCAAGCTTAATTCCTGCTCGTCCTCGAGTAGGTAAATGATAAAAGAAAGAATTTATGAAGTGTGAATGCTAGAAGGTGCACAAGTTTAATCAATGATAATTTCAATCACCTTTTCTAGCATGATTATATGTCATAACAGTAGTTCATCTCATAAAACTTCTCACGAACAAGTAACAAACTATTCACATGTTAAAGCATAGACCATAGACTTTCTTGAAAACTAGCAAACTATGTTCTCAGTCATCAAACAATTGCAATTCATCCTATTTTCCGGAAGGGTCTATGTCAGAGCTTTGATTTAGCAAACTTCACATACTCAACTATCATATAGTCTTCCACAATTGCTAACACTCACGCAATACTAATGGTTATGGAGTTTTAATCGGACACTGAGAAAGATAGGGGCTTATAGTGTTTCCTCCCAACGTATTCACCTTTGGGTGATGTCAACAATAATAGTTCATGCTAACTTACATCCAATTGGATATATATATATATATATCACGATCTTTCCAACACGAGGTGCTTGCCAAAGGATAAAATGAAAAAGGGAAAGGTGAAGATCACCTTGACTCTTGCATAAAGTAAAAGACATAAAGTAAAAGATAGGCCCTTCGCAGAGGGAAGCAGAGGTTGCCATGCGCTTTTATGGTTGGGTGCACAAAATCTTAATGCAAAAGAACGTCACTTTATATTGCCACTTGTATATGGACCTTTATTATGCAGTCCGTTGCTTTTATTGCTTCAATAACAAGATCGTATAAAGCTTATTTTCCTCACACTAATAGATCATACATATTTAGAGAGCAATTTTTATTGCTTGCACCGATGACAACTTACTTGAAGGATCTTACTCAATCCATAGGTAGGTATGGTGGACTCTCATGGCAAAACTGGGTTTAAGGATATTTGGAAGCACAAATAGTATCTCTACTTGGTGCAAGGAATTTGGCTAGCATGAGGGGGAAAGGCAAGCTCAACATGTTTGAATGATCCATGAGAATATACTTTAACTGAGATGTGAGAAAACATAACCCATTACGTTGTCTTCCTTGTCCAACATCAACTCTTTAGCATGTCATACTTAATGAGTGCTCACAATTATAAAAGATGTCTAAGATAGTATATTTATATGTGAAATCTCTCTTCCTTCAATATTCTTTCATGAATTGTTCAAATGACCAATACAATGCTTGCTAACCTTCAATAAATTTACAACCTCTACTTCTTAGATGTGAAGTCATTACTCCCCATGGGATAAGCAAATGAGACATATATAATTTCTGATTTATGACAATCAACTCATTCAACAATTTACTCATAGGATATAAGTGAAGCACACGAGTAAATGACAAACTACTCCAAAAAGATATAAGTGAAGATCAATGAGTAGCTAAATAATTATGTAACTATGTGAAGACTCTCTCTCATTAAAGAATTTCAGATCTTGGTAATTTATCCAAACAGCAAGAAAAGCAAAATAGAATGACATTGCAAGGATAGCACAACTCGTGTGAAGAAGCAAAAACTTAGGTTCAACCGATACTAACCGATAGTTGTTGAAGAAGAAAGGGGGTATGCCTAACGGGGCATCCCCAAGCTTAGATGCTTGAGACTTCTTGAAATATTATATTGGGGTGCCTTGGGCATCCCCAAGCTTGAAATTTTGTGTCTCCTTAATTCCTCTCATATCATGGTTTCTTCTTTTTATCAAAAGCTTCATCCACACCAAACTCAACAAGAACTCGTGAGATAGGTTAGTATAAACCAATGCAAAACCTTATCATTTTCTACTATAACAAATCACAAAAATTATTATTCCACATTGCATACTAAATGCCTCTACATATTTAATACTCCTATCCTCAAATATAATCATTAAACAAGCAAACATATGCAAACAATGCAAACATAACAGCAATCTGCCAAAACAGTACAGTCTGTAAAGAATGCAAGAGTATCAATACTTACCTAACTCCAAAAATTATGAGAAAAATACTACGCTGTAGAAGATTTATCAGATCTCAATATTCAAAAGGTTTCAACATTATATCATTCTCTGACTTTTCTAGGAAATGTTTGCAATAGCAGTAAACTTTCTGTTTTCAAACAGCAACATGTATACTAGCAAAATAAGCATGGTAAAGGCTATCCTTGACATTTTTATTGAAACTAAAGATGCAAAACATTATTCTAAATAACAGCAAGCAAATTCTAACAAAATAAAATGACGCTCCAAGCAAAACACATATCATGTGGTGAATAAAAATATAGCTCCAAGTAAGGTTACCGATGGACGAATACGAAAGAGGGGACGCCTTCCGGGGCATCTCCAAGATTAGGCTCTTGGTCATCCTTGAATATTACCTTGGGGTGCCCTGGGCATCCCCAATCTTAGGCTCTTGCCACTCCTTATTCCATAGTCCATCGAATCTTTACCCAAAAATTGAAAACTCCACAACACAAAACTCAACAGAAAACTCGTAAGCTCCGCTAGTATAAGAAAATAAAACCACCACTTAGGTACTGTAATGAACTCATTATAAATTCATATTGGTGTAATATCTACTATATTCCAACTTCTCTATGGTTCATACCCTCCTATACTACTCATAGATTCATCAAAATAAGCAAACAACACATAAAAAACAGAATCTGTCAAAAACAGAACAATCTGTAGTATTATGTATCAAACGTATACTTCCGGAACTCCCACAATCCTACAAAATTAGGAAGTCCTAATAAATTTGTGCAACAATCCAGAGAAAAAAGAATCAGATCAAAAAAATGTTTCTGTGAATTATAAAAACTAATTTACTGGGTGCAAAAGTTTCTGATTTTCAGCAGGATCAACACAACTATCACCGTAAGCTATCCTAAAGGTCTTACTTGGCACTTTATTGAAACAAAAGCTATAAAACATGATTACTACAGTAGCATAATCATGTGTACACACAAAAACAGTAAGGGTAAATATTGGGTTGTCTCCCAACAAGCGCTTTTCTTTAATGCCTTTCTAGCTAGGCATGATGATGACAATGATGCTCACATAAAAGATAAGAATTGAAACATAACGGGAGAATCATGAAGCATATGACTAGCACATTTTAGTCTAACCCACTTCCTATGCATAGGGATTTTGTGAGAAAACAACTTATGGTAACAATAATCAACTAGCATAGGAAGGTAAAACAAGCATAGCTTCAAAATTTTCAATACATAGAGAGGAAACTTGATATTATTGCAATTCCTACAAGCATATGTTCCTCTCTCATAATAATTTTCAGTAGCATCATGAATGAATTAAACAATATAACCAGCACCTAAATCATTCTTTTCATGATCTACTTGCATAGAAAATTTACTACTCTCCACATAAGCAAAAAATTTCTTATTCGGAATAGTGGGAATATCATAAGAGACTAGAATACTATAAATTGTTTCCACATTGAAAGAGTAATGTTCAGAAAAAGGGTAATCATAATCATGACAAGTTTTATAAATATAATCATCACTACTTTTTATAGCATAAGTTTCATCACAATAATCATCATAAGTAGCAACTTTGTTCTCATCATAATCGATTGAAACCTCTTCCAAGATAGTGGAATCATCACTAAATAAAGTTGACACTCTTCCAAATCCACTTTCATATTCATCACAATAAGATTCAACATCTTCCAAAATAGTGGGATCACTACTTCCTAAGTTGACACTCTTCCAAACCCACTTTCATCAATATAATCATCATAGGTAAGAGGCATGCTATCATCATAACAACTTTGCATAACAAAACTTGGGAGGCAAAAATATCATTTTCATTAAACGTAGCATCCCCAAGCTTGGGACAAACATTAATTTCAGAAAATATATTCTCAAATATTTCATCCTTATCAAACATAGCTTCCCCAAGCTTGGGCCTTTTCATATCATAAGCATAATCACTCTCATCATTAATAGTATGGATAGCACCAATAGTATAGCAATTATCATCATCACAATGAGTAATAGGAGCAACATCAGTCGAGAGAGATACCTTTTTACCTTTGTTGCTCCTTCTTTTCCTTTTCACATTATGTGTGGGTTCAACCTTCTTCTTTGAGCTCCTTATAGATGAGATTGGTTGAATAGAAAGCTCCTCCTCGTTACCTGATTCATCATAAGAAATAATAGGAGGATATTGGGAAGTCTCTTCCCTTTCATTAGTATTCTCTTCATCTTCTAATTGCTTTCTTTTCTTTAGGTAATTGGCAATATAAGTATTTTCAATGCAATTCACCGCACAATACAAATAAATCTTCTCTAGATCAAAATCAAGACATCTATCAAGATTAAATTTTGGAATACCCTCAGTTATACGTTTCATTTCTTCATACCCCAAAAGAAGACTAAGCTCTTTATGATGCCAAGGGTAATCAAGATATCACGATTTTTGGACACGATTCCATCATGAAACAATTGCATTGGAGATTTAAATGACCATGTTCATTGCAAAGTTCACAAGGAGCACAAAAAATATTGAATCTTTCAGCACAATCATCAAGACTTTCTTGCAAACCTTTAGTTTCTAAATACTTATGCCTCTGGCAATATCTATTTTCCCTATTTGGTGTGTACTTGCAAACCCAATCTACTCCACAAAAATCGACAGGCTTATAAGAGATATTTTCATCATAACTAGTGCAATCATCATTAGTACTACGGATATTCAAAGAGTTCATACTAACAACAGTGCAATCATGATCATCATTCAAAGATTTAGTATCAAACATTCTATAGATTTCTTCTTCTAGCACTTGAGCACAGTTTTCCTTTTCATCAAACTCACGAAAGATATTAAAAAGACGAAGCGTATGAGATAAACTCAATTCCATTTTTTTTGTAATTTTCATTTATAAACTAAACTAGTGATAAAACAAGAAACAAAAAGATTCGATTGCAAGATCTAAAGATATACCTTCAAGCACTCACCTCCCCGGCAACGGCGCCAGAAAAGAGCTTGATGTCTACTACACAACGTTCTTCTTGTAGACGCTGTTGGGCCTCCAAGTGCAGAGGTTTGTAGGATAGTAGCAAATTTCCCTCAAGTGGATGACCTAAGGTTTATCAATCTGTGGGAGGCGTAGGATGAAGATGGTCTCTCTCAAACAACCCTGCAACCAAATAACAAAGAGTCTCTTGTGTCCCCAACACACCCAATACAATGGTAAATTGCATAGGTGCACTAGTTCGGCGAAGAGATGGTGATACACGTGCAATATGGATGGTAGATATATGTTTTTGTAATCTGAAAATATAAAAACAGCAAGGTAACTAATGATAAAAGTGAGCGTAAACGGTATTGCAATGCTAGGAAACAAATCCTAAGGTTCATACTTTCACTAGTGCAAGTTCTCTCAACAATAATAACATACTTGGATCATATAACTATCCCTCAACATGCAACAAAGAGTCACTCCAAAGCCATTAATAGCGGAGAATAAACGAAGAGATTATGGTAGGGTAGGAAACCACCTCAAAGGTATCCTTTCTGTTCTATCTATTCAAGAGTCCGTAGTAAAATAACATGAAGCTATTCTTTCCGTTCAATCTATCATATAATTCATACTAGAATAACACCTTAAGACACAAATCAACCAAAAACCCTAATGTCACCTAGATACTCCATTGTGACCTCAAGTATCCGTGGGCATGATTATACGATATGCATCACACAATCTCAGATTCATCTATTCAACCAACACAAAGTATTTCAAAGAGTGCCCCAAAGTTTCTACCGGAGAGTCAAGACGAAAACGTGTGCCAACCCCTATGCATAGGTTCATGGGCGGAACCCGCAAGTGGATCACCAAAACATACATCAAGTGGATCACGTGATATCCCATTGTCACCATAGATAAGCACGGCAAGACATACATCAAGTGTTCTCAAATCCTTAAAGACTCAATCCGATAAGATAACTTCAAGAGGAAAACTCAATTCATCATAAGAGAGTAGAGGGGGAGAAACATCATAAGATCCAACTATAATAGCAAAGCTCACGATACATCAAGATCGTGCCATAGAGAGAACACGAGAGAGAGAGAGAGAGATCAAACACATAGCTACTGGTACATACCCTCAGCCCCGAGGGTGAATTACTCCCTCCTCGTCATGGATAGCGCCGGATGATGAAGATGGCCACGGTGAGGATCCCCCCCAGCAGGTGCTTGAACGGGCTCCCGAGAGGTTTTTGGTGGCTATAGAGGCTTGCGGCGGCGGAACTCCCGATCTATCTTCGTCTTCGATGTTTTTAGGGTACGTGGACTTATATAGGCGAAAGAAGTTGGTCGGGGGAGCCTCAAGGGGCCCAGGAGATAGGGGCGCGCTCAGGGGATGGGCGCGCCCTCGTATCTCCTGGCTTCCTCGAACCTTCCCTGGCTTGAACTCCTAGTCTCCCGGATCATATCCTTTCCAAAAATCACGCTCTCAAAGGTTTCATTCCGTTTGGACTCCATTTGATATTCCTTTTCTTCGAAATACTGAAACAGGCAATAAAGCAGCAATATGGGCTGGGCCTCCGGTTAATAGGTTAGTCCCAAAAGTAATATAAAAAGTGTATAATAAAGCCCGTAATCATTCAAAACGGATAATAAAATAGCATGAATGCTTCATAAATTATAGATACGTTGGAGACGTATTAGCGCTCTTCAGAGCACGCTTCCCAGGAGAAGGCATCAGGCGGGAGGCACCAGGCGTTCAGGAGTTCATCAGCAAGGCCATCGAGGAGATTCAAGAGTCAAGGGTTCTGCAAGGCGATCATCGCCTGCCACGAGGCGCAACTCACTGCCCCGGCGAGGGTAAGGAGTTCCGCGTCTACATCGACATCCCCGGGCTCAACAGGGCTGCGTCTCGGCAGCTCATCTAGCCATCTCGTGTCGGCCGATGCGAGGGTCCACCCTACAGCTACGTCCGCCTGCCTGGCGCGGCTGTGGTGTTCCAACGCTGCATGAGGGATGCCCTGGCGGCTCGCGAGGCCAGGCATCAGGCGATCCAGGCGGAGATGGAGGAGCACCTCCAGGAGCCTCCCGAGGCTCAGCACCAGAGCGGCTCATGAGGAATAACTCTAGCAGCGCGCGTTTTTGGCTACCTCAACACCTCTTCAGCGACGGTACCAGGTGACATCTCTATAGTTCGTTTAGTTTTGGGGCGCCCCTAGGGCTGCATCATCCTCAAGCCTCATGGGTCTAACCTTGCGGCATGTATCGTTTTGCATTCACCAGGACTGTCTAACCATTTCTGTGAGTTTATCTATGATCGTCACTCTACGACCGCGAGTCTTAGCCGCCTCGTGGCCCCCCATGTGTTTGCTTGCTTGTCCCTCACCCATATTGCTGCATGACAACTCACGTCAGCACGACGCTTGTACTCGGGTCCGTCCCTGCAACGCTGATAAACCCGAGGATCGAGCTCTGGTTCGCGACCCGCCTCGCGCACACCACCTCGCCAGGTTCTCGGTGCCTTCGTCCGGCGCCCTGGGCCCTGGGCTGCAGGCCCGCTCCGCTGGGGTTCTCGGCCTCTTCTATCACCTAACCTGCAGGCTAAGCTGACGGTGGTTCACGGGTCGGCTTGGATGACCGCCATCTTGCCTCGCGAGTCGCTTGCATGTTAAAGGGAGGCCTCCCGAGCATCGCGTCTCGGGAGTACCTACTAGCTCTCCAGCCCTTACTCCCTGGCTTTGACCACGGCACCGCGACCTGGCATACTAGCGGCGGCTGAGCTCGCTCGAGGGCCGGGTCCCGAGGACATAGAGCACCTAGGCGAACGAGGCAAGAAGGTGGCCATTGCAGGCTGCGCCCAATGGTACCGCCAAAGGCGCAGGAGCAAGCACCATCTTCCCGACGGACCAAGACACCAAAAAATAAGTCACGATTTGCTGCGGTCCCGGATTAGCTCCCTACACACCCCGTCTCGCAGTCCCATTCCAGCAGTTTTTTCCCTTTTCGATTCTCTGGGCGGCTGCTTGCATGCCAAGGGGGACCTCATGAGTATCGCGTCTCATGAGCTCTTACCGGACCTCAGGCCGCTCACCTCCTAGCCTTGACCACGGCATCGCGACCTGGCATACTAGCGATGGCTGAAGCCTGCCTGGGGACTAGATCCTATCGGCGTAGAGCATCGCGCTACCTAGTAAAAAGAAAAGGGAGGAACCGTGCCGAACTAGGATACGCAAATCCATCACAAAATCAAAGGAAGCAACGCTGATATTGAATACATTCCGATCCTTACAAACCCCACGGGGGCTGATCTTCATTCCGCGCAGGGAAAGCAAAAGAAGGAATGTGGCTACTAAGCCCTAGAGCATCACTGGCGACACCGGGCGGCAGCCGCTGCCGCATTTCGACTTCGGCGCGAGCATGGCGGCATGTAGCTGCCGTCACTCGACTCTGGAGACTCACTGGGCTCAGGAGAGCCACTAGATTCCCAGGAATCGCTGCTGCTTCTGGACGAGGCGCCAAGGGGGACTGTAGCCGGCCCAACGCCCGCTGCAGCGCCCCGCGGGCTGCCTCCTCCGAGGCAGCATTCCAGCCGTTTGCCTTCCTCATTGAAGACCTTGAAGAACAGAGTGGCCACACCGTCATACTCGAAGTGAATCGCCAGGGCTCCCTCTACGCGGCAAGCCCGGGCGACCTCACCCCATCCACGCGTCATGAAGACATCTCCAGGGGGCACCACCTCGACTTCAGCTCCGGTGGCCAAGCTGCAGCACCCAGCGTGCTGCAGCCACAGCTCAAGCAGCCCCCTCGGAGGCAGCTCGCTGGCGAAGAACCTCGGGAGCCAGATCCAAGTGTCGGGAGGTATCGCCGCCCACACCACAAACTTGCGCGAGCTACCCTCGGTGTGGGGGTCGTGGCACGGTCGGTAGGGCAATGGAGGCCCTACCATCATCGTCAGGTGCCGCTCGACGGCGCACACCTTCATCCTGAGCCCGGGAATATATGGGGAGGGGGAAACCAGGCGGAGGCCTCGATTGGCAAGGCCTGGTCACCTCTTGCCCCATGCCGTCCTCATAAGGGAGGCGGAGCTGCTTCTTTGGCGGGAGAGGATCGGGCCCCTCCCTAGGGGTCTTCCCCTTTTCAGCCACAGAGTACCTTCTAATCGGTGCCATGGGAGCGAGATGAAGAAGAGGAGAAGCAGGCGGAAGCTAGACGAAGGAGAGATGGGCGAGGGGTTCTGCCCCTCCATCAAATTTATAGCCAAGGGAGGCTAACCGCCAGCCTCCACGACCTCGTGCCATCATGATCTTCTGCATGCCGCATCGTTCCATCAAGTCGAACAGTTGCCGAGGCAGCATGGGGAAGCGGAGTCGCCCACGTCCCATCAATCGCCACGCGTCATCAAGGCAGCATGCGGTTAGGGCCCTCGGCGCTCCGCACTTGCCCTTTGGCTTCGCCTGGAAGCCAAGTCCGAGCGCGCCTTGGGCTTGGGGGCTACTGTCAGCGTTCTGGATATGGGGGTATCCAGCCCTGCCTGCAGCCCACCATGTGGCTCCATCGATGGCCTGGTATAGCCCAGCTTCAGCATGAACAACACAAGACCCTCGTGAGGTGGAAGACGCCAAGACCCCCGAGGGGATCGGCCTCTTCAAGCTGGCTCCCGAGGGGCGGAGAGTTCTATGCAAGGTATACCTCACGAGGCTCAGCTGACATGAGCCATGACGACGAAGGCCAGGCGGGCGCCAGGCGGGCGCAAAGCGCAGGTTTCCTCTTCGATGCAAAGAAGGTAAGCCGCAGGCGCAGAGTCCCAAGGAATCAACCAAAGGTTTCCATTCTAGTGCAACAAGACCAAGACCGCCAGGACGGCAGGACGAAGTCATCACCTAGCCCACCGCAGCGTCACCACCAGAGGCTTTTCGTAGGCGAAGACTACTTTTGTCAGGATAAGTTGTACTACTTGTCCCCTTTCAAATTCGGCCGTTGTGGGATCCCTTCCTGCCAACATTTGGGAAGAGGACCAAGGCCACTATAAACAGGACTTAGCCACCACCATAGTGGGGCATCTGATCTGATCTGGTTCACATCCCCTCAGCTCTATCGAGCTCAAGAACACCTCACCTCCTGAGGCCAGTTCATCCACTGTACTAGTTGATCCTCAGCCCTCCGAGGCAATCCACCAAAACGCTGGAGTAGGGTATTACACCGCAAGGTGGCCCGAACCAGGATAAAGTGTTGTGTCTCTTTGTCTCTTGGAGCTCGTCACGCTAGACTTAGGAGGATCGCGAGTAGGTAGGCTGGGTAGGTTGAGATCTCCGCACGCACCCCAGAGTTCGAACCTCTCAAGGGTTTGCGGAACCCGTAATCCGACAACAAGCCTAGCTCTACCATAAGCATAGCATGACCGCTAGCATCATGAACAACTACCATGCAAGAACACTACCAACTAAACATGTAACCAACTAGATGCAACGGAACAAACATAGCAATGGTACTAAATAGCAGACTAAGCATGCATCCGAAGAACATCACAACTACCAGCATGTATTACTACTACCAAGCATGACTTACGAACATGATACTAGCAAGTAGCACAAGATAACAAGATGCATCGGAACATAGCATGAAAGTGAACAAGAATCCACGAGCATAACCAAAACAACGACAGTAGTAGTAAACAAGCAGGCAGATAACAGCAAACATTTATTAAAAATTCAAGTAGAAACCATGGCTACTGCATGGCTATCATGCAAGTGGCTATTGGTGGCTTGCCTGGGGGTGATGGAGACTCCGGGAAGAAGTGCGGTGAAGCCGCAGAAACGAAACGTCGGATTTGTGCTTGACACTATTACCAGAGGAAATTTCTTGAGTAGTCACCGTATGGATGATTTCAATGCTATGGGAAATTTAGTGGGATCACCACCTATCACTATTAAACGGTCTTTAACTTTGGAACATGTTATGCAAAGGTTAGGTGCTATTGAAAATAAAATGCCTACCGAAGAGCATATAAAAATTTGGATAAAAAGATCAATAACCATGTCACTCAATTTGGATGAAATGTAGGGATTACAATGTTAAAAGATAAAGAACCGATAGTTAATGAAAGGGTGGAGCAAAGCCCAACTAGGATTGATAAGTTGGAAGAAATTATTAACAATTTGGGTTCCGCTTTTCTTCCATTAAAACTATTGAAAAGACTCCTCCTAGATAGAATTGCAAGTTTATATATGCTCTTGAAAACAAAGGTGCTAAATCTAGCAACAACAGCGAATATCTTAAAATGGTTAGTGTTCCCAATTTTTTTGATTTGATAAAGGAACCAATATATGAAGATAAATTCCTCAGTTTTGTTCCTAGAGTGTGATTGTTAAAAATATGCATGCTAGAACTCTTAGGAAATATGGAACTTTGATCAAGGAGTTAGAAACTAAGGATGACAATACTTGAAACAATGCATTATGCCTAGCTAGGGGCGTAAAACAATAGCGTAGTTGGGAGGTAACTCGATAGTTATCTTAATTTTCTTGTTCTTTTTCTGTTTTTGGTGTGCACACAATTATGCTACTGTTATGGTTGTGTTTTGTTGTTTCAGTTAGTGTTTGTGCCAAGTAAAGCCTTCAGGATGATAGCTGGTTTGATTATGTGCAAAAACAGAAACTTTTGCACCTAGTTCTAGAATTTTATAAATTCACTAGAACGTGCTTTTGCTCTGAATTTAGAATACAGTAGGTATAATTCAATACAGTAGGTAAAATTTGCCATGGTGAAGTCAGAATACAGTAGGTATAATTCAATAATAAAATATGGATGGGTTTGCGACAGTACCTAAAGTAGTGAGTTGCTTTATTATACTAGCGGATCTCATGAAGGTTTTTTTTGAGTTTTGTGTGCTGAAGTTTTCAAGTTTTGAGTGAGATCACGATGGATGAAGGAATAAGGAGTGGCAAGAGCCTAAACTTGGGGATGCCCGAGGCACCCCAAGGTAATATTCAAGGACTACCAAGCAACTAAGCTTGGGGATGCCCCGAAAGGCATCCCCTATTTCTTCTACCAACCATGGGTAATATTACTTGGAGCTATATTTTTATTCATCACACGATATGAGTTTTGCTTGGAGCTTCGTGTATTATATGAGTATTTGCTCTGTTTGCTTTTTAGTTTGTCACAATCATCTTTGCTGGACACACCTATTTGAGAGGGACACACATTTTTCATGATTTGTTAGAATACTCTATGTGCTTCACTTAAATCTTTTAAGCTAGGCAGTTGCTCTAGTGCTTCACTTTATCTTTTTGAGCATGGTGGTGATTATATTTTGAAGAAATAATTGCACTCTCATGCTTTGCTTATAGCTTTTTGGGAGTTGATAATAATAATGGTAATTTGTAGAAGATATGGATTTGATCCTAATGTGATGAATATTCAAGGACATAATAAAAACTTTCATGTAGATCATTGGATATGATAAGTTTGATTCCTTGCATTAGTTTTGCGATATGGAGATGATAATATGTGAGTTATATTAGTGAATAATTGTGATTTAGTAAGAATATTGGTGTTAAGGTCTGTGATTCCCTATGCATGCACGTAAAGTCAATAGTTATGCAACGAAGTTATATCCTACTTATGGTGCATTATTCAATGTTAGTTATTCTCAATGCATGTTTATGACCATTTTCGTTTTCTGGTTGGTTGCTTCTCAATCTATTTCCTAGCCTTCATTTGTACTAAGCGGGAATATTGCTTGTGCATCCAATTTCTTAAACCCAAAGTTGTGCCAAACGAGTCCACTATATCTACCTATAAGCGGTATTTACATGCCATTCCAAGTAAATTTGCATGTGCCAACTCTAATCATTCAAAAAAATCCATTTTGTATGCTCGTGCCGCTCATGAAGCAACAGGGGTTGGTTAATATCTTTCATGCTAGATGGGTTATTCTCAAGATGGGTGTTTATTCACATGTAATTACATGAGAAAATGGCCGGTAATAGGGATGCCCAGTCCCGAAATGGAAATAATAATAATAAATTCTTTGGATAGTTGAAGAAGGCACCCATGGATATGGCTAGTCATGGATTGGTGAAAGAATGGTGGAAAGGAAATGAACTTTATTTTCTGTTTGGGAACCGCCTATAATGTGTCTAGCATGGGAGATATTGGAAACTTTCGGTCGTGACGTTGACAAGAAAAACATGCCTCTCAATTATCTCTCTATTTTTAAACTTTGAGCTCTGGCACCTTTGCAAATCTCTGCTTCCCTCTGCGAAGGGCCTATCTATTTTACTTTATGCCATTTTTATTTTTATTTTGAGTCTCCATCTTCTCTTATAAAGCACCAATTGGAGAGCATTATTGTCGTACTCGTGCATTGGGTGTACTTAATATTGGGTCTGTTGCATGAATGTATCAATAACTGAGCATAATGGGCTAGGGATAACTTTCTTTAGCGTTGATATTTTGAAAAACATGGTTGCTTGTTAGCATGCTTGAGTATTTATGTCTTCATGTCAAACTATAGACTATTGCTTTGAATCACTCGAATCCAAATATCCATGCGACAAAAGAAAAGATTATATGATGAATATGATAGGTACCATTCCACATCAAAACTTCTGTTTTATCATTTACCTACTCAAGGATGAGCAGGAATTAAGCTTGGGGATGCTTGATACATCTCAAACTTATGTATAATTTTTTATTGTTCCATGCTATTATAGTATCAATCTTGGATGTTTTATATGCATTTACAAGAAATTATATATCATTTTGTGGGACTAACCTATTAACTTAGTGCCCTGTGCCAATTGCTGTTTTTTTGCCCGTTTTTTCTTTTTTAGAATATCAGTACCAAATGAAGTCCAAATGCCATGAAACTTTTTGGAGATTTTTTTCTAGACAAAAGAGACACTAGAAGCTCTGGGAGGAAGTCAGAAGACGAAGGAGGTGGCCACGAGCCACCAGGGCACGCCCAGGGGGTGGTCGCGCCCTGGTGCCTCATGAGCCCACCTTTGCTCCGTTTGACCTAATTTTGCCTCTGTAAATTCTCTAAAATCAGGAAACCAACTCAGAGCCACCATAAACATTTTTTTCCGCCGTTGCAAGTTCATGTTCTCGAGAGATCCCATCTGGAGGCCTTTTCCGACACTTTGCCGAAGGGCGAATCAATCACGGAGGGGCTCTACATCAACCTTGCTACCCTTCCGATGATGTGTGAGTAGTTTACCACAGACCTACGGGTCCATAGTTAGTAGCTAGATGGCTTCTTCTCTCTCTTTGATCTTCAATACAATGTTCTCCTCGATGTTCTTGCAGTTCTATTTGATGTAATCACTTTTTGCGGTGTGTTTGGTTGGATCCAATGAATTGTGAGTTTATGATCGGATTATCCATGAATATTATTTGAGTCTTGTAGAAATATTTTATGCATGATTATTATAGCTTCGTATTTCTCTTTGATCTATTGATTTGGTTTGGACAACTAGATTGATTTTTCTTGCAATGGGAGAAGTGCTTTCTGATGGGTTCGATCTTGCGGTGCGCAATCCCAGTGACAGAAAGAGACATGACACATATTTGTATTATTCCATTAAGGAAAAAAAGATGGGGTTTATTCATGTGTAAGTTTACTTTGTCTACATCATGTCATCTTGCTTAAGGCGTTACACCGTCTTTATGAACTTAATATTCTAGATGCATCCTCGAGAGCGGTCGATGTGTGGAGTAATAGTAGTAGATGTAGGCAGGAGTCGGTCTACTTGTCTTGGACATGATGCATATATACATGATCATTGCATTGGATATCGTCATGATTATTCGCTTTTCTATCAACTGCCCAATAGTAATTTGTTTACCCAGCGTATGATATTTTCAAGAAAGAAGCCTCTAGTGAAAATTATGCCCCCCCTCGGGTCTACTTTTACCATATATTAAAATCCAAAAATACCTTGCTGCAATTTTTCTTTATTTGTTTTATATTGTGTTTTATCAATCTATCTATCACTACAAAATTTAATCTTGCAAGTAATCGTCAAGGGATTGAAAACCCCTTGTTCACGTTGGGTGCATGTATTTGTTATTTTGTGTGCAGGTACTGCTAATGAGGTGTTGTGTGATTCTCCTACTGGATTGATAACCTTGGTTCTTAACTGAGGGGAAAAATTATCACTAGTGTACTACATCATCCCCTCCTCTTCGAGGAAATCCCAACGCAGCTCACAAGTAGAAGTGACAAATCTTGGTGTCATGGCAGTGCACTCCTCCAACCTGCCATGGTGATATAAAGAAATCACATTCCATTGCTAACATGGAGGGATGTCAATGGCTACCCTGGACGTCAACGTGCTATGATGCTTGAAAGTGCATTATATCCCTCGTGGTATTTTTGTGTTGATGCCAATATGGGTTAGTGAGGATTAATGTCAGTTATCAAGTTTATCTCATGGCATTGGTCTCTCGGTGTTCATCTATGGACGGAGTTGACCCCCTAATTCAAAAAAGGGAAAAGGTGTCGGTTCTCCAAAGACTCAAAGGTTTTGGGTTTTATTTGAGTCATAGAACAACTACACTATTAAGAGGGGTCTCTCAGTGGATCTATGGTGGAACTCACTTACCTTTGCATCATCTCATACTCCACCTTATATTCCCCAAAGAAAGCTAAAATATACACTTCAAGATATTCATTTTGGGCTTCCTTTTCACCCTCCGGGCATTGGTCTCGAAACCTCCAAAGCTATCTCCTGGGAGTTTCTGGAATTTGTTGTTGCCCACGACGTAGGTTCCGGCTGGCTATAGAGCGTATGTAATCCAGCCAAAATGTCATGGAGTCACCTCTGAAATCTGGAGCCCCTAGAGGTTGCTTCAGAATCATGCAGCCATGGAATCCAATGTTACCTCCAACATGTTTTCTGGCTTGACACTAGAGCCTATGATGTTAGTCGGAAGGTGTGCAGAAGTGACACCAAAATTTGGGACACGATGGAGGTTCAGTCCGGAACTTTTGGGGGGTGTCATGATGCCCCAACACGAAGATATCTATGTGGGCTTGCATAAAGCCTACTTCATTATCCCCAAGGGTTATCCTTCCCCATTATTTTGGGATGAGCTTTTTCTCTCTCCTTTTCCATTTCTTGAAATCTCAAAAGCTCAATTTACTCCACTTCCCTTCGTCAAATCACTCCACACCTATGAGGAAAAGGAAGAGGACCCCAATCTATACTTCCACCAAACTGATTATAGTTCATGTCGATTTCATTGAGAAATTGTCACTCTTGGAGATTTGTGATCCTAGGAGATAGGAGTTAAGGTATGGATTCTTCCTTGCTTATGGTATGCTTCGAAAAGTTTGTAAAGGTGCGGTGGTCGCCTTTAAGACAAACCTAGAGTGATTTGAGGCACATCTGTTGGGGGTCCCTCAAAGGGAGAATAAGGTGAGCCACTTGGTGGCGCTCCGGAGAGCTTGGATTTAGTACCTCTTCAACAGAGATTAGCACTCCCCGAAGAGTGTGAACTTGGGGATAAATTCCTCGTCCTTCACTCACTTGTGATTAACCCTTTCCCATACCTTTACTTGTGTGTCGCATTGCTATTTAACTAGTTGCCTTTGCTTACATTGTTGCTTGCTTGCTTACCATATGTGTTGTTCTAACCTAGTTGCATATCTAGATAACCTACTTTATCAAATTTATCCTAAAATTGGCAATTGAGTTAAAATTTGAAGTCGCCTATTCACCCTCTCCCGCTCTAGTTGATTGTTTTGACCCTTTCAATGTTGATGGTGGTGGGAGAGCTAGGGAGTTGCGGAGGGGTGCCCCGAGGTGTGCTAAATAAAGGACGGGGCGAGGAGTAGACCGGTGAGTGGTGCACCACCAATGGTGTTAATGGCTTTTTAGTAATGGCAACATTATCCCTCGCTTGAACACTTGTGAATCTACATTGGTAGAGATGCCACATAGGTTACCTGGTGCCCCCTTTAATGTCTCCCCGCACAAGCGCGTCGTCGTGATCTTAGCATCACCTGCACACAGTTTCTTCCGAAGCAGCCACTCTTTCTCGTACGATATTTGTTGTGGTCAGTGGGTCGACATTGCTGGGAAACATATATGTTGGAGCGATGATCCTAGACGGGCCTCTTTCATGAGAGGAGACTTGATTAACCATAAACCACCAATTTTGTTCTGGGAGTAGCAGCCCACGTGGCATCTAATCCATTATGTGCTACTAGGTGCATCTGAAGGCAAAACTGATCACAACACGTGATCCAATGGTTAGAAACGTCCATGGCCTAATATGGCTAAAAAAAAGTGCACAATTTTAATGTCTCTAAATGCATCAGTCAATTAACCTCATAAACTGGCCAATTCAAATATCCAAAAAATGATAAACGATGTCATTACCCATACCATTGCAATGGACATCACGTGCAATCAGTTGGGACTGGACCTGCGAGCAATAGCAGGTTGTGACATTCATTCCAACATGATAACTCAATTATAATTGCATAACCTATTATACTCCATGTATGACATATTACCATTATGGAATAAATTACTATTATTAACAGACAATGCTAACATTGTATCTACTAATTGTCTGGGAGGAAACCAGTAAATAATGTGTGTTGTTTTGTCATGCGGGTTGTTTTCTTTCCACGACATGGTTTCGCCTTTATTTTGCAAAAAAAGGGTATTTCCTATTCACCCAAAGTATCAGAAAATTACAAGCAACATCATTACTCATATCAATGTAACAGACATCACGTGCAATGCACTGACATACGAGTAATAGTATGTTGGGACATGATTTCCCACAATTAATACGACTATGTTATAATTGTATAATTTATTATACTCCTTGTATGTGAATCACTGTTATCAAAAACTTATTGTTAATACCGAATGTTGTCATCATTTTGTTCGGTGGAAACACTATATAGCATGTGTTGCTTTAGATTGTCTCCTTTACATAACATGATTTTGCAATGTTTCCTACTGAGCCGAAGTATCAAAAAACGACAAGCAACATCAGTACTCATATCGTTGTAGCGGACATTATGTGGAATCAGTTATCATTGAACCTACAAGCAATATCAACTTGGTGCATTACTTCCGAAAAGAACAATCCATTATCACTGGCATTAACCCTACTCCGCGTACGACAAATTACCCTTTTGGGTGTACCGTGTAAGATGATGAGGTGATATGCACGCAAACATAGTTCCGTGTTCTAAGCACTTAAAGTAGTGCATTCATGTTTTCACGTGTGTTCCCTTTAGCACAAACATCATAGCAAACACCGGTAGTTTTCTTCAACGTAAAACTCACATCGACGAGGCATACGCCTTCCATTAGACCTAATAACAAAAGTCTTATCATGGGGAAATGAATCGTTGATCTAAACACACAATCTTCATCAGGTTAACAAGTAAGAATTATATTCATAGCAAATCCGATCAAGGCGATCTATGAGGTCAAACTCTCCTTGTCTTGTGGACATGAATTGTCGATCTCCACACACAATCTTGGTCCAACCTAACATGTAAAACCGTACCCACAACAAAATCTAGCAAAACTTGAATTTGCCGTCTTCGAGGTCAATTGCTCCACATTTTTCTAGAACGCCCATTAGTTTCCACATATTCAAGCAAAACTCCATACTAAATTCATAAAGATCTTGAGTGAGTTGACAAAAGGCATAAAAGTTACCGTTATCTAATATCCAATGGGCGTGTGTTGCTTTGTCTCATATATTATCGCATCTGCATAACATGGTTTCGCTGTGTTTTCTATTGAAATGAAGTATCTAAAAACGACAAACAACATCAATACTGATATCTTTATAACGGACATTAAGTGTGACATTCTTTCCGACAAGAATAATCCATCATAAATGTAATTAAGTGTCCTCCGTGTACGACAATTACTGTTGTGAGTGTAACCTTTAAGATAACGAGGTGATACGCACGTATCATGAGTGGGTCATTAAACCGAACAAGGTACTTTACAAATGATACACATTCCATCATCAAAGAAACCCATCTTGGTGCACTTCTATTTTGTAAGCACTTAAGGCAGTGCTTTTCATGTTTTCATGAATTATCATCGAAAACACACGTTATGTTTCTTACATGAAAAACTCACATCGACAAAAGCCATACTTCTCCCATTAATCCTAACAACAAAATTCACATCGCGCGGACATCAACCATCAATCTCCATACACAATTTCCATTCATTTTAAGAGCATCTACGACCAGACTCTCCAAATTGACCGAGCGGACGCAAGACCATTCACCGGACAGAAGAGAGAAAGAAAAGTTGACCGAATCGGACCCCTCACAGCAAATGTCCGGGCTGTCCGCCACCCCTCATATATGAGATGAGTATGAGGAGTGACCAGGCGTGCCTGGTCAGTGGTTCTGCGTCCGCAACAAAGGAGTTGGCCCACCACAAAGCATTATTTTCTTTATTTTTTTCTTTCTCTCTTCTTCTCCACCAAACACATGCATGTGACCGGATGTATAGAAAAATAAGTCAGGGACATGGTTGCATGGATGAAAATATAGGGAGTCAAAACGAACACGGCCGGACACTGGTCGGACGCGTCTGTGAACGTTTGAGGGGTCAAATTTACCCAGCTGTAGATGCCCTAACAAGTACAAAACCTAGCAAATTTGGATTTCAAATCTCCGAGGTTAATTACCCCTGGATCTTTCTAGAACACCTGTATTCTCGCAGTACTCACGCAATACACTCTTTTAATGAATTTGCAAAGCGTGAGCTGGCAAATTTGCTGTATTCATACGCGGCGGAAATGGAAATTTGCTGACCTTCCGTTTCTATCCTTTGTCCCCTGCAAATACCCTCCACCGTATATCGCGAATTAATAACAATAATCCCAGCGTATATCACATTTTGGCGAGTAATAAATCCCCCGTATTTAGTGACCAGCTAATGAATCCAAATCGCGTATAGCCACTGGACGCGGTGACGCCCCGAACGCATTAGAGAGGGGAGGCGCGGCCACGTGAACGCCATGGGTAATTTACCCTCGTTAACACCGATGGTTTTCCCTCGCATCATCACCAAGAAACGAGACAAAAATTAATCACTCCGCTCCCGCTTGAGCAAAGATAGCAACAAAAATCCTCCAGGAAAGGGGTGGAGGCGCTGACGATAAAAAGCCCACCGGATCGATCGAACAGTAGGAGCGCCGGAGCAATCGAGCCGCTTTTGTTTTCCATTTCTTTCTATCCCTGTGCGCGCGTGCGTTCTCCTGGCGGCGGCGGCGACCATGGTGGGCGGCGGCGATGTTGACAAGCACGCGGCGGCGGCGGCGCTGGCCCAGGACCTGCCCAGCTTCAATAGCTTCTTTGACCAGACGGTGGCTGCTTCTCCGTTCCCCCCCCTCCTGACTGTGGCTGAGGGTTTGGTTAGATAGATAGAGGGGCTAAACAAAGTTTTGTGTTTTTTTTTGTAGGGGTTGGAGGTGGCGGCGGCGGCGGGGGATGGGGAACTGGCGGCCGGGGCGGCGGCGGGGGAGGAGGATTTGGAGGAGCTGGAGTGGCTGTCGAACAAGGACGCGTTCCCGTCGGTGGAGACCATGGCGGTGGAGGCGGTGGAGGAGGTGCCGGAGCCGGCGCCGGCGGCCCCGGCGGGGCGGCCGGCGGTGGGGCCGAGGACGAAGGGCGTCGGCGCCGGGTGACGGCGCCTTGGAACCTGGCGCAGCCGCCCACGCTGCCGCCGCCGCTCCCGGCGGCGCGGCGGTGCACGCACTGCGCGTCGGAGGTGACCCCGCAGTGGCGGCAGGGGCCGCTGGGCCCCCGCACGCTGTGCAACGCGTGCGGCGTGCGGTACAAGACGGGGCGGCTGCTCCCGGAGTACCGGCCGGCCAACAGCCCCACCTTCTCCCCGCTGCTGCACTCCAACTCCCACCGCCGCGTCATGCAGATTCGGCTCCGGAGCGAGAGCGAGGGCGAGGGCGAGGGCGAGGGCGCCTCCCCCGCCGTCCGCGCCATCGCCAAGGCCCGCCGCGCCGAGCGCGCGGCGGCGCGCCTCGCCGCCAAGAAGGACGACGGCGCCCCTGCCTTGGCCCCGGCCCCAGCCCCTGCCCCTGCCCCGGCCCCAGCCCAGGCGGCGCTGCCGTAGGAGCGAGCATCATCGATACCCAAGCCATGGAGCTGGTAGATTAAATTAGAGATCCTATCCGTGATTAGCGTCGTCGTCGGCTCCTTCATCCGTGATTTTCGTGTCGAATTTCCATTTTGTCATGTCATAGGGACTGCACTTTTAGGATTAGGGGTTTAAGAGCAGCCAGCAATCAATCTAGCTGCTCTTGACACCCATGGGTCAGTCTATCAGTCAGTCAGTCAGTCGGCCTCTTCCGGTCGTCAGTCGTCTTAGTCGAGTTCGTCGAGTCAAGCTAGCGGAAGCGAGAAACTTATTACAAGAGCAGACAGGCAGGCATCACCATCCCGTGCTGCTGCTGCTCATGGTGGCCGATACCTGATAAACCATTGCATATTTGCGTGTCTTGAAATGGAACACTCGCTTGTCATGTTCATCAGTTGATGTGTGTATGTTCTGCTGTCTGTTTTGCCTTCAGCGTAGCATGATTTCGACAGCTCTACTTTCTTTTTCTTTCAGTATCCAAGTTACCCTACATGCCTGCAGGTCCGTACCATCCATGTGGGGGAGGAGATATGCGAAGTGGCGACTACTCCTACTGGTAGCCGCGTGTCGGGGGCGTCGGCTCGGCCGTGTCCCCCCTTGGCCTTGCAATTCTTTTGTTTGCTTTTCCTGGCGTTTGATCGCGCCCGACCTCGCCCTGGTCGTCCTCCCGGCCGACTTTGGGCTCGATTCATGGCTCCGTGTGGGAAAGAAAGATAACGGCCGGGGGAACATCCTAGTATTGCTAGGGTGGGCAGGCGGCTAGGATTGTGGTTGCAGGGCACGACGGCCGTCTGCGAGGAGCCCGTAGTGGGCTGAATCTTTACTTGACTGCTGCGAGCAGGGGAGGACTGGTACGGCTGTGGAGCGGAGCACGTGGCGGTGCTGCTGCTGCGTAACTAACTGCTGTGTGTTTGCACTCGGTAGTAAAGATTTATGCTGGTTGTTTGATTGATACGGTGGTTGCAAACCATGGGCATTTTCTTATAGGATCCTTTTGTAGTAGTGCTACTAAGGATTTTCCATAGGAATCCTACATGCTCCCCGTGCACACTCAAATGACCCTTCATTCATGTGGCACTGAACATGGCAGTGCCATTCTAGTCTTGAGTTTTTCATAGTCTTGTGTTTTCGAAATCTTGCCAACCAGAGGGGCCGCAAGAATGAACCACACACAACGCGGCGGACTCGCAAGAGACACGTAAAATGACTTAACAATCATACATCAACACGCACACGTGGAATGATCAAGCAATCACAAATTGATGGGCTACTTCTGTTATGGTTTCGACCACACGATGTCTGCGCGCTTACGTTCCGATCAGAGGTGTTTGTGAATTGTGATCGCATGTTGTTAGCAATGTTATGTGGTGTTTTTGTACATCGTGTTGTTACAAACACGATTAGTTACGTCGGTCATCTTTGTGATCCCGAAAATTTGGCAGGTGACCTACGAGTGACGAATTAATGGTTACTATATCACAATTTCGACGGCATGAAGTTTGTTCATTGAGAGCAATCCGCATAGAACTCGGAGACCACGGAATAATGAGATCAATCCGCACAGGTTTCGGAGAACATGGAACAGTGAGAGCAATCCGAGTAGAATTCGGAGACCAGTGAATACGAAGCTATGATGAACACAAAATGTTGAAGGGGTGTCCAAAGATGAAAAGATTATGGTTTCCTAAGTAGCAGACGAGCAACTAACGCATGAGAAGCTTGCGCCAACATTAGGGTACCGTCTTTTCAACATGTGTTGTTCGTATAGACTATCAAGAGCAACAACCATGGAAAAACTTTAAGCTTTACTGGCATGCTAGATTTCGATATCCACAAGTAAGGTTGCTGCGATGAGATGTTACCGAAACAAAATTTGAAGAACTTCCCTAAAGAACTACTTCTGCCCCCAATCATAATCCCATAGGTCCTTGTCGACCATGGATATAGATGACTAGGGCAACTGTTCAACGATCTGCAGCTCACCATGGGCTTCAACAGATAATGGCAAATGCAATAATTATCACATATCATGGTTGGCGAAAAAGAATACATTGGGGATGTCTTCATCGAACACATATGAATGCAAGCATGCAAATGATTCTGAGAGAAGTAAATCATTCCACTTATCATGCACATGGAGATAGACCAACCTTCAATCCCTACCTTCTCAATATGAAAAGATTATCATGGTGGTCGACTGGATAGTTTGATCAAATGGTTTGTTTATCTGGAAAACAATTATTCCACTTCCCTTGCATAAACATATTCAAAAAAAAACTATAGGTGATTGTCCTTATATGATTCTAAGAGTAAAAAATACACATTATTGTCCTTGTAGGAGCCTTTAAGAACCATTCAATAAGTACATACCAAATCATATGTAACAAGTGTTGAACACGATTGCTAGCTTCCACCTATTAAAATATAAGTTGTTGGGCTCCAATTGTAAGGGTTTGCAGTGGGCAACCTTTCCCTTAGTTGAGAACCAAGGTATCAATTCATACAAATAACACCTCTAGTCTCAGTCAAGCAATCCTGCAAACACCAACTAAAATTGATACTAAAATTTTAGTGAGGTTGTCAAGTTTTGCTTTGAAACAAGTTATGAGTGTCTAATGTGGTTGGGAGTATTTATGTATCTTCATAATAATTAATTGCGTAAAATAAAAGTGCACATGAACTAAGAATGTGTATTCTTATGGACAGAATTGGACCTGGGTTTATACTTTCAATAGTAGTCTCTGCAAACAACAGTGACACATAGATATAAGTATCTACATGTGTAGTGAGCAATCAAACAATTTGTGACAATGAATAGCATTTTTTATAATATTGCATGGGTAGTAAGTTCGTGAATTCATAAACCAAATTTTCATCTGCATTTATGGCTAATGGTCCACTTAGTTGGTCGACGTCCATTGGCATCACAACTGTCAAATAATGAAACAATACATGTCATCAAGTAAGATAACATAATTTGGTAATCATATTTCCCTTGCCTCGCACTCATCATCGGGACAATGAATCAACTATCTTTTAATCCTTAGTTAGGTATATCCACATGAGATTTTCTCTCTTAAGTCACTGAAGTATTTCATGAATATGGATCTACTCCATTGCCACTCCCTCTATTCTTTTTTATCTAAACTGAAAAATGATTAGATTAAAAATCAAAGAGCAAATATACACCTATAACTCGTCAAAACGCAACATGTATTACATTATCATAAATTAAATAATTCACTACATAGCATAAAGATTCACCGCAGATTATACCAGATAGATCGCCAATCATGTTAGGCAACTCATCATTGTATTGAGCCATGGAAGAAAATATGCTACATAGATATTGCCATGAACCAGTAGTCCAGGGGGTAGACTACTCACACCTCATCGTGGAGCATTGAAGATCAATGCTGGTGAAGAAGGCGAGCCAGTCCGATAGAGTACGAGAACATGGTTGTAGATGGGATTTTTGCCTCAGATCATAAAGTCGTGACGGCGGAATATTGCGTGATAATTCTGAGTTGAGATTCGGGGTATTTATGAGCCATGGGGTTAAAGGGGATAAACCCTAGGGGAGAGTCATGTGCCTATATTCTTGTACAGTTCATCTTCTATGGTAAAACTTTGTCCCTAATTTTCTTGAATCTTTACGTAAAATGCATATTTACTCTGAAAACACAAATACTAAGATGTAAACCACCCCTATCACACTTTGTGCGTAGGTTAGTCCATAATGCATATTTAACAAGATTATCAATGAAAAATAATAATTATAGATACCTCTAGGACGTATAAATGACCCTTTAGGTTGTACTACCTTGGCATATCGACAAAATATTACCATATTTGTGAAAGGCGTGTACAAATACAAGGTCATTGAATATACATTGTTCTCCCTCTATCCTAGATTTCACATATTTTCCAGCCCAAACACTAAGAAGTGCGGCCCCCACTTTTTTAGCCCAGTCCCATGTGCGAGCACCTTGCTTAGCATCGCCTATGCCAGCCTCGAGAGCTAGCTTCGATAGACTCCTCCTCTTCCTGGTTGTGGGTCCACAAATCATTTTCTTCCTCCATCTCCTTGAATTCCTATCTTCGCTGGTTGATTCCTAGCTTCCCGCACAACCGCCATCTCCTTCTTCTACAGTGGCACAACCTTCCTCCTCTCCTCTCCCTCACCTCCTCAACCCACCATGCCCCTGACAAACTCGTTGCAATCTCCTGGATCTAACCGACACATAGAAAAGGGTTGATGGTCAGGTCCTCGTTGCCGCGGAGAAGAGGAGTAGACGGCAGTGTCTTCCTCCTTGTCATCGTCCTTGCAAATACCATAGGGGGATCATGAGCAGGAAGGAGGGGAACCGAAGGCGATGGTGAGGTCATGGTGGTGGATTTAATCGGGTTTTGATGAACACGGAGGAGGTGTGTTGGGTGTAGGAGAAAGGGCTAAAGTGAATAAATAATGAGAGGAGACCGACCACGTCTGTGAGGCTGCAATGAGGTTATTTTCTCGAGAGTCGCTCATGACTGCCAATAAACACTACGATATGGAGTTCTAACATGCAAGTAAATAAAAGATCATGCATGATTCCAATCTCTGGGCCACGATCGTGACTTCTTCCGCAATCTCCATCTTCCTACCCTCAATCTCTTATCTTCATCCATTCACTGCACTTAGGGTGACAAGGGGGTCCTTATGACCCTACCCATCCTTGGTGCACATGAGAAGGTTAGGGCAAGGAGCAACGGAGGTGGTGAATTCTGCGACACCGAGAAATCTAGGGAAGGGATGTAAAGGATGATGGAGAGGATGAACCTGCCAAACGGGGAGAGCACCAAGCTGGTTGTTGATGACACTGAGGAGGATGGAGGAGCTCCTATGTGGGAGGTGATAGGGAAGATTCTACATAGGAGGGTTTTGCACTTTAGTACAATTGTAGAAGCTCTTCGTCTCGCCTGGGGTAACCCGAGGGTACTAAATTGTAGCTGGATAGGTGATAATATGTTTTTTGCACATCTGGAAGGACAAAACGACAATGATAGAATTTAGGAAGAAGGCCCCTCGATGGCAGGTGATATGTCTCCAACGCATCTATAATTTATGAAGTATTCATGCCATGTTTACAACAATTTTATATTGTTTTGGTATGATTTTCATGGAACTAACCCGGACTGACGCTGTTTTCAGCAGAACTACCGTGGTGTTGTTTTTTGTGCAGAAATGAAAGTTCTCCAAATGAGCTGAAACTTTTTGACGATTTTTTTGGAACAAAAGAGACCCCCGAAGCTTCATGGAAGGACCAGAAGGTGAAGGAGTAGGGCACAAGACACCGGGGCGTGCCTGGGCCCTTGTCCGTGCCCCGGTGGGTTGTGCTCACCTCGACGCCCATCTTCGTGTGAAACCGACACCAAAAGATCCTATAAATAGAGAAACCATCAGAAGTAACCCTGGATCGGAAGTTCCACTGCCGTAAGCCTCTGTAGCCACCGAAAACCAATTGGGAGCCTGTTCCGGCACCCTGTCAGAGGGGAAGATCATCACCGGTGGCCATCTTCATCATCCCGGCGGCCACCACGATGAGGAGGGAGTAGTCCACCCTCGAGGCTGAGGGTTTGTACCAGTAGCTATGTGTTTAATCTCTCTCTCTCTCTCATGTTCTTGAGATGTCACGATCTTGATGTATCGCGGGCTTTGTTAATATAGTCAGATCATATGGTGTTTTCCCCTCTCTATGTTGTGATGAATTGAATCTTTACCCTTTGAAGTTTTGTCTTGTCGGATTGAATGTTCAAATCTGAGAACACATGATGTATGTCTTGTGGTATGAATACTTGAGGTGACAATGGGGTATCATATTGATTCACTTGATGTATGTTATGACACTCAACTTGCGGATTCCCGAGGTGACATTGGGGTAATCTATGCATAGGGGTTGATGCACGTTTTTATTATCTTTTCTCCGATAGAAACTTTGGGGTCTCCTTGTAGTTCTTTGTGTGGATTGAATATTATGATCATGAAGTTGTTTGATGCATATCGTAGAATTAACTCAAGGATACTTGTGGTGACATTGGAGTATCCAAGTGACATTAGAGTTGGTTGATGTGTGTCATATGGTGTTATTAGTACAAACTCTTGGTTAGATTGATCGAAAAGAATAGCTTTGTGTTATTTTAGTACGAACTCTAGGATAGATTGATCGGAAAGAATAGCTTTGAGGTGTTTTCGTACCCTACAAACAATTTCTATCTTTTGTTCTCCGCTAATAGGAACTAGGGAGTGATTCTTTATTGCACTTTGAGGGATAATCATATGATCCAACTATGTTAACATTGTTGAGAGATTGCACTAGTGAAAGTATGCACCCTAGGCCTCATTTTCCATCATTGCAATAACATTTGTGCTTTGTTTTACTATTTACTACCTTGCTATTTTTTTATTGTTCGCACTACAAAAACTCATATCTACACGCAATCATGCAGGTGGTGTTTACAATTTGCAGCACGCAATCATGCAGGTGGTGTTTACATTTTTTTATGGTAGATCAAAGCCATTTGGTCTAAAGTTTGACATGATGCAGATTTGGGCTTGTATGATTAACTTGCCTTCCAATCTTAGTTTCCCGTCATGTCAATACAAGACCGCGACGATGACGGGTAAAGTGATTAGGCTCAATATTGATGCAACAGGTTTTGCATGGGGTGAGGCATTGCAAGCAATAATTTCAATATATGTGAATGAACCCCTAAAGATTGGTGCATTTGGAGTCGATGGGAACAAAGGAGGAGTTTTATGATATTCAATAAGAAAATCTCTTGTACTTCTTTTTCTCATGTTTATGGGCATCTCCTGTATGACGAGAACCTACGAATGCTTTTGAGGAAGAAAAGCTAAGGGAGTATGCCACAAAGCAATCAGAGAGGGCCCTATGGGGCTGGCAAAATTGATGAGGAGTAGGAAGATGATGAGGTTGAGAGGGGTGAGGAGGTGACGTCTCTAGAAAAGTTGGGATACAATAAAGTCAGGGAGTGTACCAGTTTAATGTATAGGGTGGTGGTGCTAATGGTCGTGGCTTTCTTGGGTACAGGGGCCCAGGCCGAGGACAAGGAAAAAATGATGTGTACCAGCGGGTGAATTGATGGAAATATGCCCTAGAGGCAATAATAAAATGGTTATTATTATATTTCCTTAATCATGATAAAGGCTTATTATTCATGCTAGAATTGTATTGACCGGAAACTTAAATACATGTGTGGATACATAAACAAATATCGTGTCCCTAGTGAGCCTCTACTAGACTAGCTCGTTGATCAAAAGATGGTTAAGATTTCTTGACCATAGAGATGAGTTGTAATTTGATAATAGGGTCACATCATTAGGAGAATGATGTGATGGATAAGACCCATCTGTTAGCTTAGCATATGATCGTTCAGTTTATTGATCCTGCTTTAAATGTCAAATACATATTCCTTCGACCATGAGATCATGCAACTCCCGGATATCAGAGGAATACCTTATGTGCTATTAAACATCACAACATAACTGGATGATCATAAAGGTGCTCTACACGTATCTCCGAAGGTGTCTGTTGAGTTGGCATGGATCGAGACTGGGATTTGTCACTCCGTATGATGGAGAGGTATCTCTGGGCCCTCTCGGTAATACAGCATCACAAGAAGCTTGCAAGCAAAGTGACTAAGGAGTTAGTTACGAGATGATGTATTATGGAATGAGTAAATATACTTGCCAGTAATGAGATTGAACTAGGTATGGAGATACCGACGATCGAAACTCGGGCAAGTAACATACCGACCGATAAAGGGAATTATGTATGTTGTCATAAAGGTTTGACCGATAAAGATCTTTGTAGAATCTGTAGGAACCAATATGGGCATCCAGGTCCCGCTATTGGTTATTGACCGGAGAGGCATCTCGGTCATGTCTACATCATTGTCAAACTCATAGGGTCAGCATGCTTAACGTTCGTTGATGATATAGTATTATATGGCTTATGTGAGTTGGTGACCGAATGTTCTTCGGAGTCCCGGATGAGATCACAAACATGACGAGGAGCTCCGGAATGGTCCGAAGGTAAAGATTGATATATAGGACGATGTTGTTTGGTCACCGGAAAGGTTTCAGAATGTACTGGGTAATCATCGGATCATCCGAAGGGGTTCCGGGAGGCCTTGGGAGGTTAATGGGCCATATGGGCCAAACGAGGAGAGCACACCAACCCAGAAGGGGCTGGTGCACCCCTCCTTTGGCCGTAGGCCTTGGGGAGAAAAGGAAGGAGGGGGTCGGCCTCCCCTTGCCTTCCCTCTCGTCCCCTTTCCTTCCCCCCGAGAGCAAATAAGGAAGGGGGGCGTCATAGGCCAGTCGCCCAAGGGGGGTGGGCGGCCACCCTTGGGGCGCACCCCGGCTGCCTCCCCTCCCCAACCTATATATATATATATATATAATATGAGAGGGAGGAGACGCCACAGACCTACGACAATCCCCAAGCCGTGTGCGGCGCCCCTCTCCCCGATTTCATCCTCCGTCAAGTTTTTCCACAATGTATGGCGAAGCCCTGGGGGAACAAGTTCACCACCACCGTCATCACGCCTCGTGCTGCCGGAACTCATCTACTACTTCACCTCTCTTGCTGGATCGAGAAGGCAAGGACGTCATCGAGCTGAACATGTGCTGAACGTGAAGGTGTCGTACGTTCGGTACTTGATCAGTTGGATCATGAAGGTGTACGACTATATCAACCGTGTTGATAAACGCTTCCGCTTAACGGTCTACAAAGGTACATAGACATACTCTCCCTTCTCATAGCTATGCATCTCCATGGATAGATCTTGCGTGTGCGTATAATTTTTTTGTTTTCCATGCAACGTTCCCCAACATGAATATGGAAGGGAAGAATGGGCGTGGTCAATCTGGAGGAAGTAATATTTTGATGTTGGTTGATCAGGAAACTTCAAACAAAAAGATGAAGAAAGAAGGGGAGTCTCAAAAATACTTGAATCAATGTAGTAGGGACCCAAAGAAGAAGAGGGATTATAGAGAGAATGTAGATATGGATTTGGTGGCGGTAGCGGAGTAGTCCCATCAACACTAATGTGTAGCTTATCATGAACTATTGTGGGCTAGGGAACTTGAAGGTAGTTCATGAGCTTTCATGTTGGTTCGTGTGTGTGACGAAGGTTGAGGGGAAGAGAGTCCAGCCTATCACAAGGTGTGGATTTACTAGTTATATGTCCATAGGAGGTGAAGGCTTAAGTGGTGATTTAGCTTTGTTTTGGTGAAAGGAGGTTGATGTAATGATTAATAATGTCTAAGATCATCATATTGATCCTAATATACACTATGTCAGGGTTGACATGAAGACCGGACATTTTACTATCTTTTATGCCAAGGCTCGGAGTGAGCGGTCCCTAAGTTGGGGTCTGTTGAAGTGGCCCAGAGGACAAGAGCGACCTCCCATGGTTATGTGGGGGTGATTTTAATGAGATCCTAGATAATTCAGAGTATTTTGGTAGTAGTGAGATATCGGATTGGCAAATGGGAGGTTTCAAAGAGGTTGTTGATTTTTCTAACTTCCATGATGTTGGCTACCATTGCATTCCCTTCACATGGAATAGGCAAGAGGGCATACCTAATGTCAAGGTTCAGTTAGATTGTTTTCTGGTAGTTCCGGAGTTTATGAATTTCTTGGCAACCATTGGTAAAGATATGCCATCTCGGAGGTCGGATTCTTACATGTTAGCGGCGCAATTTTCTCGGCTATCAGAGTAGTATGGCGATAATGTTCCTAGGAGGTTCATGCATGAGTAAGCTTGCCAATGAGAGGAATCATATAATGATGATGATGTGTTACAAGGATGAAAAGTTGGTTGCGGGTGTGATGGAATCATTGGATTGAACGATTCTTTCCTTGATACAGAAGTTCACTTAACTGACCGAAAAACACTTAAATTTGGTGATGTTGGGAGGAGGATTAAAAAGGCAAGAAGAGAGTTTGAGTGGGAGCGTGCCAACTTTATGTACCATGTTGTGTCTCCAAGGGAGAGAGAATTACCGAGGCAACTAAACATTTTCTTGCACAAAGAGGAAGTCATGGCCCGCTAGTGGTACAAGTGGAGTGGTTGCGCGTGGGAGATCACAATACAAAGTTTTTTCTTGCACGTGCAACTATGATACACAACCAAAACAGAATAATTATGTTCAAGAATGTGGTTGGGGTGGTGTTCGAGATTAAGCAACAAGTTCATGCTGAGGTGCATAACTTCTATACCGGCTTGTATAAGGCTCTAGAGGAGACGTCAATGCAGTTCTGCATAATGTGTGTGCAAAAATTACTCAAGAAATGAATGAGTCCCTGACCGGGCTATTTATGACGCTGGAAGTCAAACAAGCATTGTTCATTATTAGTCTGTCCAAGGCGTCGAGAGTTGATGGCTTCAATGCTAGTTTTTCAACGTCAATGGCCATTGTTCAAGGATGATGTGACTATGACGGTTCTCAATTTTATTCATGGGAACACATGTCGGAGATGGTTACACGAAAACTTTCTTAATTCCAAAGGTCAAAAACCCTTGGAACATTACTCAATTTAGGTGGATTTCATTATGCAATGTGATTTATAAGTTACGCTCTAAAGTTCTTTGGTATTCGTCTACGTGAAATCCTTGATGAGATTATAGCAGAAGAGCATGTTGTTTTTTGCTAGGAAGGCCAATATCGATAATGTTTTAAATACTTCTGAATGCATACATTCTATAGTAAGGAAGAAAGGCAAGCAAGGCTGGTGTGCAGCAAGAATAGACATGATATTGTGTCTGACGCATTGGGTGGTTTACCTTCAGGGCATCATGTAGTAACTTGGCTTTGCAAGATGGGTGGGTTTCATTTGTAATGAGGTGTGTATCCTATGTGAGCTTTCAGGTGAAGGTTAATGGGCAACTACTGCCATCATTCTGCCCATCTAGAGGTATCTGACAATGGGACCCCATCTCCCGGTATTTTATTTTTATTGTGTGGGGAAGGGTTCTGGTGCATGTTGAAAAATTATGATGGTGGATGGGTTAACAAAGGAATTCAACCTCAGTCCAGTGCTCTGTGGATTTCACATTTCCCCTTTGTCGATGATTGCTTAATCTTTAAGAAAGTGGATTCCCACGGTGCCAACCGTCTGAATGAGACACTACAGACTTATTGCCTTAATTCTGGCCAGAGTGCAAATAAATTGAAAAACTCTATTTTTTCAGCCTTAACAGTGGTGCTTCTATTATAAGGGGAGTGAGATATGCCTTGCAGTTTAGAAAAAAAACTTTATTAGGAAAATATCTTGGCCTCCCGACCACCTTAGGAAGGATTACTGAAAACAACTTATACATATAGTCAAAAGTTCCAGGTCTAATGTGCAAGGATGGTGTAAAAAATACTCTTAGGTGTGGCTAAGGTGGTTCTCTTGAAAACATTGATTCAAGTGTTACCGACCTACTCTATGAGATATTTCAAGCTCATTAAGGGGTTGTGCAAGAAGGTTAGGACAATCATGTGCAAGTATTGGTGGGTTGGATCACTTGATAACGAGGAATGCATTGGCATTTTTGGGACAAGATGTCCCTATTGAAATTCAAAGGATGAATAGGATTCCGGGATCCCGACGTCTTTAATGATGCCATGTTGGGTAAGCAGGCGTGGCGACTATGGGTGAAGCCGGAGAGCTTGTGTGTGAGGGTCCTCAGGGGATGACATTTTCGTGATAGAAACTTTCTGCAGGCCGGGTGCCCACAAAGTGCATCGCCAGCCTGGCGAGCTATTGTAGAAGGGAGGGAGGATCTTAAAATTGATTAGGGGAATTGGTAGTGACAGAACCACAAAATTCTGACATGACCAATGTGTACAGTGTACATCATCTATGCGGGTGATGTGCAGATTGTAGGATAACCTGGTCCAACTAGTTGTCGATCTTGTTGATGAGTAGACTGGAAATTGGGGATTTCGAACTTCTTCGACAATAGTTCATCCCTCCTGGCATTGAGGCCATTTTGAACATGCCCACGCCAAGGAATGCAACTGATGATATATGAGCATGGGCCTAAAAACGGGATGGGAGGTTTACTGTACATGTTGTGCTTTAATGGAAATAATATTCATGCAGTGATGCACCTACCAACTCGTTTGGGAATGTAGAAGTTTGAAAGGCCTTATGGAAACTTTGGATTCAACCAAAAATATAAATATTCTTGATGAGTAATTAAGAATATGCTACCAGCCGTTTCGGAGTTGAAGGGAGGGCACATCATGCAAATTACCTTTTTAACCCATGTGCGGAAATGAAAATGAGTCTTTATTCCATGCACCAGGCACATGTGACCATGTGAAACTCTCCTGGGAGGCAACTAGGGGATTTTTCCATGATAAGATTCCAACTTTGCATCCAGGTACACAGGCAAAGGATCTCCTTGACATTTATTCTGGACAAGAAGCTGAGTGCAATCACTATCTCTGTTATGTTGGCAATATGCATAGCAGGAATAAGTATGCTCGTGAAGAGGTAAATACCATCCTATAAAATCGATGCAGCTAGCTCACAACCTCTTGTCGTCACTAGAGGTTCTTAAACATGAGGTTATTATTTGTCCCGTGGAAAGATTCAAGAGGCCTGATCTGTTGGGGAATGCGGTAATTTCAAAAAAATTCCTATGATCACACAAGATCTATCTAGGTGATGCATAGCAATGAGAGGGGAGAGTGTGTCCACAACCTCGTAGACCAAAAGTGGAAGCATTATGACAACGTGGTTGATGTAGTCGAACGTCTTCGTGATCCAACCGATCCAAGCACCGAACGTACGGCACCTCCGTGTTCAGCACACGTTCAGCTCGATGACGTCCCTCGTACTCTTGATCCAGTTGAGGCTGAGGGAGAGTTTCGTCAGCACGACGGCATGGTGGCGGTGATGATGATGCTACCGGCGTAGGGCTTCGCCTAAGCTCCGCAATGGTATGATCGAGGTGTGTAACTGTGGAGAGGGGCACCGCACACGGCTAAGAGATTGTGTATTGTGCTATTGGGGTGTCCCCTGGCCACATATATAAAGGAGGGAGGGAGAGAGGAGGCTGGCTAGGTTTGGGCGCGCCAGGGGGGAGTCCTACTTGGACTCCTAGTCCAAGTAGGATTCGGCCCCACCCCCTTTTCCTTTCTTCCACCGGACGGAAAGGTAAGGGAGAGAGAGGGGGAAGGAAAGCGGGGGGCCGGCCCCCTCCCCTAGTCCAATTCGGTTTGGACAAGGGGAAGGGTACCCCTCTGACGTGGCCCTTTCTCCTCTCCTCCAATAAGGTCCACTAGGCCCAACACTTCTCCCGGGGGGTTTTGGTAACCTCCTGGTACTCCAGAAAAATGCCTGAATCACTCGAAACCATTCCAATGTCCAAATGCAACCTTCCAATATATGAATCTTTACCTCTCGACCATTTAGAGACTCCTCATCATGTCCGTGATCTCATCCGGGACTCCGAACAACCTTCGGTACATCAAATCACATAACTCATAATATAAATCGTCATCGAACGTTAAGCGTGTGGACCCTACGGGTTCGAGAACTATTTAGACATGACCGAGACTCACTTCCAGTCAATAACCAATAGAGGAACCTGGATGCTCATATTGGTTCCTACATATTCTATGAAGATCTTTATCGGTCAAACCGCACAACAACATACATTGTTCCCTTTGTCATTGGTATGTTACTTGCTTGAGATTTGATCGTCGGTATCATCATACCTAGCTCAATCTCGTTACCGGCAAGTCTCTTTACTCGTTCCGTAATACTTCGTCCTGCAACTAACTCATTAGTCACAATGCTTGCAAGGCTTATAGTGATGAGTATTACCGAGAGGGCCCAGAGATACCTCTCCGAAACACGGAGTGAGTGTAGCCACCAGACCTCAAACAGTCTGATCTATGTGCATCAGTGTCATCCCTGGATCGGTAATGCTAACACGCACAGTACTTGAAGGATTTATAACAGAGTAGCAATCACACACTTATTACATCGAATGTCTCGAAAGAGAACTTATTACAATAAATATGGCGTAAGGCCATCTAATAACGATAATAGCGGAAGGATTGGAAGATAAAGCGAGTCCATCAACTCCAACGGCATCACTGAGTATAAGATCACGACCTAAGGCACCTTACTCGTCGTCTGTAAAGTCTACAACATGAACGTTGCAGCCCGAAAACGGGTCAGCACATGGAATATGCTGGCAATGTAACACATAGAGAGTAATGAACAGAATAATGCTATCACTATATGCATATATGGCTGGTGGAAAGCTCTATGGTTACAGTTTTGCATAAAGCCAATTTTTCCCTACAAAAAAGGAATAAATTTTTATTTAACTATCATGGTGGTTGTTAAACATTGAGAAGGTTCCTCCAACTCAATCCCAATTAAGCATCATCATTAAACCCAACAAATTTAATTAAGTAACATGATGAGATTCACATGATAATCCATGTACTAGATACTCATAACGTCCATAACCGGGGACACGGCTAACCATGATTAGTATATACACTCTACAGAGGTTTGCGCACTTTTCCCTGCAAGACTCGATCTCCTCCGCTTGATTTCTCGCACTACATGGTGTTTGAGAAACGGATGACCGAGACACAGTCTTCGAAGCATTAACTCTTTACTGCGGCAGACAAGACCAACCTACATCCCCTACATCGCTAGTCTACCACCGAAAGAGGTCACACAACATACTCAACTATGCTAGAGCCCATAGTAGCTTGCGGCTGCACACGGAAGTTTCTAGCATGAATAATCTCATGATCCCTTTGAGCACTGGTGGCGGTCCATAGGAGAATCACACGGTACTCGGATTTCCAAAAATACAGCAACACTGGGTTCCCCAAGTGCCTCAATCCACCCAGATGTGAATTTAAGTTGCCACCTTAAGTAAACCATTAAATAACAATCTCACATCTGTCATGGATACACTCACCCAATCCACGTCTACTAGCATAGCATAGCAATATAAGCAAACATAGAAGTAACTCCCAAAGGTTTGATAATAAAACAGGTAATAGGTACTACCTCAACTACTTCCCAAAACTCGGGGTTTGCGCATTAATCAGATCCTAATCATGCAATTTTTTGAGGATTGATCTAATGCAATAAAACTGGGTAGTAAAGAGGTATGATCAAAGTGTTACTTGCCTTGCTGATGATCCGTGAAACCTAGAGACTCGTAGTAGCAAGCGGCGCACTCCGGGTACTCTATCGCAAACAAACAAGCATACAATAAGCACTCATCTAATGCACAGGTAAAACTCAAATAAGAGATCTAACCAGAAAGTTCAACTTAAGAACTCCGGTTTGCAAAAAGAATCAAATCAAACGAAGCAACGAAACTCAAACGGCGAAAGAAACAAGCTTCGTTTACTAATCTGGACCTAAGTCAAATTTTACAGTAGCAAAAACTTGTTTGAGTTGGTTAAACGGAAAGAGGGTTTCGAGGCGAAACTCTAGGCGCTTGAATCGCCTGATTCCGATAAAGGAGCGAAAAGTTATACTAGAACGAAAATCGGATCAGAAATCGCGATCAGAAATAATCACGGAAAATCCGAGAAAAAGAAAAACGGACGAACAGACTAACGAATGAACGTTCGCTGTCTGCGGCTAAACGACAAAAACCGTTCGTTAAAACGAACGTATGGATGAACGTCCGCAAAATAGACTAAACCGAAAATAAACTAATAAAAAAGATCTAGGTTTAAAAAAATCGATCGGTTTCTCGCGGAAACCGAGACGGCGGCGGCTACCTCCGGTGAGGTGGTGGGCTCCGTGCGGGTCGGGTGGTGGTCGGCGGCGAGGTGGGCGGCGGGCGGGCGGCGCAGATGGCGGCGGCGGGCGTCGGCGGCGGTGGCTCCTAGGGTTAGGGTTTGGGGTGGGGTGCGGGCTGGGGTGGGTCGGCGGGGTGGCGGCTTTTAAAAGCGGGCGGCGGACGTGTCCGGGTCGCCCACGGCGGCCCGAGTTAGTTAGTTTTTTTTAAAATAAAAGAAATACTAAACGGACTCCAAAAATCCCGAAATAAATTTTCCCCATCCTCTAAAAATAAGTCGAACAAGATGAACATTTATTTGGGGCCTAAATGCAATTTTGAAAAACGCTAATTCAAATAAAATAGCGATAAAACTCCGAAATAAAATCTTATTTGATTTTAATATTAAATCCTCAATATTTCTTTATTTTGGGAAAGTCATTTTATTCCCTCTCTCTTATTTTTATAATTCAAATATTTGAAGATAAAATAATTAAAATCAAATTATCCTATTTTCAAAATTTGAGAAAACTCAAATATGAAAATAACGAAATCTCCAACTCTCTCCGTGGGTCCTTGAGTTGCGTGAAATTCCTAGGATCCAACCAAAATGCAATAAAATATGATATGCAATGGTGATCTAATGTATAACATTCCAAATTGAAAATTTGGGATGTTACAGTGACAAATCCTAATCACGATCTACGCCAACCCAACAAACACCTTCGGAGACACCTGTAGAGCACCTTTATAATCACCCTTTTACGTTGTGACGTTTGGTAGCACACAGAGTTTTCCTCCGGTATTCGGGAGTTGCATAATCTCATAGTCTGAGGAACTTGTATAAGTCATGAAGAAAGCAGTAGCAATGAAACTGACATGATCACAATGCTAAGCTAACGGATGGGTCGTGTCCATCACATCATTCTTCTAATGATGTGATCATGTTCATCAAATGACAACACATGTCTATGGTTAGGAAACATAACCATCTTTGATTAACGAGCTAGTCAAGTAGAGGCATACTAGGGACTATATGTTTTGTCTATGTATTCACACATGTACTAAGTTTCCGGTTAATACAATTCTAGCATGAATAATAAACATTTATCATGAATTAAGGAAATAAATAATAACTTTATTATTGCCTCTAGGGCATATTTTCTTCAGTCTCCCACTTGCACTAGAGTTAATAATATAGTTCATATCGCCATGTGATTGAACACCAATAGTTCACATATGTATGTGATGAACACCCATAATTCACATCGCCATGTGACCAACACTCAAAGGGTTTACTAGAGTCAATAATCTAGTTCACATTGCTATGTGATTAACACCCAAAGAGTACTAAGGTGTGATCATGTTTTGCTTGTGAGAGAAGTTTAGTCAATGGGTGCATCACAATCGAGCAAAGATGTATTTTGCAAATATTCTATGTCTACAATGCTCTGCATGGAGCTACTCTAGCTAATTGCTCCCACTTTCAATATGTATCCAGAGAATTAGAGTCATCTGGATCGGTGTAAAAGCTTACATCGATATAACTCTTTACGACGAGCTCTTTTATCACCTCCATAATCGAGAAATATTTCCTTAGTCCTCACTAAGGACAATCTTGACCGCCTATCCAGTGATCTACTCCTAGATCAAAATTTGTACTCCCTTGCCAAACTCATGGCAGGGCACACAATAAGCCTGGTACACAACACATCATACTTTATAGAACCTATGACTGTGGCATAGGGAATGACTTCCATTCTTTTTCTATTTTCTGTCGTGGTCGGGCTTTGGGTCTTATTCAACTTTACACCTTGTAATACAGGCAAGAACCCTTTCTTTGACTGATCCATTTTGAACTTCTTCAAAACTTTATCAAGGTATGTGCTTTGTGAAAGTCCAATTAAGCGTCTTGATCTATCTCTATAGATCTTGATGCCCAATATGTAAGCAGCTTCACCGAGGTCTTTCATTGAAAAACTCTTATTCAAATATCCCTTTATGCTATCTAGAAATTCTATATCATCTCCAATCAACAATATGTCATCCACATATAATATTAGAAATGCTACTGAGCTCCCACTCACTTTCTTGTAAATACAGACTTCTCCAAAAGTCTTTATAAAACCATATGCTTTGATCATATTATCAAAGTGTTTTATTCCAACTCCGAGAGGCTTGCCCCAGTCCATAAATAGATCGCTTGAGCTTGCACACTTTGTTAGCACGCTTTGGATCGACAAAACCTTCTGGTTGCATCATATACAACTCTTCTTCCAGAAATCCATTCAGGAATGCAGTTTTGACATCCATCTGCCAAATTTCACAATCATAAAATGCAGCAATTGCTAACATGATTCAGACAGACTTTAAGCATAGCTACAGGTGAGAAAGTCTCATTGTAGTCAACTCCTTGAACTTTGTAGAAAACCTTTTGCGACAAGTCGAGCTTTGTAGATAGCAACACTACTATCATCATCCATCTTCCTCTTGAAGATCCATTTATATTCTATAGCTTGCCGATCATCGGGCAAGTCCACGAAAATCCACACTTTGTTCTCATACATGGATCCCATCTCAGGTTTCATGGCCGCATGCCATTTCGTGGAATCTGGGCTCATCATCGCTTCCTCATAGTTCATAGGTTCATCATGGTCTAGTAACATGACTTTCAGAATAGGATTACCGCACCATTCTAGTGCGGACCATACTCTGGAAGACATGCGAGGTTCTGTAGTGATGATCATCATCATTAGCTTCCTCACTAATTAGTGTAGGAATCACTGGAACTAGTTTCTGTGATGAACTACTTTCCAATTCGGGAGAAGGTACAATTACCTCATCAAGTTCTACTTTCCTCCCACTCACTTCTTTCAAGAGAAACTCCTTCTCTAGAAAGGATTCATTCTTAGCAACAAACATCTTGCCTTCGGATCTATAATAGAAGGTGTACCCAACAGTTTTCTTTGGGTATCCTATGAAGACGCACTTCTCCGGTTTGGGTTCGAGCTTATCAGGTTGAAACTTTTTCACATAAGCATCGCAGCCCCAAACTTTAAGAAACGACAACTTTGGTTTCTTGCCGAACCACAGTTCATAAGGCGTCGTCCCAACGGATTTGATGGTGCCCTATTTAAAGTGAATGCATCCGTCTCTGATGCATAACCCCAAAACGATAGTGGTAAATCGGTAAGAGACATCATAGATCGCCCCATATCCAATAAAGTGCGGTTACGACGTTCGGACACACCATTACAATGTGGTGTTCCAGGTGGCGTGAGCGGTGAAACTATTCCACATTGTTTTAAATGAAGGCCAAACTCGTAACTCGGATATTCTCCTCCATGATCAGATCATCGAAACTTCTATTTTCTTGTTACGATGATTCTCCACTTCACTGTGAAATTCTTTGAACTTTTGAAATGTTTCAGACTTGTGTTTCATTAAGTAGATATACCCATATCTGCTCAAATCATCTGTGAAGGTCAGAAACGATACCTGCCACGAGCGTCAACACTCATTGGGCTGCATACATCGATATGTATTATTTCCAATAAGTCACTAGCTCATTTTATTGTTCCGGAGAATGGAGTTTTAGTCATCTTGCCCATAAGGCACGGTTCGCAAGCATCAAATGATTCATAGTCAAGTGATTCCAAAAGTCCATCTTTATGGAGTTTCTTTATGCGCTTTACACCGATATGACCCAAACGGCAGTGCCACAAATATGTTGCAATATCATTATCAACTTTGCATCTTTTGGCATCAATATTATGAATATGTGTATCACTACGATCAAGATTCAATAAACCATCAACATTGGGTGTATGACCATAGAAGGTTTTATTCATGTAAACAGAATAACAATTTATTCTCTTTTTTAGATGAATAATCGTATTGCAATAAACATGATCTAATCATATTTATGCTCAACGCAAACACCAAATAACATTTATTTAGGTTCAACACTAATCTCGAAAGTATAGGGAGTGTGCGATGATGATCATATCAATCTTGGAACCAATTCCAACACACGTCGTCACTTCTCCCTCAACTAGTCTCTGTTTATTCTGTAACTCCTGTATCGAATTACTAATCTTAGCAACCGAACAAGTATCAAACACCCAGGGGCTACTATGTGTTGGGGAACGTAGTAATTTCAAAAATTTTCCTACGCACACACAAGATCATGGTGATGCATAGCAACGAGAGGGGAGAGTGTTGTCCACATACCCTTGTAGACCCGAAGCGGAAGCGATCACAACGTAGAGGAAGTAGTCGACGTTCTCCTCGCGATCCGACCGATCCGGCGCCGTTACTCCGCGCCCGAGTTCTTGACACACGACAGCTCGATGGCGTCCCTCGTACTCGATCCAGCCGAGTGTCGAGGGAGAGTTTTGTCGACCGACGGCGTGCAGGCGATCTTGATGTTTCACGGCGCAGAGGCTTCGCCTAAGCTTCGCGACGGTATGACCGAGGTGGAATATGGTGGAGGGGGGCACCGCACACGGCTAAGGAACGATCCGTAGATCAAACTTGTGTGTTCATGGGGTGCCCCTGCCCCCGTATATAAAGGAGGGAGGGAGGAGGAGGCCGCCCTCTCTATGGCGCGCCATGGGGAGTCCTACTCCCACCGGGAGTAGGATTCCCCCTTTCCTAGTCCAACTAGTAGTCCTTCCATGTATTAGGAGTAGGAGAGAAGGAAAGGAAAAGAGAAGAGAAGGAAGGAAGGTCGCCCCCCTCCCTAGTCCAATTCGGACTAGACCAAGGGAGGCGGCTGCCACCCTTTGGCCCTTTTTCTCCTTTCCCGTATGGCCCATTAAGGCCCAATACGAATTCCGTAACTCTCCGGTACTCAAAAAAATACCGAATGATTCAGAACCTTCCGAACTCCGAATATAGTCGTCAATATATCGATCTTTACGTCTCGACCATTTCGAGACTCCTCGTCATGTCCCCGATCTCATCCGGATTCGAACTCCTTGGTACATCAAAACTCATAAACTCATAATATAAGCATCATCGAAACCTTAAGCGTGCGGACCCTACGGTTCGAGAACAATGTAGACATGGCGAGACACGTCTCGGTCAATAACCAATAGCGGGACCTGGATGCCCATATTGGTTCCTACATATTCTACGAAGATCTTTATCGGTCAGACCGCATAACAACATCGTTGTTCCTTTGTCATCGGTATGTTACTTGCCCGAGATTCGATCGTCGGTATCCAATACCTAGTTCAATCTCGTTACCGGCAAGTCTCTTTACTCGCTCGTAATACATCATCTCACAACTAACTCATTAGTTGCAATGCTTGCAAGGCTTAAGTGATGTGCATTACCGAGAGGGCCAGAGATACCTCTCCGAGCAATCGGAGTGACAAAACCTAATCTCAAATACGCCAACCCAACATCTGCCTTTGGAGACACCTGTAGTGCTCCTTTATAATCACCCGATTCGTTGTGACGTTTGGTAGCACCAAAGTGTTCCTCCGAAAACGGAGTTGCATAATCTCATAGTTACAGGAACATGTATATGTCATGGATAAAAGCAGTAGCAACATACTAAGCGATCGTGTGCTAAGCTAATGAAATGGGTCATGTCAATCAGATCATTCAACTAATGATGTGACCTTGTTAATCAAATAACAACTCCTTGTTCATGGTTAGGAAACATAACCATCTTTGATTAACAAGCTAGTCAAGTAGAGGCATACTAGTGACACTGTTTGTCTATGTATTCACACATGTATTATGTTTCCGGTTAATACAATTCTAGCATGAATAATAAACATTTATCATGATATAAGGAAATAAATAATAACTTTATTATTGCCTCTAGGGCATATTTCCTTCAGTCTCCCACTTGCACTAGAGTCAATAATCTAGATCACATCACCATGTGATTAACATCCTGATTCACATCATCATGTGATTAACACCATAGTTCACATCGCCATGTGACCAACACCCAAAGGGTTTACTAGATTCAGTAATCTAGTTCACATCGCTATGTGATTAACACCCAAAGAGTACTAAGGTGTGATCATGTTTTGCTTGTGAGAGACTCTTAGTCAACGGGTCTTTCACATTTAGATCCGTTATGTATTTTGCAATTATTCTATGTCTACAATGCTCGCGAAGCTACTCTAGCTAATTGCTCCCACTTTCAATATGTATCTAGATCGAGACTTAGAGTCATCCGGATCGGTGTCAAAACTTGCATCGGCGTAACCCTTTACGACGAACCTTTTGTCACTTCCATAATCGAGAAACATATCCTTATTCCACTAAGGATAATTTTGACCGCTGTCCGATGATCTACTCCTAGATCACTATTGTACCTCCTTGCCAAACTCGGTGCAGGGTATACAATAGATCTGGTATACAACATGGCATACTTTATAGAACCTATGGCCAAGGCATAGTGAATGACTTTCATTCTCTTTCTATCTTCCGCCGTGGTCGGGTTTTGAGTCTTACTCAATTTTCACACCTTGTAACACAGTCAAGAACTCTTTCTTTGACTGTTCCATTTTGAACTACTTCAAAATCTTGTCAAGGTATGTACTCATTGAAAAAACTTATCAAGCATCTTGATCTATCTCTATAGATCTTGATGCTCAATATGTAAGCAGCTTCACCGAGGTCTTTCTTTGAAAAACTTCTTTCAAACACTCCTTTATGCTTTGCGAATAATTCTACATTATTTCCGATCTATAATATGTCATTCACATATACTTATCGAAATGTTGTAGTGCTCCCACTCACTTTCTAGTAAATCTGAGGCTTCACCATAAGTGCAGATAAAACTATATGCTTTGATCAACTCATCAAAGCGTATATTCCAACTCCGAGATGCTTGCACCAGTCCATAGATGGATCATTGGAGCTTGCACACTTTGTTAGCTCCTTTGGATCGATAAAACCTTCGGTTGCATCATATACAACTCTTCCTCCCGATACCCATTCAGAATGCAGTTTTACATCCATTTGCCAAATTTCATAAATTGTGGCAATTGCTAACATGATTCGGACAGACTTAAGCATCGCTACAGTTGAGAAAATCTCATTGTAGTCAACAACTTGAACTTGTCAAAACCTTTTGCGACAAGTCGAGCTTTGTAGATAGTAACACTACTATCGCGTCCGTCTTCCTCTTGAAGATCCATTTATTTTCTATGGCTTGCCGATCATCGGCAACGCCACCAAAGTCCACACTTTGTTCTCATACATGGATCTCATCTCGATTTCATGGCCTCAAGCCATTTCGCATGAATCTGGGCTCATCATCGCTTCCTCATAGTTCGTAGGTTCATCATGTTCTAGTTACATGACTTCCGAACAGGATTATCGTACCACTCAGTGCGGATCTCACTCTGGTTTACCTACGAGATTCGGTAGTAACTTGATCTGAAGTTACATGATCATCATCATTAGCTTCCTCACTAATTGGTGTAGTAGTCACAGAACAGATTTCGTGATGAACTACTTTCAATAAGGGAGAAGGTACAATTACCTCATCAAGTTCTACTTTCCTCCCACTCACTTCTTTCGAGAGAAACTCCTTCTCTAGAAAGGATCCATTTATTAGCAACGAATGTTTTGCCTTCGGATCTGTGATAGAAGGTGTACCCAACAATTTCCTTTGGGTATTCTATGAAGACGCACTTCTCCGATTTGGGTTTGAGCTTATCGGGATGAAACTTTTTCACATAAGCATCGCAGCCCCAAACTTTAAGAAACGACAACTTTGGTTTCTTGCTAAACCACAGTTCATATAGTGTCGTCTCAACGGATTTAGATGGTGCCCTATTTAACGTGAATGCAGCTGTCTCTAATGCATGATCCCAAAACGATATTGGTAAATCGGTAAGAAACATCATAGATTGTACTATATCCAATAAAGTACGGTTATGACGTTCGGACACACCATTATGATGTGGTGTTCCAGGTGGCATGAATTTGTGAAACTATTCCACATTGTTTTAATTGAAGACCAAACTCGTAACTCAAATATTTGTCTCCGCGATCGATCGTAGAAACCTTATTTTCTTGTCACGATGATTTTTCCACTTCACTCTGAAATTCTTTGAACCTTTCAACTATTTCAGACTTATGTTTCATCAAGTAGATATACCCATATCTGCTCAAATCATCTGTGAAGGTCAGAAAATAACGATATCCACCGTGAGCCTTAACACTCATTGGATTGCATACATCAGTATGTATTATTTCCAATAAGTCAGTTGCTCGCTCCATTGTTCGGAGAACGGAGTCTTAGTCATCTTGCCCATGAGGCATGGTTCATAAGCATCAAGTGATTCATAATCAAGTGATTCCAAAATCCCATCAAGCATGGAGTTTCTTCATCGCTTTACACCAATATGACCTAAACGGCGATTGCCACAAATAAGTTGCACTATCATTATTAACTTTGCATCTTTTGGTTTCAATATTATGAATATGTGTATCACTACGATCGAGATCCAATGAACCATTTTCATTGGGTGTGTAACCATATAAGGTTTTATTCATGTAAGCAGAACAACAGTTTATTCTCTTACTTAAATGAATAACCGTTTTGCAATAAACACGATCAAATCATATTCATGCTCAACGCAAACACCAAATAACATTTATTTAGGTTCAACACTAATCCCGAAAGTATAGGGAGTGTGCGATGATGATCATATCAATCTTGAAACTATTTTCAACACACATCATCACTTCACCCTTAACTAGTTTACATATTATACGCAACTCCGTTTGAGTTACTACTCTTAGCAACCGAACCAGTACCAAATACCGAGGGGTTGCTATAAACACTAGTAAAGCACACATCAAAACACTGTATATCAAATATACCCTTTTTCACTTTGCCATCCTTCTTATCCACCAAATATTTAGGGCAGTTCCGCTTCAAAGGACCATTTCCTTTGCAGTGTAAGCACTCGGTTTCAGGCTTTGGTTCAGCTTTGGGCTTCTTCGTGGGAGTGACAACTTGCTTGTCAATCTACTTGAAGTTCCCTTTCTTTCCTTTGCCCTTTTCTTGAAACTAGTGATCTTGTCAACCATCAACACTTGATGCTCTTTCTTGATTTCTACCTTCGTCGATTTCAACATCACGAAGAGCTCGGGAATCATTTTCGTCATCCCTTGCATACTATAGTTCATCACGAAGTTCTACTAACTTGGTGATGGTGACTAGAGAATTTCGTCAATCACTATCTTATCGGAAGATTAACTCCCACTTGATTCAAGCGATTGAAGTACCCAGACAATCTGAGCACATGCTCACTAGTTGAGCGATTCTCCTCCATCTTTTAGCTATAGAACTTGTTGGAGACTCCATATCTCTCAACTCGGGTATTTCCTTGAAATATTAACTTCAATTCCTGGAACATCTTATATGGTCCATGATGTTCAAAACATCTTTGAAGTCCCGATTCTAAGCCATAAAGCATGGTGCACAAAACTATCAAGTAGTCATCATACTGAGCTAGCCAAACGTTCATAACGTCTGCATCTGCTCCTGCATTAGGTCTGTCACCTAGCGATGCATTAAGGACATAATTCTTCTGTGCAGCAATGAGGATAAACCTCCGATCACGGATCGAATCCGCATCATTGCTACTAACATTTTTCAACATAATTTTCTCTAGGAACATATCAAAAACAAACATATGAAAGCAACAACGCAAGCTATTGATCTTACAACATAATTTGCAAAATACTACCAGGACTAAGTTCATGATAAATTTAAGTTCAATTAATCATATTACTTAAGAACTCCCACTTAGATAGACATCTCTCTAGTCATCTAAGTGATCACGTGATCCAAATCAACTAAACCATAACCGATCATCACGTGAAATGGAGTAGTTTTCAATGGTGAACATCTTATGTTGATCATATCTACTATATGATTCACGCCGACCTTTCGGTCTCCGTGTTCCGAGGCCATATCTGCATATGCTAGGCTCGTCAAGTATAACCCGAGTATTCTGCGTGTGCAAAACTGGCTTGCACCCGTTGTAGATGGACGAGAGCTTATCACACCCGATCATCACGTGGTGTGCGGGCACGACGAACTTTGGCAGCGGTGCATACTCGGGAGAACACTTCTTGATAATTTAGTGAGAGATCATCTTATAATGCTACCGTCAATCAAAGCAAGATAAGATGCATAAAGGATAAACATCACATGCAAATCAATATAAGTGATATGATATGGTCATCATCATCTTGTGCTTCGTGATCTTCATCTCCGCAGCACCACCATGATCACCATCGTCACCGGCGCGACACCTTGATCTCCATCATAGCATCGTTGTCATCTCGCCAATCTTATGCTTCTACGACTATCGCTACCGCTTAGTGATAAAGTAAAGCATTACGAAGCATTGCATTGCATACAATAAAGCGACAACCATATGGCTCCAGCCGATTGCCGATAACCGGTTACAAAACATGATCATCTCATACAATAAAATATAGCATCACGTCTTGACCATATCACATCACAACATGCCTGCAAAAACAAGTTAGGCGTCCTCTACTTTGTTGTTGCAAATTTTACGTGGCTGCTACGGGCTTAAGCAAGAACCGGTCTCACCACGCATCAAAACCACAACGATACTTCGTCAAATAGACTCGTTTTAACCTTCTCAAGGACCGGGCGTAGCCACACTCAGTTCAACTAAAGTGAGAGAGACAGCACCCACCGGTCACCTTTAAGCAACGAGTGCTCGTGGCGGTGAAACCAGTCTCGCGTAAGCGTCGCGTAATGTCGGTCCAGGCCGCTTCATCTCACAATACCGCTGAACCAAAGTATGACATGCTGGTAGGTAGTATGACTTGTATCGCCCACAACTCACTTGTGTTCTACTCGTGCAAAACATCAAACCATAAAAACCTAGGCTCGGATGCCCTTTGTTGGGGAACGTAGTAATTTCAAAAATTTCCTACGCACACACAAGATCATGGTGATGCATAGCAACGAGAGGGAGAGTGTTGTCCACATACCCTTGTAGACCCGGCGAAGCGATCACAGCGTAGAGGAAGTAGTCGACGTTCTCCTCGCGATCCGACCGATCCCGGCGCCGTTACTCGGCGCCCCAGTTCTTGACACACGTACAGCTCGATGGCGTCCCTCGTACTCCGATCCAGCCGAGTGTCGAGGGAGAGTTTTGTCGACGACGGCGTGGTGGCGATCTTGATGTTTCACGGCGCAGGCTTCGCCTAAGCTTCATGACAGTATGACCGAGGTGGAATATGGTGGAGGGGGCACCGACACGGCTAAGGAACGATCCGTAGATCAAACTTGTGTGTTCATGGGTGCCCCCTGCCCGTATATAAAGGAGGAGGAGGAGGAGGCGGCCCTCTCTATGGCGCGCCATGGGGAGTCCTACTCCCAGGGAGTAGGATTCCCCTTCCTAGTCCAACTAGTAGTCCTTCCATGTATTAGGAGTAGGAGAGAAGGAAAGGAAAAGAGAAGAGAAGGAAGGAAGGTGCCCCTCCCTAGTCCAATTCGGACTAGACCAAGGGAGGCGGCTGCCACCCTTTTGGCCCTTTTCTCCTTTCCCGTATGGCCCATTAAGGCCCAATACGAATTCCGTAACTCTCCGGTACTCGAAAAATACCGAATGATTCGGAACCTTTCCGAACTCCGAATATAGTCGTCCAATATATCGATCTTTACGTCTCGACCATTTCGAGACTCCTCGTCATGTCCCGATCTCATCCGGATTCGAACTCCTTGGTACATCAAAACTCATAAACTCATAATATAAGCATCATCGAAACCTTAAGCGTGCGGACCCTACGGTTCGAGAACAATGTAGACATGGCCGAGACACGTCTCGGTCAATAACCAATAGCGGGACCTGGATGCCCATATTGGTTCCTACATATTCTACGAAGATCTTTATCGGTCAGACCGCATAACAACATCGTTGTTCCTTTGTCATCGGTATGTTACTTGCCCGAGATTCGATCGTCGGCATCCAATACCTAGTTCAATCTCGTTACCGGCAAGTCTCTTTACTCGTTCTGTAATACATCATCTCACAACTAACTCATTAGTTGCAATGCTTGCAAGGCTTAAGTGATGTGCATTACCGAGAGGGCCCAGAGATACCTCTCCGACAATCGGAGTGACAAAACCTAATCTCGAAATACGCCAACCCAACATCTGCCTTTGGAGACACCTGTAGTGCTCCTTTATAATCACCCAGTTACGTTGTGACGTTTGGTAGCACCCAAAGTGTTCCTCCGGAAAACGGGAGTTGCATAATCTCATAGTTACAGGAACATGTATATGTCATGGATAAAAGCAGTAGCAACATACTAAACGATCGTGTGCTAAGCTAATGAAATGGGTCATGTCAATCAGATCATTCAACTAATGATGTGACCTTGTTAATCAAATAACAACTCCTTGTTCATGGTCAGGAAACATAACCATCTTTGATTAACAAGCTAGTCAAGTAGAGGCATACTAGTGACACTCTGTTTGTCTATGTATTCACACATGTATTATGTTTCCGGTTAATACAATTCTAGCATGAATAATAAACATTTATCATGATATAAGGAAATAAATAATAACTTTATTATTGCCTCTAGGGCATATTTCCTTCACTATGAACATTAGTTAGGTACACATCAATAACCTGTATATCAAATATACCTTTGTTCACTTTGCCATCCTTCTTATCCACCAAATATTTGGGGTAACTCCGCCTCCAGTGACCATTTCCTTTGCAGTAGAAGCACTTATTTTCAGGCTTAGGTCCAGCCTTGGGCTTCTTCGCGGGAGTGACAACTTGCTTGCCATTCTATTTGAAGTCCCCTTTCTTTCTCTTTGCCCTTTTTCTTGAAACTAGTGGTCTTGTCAATCAACACTTGATACTTTTTCTTGATTTCTACCTTCATTGATTTCAGCATCACGAAGAGCTCGGGAATCGTTTTTGTCATCCCTTGCATACTATAGTTCATTCCAGTAACTTGGTGATGGTGACTACAGAACTCTGTCAATCACTATCTTATCTGGAAGATTAACTCCCACTTGATTCAAGTGATTGTAGTACCTAGACATTCTGAGCACATGCTCACTAGTTGAGCAATTCTCTCCATCTTTTAGGCAAAGTACTTGTCAGAAGTCTCATACTTCTTGACTCGGACATGAGTCTGAAATACCAATTTCAGCTCTTGGAACATCTCATATGCTCCGTGATGTTTCAAAAACTTTTTTGAAGTCCCGATTCTAAGCCGTAAAGCATGGTGCACTAAACTATCAAGTAGTCATCATATTGAGCTAGCCAAACATTCATAACGTCTGCATTTGCTCCTGCAATAGGTCTGTCACCTAGTGGTGCATTAAGGACATAACTCTTTTGTGCAGTAATGAGGATGAACCTCAGATTATGGACCCAGTCCGCATCATTGCTACTATCATCTTTCAACTTAGTTTTCTCTAGGAACACATATAAAAACATAGGGAAGCAACAACGCGAGCTATTGATCTACAACATTATTTGCAAAATACTATCAGGACTAAGTTCATAATAAATTAAAGTTCAATTAATCATAATACTTAAGAACTCCCACTTAGATAGACATCCCTCTAATCATCTAAGTGATCACGTGATCCAAATCAACTAAACCATGTCCGATCATGACGTGAACATCACTATGTTGATCAATGGTGAACATCACTATGTTGACCATATCTACCATATGATTCACGTTCTACCTTTCGGTCTTAGTGTTCCGAGGCCATATCTGCATATGCTAGGCTCGTCAAGTTTAACCTGAGTATTCCGCGTGTGCAAAACTAGCTTGCACCCGTTGTATGTGAACATAGAGCTTATCACACCCGATCATCACGTGGTGTCTTGGCACGATGAACTGTAGCAACGGTGCATACTCAGGGAGAACACTTATACATTGAAATTTAGTAAGGGATCATCTTATAATGCTACCATCGTACTAAGCAAAATAAGATGCATAAAGGGTAAACATCACATGCAATCAAAATATGTGACATGATATGGCCATCATCATCTTGTGCTCATGATCTCCTTCACCGAAGCATCGTCATGATATCCAACATCACCGGCGCGACACCTTGATCTCCATCGTAGCATCGTTGTCATCTTGCCAACTATTGTTACTACGACTATCGCTACCGCTTAGTGATAAAGTAAAACAATTACATGGAGATTGCATTGCATACAGTAAAGAGACAACCATATGGCTCTTGCCAGTTGCTGATAACTTTGTTACAAAACATGATCATCTCATACAACAATTTATATCACATGATGCCTTGACCATATCACATCACAGCAAGCCCTGCAAAAACAAGTTAGACGTCCTCTACTTTGTTGTCGCAAGTTTTACGTGGCTGCTACGGACTTCTAGCAAGAACCGTTCTTAGCTACGTATCAAAACCCCAACTATTTTTCATCAAGTGTGCTGTTTTAACCTTCAACAAGGACCGGGCATAGCCACACTCGATTCAACTAAAGTTAGAGAAACAGACACTCACCAGCCACCTATGTGCAAAGCACATCGGTAGAACCAGTCTCGCGTAAGCGTACGCGTAATGTCGGTCTGAGCCTCTTCATTCAACAATACCGCCGAATCAAAGTATGACATGCTGGTACGCAGTATGACTATTATCACCCACAACTCGAACTCTTTGTGTTCTACTCGTGCATATAACATTTGCGCATAGACCTGGCTCGGATGCCACTGTTGGGGAATGCGGTAATCTCAAAAAAATTCCTACGGTCACACAAGATCTATCTAGGTGATGCATAGCAACGAGAGAGGAGACGTGTCCACGTACCCTCGTAGACCGAAAGCGGAAGCGTTATGACAACGTGGTTGATGTAGTCGAACGTCTTCGCGATCCAACCGATCCAAGCACCAAACGTACGACACCTCTGCGTTCAGCACACGTTCAGTTTGATGATGTCCCTCGTACTCTTGATCCAGTTTAGGCTGAGGGAGAGTTTCATCAGCACGGCGGCATGGTGACGGTGATGATGATGCTTCCGGCGCAGGGCTTCGCCTAAGCTCCGCAATGGTATGATCGAGGTGTGTAACTGTGGAGGGGCGCACCGCACACGGCTAAGAGATTGTCTGTTGTGATATTGGGGTGCCTGTCGGTGTCCAAACCGGCGGATCTCGAGTAGGGGGTCCCGATCTGTGCGTCTAAGGCTGATGGTAACATGAGGCAAGGGACACAATGTTTACCCAGGTTCGGGCCTGCTCGATGGAGGTAAAACCCTACTTCCTGCTTGATTGATATTGATGATATGAGTAGTACAAGAGTTGATCTACCACGAGATCGTAGAGGCTAAACCCTAGAAGCTAGCCTATGATGATTATGATTCTGTCTCTAAGGACTAAACTCTCCGGTTTATATAGACACCGGAGAGGGCTAGGTTTTACATGGAGTCGGTTACAAAGAAGGAAATATAATATCCGGATCGCCAGGCTTGTCTTCCATGCAAAGGAGAGTCCCATCTGGACACGGAACGAAGTCTTGAGTCTTGTATCTCCATGCTCCAATAGTCCGGACAAAGTATATAGTCCGGCTGTCCGGATACCCCCTAATCCAGGACTCCCTCAGTAGCCCCTGAACCAGGCTTCAATGACGATGAGTCCGGCGCGCAGTTTGTCTTCGGCATTGCAAGGCGGGTTCCATCTCCGAATACTCCAAAGTAATTATCAAACACTTAACCTGTGTCCGAATCTGCAAGATGATCTTCATATACCACCATAGAGAGAATGACATTTCACAAATGCAATCTGCTGACAACTTTAGACAACGTGACTTGACACTACGGTCGGGTCTTTACTCGAACCGTTTTCCCACAACCAGCCATAGCGCATATTGCGAGGCGGTTTCTTTGACGCGTCTTGTCAAAGCAGAGATTATGCCCCCTTATCACGGGATTCCCATCAGTACGGGTATGGGTAACCCAACCGTGCCATCAATCGTGGCGCTTGGGAAGTAAGCGATCCTCAACAGGTAAGTGGGGAGGTGCACCGCTTTCGTCGCCTCTATAAAGGGATAAGGGTTTCCCATTTTTACCCACACCTTCTTCCTCCTTTGCTCATCCTTGCCTCCTCGAGCTCCAGCGCCCTAGTCCAAGCCTTCTCCGCACAGCTAAACATGTCCGGAGCAGGAGGCAAGTGGGTGGCCTCCACCATGAAGGAGAAGCATATTGCGAATCTTCGGGCGGCCGGATACTTAGCCGCGGACATCGCGCACCGGCTACCGGATGACAGGCAGATCATTCCAACCCCGGAACCCCATGAGAGGGTCGTGTTTCTCGCCCACTTCGTCCGTGGACTGGGGTTTCCACTTCATCCCTTCGTTCGCGGGCTCATGTTCTACTACGGGCTAGATTTCCATGATCTAGCCCCAAATTTTGTCCTCAACATCTCGGCGTTTATCGTCGTGTGTGAGGCCTTCCTCCGCATCAAGCCTCACTTTGGCTTGTGGCTAGAAATCTTCTGCGTGAAACCGAAGATCGTGAGCGGCCAGCAAGCAGAGTGCAGAGGTGCCATGGTGGGCAAGATGCCCAACGTCACCTGGCTTGACGGCTCCTTCGCGGAGATCGTGAAAGGGTGGCAATCGTGGTGGTTCTACATCACCGAGCCCGTGCGACGCCAACTAGGCGGCGGCCCCCGAATTCCGATCCAGAATCCCCATGTGGCTCACCTCCTGGGAAAAGAAGGGCCTGGCCTGGGGCAAGCCTGCGGAGCTGACCAGACTTCAGAACTGCATTAAGAACATGAAGGACAAGAAAATCAAGCTTGTCAACGTGGTCCAGGTCATGCTTGTCCGCCGGATTCTTCCGTGCCAAAGATGGGTATTTAATTTGTGGGAGTTCGTCCCAGCCGAACACCAGACGCTTCGAAAGCTCTACGGCATGACACACAAGGACCCATGGAAGGCGATGTTCAAGGCCTCCGAAATACCTCCTCCCACATCCGAGGACCGTGGACTTCACGCCACGCGGCTTCCCTGTCCGGTGAGTTATCTGACTATCATCGGATGTAGTTTTTCCCAGTGTACCCATGGGGGAATCTTAAGTCATTGTGTGTATTTGATCAGGAGTATGTGGAGACGGCAGAGCGGATTGACTGTCCGGCTCCGCTGCCAGAAGGTCCAGCAGATGCTCTCCTGACGGAGATGCTAATCCCGGCGCCCTACAAGGCACCGGAAAAGAAGGCCGAGAGGAAGGCCCCAGGGACCAGGAAGTGTCTCGGGCGAAAGTTCGTACCGGACGCCTCGTCCGAAGACGACGAGGCACATTCCTCCCCCGAAGGAGAGGAGGAAGACGAAAGGGATGCCCCATCCGGAGAGGACAAGGGGCCTGAGAAGGCGGCCCAGGGGACCAGGAAAGGTCCCCGGCGTAAGGCCGTCATACCCTCATCATCCAAAGACGACGAGGCAGATTCCTCCCGTGGAGGCGGGGGGAAGCATGAGGAAACTCTACCTCCCCGCACTAGGAAGGAGAAGAAGAGGAAAGCCGCCCCGGAGGGGGAGGCCAGGACGCCCAAGAAGGGAAAGGCGTCCCTTCCGGATTACTCCACCATGGCCGCCTATAGCGAGGAGGAGTGGCTGCCTAGGGGGAAGCCCCTAGTGAGATCGTAAGTATCCGCACATTGTTATACCTTAGTGCGACTTCGCTTCATAGTTTGTTATAACGCCGAACTCATATATGCAGTCCGGCCAGGATCCATCCCGAGGTATCGTCTTCGGATGGGTCCTTGAGTGATTCAGCGATGAACTCGCTCCCAACGGCCACTACTCCTTGGCCTGCGGATGACACGGAGGTGTTGTCCCAAAGGCTCCGTGAGCAGGGGAGGTGACTCTGGAGATGCCCCAAGGCGAGATTCCAGACGCCGGGCACATGGGGTATAAGATCCCCGTGGAATGTGCCGACGAGAGCCGCAACAAGCCGGGCTCTTAGCCAGATACTGTGCCGGAACCTCCAATGGTTCCGGATTCGGGCAGACACTCCCTCGCTAGGGAGGGCGAGCCATCCGTGCCGACGACTTCCGTTACGCCAGAGGCGTCGGATAGTCTGCTGGAAGCGCTTCCCGGCGCTTCCATGGATGAAGAGCACCATACTCTTATGAGTGTAGTGATTCAGAAGGTTCTGTCCACCAAGAGCGGACTAACCGAAGCCTGCACTAGCATCTTGACGGGTTTTGAGGTAAGTAATCAAAAAATGTGTGAAGTTATTACCCGATAGGTAGTAGCCCCTGATACTCTGTTTGGTGTTCGGAATGAAAAGCCAAATGGAGGGTCGATTATAATCCGCAGGAGTCTAATAGTAGATGTGCATGTGCATAAGCAGGCAGTGCTGCTTGTTGCTGCTGCCCGCACGGTCGAGGTCGCCGGACTCAAACGGGGCCTGGAGCAGGCACAGGGAGAGCTCGGGCTCATGAAGAGGCAGCTCGAAGAGAACAAAGGTTTGTGGTACCTCGTTCGAATATCATAAATAATAGTCAAAAATTGTGATTCTAATGACAAAACGTCATGACTTTGAAATAGGGGCCACAACTGAAGTGGCGTCTTTGAAGAAAGCGCTGTCCGAGGCCGAAGACAAGGCGGCCCTGGAGTGCATCGAGCGCGAGAAGCAGAATGCTAGGGCGGGCGAGGTGCAGCAAGAGCTCCAGGAGCTCGGCAAGAAGTTCGAGTCCTTGGAGCGTGACCTCAAGACGAAGGAGTCTGAGCTTGCGAAGGCCCTTGCGAGTATGAAAGATGCCAAGGCCGAAGCCGGAAAGGCCCAGCAGGAGATCCAGGCGGCCAAGAAGATAGCGGCGGGTAAGACATTTTTTATGCAAAGCAAGCATGTGGAGGAGGTGTTTCTTTTACTTACCCAAATTCGGAGCTCTCTAGGGGCATTCACAGATCTGCCATGCAGCATATCAGATGCCGCGGAGTTCTATCGTGCTAAGGAGGGGAGCTCAACAGAGAAGTTGTTCTGGTCGCAGTATGCTGGAGCCGAACACCCAATTCCTCTGAGTGACCAACTGAAGCAGTTGGCTGAACTCCACAGGGCGGCCGAAGTGGCTATTAAAGATTTCATAGTCCGGATGTGGCCTGGTGAGCCCCTGCCCGGTAGCTACTTCGACCTGATAAAGCGGATGGTAGATGCCTGTCCGTGGCTTGAAGTGATCAAGCGATCCGTTTGCATTGAGGGTGCCCGTCGGGCCTTTGCCCGTGCGAAGGTGCATTGGGGCAAGCTGGATGCAGAGAAGCTGGTGAAGGACGGGCCGCCGGAGGGCAAGGCGCATCGCTGTCCCGAAAAATATTATGATGGCGTCATGAAGGGCGCTCGTCTCGTGGCCGAAGAATGTACCAAGGACACGATCTTTGAATGAATGTACTCTGTCGTTTTTGTAATATAAAGACGAAGTTATTTGCGCTATATAGCGCTTTGTTTTGATTTAAAATATTACCTTCTGTGCGGCTGTTTATAAATTTCTAAAAGTAGGCCAGTCATCGGTTTCCGCCCCCACGTAACCAGTACCGGGGTGTTCATGGAAAACCCAAAACACTCTTTTATCCAAATTTTTGGTCCATGAAGGAGGTGTTTGGCGCAATGAACAAGGCAATCGGACTATGCAACTTCATAACTTTCACTTAGCCATAGAAGTCTACAATTTTAAATTTCGGTGAAGCCCCTGGAATTCGGAAAGCCGAACTGGGGCGCTATATACGCCTAAATCGGACGAGGCCGATTCCTCGCCTGAAGTGGAAAAATCTTTAAGGATTTTAAGACCTCTCGAATAGCGACCAGCTCTCGCCATATCATGTCGGTCAGTTTTCGGCTTTCTCTACTGAGGTGCTCGTCTGGAAGAATCGGGACACAATCGCGGTAGTTCTCCCTGCGCTACCTTAGGCGATATAACGGAATGTAAGGTACCAAAACAAGGGAGCCGGGCAAACCCAACTATTGACCCAAGACATGATTCAGAGTTGATGCATATAATGCTATAAGTTCGGGTGCCGCACTGTTGAAAGTGTTCGGACTTGTCTTGCCGTATTATGGGGCACCATAAGCCCCTGGCAAACTGAACGTACCAAGGTGTACGGATGCAATATTAAATAAACATTTATAGTAAAAATGTGCAAATAGGATTAATAAGCTGACACTATATATTATCTCCCATTGATGAATAATACGTTTAAGCGTATGTTTACAATGGATGCGTTTAAGCAGAAGTAAATAGGACTATTTAACATGTCCTATCCAAGGTCAGGCTGCATGTAGGTATATAAAACAGGTATAACAACCATGAACAAATTCCACCTGGGTATTCCCTTCATGCATAAAGCCTGTTGCCTCCTTGGTTTTCCCTCCTATGTAAGTCCGATAATCCGGCTCTTCTGAAGAGGTTGCCCAAAAGCAGTGTCCTGAAAAATAAAGGTGGGTTTATTAAAGTATGTTGCGGTTATAACGCACTGTTGACTGAGTCACTGTTGCGCCTCCGCCTATGCCCATGGTATTTTAAGTGCGTAATTGTGTACGCGCGACACGAATGCTGCTTTGATGGAGCTTGAGCGGAGGCCGGACTGCTAGTCGCGCTCTTGGCGTGCCTGGCGATCCTGTTGCGGGGTACTCCGGACTCCCTTGACGGTGTTTGGGGTTGTTGTCACCGGATTGGTGGTTCGCCGAAGAAGGCTGCATTGTACTTCTGCTGCGAGGGCTGCAGTGTGCTCTTCTGTACGGAGAGAGCGGTCCATGTTTCCGTTGACTGTTATGACCCCGCGAGGTCCTGGCATCTTGAGCTTGAGGTATGCATAGTGTGGTACCACATTGAATCGAGCGAATGCGGTTCGTCCAAGCAGTGTGTGATAACCACTGCGAAAAGGGACGATATCGAACATTAACTCCTCGCTTCGGAAGTTATCCGGAGATCCGAAGACCACTTCCAATGTTATGGAGCCCGTGCAACGAGCCTCTACTCCTGGAATTACACCTTTGAAGGTGGTTTTGGTGGGCTTGATCCTTAAAGTGTCGATGCCCATTTTGCGCACTATGTCCTGATAAAGCAGGTTCAGGCTGCTGCCGCCATCCATAAGGACTCGCGTGAGGTGGAATCCGTCGATGATTGGGTCTAAGACCAATGCGGCTGAACCGCCGTGACGGATGCTGGTAGGGTGATCCCTACGATCGAAGGTGATCGGACATGCTGACCATGGGTTGAATTTTGGGGCGACTGGCTCCATCGCATAGACATCCCGTAGTACTCGCTTCCGTTCCCGTTTGGGAATATGGGTGGCGTAGATCATGTTGACCGTTTTCACCTGGGGAGGAAATTTCTTCTGTCCTCCTTTGTTCGGATGCCGGGGCTCCTCGTCATCATCGCTGTGCAGCCCCTTGTCCTTGTTTTCAGTGTTTATTTTACCGGCCTGTTTGAACACCCAGTAGTCCCTGTTAGTGTGGTTTGCTGGCTTATCCGGGGTGCCATGAATTTGGCACGAGCGTTCAAGTATGCGGTCCAGACTGGACGGTCCCTGATTGTTTCTTTTGAACGGCTTTTTCCGCTGACCGGATTTCGAGCCACTGAATCCGGCGTTGACTGTTGTGTCTTCAGTGTTGTCGCCATTGTTCCGGTGCTTATGGCTGTTGCGCCGTGGCTTGCCGTTATTGTTGCAGACATCTGAGGTGCCTGAATTTATCGGCGTGGTGCTACTGCGAGCCAACAAGCTGTCCTCGCACGCACAAAAACGGGTCATGAGTGTCGTGAGGGCCGCCATGGACTTTGGTTTTTCCTGGCCGAGGTGTCGGGCGAGCCACTCATGACGGATATTATGCTTAAAGGCCGCCAAAGCTTCAGCATCCGGACAGTCAACTATTTGGTTCTTTTTGGTTAGGAACCGAGTCCAGAATTTCCTGGCTGACTCTCCGGGCTATTGGGTAATGTGGCTCAGGTCATCGGCATCCGGTGGTCGCACATATGTGCCTTGGAAGTTGTCGAGGAACGCGTCCTCCAGGTTTTCCCAACTGCCAATGGAATTTTCCGGCAGGCTGTTTAGCCAATGTCGGGCTGGTCCTTTGAATTTAAGAGGGAGGTACTTGATGGCGTGTAGATCGTCTCCGCGGGCCATGTGAATGTGGAGAAGGAAATCTTCGATCCATACTGCGGGGTCTGTTGTGCCATCATATGATTCGATGTTTACGGGTTTGAACCCTTTTGGGAATTCATGATCCATCACTTCGTCAGTGAAGCAGAGGGGGTGTGCGGTGCGTCTATGCCGGGCTATGTGGCTATGCAGTTCGAATGAGTCTGGGTGGCTGTATTCGACCCGGCCGGACTTGTTCGTAGTGTATCCGGCGTGACGATCATCGTCACGTGTTGGGGCGCGCCCCCGTGATCCATAGATCGATCTTGGCTGTCCTGCCTTGTTTTCCAGTATATCTTGCAGGTCCTGCCTATTGCCCCGGGCCGTAGTGTATTGGCGTGTGGGCTGGTATTCGGGCTGGTATGCCATTTTATCCTGGCCACGAGGTGGTCGGTCAGCCGTCTGGCGCTCGAGTCCATATTCCTCAGCTGCCAGGACTTCAGTCCATCTGTCTGTGAGCAGGTCTTGATCAGCTTGGAGCTGCTGCTACTTCTTTTTCAGGCTTCTCGCAGTGGCCATAAGCCGGCGCTTGAAGCGTTCTTGCTCCACAGGGTCCTTAGGTACGCCGAACTCGTCGTCGCCGAGGCTAATCTCGTCCTCGGAGGGGGGCATGTAGTTGTCCTCCTCCGGATATCCATCTGTCGCCTGTTCATCTGGGCTGTCCTGCCCATCTTCTTGGTGGGCCTGCTCGAAGGCAGGCTGATCGGGGTTGTATTCATCGTCGGCACCATCCAGACTGTTTTCGTCACCTGTGTCGGTATTGCTGTGGCGGGGCTTAGAACGGCGTCGTCGACGCCCATGCTTTGTTTTCTTCCTTGAGGGGTTATCCTCCATTGCCTCATCGCCATTGGTTTCTTTTGGAGTGTCCACCATATATATATCATATGAGGAGGTGGCTGTCCATCGCCCCGTGGGCGGTGGTTCCTGTTCTTCTCCTGCATCGTCGTCCACATCGTCGATGTCTTCGGAGTCGAAGTCAAGCACGTCGATTAAATCATCGATCGTGGCAATGAAGTGGGTGGTGGGTGGGCAACGAATTCCTTTGTCGCCTGCTTCCCACTTGAGCCGGACATAGTTCAGCCAAGAGTCTCCTGACAAAGAGAGAGACTTTAACGAGTTCAGCACGTCGCCAAAGGGCGAGTGCTGGAAGATATCTGCAGCGGTGAACCCCATTACCGGAGCCCAACCAGGTTCGGCGGGCTTGGGAGTGCGCGGACTGGAACCTATATCCGGATACGAGTCCGGGGGTCCGGTGTCACAGGCTTCGTTGGGGGCAAGGCCTGTGTTCGGCTCCACCGCCGATGAGTGTGCGCCCTCTGGGGCGGGGTCCATCCACCCGTCCTCGGGCGACGCAATCTGCTCCAGATTTAGGTCCGGGGCTCCTGCAGGGGCGATATCCTGAGCATTGTCCGACAGCAGGTCTAAACCGTGCTCATCGTGACTGTCCGGCGTTCCTGGTGCAGGCCCGAATCCATTGAAGATCAAGTCTCCGCGGATATCGGTCGTGTAGTTCAGCTTTCCAAACCTGACCTGGTGGCCAAGGGCGTAGCTGTCGATTTGCTCCAGATGGCCAAGCGAATTGGCCCGTAGTGCGAAGCCGCCGAACACGAAGATCTGTCCGGGGAGGAAAGTCTCACCCTGGACCGTGTTGTTGTTGATGATTGGAGGAGCCATCAAGCCTTGCAGTCAAAACCGGCGGATCTCGGGTAGGGGGTCCCGCTCTGTGCGTCTAAGGCTGATGGTAACAGGAGGCAAGGGACACAATGTTTACCCAGGTTCGGGCCCTCCCGATGGAGGTAAAACCCTACTTCCTGCTTGATTGATATTGATGATATGAGTAGTACAAGAGTTGATCTACCACGAGATCGTAGAGGCTAAACCCTAGAAGCTAGCCTTTGATGATTATGATTCTGTCTCTAAGGACTAAACTCTCCGGTTTATATAGACACCGGAGAGGGCTAGGGTTTACATGGAGTCGGTTACAAAGAAGGAAATATAATATCGGATCACCAAGCTTGTCTTCCACGCAAAGGAGAGTCCCATCCGGACACAGGACGAAGTCTTGAGTCTTGTATCTCCACGCTCCAATAGTCCGAACAAAGTATATAGTCCGGCTGTCCAGATACCCCCTAATCCAGGACTCCCTCAGTGCCCTCTAGCCACGTATATAAAGGAGGGAGGGAGAGAGGAGGCCGACCAGGTTTGGGCGTGCCATGGGGGAGTCCTACTCGGACTCCTAGTCCAAGTAGGATTCGACCCCCCCCCCCTTTTCCTTTCTTCCACCGGAGGGAAAGGTAAGGGAGAGAGAGGGTAAAGGAAAGAGGGGGGGCGGCCCCCTCCCCTAGTCCAATTCGGTTTGGGCAAGGGGAGGGGCGCCCCTCTCACATGGCCCTTTCTCCTCTCCTCCAATAAGGCCCACTAGGCCCAATAATTCTCTCGGGGGGTTTCGGTAACCTCCCGGTACTCCGGAAAAATGCCCGAATCAGTCGGAACCATTCCGATGTCCGAATGCAACCTTCCAATATATAAATCTTTACCTCTCGACCATTTCAAGACTCCTCGTCATGTCTGTGATCTCATCCGGGACTCCAAACAAACTTCGGTACATCAAATCACATAACTCATAATACAAATCATCATCGAAAGTTAAGCGTGCGGACCCTACGGGTTCGAGAACTATGTAGACATGACCGAGACTCACTTCTGGTCAATAGCCAATAGAGGAACCTAGATGTTCATATTGGTTCCTACATATTCTACGAAGATCTTTGTCGGTCAAACCGCACAACAACATACGTTGTTCCCTTTGTCATCGGTATGTGTAGGATTGAAAGTATGTCTAGAGGGGGGGTGATTAGACTACTTGACAATATAAAAATTCAGCCTTTTGATTAAGACAAGTTTTTGGCAGATTCACAAAGATGATCAAGTCAAGTATCACCCTACACATGCAATTCTAGAGTATAGGCAGCGGAAAGTAAATTGCACATGTAGTAAAGAGAGGTGGAGAAGAGCAAACGCAATTTGGAGACACGGAGATTTTTTCTCGTGGTTCCGATAGGTGGTGCTATCGTCAATCCACGTTGATGGAGACTTCAACCCACGGAGGGTAACGGCTGCGAGAGTCCACGGAGGGCTCCACCCACGAAGGGTCCACGAAGAAGCAACCTTGTCTATGCCATCATGGCATACGCCCACGGAGGACTAGCCTTACTTGGGGTAGATCTTCACGAAGTAGGCGATCTCCTTGCCCTTACAAACTTCTTGTTTCAACTCCACATCTTGACGGAGGCTCCCAAGCGACACCTAACCAATCTAGGAGGCACCACCCTCCAAAAGGTAATAGATGGTGTTGATGATGATGAACTCCTTGCTCTTGTGCTTCAAATGATAATCTCCCCAACACTCAACTCTCCTCACTGATTTGGCTGTGGTGGAAGAAAGGATTGAGTGGAAAGCAACTTGGGAAGGCTAGAAATCAAGTTTCATATGGTGGGAGTGGAGCAACTTGATCTCAACACAAGGGTAGGTAGTTTTCTTCTCGAAATGTAAGGTAGGAGTGGTAGTTCTTTCGATGGCTCTCTCCACGAATGAAGAGGAGGTGGAGGGTATTTATAGCCTCCACACAAAATCCAACTGTTACACACATTTGACCAATCTCGGTCGGACGAAGTTGACAACTCGGTGAGACCGAAAGTTCAAATCTTGTGAGCGTTGGGATTTTCGTGGGACCGAAAATACAATCTCGGTGAGTCCGATTCTTCCAAAGACTAGGGTTTGCCAATCTCGGTGGGACCGACTTTATCATCTCGGTGACACCGATTTGATGACGAATGTTTCTGAAGCTTGGCAACACTAGTTTCGATGAGACCGAGTTCGAATCGGAAAATCCAAATTTCTAGGGTTTGGCTTTGTGGTGAGGTGGTTCATCTCGGTGTGGTGAGTTTAGGAAATCGGTGGGACCGAGATTACTTATGAGTGTATGTTGGAATGAAAGATTGCTGATGGTTTGGGAGATGTATCACTAAGCACTTTGAGCAACGGATCATTAACATAACCTCATCCCTTTTAATAGTATTGGCTTTCCTATAGACTCAATGTGATCTTGGATCACTAAACCAAAAATGGAGTCTTGAGCTTTTGCCAATGCTTACCTTAGCATTTTGAGGGGTCCACTTCTTGAGTCATTGCCATACCCATATCCTTGAACTTTCTGAAATGATTCTCAAGAAACTATTAGTTCAATGATATATATGTTGTTATTAATTACCAAAACCACCCGGGATTAGTTGCACTTTCAATCTCCCCTTTTGGTAATTGATGACAACATATAGATCAAAGCTTCGACAAAGGATATAATCAATGAATAATATAAATCGCTTTGAGAAGTATGTGATAAGCAAGAGCTCCCCTAAATTTGTGCATTATTTAAGATTTGCGTTTGAATGCAAATGCACAATCGATTAGGATCATGGGTCACTCTTCCATGTCACATACATCTTGGTGGAGCGCACAAAATGATAAGAATGAATAGCATGCACCCAATCACCAAGACATGAGTAAATGGTCATACAAGATATGAATAGCATATGATAAGCATTAAGCACACATTAAGGCATAGTACGACCAAGCACTCATCAAAGTAGAGCAAACGTAGTATCAAACACACGGAATGTCTCAAAAAACTCAAAAGTATCTCAAAAAGACCGCAAATGAAACGAAGAGCAAAAGCGCAAAGACAAAGCACTCTCTCTCTCGAAGTCCTATGATCTATACAATTTCTCCCCTTTGGCAACAAGTTACCAAAAGTTCGAAGGTATAGAGCTAAACGTCACTAGGGACTCTGCTGGTGGCTCCTGCAGGTTGATGGAGTTGAGATGGCTGCATCTGCAAAGGCTTGGTGATGTCGTGGAGCTGGAGGAGTGGTCACTGGAGCTGGAGCCGAACCGATGGAGCTGTGGGAGGTGCCGATGTTGTAGCCAGTGTGTCTCCCATGGAATAGCAGTGATCGGGGTCTGGTAGGAACCTGAGCAGGCTGTTCATAATCATCCTGGACTAGGTCATCTTGCATCTCACGCATGAGTTCTTCCTTCTCCCTCTTTGCTTCCTCAATATCTGCTTCAAGCTTGTTGACAGTGACTTGCACTTCAGTCAGCTTCACATCCAGAGCATGGAACTTGTCTTCAACTATCCTCTCAAGACTCTCCCGAGATCGCATAATGCTGGCCAGCGTTGTTCAATCCTCTGGGTAGCTTCAAGGAGCTGCTCTCCAACACTCTTGGGTTTAGCTGCTGCTGCTGCTGCTTCCTTCTCAGCTTTAGCTTGTTTGGCAGCCTCACTCTTTGCTTGACCTTCAACAGACGTTGGGTCATCCTCAGTCATCACAACTTCATTGCCCTCATGCTCAGGCTGCAGTGGCAAGTGTGGTCTATCCAACAAGTAGGTGCCCGTGCCAAACTTGGCATTGATAAGCATCTGAATGTGCGGGGCAAATCCACATGACCTCTTCTGGTCTGCTGCAGTCCTCTTGATAGTCTCAACTATCAGGTCCATCACCTTGAAAGGTGCCTTCTGATCAAGTATATGCAGCATGTTGATAGAATAGCCTCTTATCATGCGATGATCTCGGACTTGGGCATCAAGGTATGCCTCGTAATTGTGTTTGTGGTAGGTAGACCTGCTGGAGATGATACATCGAGCCGAGCTTCAGATTTCCACATCCTTAGCTGGTACCTCATTGTACATATTTCTCATAGACTCATGGTTCTTCTTGGGAATACCATAGACATCAACATCATCCTCTCTCTGCCTTTGGAGCATTCAGCGGTGCTGCCCATTCTTCAACAGTTGAAGAGAATCTTTGGCCTTCATCATCCATACAATCCCGCCATCCGGATAGAAATGAGTGTGGCATAGAATTGCATGATCATCTCATCATTCCAAGTCACACCGACCGACCAACGAAATCAGCAACACCACATGCAAGAAAGCTCTCATGCACATGTGGAAAGAAGTCTCTGTGCTCTTCACTATGAATGTATGCCCAGTCAACATAGCGAGTGTCCGCAACAATGGGCTTCTTGTCCATAAGCACATCTCATAGAAATCCTCGCTGCTCTCGGTGTGGAACCTTGGGTCAACAACAGTCCTTCTCCTCACAAAGATATGGATCAGCTTGTCTCCATAGCCTGAGACCTCTATCCTTTCTTTCCTTCATGTTTTCAGCTCGAGGATGAGCATCATTGTGAATTGGCAGTTTCTGACGGAGTTTCAGCAATACAGGTGCCTCATCATCTGACTCAGCTGGTGGCACATTGTCTTTCTTCTTCTCTAAAGCTGGGATATTTCTGACAGTTTTCTTGGGCTTGGCAGCAGGCTTGGCTTGAGCTGCCTTTGCTGGAGCAGATGGCTTAGACTTTGAAGGTGCTCCTGCCCTGATGGCATCGCCCATGAACTTAGACTTCTGAGGAGGAGGCTGGGGTGCTTCCTCATCCTCATCTTCTTCAGCTGCTTCATCATGCACAATCCTCTTCCTCTTGGAAGTTTTCTTCACCTTGCTCGAAGTTTCTTCTTCCATACTCAGCTTCTTGGCAACAGTGGACTTCTTCACTTTACTGGTGCCTTTCTTGGTTTGTTGCCCTTGATGCTCTTTGGAAACCACTTTCCTCTTAGGCTTAGAGGAGATCTCTTCCTCAAGAATGAAACCGAATCTTCTTCATCGTAATTCTTCTTCTTCTCACGCCCTGGTGGCGCAGGAGGCAAACCACTTGGTGTGCTCCTCTCACCATCATCGAAAAGCTGCTGGCCTCGGGACTAGTGCTGCGCCTGGAATATCAGCAATTGGTGATTCAGACTGTTCGGCTGTCACGGCATCGACATGGGTGACAACCCGTGAATAGATAAGGTGTAGGCGAGAATAGAAGAGTTATCACAAACTGCGAAGATTTTGCAAAAAATGAGTTCAAATTTCAGTTTTAGGTTTTCACAGAATGCATTTTGGTCGACCGAGTCTAAAATTCGTGAATCCAAGTGTCCTAATGAACATTCACACCACTTTCGGTTGGACCGATGTGGGTTTCGTCTGCCGAAAACACTAGGGTTTCACTAAATCCTCATTTCGTCGCACCGATTTGCACAACTTGGTTGGACCGAAAAGTGCAAAGGCAATGGCAGAGGCCAAATCGGTCATACCGAGAATGTAGAATCGGTCTCACCGAGATGTGTTCGTGAAACCTAACCCTAAAACTTTTACTCAATTTCGTTCTAAGAACTAATTTGCTGGATAGGAAGATCTCAAACATGGCAAGATGCTAGGCAAACCAATCGTGTATAGAGTCGGAGATGGGAACACGAGAGGATCAAACTCACCCTAACTTGGTGGAGTTTTCTCGGCGGCAACGGCGCGGAGAGAATGTCCGCTGACGGCGACGGAGACTGCGGCGGCGAGGGCGGCAAAGCAGAGACGATCCGGAGACCACGGCGACGGCAGCAGAGGGTTTGGGGAGGCGTTTTGAAGAAGGAATCAACGCTGCCCTCGGATATATATACCCTTTTGTTGTCGGTGGGACCGAGTTGTAAAACTTCGGTGGCACTAAGATGGATAACGCAAGCGATTACACGCTTGATCACGCCGAAATTCACAACTCGGTTTCACCGAGGTGAAAACCTAGATCAATCCAAGTGCTTTCGGTCTGACCGAGTGTGAGTGGGTTGGTCTGACCGAAATTACTTAGAAGGTTTTGGAAGTTTAGCCTTAGACGGATCGGTGGCTCCGAGTGCTCCTCACTCGGTGTGTCCGAAAATGACTTGATCAAAGTTTGTGATATAAGCATGAATAGAGTTTGAGACAAGAAAGCATAGATAGCTAGGGGATAAACTTAGGCATTCTTGTCCATCCATTTGGTCAAAAAAAAAGAAAATCCAAAAGACCAAAGCAACAAATGGATGTCCTCGAATGGATAAAATTATGCATCCAACATGCTCACACAATAAGATAGCAAATGAAATATGTGTCAAACATGCACAAACAAAACTCTAGCTACTATCACACAATTTGTCGATGACTAGGTCATCTATATATGAGTATATTGACTTAGGAGTCAAATGAAAACATTTGATCATAGGTCATACTCATCGTTTAAGCACAAGTGGGGTTACCACTTTTACATAAAGCATTAATGTGTTCACATCATTTGAAGATGCTTTAGCTCAATTCTTTAGAGCAAAGCTCCCCTTGATGTGAGAACCCCTTTAAAGGGTCAAACTAACCTTGGGTTGTCGAGAAGACTTCATGTAGATGTTGAAGATGTGGATGCTCAATGTTGATGAAGATCATCAAGAGTTGGGAGCAATCCTTTGGATTCGGCACTTTCAATACCTACATGGGTTAGTCCCACAAGGAACAAACAAGGATATCCATGGACATAGATTGAAGTTCACAAAGGATGATGTCCATGAAAGCAATGATTACCTTGTCCCTTGACTTACCAACAAGAGGGTTTGTGACTCCATGAACTAGTGCAAGATGTGGAAATTGATTGCACAAGTTCTTGCCAAAATGAATGTGAGTGAAGTATGTTGGCGGAGTCACCCTCAAGAACTTTCTAGTTCTTCTTCTTCGGGATCCACATCATCTTGATGGGAATCCTTGGAGTTGTAGTTGAGCTTGACGAAGTAGAACTTGACGTTTCCTTGGGAACCCACTTGACCATGGCTTTAGGTGCTTCAATAAATGCATCAATCTCCTCTTGAAGCTTGTCCTTGCCTTTTAGCTTGTGGTCTTGTGGTGGAAGGTCATCTTGAGCTTGTTCCACATTGGAAGAAGTAGGATCATACTTCTCCTTTTGAGAAACAAACTTTGGAGTGGGATATTGACCTTCTTCCCATTCAACACCCTCGGCGTTGAACTTTCGCTCAAAACCAATTCCTTGATTCTTCCGGTGCCTTCCTTGCTTGTAACAATTTCCTCAAAGTTCTTGCTTCCGCAAGGCTCTTGTAGACACCTTTCTCTATAATCCCTTTCAATAAACTATTTTCTTGCTCAAGTGTAACTTGGCTTGAAACATTGTTAGTGGAATCAAGAGAACTACTAGAAGCAACAATATTGGATTTATCATGGTTATTGTTACTACTAGATGAAGAATTTTTCTTATGCTTGTCATGCTTAGTTTTAATAGGTGGCAAGAAATTAGACAAGAGAAGTCGTTTGGCAAGATATGAAGAACTCTTCTTTCGAAGATCGTCATTGATAGCTTTTAGAAACTCATGTTCTTGCTCTAGATTGAGCTTCTCGAAGCGTAGCTTCTCATGAGATCTTAGGAGCTCTCTATGATCTTCTTGAGTTGTTCCATGAGCTAACTTAAGAGTGTTTAGTTCTTTAGTTAGACGCTCAATCTCCTTCATAGCATTGTCATTCGACTCTTCTCGACTATAAAGACTACTAGCATGTTCATCATTACTAGGCTCACTAGATTTGTCATGTAAAAGCTCATCTTCACCAAGCAAGTCATCCTCATCACTATCAAAGTCAATAAATTCAGGGTGTGATACCTTGGGGCCTGTAGCCATGAAGCATCTTCCAATTCCCTCATTTGGTGAATCAAATAAGTCATAGGAGTTGGAGTTGGAGGATACGAGAGCAAGACCGCAACACCTTCATCTTGATCAGTATTCGGAGTTGGAGTGATAGCTTCTTTCGGAGTGATTGTCGGAGTCGGAGCCGGAGACCCATTCACCTACATGAGCTTGATGTTTTCTTCTTGTGTAGCTCCTTGATGACTTGTCTTTCCTCTCCGAATCCTTGCTTCTCCGAGAGGATCTTCGTTCATAACGATCATCTCTACTCCTTCTCTCTTTCCGAGGTGACTCTTCTCTTGAGCTTCTTCTTCTTGGAGATTCTTCTCTTCTCTTGTGGGGAGCCGAACATTCATTTGAGTAGTGTCCGGGTCTTCCACAATTGTAGCAGTTTCGATCACGACTTGAAGATCTCTTTTCATCATATGATCTAGACTTTGAGCTTCTTTCCTTGCTTCTACTCTTGTAGAATTTGTTGAAGTTCTTCGCCATTAGGCTTATCTCTTCATTGGAAACTAGCTTGTCACTTGAGGTTGTGGGAGCATCACTTGTAGCTTTGTAAGCACCACTTGACTTGTTGTGAAGCTCTTCCTTATCTTTAAGTGTCATCTCATGAGCAACAATTCTTCCAATGACTTCGGTAGGCTTGAGATTCTTGTAGTTTGGCATCATTTGGATCAAAGTGCACATGGTGTCATACTTTCCATCCAAAGCTCTGAGAATCTTCTTGATGATGAATCGGTCGGTCATTTCTTCGCTTCCTAAGCCGGCAATCTCATTTGTGATGAGAGCAAGCCTAGAGTACATTTCAATGACTCCTTCACCTTCCTTCATCTTGAACTTGTCAAGTTGACCTTGAAGAACATCTAGCTTTGATTCCTTCACGGACTCGGTACCTTCGTGCATTTCGACCAAAGTATCCCAAATCTCTTTTGCATTCTCAAGACGGCTGATTTTGTTGAACTCCTCGGGACACAAAGCATTGAAGAGAATGTCACAAGCTTGAGCATTGTTTTGCAACATCCGCAATTCATCCGTTGTAGCTTCACGATCCGGAACTTTTCCTTCCTCAAGAACTCACCTTGCAAGCCAACACAAATAATGCCCCATGCGGTGGTTATGTCCAAGAATATGCATTTTCATTTTATGCTTCCAACTAGCAAAATTTGAACCATCAAAGTAAGGACCTCTCTGAAAATTACCCTCACTAGACGCCATACTCTCCTAGGTTGTGAAACCAAGCTTATGGAGTCCAATGCAATGGAAACCAATACAATGGAGACCAAAGCTCTGATACCACTTGTAGGATCGAAAGTATGTCTAGAGGGGGGGTGATTAGACTACTTGACAATATAAAAATTCAGCCTTTTGATTAAGACAAGTTTTTGGCAGATTCACAAAGATGATCAAGTCAAGTATCACCCTACACATGCAATTCTAGAGTATAGGCAGCGGAAAGTAAATTGCACATGTAGTAAAGAGAGGTGGAGAAGAGCAAACGCAATTTGGGGACACGAAGATTTTTTCTCGTGGTTCCGATAGGTGGTGCTATCGTCAATCCACGTTGATGGAGACTTCAACCCACGGAGGGTAACGGCTGCGAGAGTCCACGGAGGGCTCCACCCACGAAGGGTCCACGAAGAAGCAACCTTGTCTATGCCATCATGGCATACGCCCACGGAGGACTAGCCTTACTCGGGGTAGATCTTCACGAAGTAGGCGATCTCCTTGCCCTTACAAACTTCTTGGTTCAACTCCACATCTTGACGGAGGCTCCCAAGCGACACCTAACCAATCTAGGAGGCACCACCTCCAAAAGGTAATAGATGGTGTTGATGATGATGAACTCCTTGCTCTTGTGCTTCAAATGATAATCTCCCCAACACTCAACTCTCCTCACCGATTTGGCTGTGGTGGAAGAAAGGATTGAGTGGAAAGCAACTTGGGAAGGCTAGAAATCAAGTTTCATATGGTGGGAGTGGAGCAACTTGATCTCAACACAAGGGTAGGTAGTTTTCTTCTCGTAAATGTAAGGTAGGAGTGGTAGTTCTTTCGATGGCTCTCTCCACGAATGAAGAGGAGGTGGAGGGTATTTATAGCCTCCACACAAAATCCAACTGCTACACACATTTGACCAATCTCGGTCGGACCGAAGTTGACAACTCGGTGAGACCGAAAGTTCAAATCTTGTGAGCGTTGGGATTTTCGTGGGACCGAAAATACAATCTTGGTGAGTCCGATTCTTCCAAAGACTAGGGTTTGCCAATCTCGGTGGGACCGACTTTATCATCTCGGTGACACCGATTTGATGATGTATGATTCTGAAGCTTGGCAACACTAGTTTCGTGAGACCGAGTTGAGAATCGGAAAATCGAAATTTCTAGGGTTTGGCTTTGTGGTGAGGTGGTTCATCTCGGTGTGGTGAGTTTAGGAAATCGGTGGGACCGAGATTACTTATGAGTGTATGTTGGAATGAAAGATTGCTGATGGTTTGGGAGATGTATCACTAAGCACTTTGAGCAACCAGATCATTAACATAACCTCATCCCTTTTAATAGTATTGGCTTTCCTATAGACTCAATGTGATCTTGGATCACTAAACCAAAAATGGAGTCTTGAGCTTTTGCCAATGCTTGCCTTAGCATTTTGAGGGGTCCACTTCTTCAGTCATTGCCATACCCATATCACTGAACTTTCTGAAATGATTCTCAAGAAACTATTAGTTCAATGATATATATGTTGTTATTAATTACCAAAACCACCCGGGGATTAGTTGCACTTTCAGTATGTTACTTGCCCGAGATTCGATCGTCGGTATCATCATACCTAGTTCAATCTCATTACCGGCAAGTCTCTTTACTCGTTGCGTAATACTTCATCCCGTAACTAACTCATTAGTCACAATGCTTGCAAGGCTTATAGTGATGAGTATTACCGAGAGGGCCCAGAGATACCTCTCCGAAACACGGAGTGACAAATCCTAATCTCGATCTATGCCAACCTAACAAACACCTTTAGAGACACCTGTAGAGCACCTTTATAATCACCCTTTTACGTTGTGACGTTTGGTAGCACACAAAGTGTTCCTCCGGTATTCGGGAGTTGCATAATCTCATAGTCCGAGGAACTTGTATAAGTCATGAAGAAAGCAGTAGCAACGAAACTGACACGATCATAATGCTAAGCTAACGGATGGGTCATGTCCATCACATCATTCTTCTAATGATGTGATCCCGTTCATCAAATGACAACACATTTCTATGGTTAGGAAACATAACCATCTTTGATTAACGAGCTAGTCAAGTAGAGGCATACTAGGGACTATATGTTTTGTCTATGTATTCACACACGTACTAAGTTTCCGGTTAATACAATTCTAGCATGAATAATAAACATTTATCATGAATTAAGAAAATAAATAATAATTTTATTATTGCCTCTAGGGCATATTTCCTTCATGATCATGGTTGAATCAAAATCAATTTCGATGGGAGTTCTTAGCGACCATGAAGGTAATTTGGTTCACAGCAGATGCACCAAGCACACGACGATTTCTGATCCTTTTGTGATCGAGGTCCTGGCATGCCAGGATGTTGCTCAAATGGCAGTGAACCGGGTTTTAGTTCGTGATTCTTGAGTTGGTAACCAGGGTATTGTGAATATGTGAAAGGAAATTGGTAAAGATCTGGCTTCCATGTTTTTAGAGAGATTCACCGATTTCAGTTTCTTTTGCTAGGAGGAGTGCAAAAGGTGTGTTGTGCATAGGAGCCGCTTAAGCCACAAGTCGACTCCCGCTCTTGTGATGTAAATCTTGATTTTCTGGTTGGTCTTTTACAATAGGATTTGATCCCACCAAACAATGAACAAAGTGCTAAAAGGGTGGTTTAAGAAAAGGATAATAGGGGCATGAAGATCTTTATCAAATGGTTACCAATATCAACTGTGGAAGAACTTCCCTGTAAAAAAATATATAACAAGTAAAAAAGATGATGGAGTACCAACTACTAAATTATGGTAAATGTTAAAACTTTGACGTCAGATTTTTAGCGTTTGCGGACGATCCTGATTTGTTATGCGAAAACAGATAAATTTACCATATTGTTGTGTAAAATTTGTCATGTTCTAAAGTGAAATTGCCATGTAGTGCAAAAAAATGTCAGATTTTTTTCTCATGTTGCATAGTAGTATTAACCATGTATTTGATCGGGATCCGATTGTATCTAAAGGCGGATGTTATTGGGGCTGTAAATTATAGTCACTTCTGACCACTGCTTGGTCTGGGAGTCTGATGTACCCGCCCGTGTGGGCGAGTGTGTTGTGGGCGATATGCCTCACAGTTAAGTAATGAAGCAATGCTTTCCCTAAAAAAAAAAAAAAAAAGAGTAGAACACACGAAATCGAACCAACTCAATCAGATCGGGTGCACCAAACGCGAGGGAGACCACGCCGTCCGCGGTCCGCCGAACTCGCAAAGCTTTCCTCTTTCCACGCCGCCCCGATCCTTCCGCTCCGCCCAGCCTCCATCCCCCATGCACTCCCCCGCGCCGGCCGCGGGCGCCGCCTCCGTCCTCCCCAAGGACTCCCGCCCGCTCCCCTGCCTCCTCCTCGTCTCCCTCCTGCTCCTCCTCCTGCTCCACTTCCTCTCCTCCTCCTCCCCTTCTACGCCCGCGCCTCCGGACGCGCCCCACCGCGCGCCGCTCCCGGCCGGCGCCGCCTCCGCCGGCCCCGCCCCGCCCGCGCTCGCATTCCTCCTCACCGGCTCCGCGGGCGACGCCGACCGCCTCCACCGCCTGCTCCTCGCCACCTACCACCCCCGCAATCTCTACCTCCTCCTCCTCGACCGCGCCGCCCCCGCGCATGACCGCGCGCGGCTCGCCCGCGAGGTGCGCGCTGGCCCCGGCCGCGCCGGCAACGTCCACGTAGTTGGCGACCCCGGCTTCGCCAACCCGCGCGGCGCGTCCGCGCTCGCTGCCGTGCTGCACGGCGCTGCGCTGCTGCTGCAGCTCGGCCAGGGCTGGGACTGGTTCGTGCACCTCGACGCCGGGGACTACCCGCTCGTCGCCCCCGACGGTGACTCCTCTCTCCACACCTACTTTATGTTGTACACCGTAACACAGATCTAGGCATTTACTACTTGTTAGTACAGAACCGTGAATCTAGTTGCCCTTTTCCTCTTCTCAGTGATCGTTTATCTGTGTGTGTAACAGTGTGAGTTGAGTGTTTAATGTAGATAGATCTCTCTTAATTGAATGGGCATAATAAAATATAGTATAAATCAAGCCACTAGTAGGCATTAGCTACATAAACTTCAATGCATTACAGATCGAATGAACTAATTAAGTGTTTGAAGAATCATATTGTCATGGTGGTAAATCTTCTTGGTTAACTTTGGCAACTACATTGTCATGGTAGAATCATATTGACGCTTGTTGTATCCTACGTCATGTCGCCCAGAAAAGAAAACTGCAACCATACCTGTTTGTATGTGGATCATAGGCAACTTGCTCTTTTGTATTCACTCTTTAATATGTCGAAAGAAGGAATGCAAAATGGAAATCAATTAATATTTCGGCAACATAAATATCTTTCCATCATTCTACTTTACTTTTGCTTTCCCGCCCTAGAACGTTACCTTTCAGGATGGTTTGGAAATTATTTGGGCGAGTAGGCATAGGTGGCATGAAAATAGCGATATAATCTGGTTCCAGAAGATAATTTCTACTCCCTTTGTAAACTAATATAAGATGTCTTAGATCACTCTTAATCTCTTATATTGTAGTGATCTAAAACCAGTGACTGTCTAAAACATCTTATATTAGTTTACAGAGGTAGTGTCTCTTATGCTTTGTATTAGACCCAGACAGAGGACTGGTTTTGTTGTAACCTAGAGCTTAGGGAGTAGAACAAAAAATAAATCCATGTCTCATGTTCAGCCTTATAGAGTTTTTACGGTATTTCACATGCATTGGCTTTGCTAGTTGAAGTTGAAACAGTGCAACTTGCTATATTGTTTTTAAAAGAGTCTTGCTATTGCTTATAGGGTTTCTTGGTTATAAAATTGTAGAACAGAATGGTAGATAGCGTTCATGTATTGCAATTTCATTAATCCTAAGTGGGAACATATAACACCTAATCAGCTATTAGGTGGAGCTTAATCTGTACTCTGTAAATCTTAACTCTTCTGAGCTGATTTGACTTCAAATTCTTGGCAGATCTCCTACATGTCTTATCATATCTACCAAGGGATATAAACTTCATTCAGCATACCAGTTATATTGGTTGGAAGGAGTAAGGGCATGTCATAATTCTGAATTGTCGGTTTGTTCATTCGGATTTGGGAGTTCAAGATATTGGCATTGTATGTCTGTGCAGGTCAAGACATATAAGACCAATTGTTGTTGATCCTGGTCTATACCTCTCATCAAGGACTGACATTTTTTATGCCACTCAAAAGCGTGAACTGCCAAGTGCATACAAATTATTTACTGGTGAGGTGCTAATGCATTTCTATATTTGTCAGTTGATACACCCAGTATGTTTGAGAAAATCTGGAATCATATATTGTATGCTACTATGCTATGATGCTAATGGTGTCACAATACACATTTGAGTATATAGGTGGAAAATTCTTAATCATCTATTCGTTTAGTTTATTTCGTAGACCAGACAGTTGGTTAATGGTTATTCATGCATGACATTATATTATCAAGCATGGTCTCATAGTTTGTCACACTTATCTTTGCTCTTCTACTGTACTACCTGAATCAATACCGCATGAAGATGTTATTGCTTGATCTCTAGATTCACGGTACTTTCTTTTAGAAGGCATTTAGTATGTTTGGGGTTGCAATTGCTTTATCTGATGCGTATGTGCACACCATCACTTTATGATAAGATCTCCTCATCAGATTAAACTGTTGTTTCTAGGGTATGCCTATTCATGGTAATATTCATGCAGGTTGTGCGAACTACTATATGTCGAACAACATATATTTGAACACCCCAAGCTCCATTTTAAATCTCTGGAGGTCTTATAAGAATTACTTGAATGAAGGCTTTGTTTTGAACATCCTGGTATAAACTGATGTTGTTTAGTGACAATAAAAAATTGCACTAGAAACATGATATTCAGTGTCCATGTATATGATAACAAGTGCATAGTAATTGGCAGAATAAAGGAAGGAAAAGAATGGTTGCGGAGCACTTGTAGAAAGCATAGATGCGTGCAAACTAAGTTAAACCTTAGGGCCTGTTCGGCAGTCCACCAGCTCCCTGGATTTTAGGAATCTTGGGAGTACCGATTCACTCACTCTGCAGTTTTGAAATAAAACTCCGTCAGCTCCGGGAGCGGCAGCGTGGAGCAGAGGGACTCCGAACAGTCCCTTAGACCGTACGGTAGATTCTTGTGTTAATTTTTCGGGTATATTTTCTATGCAACTTTACCTTGTGTGTGAACACTATAGAACTAAATTGAGGGTGAGTATAATAGATATGTGTGTTAAACCTTAGACCGTAGTAGATTCTTGTGTTAATTTTTTGGGTATATTTCTATGCAACTTTACCCTTGTGTGTGAACACTATAGAACTAAATTGAGGGTGAGTATAATAGATATGTGTGTTAAACCTTAGACCGCACAGTAGATTCTTGTGTTAATTTTGCGGGTGTATTTCTATGCAACTTTACCCTTGTGTGTGAACACTATAGAACTAAATTGAGGGTGAGTATAATAGATATGTAAAAGGAGGACACTATTGTCATACAGGGTAGGGCTAACCCTAACCGCAATCTCATGTAGCTTTTCCTGTCGCTGAAAGAGCTGTGCACGTTTATACCGTTTTACTCACCAAATTTGTATTCTTAAATGTCTAACAATTCACTTCCTTTTTGCGACTCTCAACAGTTCACTTCATTAAATTCCCTGTACGCATCTTAAGTTGCCGTTTTCTTTGACCTAACTAGCCAAATACCCGCCGTAATTGTGCAGTTAGATATTACAGTACATATAACTGTGATGCGTATGGTTGTTGTATTTCTTATACAACTGTAACGGTTCTAATATATACACTAATCTGCACGTATATGATGATGAAAGCTTCTTTTAACCGTGTTGGAGTATTTTTTTTCCGTTGGTTATAATGGTTAAAATAAACCTGTATTTAATTGTAATGTTGTCTCTTTGCAGGTTCTTCATCTGTCATCCTTTCTCGGGCATTTACCGAGTATTGTATCGTCGGAACAAATAATCTACCGAGAACTATGCTAATGTACTACACTAACATGCCCTTGCCGCACAAGAAGTATTTCCAGACAGTCCTCTGCAATTCCCCCAAGTTCAACAGGACCGTCGTTAACCACGACCTGCACTACTGGGCATCGGATGGAACTTCCAAAAACGAGCCCCGTCTGCTGACCCTAACCGACGCGGAAAACATGACCGCGAGCAGTGCAGCCTTTGGCACTAGATTCGCCAAGGATGACCCTGTGCTCGACCACATCGACGAGGAGATTCTGCATCGTATGACTGGAGAGCCGGCTCCAGGAGGATGGTGCATAGGTGTTGGGGACGACAGTCCCTGTTCTGTTTCCGGTAGCACGGATGTTCTTAGACCTGGGCCTGCGGCTATGAAACTTGCCAACTTCCTCGCGCAAAGGCTATCCTATCCAGGTTTTTATTCTCAGCAGTGTGTATGGGACTGACGAGTTGTTGTAAATTGTATCACCACGAAACCACGAGTTCAGTTATCTTGTGTACCCTGTGCCGTGTTTTTTCTTATGACGTCTTATAGTGTAGCTGCCTATCCTGTGCAATTATACATTCTTGTCGTGAGACATTGTCCTGCAAATGGATGCAGAGCGAGGAAGACGACCACACTGCTTCGGGATCGGCATATCCTTTCCTTTCCTGGATTTAGGGTTATGGTTTACATTCATGACGTGTATCCGTCTACTCGATTGCCAGTTGCGACCTAAACCTAAAAGCACAAATAAATTAAAACAACACATAATAAACTAATAACTCACTGCTATAGCTAGATGCGCCTTCATATTGGATAGATGGTGTTCTGGCTTCCAGGCTCATTTGCACCTGCGTTGAATAAAAAAAAAACCAAAATAAATACTAGAAAAATTCAAAAAATTCCATTTTTTTGGCATGGTAGATAATTTGGTGTGTGATGTCCCCTTTAAATTTCAAATCATTTGGACATCTGAGTAGCTCTTGCAAAAAAGACAAATTTAGGTCTGTTAAAAAGTGTACTGTTTATATACTGTTCTGACCCAATTTTATCTTTTTTTGTTGAGAGCTACTCAAATGTTCAAATGCTCTGAAATTTGAAGCACACCTCATGCACCAAATTATCTACCTTGCACAAAAAGTTTGGATTTTTTTTTATTTTCATGAATTGTTTATTGACCGGGAGCAGATGAGCCCGGGCTCAGAATTGGATATTGGTAGATAGTAGTACTACACAACCACATATACCAAATAAGCAACAAATTAGGAACTTCCAAACCGCCATAGTCATAAACCTCCTTGAGTGAAGTGGTAGATTGATGAAGAATCACTATACTCCTATTTCTTGTACACTTTTACCTTTTCCTCCTCATCTAAACCATCACACTGCGCATTATGTCTAATTATGGTACATACCTGATCGAACAAGATTGAGTCAGTTTTACTAAGATGTTAAAGCGGAAAATAGTTACAAGGTAACTATTAGGAAGAAATGATTTGATGAGGCAGTATGTCGTGCGTACGACATGATCTATGGGACCGGCAAAGGCCCCTTTGTGGTTCGACTGGTGAGGTGAACGTGCACAAAGAGCAGATCCTGCAATCAACACAGTGGTTTAACTAGGTTCGGGCCACTGTGAAGCGTAAAACCCTATTCCTGCTTTGTTGTATTGGATGTATGAGCACAAGTATAAGGAGCGCAACTTGCTGGCCAAGTTGTGCGGGAAGTACAGCTACGCATGCAATTGTGCAAAGTGTCAACCATTGTGAATGTAGCCATGGACCTACTTTTATAGGGAAAGGGGTCACCATAGTGGCAAAATAGTCTTTATATGACCTAAATAGTGGCTACAGTGTCAAATACCTAACTCTGACGGGTTAGGACAAACACATTAAATGCGCCGTGAGGTGTCACGCTGGTAATACTCCATGGCAAGAATTATCTCTCCTTCTGTGTCGTTCGCCCAACTACCTTGTATTTCCTTGACACATCTCCAGGACGGGTGTCATTAATGTTGTCTTCAGAGCGGCGGGCTGACACGTGCCCAGACAAAGCTCACCTAACTGTCTGCCCGCTCGACACCTATACGACTAGTGACAAACTGGTCGGTGAGGTGGAGCGGTGGCAAGGTAGTGGGGTCTTGCCGGGCCCAGAGCTTGCCGGGTCTTCACTAGCTTGCCGGCAACCCCAAGCTTGATCTTCTGTACTTCTGACCATTGGCTTGGATACCTTCTTTACAGCTTTGCCTACTAGTCTTGATCTTGTTCTTAGTTGCCCTTCGGCAAGCCCTGCCGTCGGGAAGGCTGCCACTGCATGTGCACAAGTTTGGGGGTACTAAAGTACCCCAACTTTAGTACACCGATACGAGCCCCTGGGCCTGGGCCACACACGCACGCGAGGCGTCATTGGGCTAGGCCCAAACAATGCACATGCACGTGTGGCAAAGGATAACTATCATAATCATCTCTTTAACCATGCCCCCCACGACGCGCATTAAATGCGAAACATGGGAGAGGTGGAACGAAACAACTGCAGCAGTAGTGCGCCTGAAAAGTGCATCCACGTCAGACAGTAAAGAGCCAGCCCCCGCGCCTTCCCCATAAAAAGGAATCTGTGGACGGCGCTGCTCATTTACCTCCCCTCCTTTCCAATCTAGCAGCCATCGTCTTCTTCCTTGCGCCCGAAACAGAGCACATCTCATCCTCCCATCGCTTCTACGCTCTTGCTCATCCTTAGCCCCCACTTCCGTAGCCGCCATGGCACCAATAGGGAGCAAGGACAAGACAGAAAAGGCCGTCGACCCGGATGCAGAGGCGAGGAAGAACACATTGGCAGAAGCGCGGGGGAATCACGTCGTCTTTGCCCTGATGCTCGACAAAAGTAGCTTGATAGAGCGACACACATACATGGGGGGAAGGAGACGAAAGCTCATACTGCCCCCCACATGCTCCCTGCATCTATCAAGGGCGGCAAAGATAAATTCCCCTTCCTCGCCACATATTTTTGTGGTGGGCTCTGCATAAATTGATGGGCATCTCCATAGCCCATCAATTTGCCTAGTTGATGTGAGACATTCTCCTTCTTTTTGTCTTCTCCACAACCACCATATTCCATTTCACCTATAGTGCTATATGTTGGGGAACGTAGTAATTTCAAAAAAATCCTACGATCACGCAAGATCTATGTAGGTGATGCATGGCAACGAGAGGGGAGAGTGTGTCCACGTACCCTCGTAGACCGAAAGCGAAAGCGTTAAGTAACGCGATTGATGTAGTTGAACGTCTTCGCGATCCAACCGATCAAGTACCGAATGCACGACACCTCCGCGATCTGCACACGTTCAGCTCGGTGACATCCCTCAAACTCTAGATCCAGCTGAGGACAAGGGAGAGTTCCGTCAGCACGACGGCATGGTGACGGTGATGATGAAGTTACCGGCGCAGGGCTTCGCCTAAGCACTACGACGATATGACCGAGGTGGAAATCTATGGAGGGGGGCACCACACATGGCTAAAGATCAACTAGTGTGTCTTTGGGGAGCCCCCCTCCCCCATATATAAAGGAGGGAGGGAGGAGGAGGTCGGCCAGGGGAGGAGGCACGCCATGGGGGGGGGGCAATCCTACTCCAAGTAGGAGTCGCCCCCCTTTCCTATTCCAACAAGGAGAAGGAGGAAGGAGGGGGAGGAGAGAAGGAAAGGGGGCCCGGCCCCCTAGTACAATTCGGTTTGGGCTAGGGGGGGGGCACACCTTGGCCTGCCTCCTCTCTTCCACTACTTGGCCCATGAGGCCCATTAACCCCCCGGGTGGTTCCGGTAACCCCCCGGTACTCCGGAAAATACCCGATACACCTCGGAACCATTCCGGTGTCTGAATATAGTCTTCCAATATACAGATCTTTATGTCTCGACCATTTCGAGACTCCTCGTCATGTTCATGATCTCATACGAGACTCCGGACAAACTTCGGTACATCAAATCACATAAACTCATAATACCAATCGTCATCGAACGTTAAGCGTGCGGACCCTATGGGTTCGAGAACTATGTAGACATGACGGAGACTCATCTCCGGTCAATAAACAATAGCGGAACCTGGATGCTCATATTGGCTCCTACATATTCTGCGAAGATCTTTATCAGTCAAACCGCATAACAACATATGTTGTTCCCTTTGTCATCGGTATGTTACTTGCCCGAGATTCGATCGTCGGTATCAACATACCTAATTCAATCTCGTTACCAGCAAGTCTCTTTACTCGTTGCGTAATACTTCATGCCGCAACTAACTCATTATTCACATTGCTTGCAAGGCTTATAGTGATGAGCATTACCGAGAGGGCCTAGAGATACCTCTCCGAAACACGGAGTGACAAATCCTAATCTAGATCTATGCCAACCCAACAAACACCTTCGGAGACACCTGTAGAGCACCTTTATGATCACCCTTTTAAGTTGTGACGTTTGGTAGCACACAAAGTGTTCCTCCGGTATTCGGGAGTTGCATAATCTCATAGTTTGAGGAACATGTATAAGTCATGAAGAAAGCAGCAGCAATGAAACTTTAACGATCATAATGCTAAGCCAACGGATGGTCCATGTCCATCACATCATTCTCCTAATGATGTGATCCCGTTTATCAAATGACAACACATGTCTATGGTTAGGAAACATAACCATCTTTGATTAGCGAGCTAGTCAAGTAGAGGCATACTAGGGACACTATGTTTTGTCTATGTATTCACACATGTACTAAGTTTCCAGTTAATACAATTCTAGCATGTATAATAAACATTTATCATGAAATAATGAAATAAATAATAACTTTATTATTGCCTCTAGGGCATATTTCCTTCAGTATCCCAATTGCACTAGAGTCAATAATCTAGTTCACATCACGATGTGATTTAACGCCAATAGTTCACATCTATATGTGATTAACACCCATAGTTCACATCGTCATGTGACCAACACCCAAAGGGTTTACTAGAGTCAATAATCTAGTTCACATCGCTATGTGATTAACACCCAAAGAGTACTAATGTATTATCATTTTTTGCTCATGTGAGAAGTTTAGTCAACGGGTCTGTCACATTCAGAGCCGTATGCATTTTGCAAATATTCTATGTCTACAATGCTATGCATGGAGCTACGTACTCTAGCTAATTCTCCCACTTTCAATATGTATCCAGATTTAGACTTAGAGTCATCTGGATCAGTGTAAAAGCTTGCATCGATGTAACCCTTTACGACGAACTCTTTATCACCCCCATAACCAAGAAACATTTCCTTAGTCCTCACTAAGGATAATTTTGACCACTATCCAGTGATCTACTCCTAGATCACTATTGTACCTCCTTGTCAAACTCATGGCAAGGTACACAATAGGTCTGATACACAGCATAGCATACTTTATAGAACCTATGACTGAAGCATAGGGAATGACTTTCATTCTCTTTCTATCTTTTGTCGTGGTCGGGCTTTGAGTCTTGCTCAATTTTACACCTTGTAATACAGACAAGAACTCCTTCTTTGACTGATCCATTTTGAACTCTTTCAAAAACTTGTCAAGGTATATACTCATTGAAAAATCTTATCAAGCATCTTGATCTATCTTTATAGATCTTGATGCCCAATATGTAAGAAGCTTCACCGAGGTCTTTCTTTGAAAAACTCTTATTCAAGTATCCCTTTATGCTATCTAGAAATTCTATATCATTTCCAATCAACAATATGTCATCCACATATAATATTAGAAATGCTACAGAGCTCCCACTCACTTTCTTGTAAGTACATGCTTCTCCAAAAATATGTATAAAACTATATGCTTTGATCACACTATCAAAGCGTTTATTCCAACTCCGAGAGGCTTGCACTAGTCCATAAATGTATCGCTGGAGCTTGCACACTTTGTTAGCACCTTTAGGATCGACAAAACTTTCTGGTTGCATCATATACAACTCTTCTTCCAGAAATCTATTCAGGAATGCAGTTTTGATATCCATCTGCCAGATTTCATAAAATATGGCAACTGCTAACATGATTCGGACGGGTTTAAGCATCGCTACAGTTGAGAAAATCTCATTGTAGTCAACACCTTGAACTTGTCGAAAATGTTTTGTGACAAGTCGAGCTTTGTAGATAGTAACACTACTATCAGCGTCTTCCTCTTCGAAGATCCATTTATTTTCTATGGCTTGCCGATCATCGGGCAAGTCCACCAAAGTCCACACTTTGTTCTCATACATGGATCCCATCTCAGATTTCATGGCCTCATGCCATTTCACAGAATCTGGGCTCATCATCGCTTCCTCATAGTTCGTAGGTTCATCATGGTCTAGTAACATGACTTCTAGAATAGGATTACCGTATCACTCTGGTGCAGACCATACTCTGGAAGACCTACGAGGTTCGGTAGTAACTTGATCTGAAGTTTCATGATCATCATCATTAGCTTCCTCACTAATTGGTGTAGGAGTCACTGGAACTGATTTCTGTGATGAACTACTTTCCAATTCGGGAGAAGGTACAATTACCTCATCAATTTCTACTTTCCTCCCACTCACTTATTTTGAGAGAAAACTCCTTCTCTAGATAGGATCCATTCTTAGCAACGAATATCTTGCCTTCAGATCTGTGATAGAAGGTGTACCCAACATTTTCTTTTGGGTATCTTATGAAGATACATTTCTCTGATTTGGGTTCGAGCTTATCAGGTTGAAGCTTTTTTCACATAAGCCTCGCAGCCCCAAACTTTAAGAAACGACAACTTTGGTTTCTTGCCAAACCACACTTCATAAGGTGTCGTCTCAACGGATTTCAATGGTGCCCTGTTTATAGTGAATGCAACTGTCTCTAATGCATAACCCCAAACTGATAGTGGTAAATTGGTAAGAGACATCATAGATTGCACCATATCCAATAAAGTACGGTTACGATGTTCGGACACACCATTATGATGTGGTGTTCCAGGTGGCGTGAGCTGTGAAACTATTCCACATTGTTTTAATGAAGGCCAAACTCGTAACTCAAATATTCACCTGTGCGATCAGATCGTAGAAACTTTATTTTCTTGTTACGATGATTCTCCACTTCACTCTGAAATTCTTTGAACTTTTCAAATGTTTCAGACTTGTGTTTCATCAAGCGGATATACCCATATCTTCTCAAATCATATGTGAAGGTCAGAAAATAATGATACTCGCCACGATCATCAACACTCATTGGACCACTTACATCAGTATCTATTATTTCCAATAAGTCAATAACTCGTTCCATTGTTCCGGAGAATAGAGTTTTAGTCATCTTGCCCATGAGGCATGGTTCGCAAGCACTAAGTGATTCATAATCAAGTGATTCCAAAAGCCCATCAACATGGAGTTTCTTCATGCGCTTCACACTGATATGACCCAAACGGTAGTGCCACAAATAAGTTGCACTATCATTATCAACTTTACTCATCAATATTATGAATATGTTGAAGGAAATATGCCCTAGAGGCAATAATAAAGTTATTATTTATTTCCTCATATCATGATAAATGTTTATTATTCATGCTAGAACTGTATTACCCGGAAACATAATACACGCATGATTACATAGACAAACATAGTGTCACTAGTATGCCTCTACTTGACTAGCTCATTGATCAAAGATGGTTGAGTTTCATAACCATGGATATGAGTTATCATTTGATCAGTGGGATCACATCATTAGAAGAATGATGTGATTGACTTGACCCATTTTCGTTAGCTTAGCACTTGATCATTTAGTATGTTGCTATTGCTTTCTTCATGACTTATACATGTTCCTATGACTATGAGATTATGTAACTCCCGATTACCGGAGGAACACTTTGTGTGCTACCAAACGTCACAACACAACTGGGTGATTATAAAGGTGCTCTATAGGTGTCTCCGAAGGTAATTGTTGAGTTGACGAATTTCAAGATTAGGATTTGTCACTCCGATTGTCGGGGAGGTATCTCTGGGCCCTCTTGGTAATGCACATCACTATAAGCCTTGCAAGCAATGTAGCTAATGAGTTAGTTACGGGATGATGCATTACATAACGAGTAAAGAGACTTGCCGGTAACGAGATTGAACTAGGTATTGAGATACCGACGATCAAATCTCGGGCAAGTAACATACCGATGACAAAGGGAACAACATATGTTGTTATGCGGTTTGACCGATAAAGATCTACGTAGAATATGTGGGAGCCAATATGAGCATCCAGGTTCCGCTATTGGTTATTGACTGGAGACGTGTCTCGGTCATGTCTACATAGTTCTCGAACCCGTAGGGTCCGCACACTTAAAGTTCGATGACGGTTATATTATGAGTTTATGTGTTTTGATGTACTGAAGGTAGTTTGGAGTCCCGGATGTGATTACGGACATGACGAGGAGTCTCGAAATGGTCGAGACATAAAGATCGATATATTGGACGACTATATTTGGACACCGTAATGGTTCCGGGTGACATTGGGACAATACCGGAGCACCAGGAGGTTATTGGAACCCCCGCAGTAGGTATATGGGCCTTAATGGGCTTTCGTGCAAAGGAGGGGAAAGGAGCAAGGGAGGGGGAGCGCCCCCCAAGCCCAATCCGAATTGGGAGGGGGGGGGGGCCGGCCCCTTCTTTCCTTCCTCCCTCCTTCCTCTTCCTTCCCTCTCCCTCTCCAAATAGGAAAAGGAGGAATCCTACTCCCGGTGGGAGTAGGACTCCCTCCTTTGGGCGCGCTTCCTCCTCCTGGCCGGTCCTCTCCTCCCCTCCTTTATATACGGAGGAGGAGGGCACCCCATAGACACAACAATTGATCCCTTGGATCTCTTAGCCGTGTGTGGTGCCCTCCTCCACGATAATCCACCTCGATAATATCAAAGCGGTGCTTAGGTGAAGCCCTGCGTCGGTAGAACATCATCATCGTCACCACGCCGTCGTGCTGACGGAACTCTCCCTCAAAGCTCGGCTGGATCAGAGTTCAAGGGACGTCATCGAGTTGAATGTGTGCAGAACTCGGAGGTGTCGTGCGTTTGGTACTTGATCGGTCGGATCGTGAAGACGTACAACTACATCAACCGCGTTGTGCTAACACTTCTGCTTTCGGTCTACGAGGGTACGTGGACACACTCTCCTCTCTCGCTGCTATGCATCACCATGATCTTGCGTGTGCGTAGGAATTTTTTTGAAATTACTACGTTCCCCAACAGTGGTATCAGAGCCTGGTTTTATGCGTAGATGTTATTGAAGGAAATAAGCCCTAGAGGCAATAATAAAGTTATTATTTATTTCCTCATATCATGATAAATGTTCATTATTCATGCTAGAATTGTATTAACCCGAAAACATGATACATGTGTGAATACATAGACAAACATATAGTCACTAGTATGCCTCTACTTGACTAGCTCATTGATCAAAGATGGTTATGTTTCCTAACCATAGACATGTGTTGTCATTTGATTAATGAGATCACATCATTAGGAGAATGATGTGATTGACATGACCCATCCCATTAGCTTAGCACTTGATCGTTTAGTATTCTGCTATTGCTTTCTTCATGACTTATACATGTTCCTGTAACTATGAGAATTATGCAACTCCCGTTTACCGGAGGAACACTTTGGGTACTACCAAATGTCACAACATAACTGGGTGATTATAAAGGAGTATTACAGGTGTCTCCGAAGGTACATGTTGAGTTGGTGTATTTCGAGATTAGGTTTTGTCACTCCGATTGTCGGAGAGGTATCTCTGGGCCCTCTCGGTAATACTCATCACTTAAGCCTTGCAAGCATTGTAACTAATGAGTTAGCTATGAGATGACGTATTACGGAACGAGTAAAGAGACTTGCCGGTAACGAGATTGAACTAGGTATTGGATACCAACGATCAAATCTCGGGCAAGTAACATACCGATGACAAAGGGAACAACGCATGTTGTTATGCGGTTTGACCGATAAAGATCTTCGTAGAATATGTAGGAACCAATATGGGCATCCAGGTCCCGCTATTGGTTATTGACCGAGAATGGTTTTAGGTCATGTCTACATAGTTCTTGAACCCGTAGGGTCCGCACGCTTAACGTTTCGATGACAGTTTTATTATGAGTTTATAGTTTTGATGTACCGAAGTTTGTTTGGAATCCCAGATGTGATCACGGACATGACGAGGAGTCTCGGAATGGTCGAGACATAAAGATTGATATATTGGAAGCCTATGTTTGGACATCGGAATAGTTCCGGGTGAAATCGGCATTTTACCGGAGTACCGGGAGGTTACCGGAACCCCCCGGGGGGTTAATGGGCCTACATGGGCCAAGAGGGAGAAGAGGGAAGGAGCGAGGAGGGGGCGCGCCTCCCCTCCTAGTCCGAATAGGACAAGGGAAGGGGCGCCCCTTTCCTTTCCTCTTCCTCCTCTTTCCCCTTCTCCTACTCCTACTTGGAAAGAGGGAGTCCTACTCCGGTGGGAGTAGGACTCCCCCCTGGCGTGCCCTCTGGGCGGCCGCCTCCTCCCCTGGCTCCTTTATATACGGGGGCGGGGGGCACCCCAAAGACACAAGTTGATCTACGGATCGTTCCTTAGCCGTGTGCGGTGCCCCCTTCCACCATATTCCACCTCGGTCATATCGTCGCGGAGTTTAGGCGAAGCCCTGCGCCGGTAGAACATCATCATCGTCACCACGCTGTCGTCTCGTGAGAACTCATCTCCGGAGCCTTTGCTGGATCGGAGGGTGGAGATCGCCATCGAGCTGAACGTGTCTTTGAACTCGGAGGCCCGTGACGCTCGGTGCTTGGATCGGTCGGATTGTGAAGACGACGACTACATCAACGCGTTGTGCTAACGCTTCGCTTCACGGTCTCACGAGGGTACATGGACGAACACTCTCCCTCTAGTTGCTATATCATCACCATGATCTTGCGTGTGCGTAGGAATTTTTTGAAATTACTACGTTCCCCAACAAAGGGTATCGAGCCTAGGTTTTATGCGTTGATGTTATATGCATGAGTAGAACACAAGTGAGTTGTGGGCGATACAAGTCATACCGCTTACCAAAGATGTCATACTTTGGTTGGCGGTATTGTGAGATGAAGCGGCCCGGACCGACATTACGCGTACGCTTACGCGAGACTGGTTTCACCGTTACGAGCACTCGTGCTTAAAGGTGGCTGGCAGGTGTCTGTCTCTCTCACTTATTTAGCTGAATCGAGTGTGGCTACGCCCGGTCCTTGCGAAGGCTAAAACAGCACTAACTTGACGAACTATCGTTGTGGTTTTTGATGCGTAGGTAAGAACGGTTCTTGCTAAGCCCGTAGCAGCCACGTAAAATTTGCAACAACAAAGTAGAGGATGTCTAACTTGTTTTTGCAGGGCATGTTGTGATGTGATATGGTCAAGACGTGATGCTATATTTTATTGTATGAGATGATCATGTTTTGTAACCGAAGTTATCGGCAATGGCAGGAGCCATATGGTTGTCGCTTTATTGTATGAAATGCAACGCCGGTAATTGCTTTACTTTATCACTAAGCGGTAGCGATAGTCGAGAAGCAATAGATGGCGAACGACAACGATGCTACGATGGAGATCAAGGTGTCGCTACCGGTGGCGATGGTGATCACGACGGTGCTTCGGAGATGGAGATCACAAGCACAAGATGATGATGGCCATATCATATCACTTATATTGATTGCATGTGATGTTTATCCTTTATGCATCTTATCTTGCTTTGATTGACGGTAGCATTTTAAGATGATCTCTCACTAATTATCAAGAAGTGTTCTCCCGAGTATGCACCGTTGCGAAAGTTCTTTGTCTTTGAGACACCACGTGATGATCGGGTGTGATAGGCTCTACGCTCAAATACAATGGGTGCAAAACAGTTGCACACGCGGAATACTCAGGTTGTACTTGACGAGCCTAGCATATACAGATATGGCCTCGGAACACTGAGACCGAAAGGTCGAGTGTGAATCATATAGTAGATATGATCAACATAGCGATGTTCACCATTGAAACTACTCCATCTCACGTGATGATCGGACATGGTTTAGTTGATTTGGATCACGTGATCACTTAGATGACTAGAGAGATGTCTGTCTAAGTGGGAGTTCTTAAGTAATATGATTAATTGAACTTAAATTTATCATGAACTTAGTACCTGATAGTATCTTGCTTGTCTATGTTTGTTTGTAGATAGATGGCTCGTGCTGTTGTTCCATTGAATTTTAATGCGTTCCTTGAGAAAGCAAAGTTGAAATATGATGGTAGCAATTACACGATCGGGTCCGTAACTCGAGGATTATCCTCATTGCTGCCACGTAAAAGTTACGTCTGGAAGCACCGCTAGGTGCCGAACTTCTTCTTGATGCAACCGACGGCGTTAAGAACGTCTGGCGAGCAAAGCTGATGACTACTCTATAGTTCGATGTGCCATGCTTTACGGCTTAGAACCGGCCTTCAACGACGTTTTGAATGTCATGGAGCATATGAGATGTTCCAGAGTTGAAGTTAATATTTCAAGCAAATGCCTAGATTGAGAGATATGAAGTCTCCAATAAGTTCTATAGCTGCAAGATGGAGGAGAATAGTTACGTCGGTGAACACATACTCAAAATGTCGGGTATAATAATCACTTGATTCAACCGGGAGTTAATCTTCACGATGATAGTGTTATTGATGTAATTCTCCAATCACGCCACCAAGCTACAAGAGCTTTGTGATGAACTATAATATGCAAGGGATGAACAAGACTATTCCCGAGCTCTTCACGATGCTGAAAGCATGGAGGTAGAAATCAAGAAGGAGCATCAAGTGTTGATGGTTAACAAGACCACTAGTTTCAAGAAGAAGGGCAAAGGGAAGAAGAAGGAACTTCAAAAGAACAGCAAGCAAGTTGCTGCTCAAGAGAAGAAACCAAAGTCTGGACCTAAGCACGAAATCGAGTGCTTCTCGCAAGCGATCGACTTCGAAGCGGAACTGCCCCAAGTATTTGGCGGATAAGAAGGATGGCAAAGTGAACAAAGGTATATGTGATATACATGTTATTGATGTGTACCTTACTAATGCTCGTAGTAGCACCTGGGTATTTCATACTACTGGTTCTGTTGCTAATATTTGCAACTCAAAACAGGGACTACGGATTAAGCGAAGATTAGCTAAGGACGAGGTGACGATGCGCGTGGGAAATGGTTCCAAAGTCGATGTGATCGCGGTCGGCACGCTACCTCTACATCTACCATCGGGATTAGTATTAGACCTAAATAATTGTTATTTGGTGCCAGCGTTGAGCATGAACATTATATCTGGATCTTGTTTGATGCGAGACGATTATTCATTTAAATCAGAGAATAATGGTTGTTCTATTTATATGAGTAATATCTTTTATGGTCATGCACCCTTGAAGAGTGGTCTATTTTTGTTGAATCTCGATAGTAGTGATACACATATTCATAGTGTTGAAACCAAAAGATGCAGAGTTGATAATGATAGTGCAACTTATTTGTGGCATTGCCGTTTAGGTCATATCAGTGTAAAGCGCATGAAGAAACTCCATACTGATGGGCTTTTGGAATCACTTGATTATGAATCACTTGGTACTTGCGAACCGTGCATTATGGGCAAGATGACTAAAACGCCGTTCTCCGGTACTATGGAGAGAGCAACAGATTTATTGGAAATCATACATACAGATGTATGTGGTCCAATGAATGTTGAGGCTCGTGGCAGATATCGTTATTTTCTCACCTTCACAGATGATCTAAGCAGATATGGGTATATCTACTTAATGAAACACAAGTCTGAAACATTTGAAAAGTTCAAAGAATTTCAGAGTGAAGTGGAAAATCATCATAACAAGAAAATAAAGTTTCTACGATCTGATCGTGGAGGAGAATATTTGAGTTACGAGTTTGGTCTACACTTGAAACAATGCGGGATAGTCTCGCAACTCACGCCACCTGGAACACCACAACGAAATGGTCCAAACGTCGTAATCGTACTTTACTTGATATGGTGCGATCTATGATGTCTCTTACTGATTTACCGCTATCGTTTTGGGGTTATGCTTTAGAGACGGCCGCATTCACGTTAAATAGGGCACCATCAAAATCCGTTGAAACGACACCTTATGAACTGTGGTTTGGCAAGAAACCAAAGTTGTCATTTCTTAAAGTTTGGGGCTGCGATACTTATGTGAAGAAACTACAACCAGATAAGCTTGAACCCAAATCGGAGAAATGTGTCTTCATAGGATACCCAAAGGAGACTATTGGGTACACCTTCTATCACAGATGTGAGGGCAAGATTTTCATTGCTAAATTCGGATCCTTTCTAGAGAAGGAGTTTCTCTCGAAAGAAGTGAGTGGGAGGAAAGTAGAACTTGATGAGATAACTGTATCTACTCCCTTATTGGAAAGTAGTTCATCACAAGAACCGGTTCCTGTGACAACTACACCAATCAGTGAGGAAACTAATGATATTGATCATGAAACTTCAGATCAAGTTTCTACCGAACCTCGTAGGTCTACCAAAGTAAGATCTGCACCAGAGTGGTACGGTAATCCTATTCTGGAAGTCATGTTACTTGACCATGATGAACCTACGAACTATGAGGAAGCGATGATGAGCCCAGATTCCGCAAAATGGCTAGAGGCCATGAAATCTGAGATGGGATCCATGTATGAAAACAAAGTATGGACTTTGGTTGACTTGCCCAATGATCGGCAAGCCATTGAGAACAAATGGATCTTTAAGAAGAAGACTGACGCTGATGGTAATGTAGCTGTTTATAAAGCTCGACTTGTTGCGAAAGGTTTTCGACAAGTTCAAGGGGTTGACTACGATGAGACTTTTCACCAGTAGCGATGCTTAAGTCTGTCCGAATCATGTTAGCTATTGCTGCATTTCATGATTATGAAATTTGGCAAATGGATGTCAAGACTGCATTCTTGAATGGATTTCTAGAAGAAGAGTTGTATATGATGCAGCCGGAAGGTTTTGTTGATCCAAAGGTGCTAACAAAGTGTGCAAGCTCCAGCGTTCCATTTATGGACTGGTGCAAGCATCTCGGAGTTGGAATAAACGCTTTGATAGTGTGATCAAAGCATATGGTTTTATACAGACTTTTGGAGAAGCCTGTATTTACAAGAAAGTGAGTGGGAGCTCTGTAGCATTTCTAGTTTTATATGTAGATGACATATTGTTAATTGGAAATGATATAGAATTTCTGGATAGCATAAAGGGATACTTGAATAAAAGTTTTTCAATGAAAGACCTCGGTGAAGCTGCTTATATATTGGGCATCAAGATCTATAGAGATAGATCAAGACGCTTAATAGGACTTTCACAAAGCACATACCTTGACAAAATTTTGAAAAGTTCAAAATGGATCAGCAAAGAAAGGATTCTTGCACGTGCTACAAGGTGTGAAGTTGAGTCGACTCAATGCCCGACCACAGCAGAAGATAGAGAGAAAATGAAAGATGTTCCTATGCTTCGCCATAGGCTCTATCATGTATGCAATGTGTGTACGCAGACCGACGTATGCTTAGCAATAAGCTTGGCAGAAGGTACCAAAGTAATCCAGAGTGGATCATCGACAGCGGTCAAGAACATCTGAAATACGAAAAGGACTAAGGATATGTTTCTCGATATGGAGGTGACAAAGAGCTAGTCGTAAAGGTTACGCCGATGTAAGCTTTGACACCGATCCGGACGATTCTAAATCGCAAACCGGATACGTGTTTATATTAAATGGTGGAGCTGTAAGTTGGTGTAGTTCTAAACAAAGCGTCGTGGCGGGATCTACATGTGAAGCAGAGTACATAGCTGCTTCTAAAGCAGCGAATGAAGGAGTCTGGATGAAGGAGTTCATTTCCGATCTAGGTGTCATACCTAGTGCATCGGGACCAATGAAGATCTTCTGTGACAATACTAGTGCAATTGCCTTGAGGAATCCAGATTTCACAAGAGGACCAAGCACATCAAGAGACGCTTCAATTCCATTCGGGACCAAGTCCAAGTGGGAGACATAGAGATTTGCAAGATACATACGGATCTGAATGTTGCGCACCGCTGACTAAACCTCTCTCACGAGCAAAACATGATCAGCACCAAGACTCCATGGGTGTTAGAATCATTACTATGTAATCTAGATTATTGACTCTAGTGCAAGTGGGAGACTGAAGGAAATATGCCCTAGAGGCAATAATAAAGTTATTATTTATTTCCTCATATCATGATAAATGTTTATTATTCATGCTAGAATTGTATTAACCGAAAACATGATACATGTGTGAATACATAGACAAACATATAGTCACTAGTATGCCTCTACTTGACTAGCTCATTGATCAAAGATGGTTATGTTTCCTAACCATAGACATGTGTTGTCATTTGATTAATGAGATCACATCATTAGGAGAATGATGTGATTGACATGACCCATCCGTTAGCTTAGCACTTGATCGCTTAGTATTCGCTATTGCTTTCTTCATGACTTATACATGTTCCTGTAACTATGAGAATTATGCAACTCCGTTTACGGAGGAACACTTTGGTACTACCAAACGTCACAACGAATCGGGTGATTATAAAGGAGTACTACAGGTGTCTCCGAAGGTACATGTTGAGTTGGCGTATTTTGAGATTAGGTTTTGTCACTCCGATTGTCGGAGAGGTATCTCTGGGCCCTCTCGGTAATACTCATCACTTAAGCCTTGCAAGCATTGTAACTAATGAGTTAGTTATGAGATGACGTATTATGGAACGAGTAAAGAGACTTGCCGGTAACGAGATTGAACTAGGTATTGGATACCGACGATCAAATCTCGGGCAAGTAACATACCGATGACAAAGGGAACAACGTATGTTGTTATGCGGTTTGACCGATAAAGATCTTCGTAGAATATGTAGGAACCAATATGGGCATCCAGGTCCCTCTATTGGTTATTGACCGAGAATGGTTTTAGGTCATGTCTACATAGTTCTCGAACCCGTAGGGTCCGCACGCTTAACGTTTCGATGACAGTTTTATTATGATTTTATAAGTTTTGATGTACCGAAGTTTGTTCGGAGTCCCAGATGTGATCATGGACATGACGAGGAGTCTCGGAATGGTTGAGACATAAAGATTGATATATTGGAAGCCTATGTTTGGACATCGGAATAGTTCCGGGTGAAATCGGCATTTTACCGAGTACCGGGAGGATACCGAAACCCCGGGGTTAATGGGCCTACATGGGCCAAGAGGAGAAGAGGGAAGGAGCCGAGGAGAGGGCGCGCCCTCCCCTCCTAGTCCGAATAGGACAAGGAAGGGAGCGGTCCCCTTTCCTTCCCTCTTCCTCCTCTTTCCCCTTCTCCTACTCCTACTTGGAAAGAGGAGTCCTACTCCGGTGGGAGTAGGACTCCCCCCTGGCGCGCCTCTAGACCGCCGCCTCCTCCCCTGGCTCCTTTATATACGAGGCGGGGGCACCCCAAAGACACAAGTTGATCTACGGATCGTTCCTTAGCCGTGTCGGTGCCCCTTCCACCATATTCCACCTCGGTCATATCGTCGCGGAGTTTAGGCGAAGCCTGCGCCGTAGAACATCATCATCGTCACCACACCGTCGTCTTGTGTAACTCATCTCCGGAGCCTTTGCTGGATTGGAGGGCCGGAGATCGTCATCGAGCTGAACGTGTTGAACTCGGAGGCCCGTGACGTTCGGTGCTTGGATCGGTCGGATCGTGAAGACGACGACTACATCAACCGCGTTGTGCTAACGCTTCGCCACGGTCTCACGAGGGTACATGGACGAACACTCTCCCCTCTCGTTGCTATATCATCACCATGATCTTGCGTGTGCGTAGGAAATTTTTTGAAATTACTACGTTCCCCAACAGTTATATGCACGAGTAGAACACAAGTGAGTTGTGGGCGATACAAGTCATACTGCTTACCAGCATGTCATACTTTGGTTCGGCGGTATTGTTGGATGAAGCGGCCGGACCGGCATTATCGTGACGCTTACGCGAGACCGCTTCTACCGACGAGCTTTGCACACGGTGGCTGGCGGGTGTCGGTTTCTCAACTTTAGTTGAACCGAGTGTGGCTACGCCCGGTCCTTGAGAAGGTTAAAACGGCACTAACTTGACGAACTATCATTGTGGTTTCGATGCGTAGGTAAGAACGGTTCTTGCTCAGCCTGTAGCAGCCACGTAAAACTTGCAACAACAAAGTAGAGGACGTCTAACTTGTTTTTGCAGGGCATGTTGTGATGTGATATGGTCAAGACATGATGCTATATTTTATTGTATGAGATGATCATGTTTTGTAACCGAGTTATCGGCAACTGGCGGGAGCCATATGGTTGTCGCTTTATTGTATGCAATGCAATCGCCCTGTAATTTCTTTACTTTATCACTAAGCGGTAGCGATAGCCATAGAAAGCAGTAGTTGGCAAGCCGACAATGATGCTACGATGGAGATCAAGGTGTCACACCGGTGACGATGATGATCATGACGGTGCTTCAGAGATGGAGATCACAAGCACAAGATGATGATGGCCATATCATATCACTTATATTGATTGCATGTGATGTTTATCTTTTATGCATCTTATCTTGCTTTGATTGACGGTAGCATTATAAGATGATCTCTCACTAAATTTCAAGATAAAAGTGTTCTCCCTGAGTATGCACCGTTGCCAAAGTTCGTCGTGCCCAGACACCACGTGATGATCGGGTGTGATAAGCTCTACGTCCATCTACAATGGGTGCAAGCCAGTTTTGCACACGCAGAATACTCAGGTTAAACTTGACGAGCCTAGCATATGCAGATATGGCCTCGGAACACTGAGACCGAAAGGTCGAGCGTGAATCATATAGTAGATATGATCAACATAGTGATGTTCACCATTGAAAACTACTCCATTTCACGTGATGATCGGTTATGGTTTAGTTGATTTGGATCACGTGATCACTTAGATGATAAGAGAGATGTCTATCTAAGTGGGAGTTCTTAAGTAATATGATTAATTGAACTTCAATTTATCATGAATTTAGTACCTGATAGTATTTTGCTTGTCTATGTTTGTTGTAGATAGATGGCCCGTGCTGTTGTTCCGTTAAATTTTAATGCGTTCCTTGAGAAAGCAAAGTTGAAAGATGATGGTAGCAATTACACGGACTGGGTCCGTAACTTGAGGATTATCCTCATTATCGCACGTAAGAAATACGTCCTAGAAGCACTGCTGGGTGCTAGGCCTCATCGGATGCAACCGGCGACGTTAAGAACGTCTCGCGAGCAAAGTGATGACTACTCGATAGTTCAATGTGCCATGCTTTACGGCTTAGAACCGGGACTTCAACGATGTTTTGAATGTCATGGAGCATATGAGATGTTCCAGAGTTGAAGTTAATATTTCAAGCAAATGCCGGATTGAGAGATATGAAATCTCCAATAAGTTCTATAGCTGCAAGATGGAGGAGAATAGTTCGTCGGTGAACATATACTCAAAATGTCCGGGTATAACAATCACTTGATTCAACCGGGAGTTAATCTTCCCGATGATAGTGTCATTGACTGAATTCTTCAATCACTGCCACCAAGCTACAAGAGCTTCGTGATGAACTACAATATGCAGGGGATGAACAAGACAATTCCTGAGCTCTTCGCAATGCTAAAGGCTGCGGAGGTAGAAATCAAGAAGGAGCATCAAGTGTTGATGGTTAATAAGACCACCAGTTTCAAGAAAAAGGGCAAAGGGAAGAAGAAGGGGGACTTCAAAAAGAACAACAAACAAGTTGCTGCTCAAGAGAAGAAACCCAAGTCTGGACCTAAGCCTGAGACTAAGTGCTTCTACTGCAAGCAGACTGGTCATTGGAAGCGGAACTGCCCCAAGTATATGGCGGATAAGAAGGATGGCAAGGTGAACAAAGGTATATGTGATATACATGTTACCTTACCAGAGCTCACAATAGCACCTGGGTATTTGATACTGGTTCTGTTGCTAATATTTGGAACTCGAAACAGGGACTACAGATTAAGCAAACACTGGCTAAGGACAAGGTGACGTTGCACGTGGGAAATGGTTCCAAAGTTGATGTGATCGCCGTCGGCACGCTACCTCTACATCTACCTTCGGGATTAGTTTTAGACCTAAATAATTTTTATTTTGCGCCAGCGTTGAGCATGAACATTATATCTGGATCTTGTTTGATGCGAGACGGTTATTCATTTAAATCTGAGAATAATGGTTGTTCTATTTATATGAGTAATATCTTTTATGGTCATGCACCCTTGAAGAGTGGTCTATTTTTGATGAATCTCGATAGTAGTGATACACATAATCATAATGTTGAAGCCAAAAGATGCAGAGTTGATAATGATAGTGCAACTTATTTGTGGCACTGCCGTTTGGGTCATATTGGTGTAAAGCGCATGAAGAAACTCCGTACTGATGGACTTTTGGAATCACTTGATTATGAATCACTTGGTACTTGTGAATCATGCCTCATGGGCAAGATGACTAAAACGTCGTTCTCCGGAACTATGAAGCGAGCAACTGATTTGTTGGAGATCATACATACTGATGTATGTGGTCCAATGAATGTTGAGGCTCGCGGCGAGTATCATTATTTTCTCACCTTCACAGATGATTTGAGCAGATATGGGTATATCTACTTAATGAAACATAAGTCTGAAACATTTGAAAAGTTCAAAGAATTTCAGAGTGAAGTGGAAAATCATCGTAACAAGAAAATAAAGTTTCTTTGATCTGATCATGGAGGAGAATATTTGAGTTATGAGTTTGGTCTACATTTGAAGCCACCTGGAACACCACAACATAATGGTGTGTCCGAATGTCGTAATCGTACTTTACTAGATATGGTGCAATCTATGATGTCTCTTACTGATTTACTGCTATCATTTTGGGGTTATGCTTTAGAGACGGCTGCATTCACGTTAAATAGGGCACCATCAAAATCCGTTGAGACGATGCCTTATGAACTGTGGTTTGGCAAGAAACCAAAGTTGTCGTTTCTTAATGTTTGGGGCTGCGATGCTTATGTGCAAAAGCTTCAACCTGATAAGCTCGAACCCAAATCGAAGAAATGTGTCTTCATAGGATACCAAAAGGAAAGTGTTGGGTACACCTTCTATCACAGATCCGAAGGCAAGACATTCGTTGCCAAGAATGGATCCTTTCTAGAGAAGGAGTTTTTCTCGAAAGAAGTGAGTGGGAGGAAAGTAGAACTTGATGAGGTAACTGTACCTGCTCCCTTATTAGAAAATAGTTCATCACAGAAACCGGTTCCTGTGACGACTACACCAATTAGTGAGGAAGCTAATGATATTGATCATGAAACCTCAGATCAAGTTACTACCAAACCTCATAGGTCAACCAGAGTAAGATCCGCACCAGAGTGGTATGGTAATCCTATTCTGGAGGTCATGTTACTTGACCATGGTGAACCTACGAACTATGAGGAAGCAATGATGAGTCCAGATTCCACAAAAGGGCTTGAGGCCATGAAATCTGAGATGGGATCCATGTATGAGAAAGAAGTATGGACTTTGGTTGACTTGCCCGATGATCGGCAAGCCATCGAGAATAAATGGATCTTCAAGAAGAAGACTGACGCTGATGGTAATGTTACTATCTACAAAACTCGACTTGTTGCGAAAGGTTTTCGACAAGTTCAAGGGGTTGATTACGATGAGACTTTCTCACCTGTAGCGATGCTTAAGTCTGTGCGAATCATATTAGCAATTGCCGCATTTTATGATTATGAAATTTGGAAAATGGAAGTCAAAACTGCATTCCTGAATGGATTTCTGGAGGAAGAGTTGTATATGATGCAACCAGAAGGTTTTGTCTTCCATTTGTAAAAGGAGGAGGTGGACCGTGCCGAGCAAGGCCTACCGCCCCTCTTCGATAAATACGGTGACAAGCAGACCAGGAACTTTGTCAGGGCCCGGTACAAGAAGGACCCGAAAACAAAGGAGCTTACCACGGATCCGAAGACCAGGCAGCTTGAGCTTGTTCTGGTAAGGAATACGCCCCCGCGTAATTAGCTCCATATGGTTGCATTCTAATTAATGAAGCCAAATTTCTAAATGGTTCACATTCCTTCCACAGGCGACTGAAAGCAGTAGCGCGGGGTCGACTAAGAGCAACCCTTGGGACACCACTCTAAATAGGGAGTTGAATGTAATGAAGAAGAAGGATAAGCTCAGTAAGCCGATGTCAGCTGGTCGTGTGGCTGGCAAAGGCTTGTCGACAAAATGGGGGTCATACTATACCGCTGGTGTGCGGAAGGAGAAAAAGACCAGCTTGGAAAGCCAGGCGCGAGAGGTTCAAGAACTCAAGGCACAGGTGGCGCGGATTCCGGAGATTGTCCAAGAGCAAGTGGAACAACGACTCGGAGCGACGATCACCGCCATTGTGCCTACCTTGATCTCGGGGTTGAGTGCGCGGATTGCGGGCGGCCAACAGGGGCCGCCCCCGATTCCTAGCTTCACGGCCAGCAACTCGCATAATGCAATGGCGGGGCCATTGGTGCCTCCGGCGGAGGCGGCATTGGTGTCTCCGACGCCGGCACGGGAGCTTAATGCATCCGGGTGTACACCGGCCGGCACCTCTGCAGCAAGCGGCCCCTCCGTCAACTGCACGCCCGCCGTTGGCGGTGCGTCGACATTAGCCGAGCTCGACGCCATCATCACGGTAACTAATTAAGCCTCTCTCGCCGAGGACTTCATCTCCTTGCCTTTGATCGGGCATCCTCGACACCCTACATGTTTTCGCAGGCGCCGCCGACGTTCGTGCACTCTCCTCCACTTCGTGAACAACGAGTTGGTCGATGTCGCCAAGGGCAAAATCGTTCAACCGGCAACCCTTGTTCCACGGTACCCAGATGCCACCCAACTTGTTTAGGGTTCAACTGGTTCGGTGCTGCCAGCTGCGACGACTTGTTACCTCCGATTTGACCCGTCGGGCCGACGATGATGACGTGATGACCCTCGGCGCTGCTGAGCTGGCCCTGCTTTGGCGAAGAGCGATTTGTTTGGGGCGGGGACACCACTCCAAAGACAACACCGCCCGGTCGTCTTTGGCGCCAAGTCGATCCCATGGCAAGACCGCCGCAACGGTGCCGGACATCCCTATGCCATGGATCCAAACATGCATATGGCACAGGATCGAACGGCAGCGGCGACAACGATGATACATTTGGCAACGTCGATCAATTACTTTGCCGATCATGGGTGCGATGGCGACTTCATGGGGCCTCCTTCTCAACAACCAAACCCAACAAAAGACGTGTGCGATCTAGCTGGTACCGCGGAGAAGCCAAGTTGCAACAGCGCCGTCTGGCGTTCAGCTCTCGAGAGACGCCCCACTGCCGACTTCACCGAGCCTCAGATAGGCGAGGTGCGAAATATTATCAGCCCCAACACACTCAAGAAGGTGGTCTGTGAGCAGAACTCGGTCCCATTACAGGAGAAGAAGAAGGCACACAAAAGAAAGACTAAGAAGGGTGCGAGCCAGCCGGCACCGAGTACGATCCGTGCTCAGGACGGGCCACCTTCACCGCAGGACATCTCGAGGAGGGTGCATGTGGCGGGTAGGGCGATGCTACCGACAAATATGCTCAATGCTGCAACCGGTGTTATGCGGAGTCTGCATGACAGTGTTCTTTCTTTGGAGAAGCGGCGTCTCAGAGAGAAGGATGTGGCATACCCGGTTTTCGCGGCCAAGGTGCCAGAGGGCAAGGGCTTTGTGGATAACTCCATCGGGCGTATGATCGTCCTGCGTTTTGATGACATCCACGCTATGTTGAACCTTCATCCGCTGCACTACACCTTCGTTCGGCTATTTTCGCTGAGTATGGAGATGCGGATCATTCGCGACGAGACCCGGACATCGTGATAGTCGACCCCTTCTACATGCGTGCCAAGATCTTGGGCAGCGCTGGGACCGCAAGTCACGAGTTCTTACCAAGGCGTCATTACGGCAAACCAAGATAAGGATAACTTCCTCGTGCCTTACTTTCCCGAGTAAGTCCTCCCTCAACCGCCCGTAACATATGAATTCTTACATTTCGATCGTTTTCTTTTAACATTCCGTGTTTTCTGCAGTGACACATGTTGCACGCTCATCCTCCTATGCCCCAAATATTCCATGGCCACGTATTTCGACCCGGACCGTCAGTCGAACGTAGACTACACAAATGTCAAGAAGGTTCTTGATGATGCTCTCCCCGGCTACACCAAATCTGGAGGCACCTTCACCAAGCCTATTCGTAAGTACGGCAAGCACGTGTTCTCCCACAATACGACGTTCTGCTACGTCAAGCAGCCGCCTGGCGGTCAGAAGGGTGCCTACTACGCCATCCATCACATGCCGGCGATCGTACGGGACCATCATCAACTTCTGCTACCGAGTAAACTCAAAGATTGGGCAAAGAGCGTGTCGGCAATCCAGGACGCGGACCTCCGACAAGAATTCTTTCGCATCCAGTCGGAGTTTGCGGAAATCATCCATCAAGATGTCCTTCGTACCTCGGGGCAGTTCTACCTCAACAATCAACCGTCCAACAGTGACATCGACACAATGCTACAAATGCAGGCTGACAACGACCGTTATTTCATGACTCCCACGATAGACGGCGGCTTCATCCACGCTCCGGTCCCTTTAGTCGAGTCGAAAGCGGTGATCTCTGTGTCTAGTTCGAAACATCGATTGGCTCATGTTGTAATTAAACTTTAATGAACTTGTAGTATGTCTCTTTGGTTTCGAGAGTCGCTCAACTTAGATGTAATCGATGCTATTAATGTCTTGCTTTTCTCTTCCGATCGTTCATTTGCATACTTATATATTGCTTATGTATTGTCGTGAATTGGTACTAACGTTTCGTTTGGCTAGTGCATAGTGATACCGACGTATGTCGTGTACAAGGGTAAGGTTCCCGGAGTCTACGATGGTGGGAGGAGTGTCGAGACAGGTTCACCGATTCAGCGGTATGATTACAAAGGGTACACCACTAGGGCCGAGGCGAATCTAGATACGCCCGCTATCTAGCGGGAGAGGGAGGAGCGTTGGAGGAACCGGATGAAGACGAAGTTTCATCGTGATGATGCTCATCGTGATGACCGCAGCTCTTCTATGTGATGGTAGTTTAGATGATCGATATCGACTTGTAATGTGAAGACAAACTCGCTACTCGCGGTCTCGAGACTTGTAATATAATGTTCTATCTTTGTTCGGTCTTTTCAATTCGGAGACTAATATGATGAATTGTATTCGGAGACTAATATGATGAATTGTATTCAAAGACTAATCTTCTATTGTATTCGATGAATCTGTTGTTGATGTGTGCTGTCTATATTTTGTCAAATTATACATTTTGTAACCTGTGCAAAAACAGAAAATAAAAATAAAAAACCTAATATTCATACTAATGGCGCATCACATGAAAGGCGCCATTAGTATGACAAAGCATACTAATGGCGCATCACGGGACAAAGGCGCCATTAGTATGCATGATTACTAATGGCGATCCGTTGTAGTGCGCCATTAGTATGCCAAAGCACTGGTATACATGGCCCCGGGAGGCATACTAATGGCGCACCGTGGCCTATACCAATGGCGCACCAGTGGTGCGCCATTAGTATACCAGATACTAATGGCGCACCAGTGATGCGCCATTAGTAAAAATTACCAATGGCGTGCTAGTAATGGCGCACCAGTGATGCGCCATTAATCGCCAAATTAGGTGCGCCATTAGTAGCAGTTTTTCTAGTAGTGTACGTTGTTCCCTTTGTCATCGATATGTTACTTGCCCAAGATTCGATCGTCGGTATCAACATAACTAGTTTAATCTCATTACCGGGAAGTCTATTTACTCATTCCGTAATACTTCATCCCACAACTAACTCATTAGTCACATTGCTTGAATAGTGATGAGAATTACCGAGAGGGCCCAGAGATACCTCTTCGAAACACGGAGTGACAAATCCTAATCTCGATCTATGCCAACCCAACAAACACCTTCGGAGACACCTGTAGAGCACCTTTATAATCACCCTTTTACGTTGTGATGTTTGGTAGCACACAAAGTGTTCCTTGGGTATTCGGGAGTTGCATAATCTCATAGTCTGAGGAACATGTATAAGTCATGAAGAAAGCAGTAGCAATGAAACTGTAATGATCATAATGCTAAGCTAACGGATGGGTCATGTCCATCACATCATTCTCCTAATGATGTGATCATGTTTATCAAATGAAAACACATGTCTATGGTTAGGAAACATAACCATCTTTGATTAGCGAGCTAGTCAAGTAGAGGCATACTAGGGACACTATGTTTTGTCTATGTATTCGCACATGTACTAAGTTTTCGGTTAATACAATTCTAGCATGAATAATAAACATTTATCATGAAATAAATAATAACTTTACTATTTCCTCGAGGGCATATTTCCTTCACTATATCCATGGCTCACACTCATGTATTGCGTGAAAGTTGAAAAAGTTTGAGAACATAATAGTATGAAACAATTGCTTTGCTAACACCGGGGTTGTGCATGATAAAATACTTTGTGTGATGAAGATGGAGCATAGCTAGACTATATGATTTTGTAGGGATAACTTTCTTTGGCCATGCTCTTTTGAGAAGACACGATTGCTTTATTAGTATTCATGTCAAAGAAGATTGCATTGATAAATGTGTCAGGTAGCATTCCACATCAAAAATTCTTTTTTTATCATTTACCTACTCGAGGATGAGTAGGAATTAAGCTTGGGAATGCTTGATACGTCTCCAACGTATCTATAATTTTTTATTGTTCCATGCTATTATATTATCTATTTTGGTTGTTTTATTTGCACTAATATGCTATTTTATATTATTTTTGGGACTAATCTATTAACCTAGAGCCCGGTGCCAGTTTCTGTTTTTTCTTTGCTTTTGAGTTTTACAGAAAAGGAATATCAAACAGAGTCCAAACGGAATAAAACTTTGGCGACGATTTTTCTTGGACCAGAAGACACCCAGAAGACTTGGGGAGAGGGCTAGAAGAGTCCCGAGGACTCGACAAGCCATCAGGGTGCGCCCTAAGGGGTGTCTCCCTAGCTTGTGGGCCCCTCGGGAGTCCACCGACCTCCATCTCAGATCTATAAATCCTAAAATATTCCCAAACCACTAGAAGCGTCCACCAAAATACTTTTCCGCCGCCGCAACCTTCTGTTCCCATGAGATCCCATCTTGGGGCCTTTTCCAACACTGTGCTGGAGGGGGATTCGATCATGGAGGGCTTCTATATCAACCCTATTGCCCTTCCGATGAAGAGTGAGTAGTTTACCACAGACCTATGGGTCCATAGCTAGTAGCTAGATGGTTTCTTCTCTCTCTCTTTGATATTTAATACAATGTTCTCCTCGATGTTCTTGGAGTTCTATCCGATGTAATATTCTTTTGCGGTGTGTTTGTCGAGATCCGATGAATTGTGGATTTATGACCAGGTTATCTATGAATATTATTTGAGTCTTTTCTGAACTCTTTTATGCATGATTAAATATCTTTGTATTTCTCTTCAAATTATCGGTTTGATTTGGCCAACTAAATTAGTTTTTCTTGCAATGGGAGATGTGCTTACTTTTGGGTTCAATCTTGTGGTTTTCTTAACCAATGAGAGTAGGGGTAGCGAGGCACGTATTGTATTGTTGCCATGAAGGATAAAAAGATCGGATTTACATCATATTGCTTGAGTTTGTCCCTCTACATCATGTTATCTAAGTTAAAGCGTTACCCGTTCTTATGAACTTAATACTCTAGATGCATGTTGGATAGCGGTCGATGTGTGGAGTAATAGTAGTAAATGCAGAATTGTTTCGGTCTACTTGACACGGATGTGATGCCTATATTTATAATCATTGCCTTGGATATCGTCATAACTTTACGCTTTTCTATCAATTGCTCGACAGTAATTTGTTCACCCACCATATGTTTTCTTTCAAGAGAGAAGCCTCTAGTGAAACCTATGGCCCCCGGATCTATTTTCCATCATATTTTCAGATCTGTAAACCAAAAAATCCAAAAATACCTTGCTGCAATTTATTTGTTTATTACTTTTCTTTACGTTTTAGTAATATTTTATATCTATCTCTATCAGGTCTCATCCTTGCAAGTGACCGTGAAGGGTTTGACAACCCCTTTATCTCGTTGGGTGCAAGTGTTCGATTGTTTGTGCAGGTGCATAGATTGGAGACTTGCTTGTACCTCCTACTGAATTGATATTTTGGTTCTCAACTAAGGGAAATACTTATCTCTACTTTGCTGCATCACACTTTCGTCTTCAAGGGAAAAATCAACGCATGCTCAAGAAGTAGCAATGTGCCAACTCTAATTTTCAAAATGAATTTCCATTTTGTGTGCCCGGACCGCTCATGAAGCGGCAGAGTTGGCCAATATTTTGCATGCTAGGTACTTTATTCTCACGATGAATGTTTATTCACTTGTCATTGCACGAGAGTGCGGCAGGTAATAGGGATGCTCAGTCCCGAAATGAAAAAATACTATGATAATAAATTCCTTGGAAAGTGTTGGTATGGAAGGCTGATTGCTTGTATCTACGTTGGTATTTCCCCAAAGAGGAGAGGATGATATAGCACAGCAATGGTAAGTATTTCTCTCGGTTATGAAACCAAGGTTATCAATCCAGTAGGAGAACTAAGCAACACTATGTAAACAACACCTGCACACAAATAAAAAAACTTGCAACCCAACGCGTAAGAGGGGTTGTCAATTCCTCCTCGGTATTGAGATAAATTAAATTGTATGAGATTGGACAAATAGATATAGCAAAAATACAAAATAAAAATAAGTAGAGAAAAAGTGCAGGACATTTTTGGATTAATAGATCTAAAAATAATATGATAGGAAATAGATCCCGGGGCCGTAGACTTCACTAGAGGCTTCTCTCGAGAAAATATCATACGGTGGGTAAACAAATTACTGTTGGGCAATTGATAGAAGAGCAAATAATTATGATGATATCAAAGGCAATGATCATGTATATAAGCATCACATTCAAGATTAGTAGACCGACTCCTGCCTGCATCTATTATTCGTGAAACATCGGCCATTAGGGGTTCCACCCCGCATCAACATTGTTTTGCAACAAATTCAGTTCAGAGAGTGTGCCCATTAGCCACCGTTCAACTTTAGTTCTTTTAGTAGGTATCAAAGGGCATAAAACATTTAGGGGGTGTTTGGTTCGCGGGCAACGTTGGCTTAGCTGAGGATATCCCTAACCATGTGGTTGGATCAGTTTTTGTCATTTAGTTGTGAGCGATTGGGTGAGTTGGATAACCACTTTTTATTGTTTGGTTGAAAGGATGAAAGGTGGCGAGAGGTAGTCACTTTTGTGTTTTGAGGATGAAGAGTGGATGATTATTGTAGTGCCCGCTTTGGCTGAGGTGGTCACATTACCTCCCCCCCTATGGATTGTAATATGTCAAGTTTAATAAAAATAAATCTATTTTGAAATTTAGAACTAAACTTTAAAGTCTGTTTTTATTGTTGCCCATCTAAATGCAAAATTGAAACAAAAAATATATTACATGAATCATGCTCTGTGTCCATACAGATAGTATACAGAGTCCAATGCACGAGTGGTATCGCCGACAAATTGGCCACCCCTAAGAGCATCTATAGCCATGGATAGCAAATCCAACCTCTCAAACGCTCGTGGATGCGACCTGGCGCGTCCGCGGATAGTTACTGGTAAAGCATCAAATTTGCTCCTTTGCATCTGAGTCTCTCACATTTCATCCCCTAGATCCAAATAAACTATGCAAAAGAAATCCTATGTACTACGTACTACCCTAGCTATGCTTCGGCATCGGAGATGTCCACAATGTCGGTGCCGGACGACGGGTAGATGTGCGTGTGGGAGGACTCCGACTCCTCGTCCTCATCCGTAGACGCGAGCATCTCGTCGAAGACTGCAGCATGCTTTGTCTCCACCTCTTGCAGACGGCGGCGGTTGGCCTCTGCCTCCAATTCCGACCGGAGGGAATCGAGGATCGCCTGCTACTCCGCCTGCAGATCCGCGTCCTCGGCATCCCCCTCATCCTCCTCCGGCTCCTGCTCCTCCTCATCCTCCTCCCTCATCCTTCTTCTCAACCTCCTCCTCCTCCTCCTCCGCCTCCGCCTCCTCCTCCTCCTCCTCCGGATCCACCGCGTCTGAAGGTAGCCCCATGGGATCTGGGCTACGTGGCTTGCGAGGATCTGCTCAAGGAGCTGCATCCGGCGCTCCGACATTAGATATGGGTTGCTCCTTACCTAGCGGCGTGAGGGCATGGCTACTAGTGGTGGCGGACGACGAGCGGAAAGTGGCGGCGGCCGACGAGAGGGGGGAAACATGGACGGGTAGGGTTTTTGTGCCGGCGGTCGGCTTAAATAGCAGGGCTAGGGACTATGCGGCCCGCCAGAGCGGCGCCATTGGTCCGACGGAGGAGACGACCTTCGGACCGCTGGGTATCGAAGTGTTTTCCTGTGAGACCCTATCGTTGGTCCGCCGAGGCGGACGCGCCCGGGCGCAGTGGCGGAGACAAGCCTATGGCAACTAGGGCTATAGCCCTAGGCATAGTACTAAGATTCCTTGTAATCCCTTTCTACAAAGTACTGAAAATTTGAAGAATTTGGTGTTCAAGCTTGCTCAGCCCTAGGTGTAACTCGCTGCTAGCTTCGCCACTGCCCGGGCGCCCCCATATTCGCCATATTTTAGCTGGATATGAGGGGTGCCGGTCTGCCCTGACGTTTACGGGCCATTTAAGGAGTCCGTCTGGGTCGTATTTTTGTGACCGGTCATTGACCAGGTTATCCCCGGACGTTTGAGGCGGGTTTTAGGGCGCCCGGCTGTAGATGCCTTAACCACTGAAGGATAGGCAGTGAACCAAACGCCTCTTTATTTGCCAGGCTTCTTGTAATGAAAGTGGCAGTAGTACGACGAGTTTGTATCAGGATAATTCCGGTACTACTGCATGTGACACTGCTGCTACCTTTGCAAGAGAGGCCAGGAGGAAACTCTTTACACGGTATGGGTGGTACTGAGGTGCCGACGTATTTGAGTTGTTCATGTTCAAATTTATTTATAAATTTTTGCCACGTTCCAGAGCGCTTTATCTCTTCTACTACTATGTATAGTTCATAAACCAATTATTAGTGCGTTGTCCAATGGCGTATCTATGAAGAAAAGTCTAGATACATTAGGTGTGGCCCCTCCCTGCTGCCTTAATAGCATCATCCTCTTGTAACAAGAAAAAAGGAGGAGTGTCACCATCTGATAGTCTCCAAACGGACACACACACTCCCATACACGCAAGCTAGAAATCGTCACGTTCAAAATGCTCCCGATCCGTCTCCAAAGAAATAACCACCCCTTTAGGCCCCGCGTCTCTTCTAGGGGGGGTGATTTGGACGGAACCCTAGCGCAGCCGCCACTCCTTCCCCCTCCGATCCCGCTCTCCCCCTGCCACCGAAGGACTCCTCCGGTCAAAGGCCTCGAGGTTGACGGCGGTAGCGGGTCCTCGTCCTTCTCGCATGACTGATGGCGGCGGGGGCCCTATCTTTCTCGCATTGCTGGATCTCTGGCCAAGATTCATGGCGGCCCTGGACGGCGTGGTTCGTCCGGCGGAGATGGGCGCCGGGGCGACGGTCTTGGATTTCTTCGGCGAGCTCGACTACCGCTGTGGGCGCAAGGGCGGCACGACGACTGGTTCGGGGGGCTCGGTGTGGCTCAGCTATTCATCTCCGCATGGTGCGGGTGGTGGCGGCGGTGCCCGCTGATATCTCCGACCTGCAGTTGGGAATTGGCGGGTGGTGCGGTCATCGGGTTCTTTTTCCTCAAGATGGTGCTCTGCCGGTTGCCGGCCCTCATGGATCTGGCCGTTGACGAGTTTCGGAATGCTCTGCTGGAGACCTCCATCGGGTGCTTGACACCTGTAGATTGCTGGACCGGATGGGATTCGATCGTGTGCGCCCCCATTTCAGCCCGAGTGGTTTCAAGAGAGTGTGGCGTGAAGCTTCGGTGCGCATTGAAAATATGGTACACGTCGGAATTTCGATTTCCATGGTGAAGACAGCGCCGGAGAACGTCATGGTGGCTAAGGTCTGCGGCCTTGTAATGGCGGATCGAATCTTCGTGGCGATGAGTACTTTGCTTGATGATTCATGACTCATAGCAGCGGCATCGGCAAGTGGGGGCGATAGCATAGGCGGAGTATAGAGCCTTAGCTTTCAGGGTGAAAACCTAAGGTCTGACCTTAATTGGTTATGTGTGGCAGTGACCTTGTTGAAGGCATTGTTTGTAGAGCGCGGATCTTCTCCAGGGTGAAAACCTAAGATCTATGATAGGACGATGAGGATGCTTGTGCACTGTTTCCTTCTGGGAGACGTCGCTTTTGGAGAATTTGGACTTCAAGTGTTGTCCAGGTGGTGGTTTATGCTGCAGCTACGAGGAATTGATCATTGTAGCGGGATTTTTTTTTCTTCTTCTTTTTGTTTTTTGGCTGTATGCATTCGTAATGTCTTTACAACATTGCGTAGTTGCCGAGGCTGGGTATAATTAGTATCTCTGTGATATTAATATATTTTCTTGGTAAAAAAAAAAGAAGTAACTACCCGATCCTTGCATGCATTTACTTGTAACCAAATCTACTGAACTATGAGTGCACTTCCAATCAACTCCCAGAATGATACCATAGCCCTTTAGCTGCAATAATCTGAAGTCAAATATCAGGGACTCCCCTTGAATGTCGTTAGGGCATTGTTTTTTTACAAAATTCGGTGCAAAGAGTGCCCCCATTAACCACCATACAACTTTAGTTCTTTTAGTCTGTGTCAAAAGGCATAAAGCTTAGTTACCATGCTTCGTGTAAAGGAAGTGGCAGCACAACAAGTGTTGTAGCAGCGTAATTCTCTTTTTTTTTCTCAAAAAGAGTAACGGGGCAATTCTACTACTACTGCATGAGACACCGTGTGGCTATGGTTGAAAGAGAGGCCATGAGAAGGAGAAAACTCTTACACGGTATGGCTGGTACGGAGATCCCTTTGTTGTATTTGGACCATTCAGGTTCAAATTCATTTATTATTTTTTGCTCCGTTCGGTAGTACTCCCCCCGTCCCATAATATAAGGTGTTTTTTGACACTACTGTAGTGTCTAAAAATGTCTTACATTATGAGACGAAGGGAGTAGTTCATAAACCATTTTATGGGAAATTCATAAACCAATTATTATTTTTTGAACACAGTATAGACGCAAGCGTTCATATACACGCGCATACACTCACCTCTATGAACGCACACACGCACACCCCGCCCCTATGAGCACCTCCGAAAGACTGAGTCGTCATATCATCTTGAAATTTATGAAGTTGCCGTAGGCACCTCGTCATCGACGGGAACATCCCCTATGTGCATCGCCGGAAATCCTGAAATAAATTCAGAAATAAATGGGAGCACCAGGACTTGGGGGGTGTTTGGTTCAGGGACTTTTTAGTCCCAAAGACTAGAAAAAGTCGCTAAAAGGTCCCTAGGAAACAAACAGGAGGGACTTTTTCTACATGGACTAGAAAAAGACTCTACTAGAGAGTCTTTTTTGATTAATCCCTGGGACTAGAAAAAGTCCTAGGACTTTAGAACCAAACACCCCCTTAAACCATGATGAGCTGGGGATACCACGGTCCCTCTAACCATCCAACCACGGGTTAGTTCGCCATAAACCAATTATTAGCGCGTTACCGAGTGGCGTATCCATAAATATATTGAGCGTGCCCTGTGCGACTGTGTGCATCATTGGATGCGGAGGCAGTAGGTTTCAACCTTCTTTTCGGAAATAAATTAGGCGCGTCCCCTCCTTTGCCTTAATAGGAACATTCTCTCGTAACAAGAAAAAAAGAAGGAGAGTCAGCATCTAATAATCTCCAAACTGACACGCACTCTCATGCACGCAAGCAAGAAACTGCCACGTTCAAAATGCCTTCGGTTGGTCGTAATATATCATATCTAGTATCATGCAAGCTAATTAGGCAATTTTGATGAGGTGTTATAAAGTTAATACAAAGTTAAGACACCTAGTTTAAGACAGATAAATTATATGATACTAATATGTGATATTATAAATTAGAAAGATAATATCATACACTAGTATAGTATCAGTACGATATTACTTCACATTACCACCAGCCTTCGAGCAATAGGGTGAATGATCCCTGTGTCCCTGTGTCTTTGCTTATTAAAAATCTAAATGACTGGATATTTTGCAGACAAATCCTGTAAGAAGTAGGTTGATGGAGGCTGGAGTGAAGTTAGTAAGTGAGGTGGCGGAAGAAATATTCAAGGCGGCATATGGGTGGCGCCTGAAGACTGGGAGGATCGAAGGATAGAAGATGCCCTCTCTGCTGCGATGGATATGGCTTCTACCTTCTCATGCCGACTTCGCTTCCATTTTGCTGATGTTTCGGACTAAGTGGATGTCCCTGTAATATTGAACTTGCTATTATCCTGGTTATTTCCTTTGTAGTCTCTGTTCTTATAACAGAGTGGGTCGTCGTTCTGGGGCTAGATCCTCGTTTCTAGACCTTGGAGCACTCTTTCTTTCCAGGTTCCTTTCTGTTATATTTGGGGGTTTGGAGAGGGGAAGGGATGGCTTCTCCTCCTTTCCCAATTTGGCAGTGGAATGGATTAGCTGGAAATGGTAGAATCTCTTGCTGGGGTGCTGCATCTTTCTTTTTCTTTATTCTGTAACAAGACTTGGTGATTTTTATTAATGGAAATCGGAGAGGGAGCTGTTTTTTATATAAAAAAAAACCCACCAGCCTTCGAGCAGAGGTTGCACTGCATAATATCACTGCTGCCCTATAAATAGCACCAAGCTAGTGCCGAGAAGCAACGCACACCACGCTCGGCCACGTACATACATAGTGAGTAGCAGTGAGACGACAATTAATACTGCTTGTGTGTGAAACCAATGGACCGTCGCGCTACCTTCGCTTCCCCGAGCTTCACCGCCCCGAGCATCCGCATCAAGATCCCCGACCAGCTTCCCACGTTGTTCGAGCCGCAGAAGGGCACGCCGAACCCGCGCATCACCCGCTCCCGCACCACCGCCGAGGCCGAGGCCGCCGACGAAGCACTACCGTCGCCGGAGCGCCGCCTCACCGTGCTGGCCCTGCAGCTGGCCGTGCTCGAGAAGGCGGCGAGCCGGCTGGGCACGCTGGCCTTCATCTGGGCCACGGTCGTGCTGCTCGCCGGCTTCGCCATCACCCTGAGCCCAACCGACTTCTGGTGCATCACGGGCCTTCTCCTCATCGAGGGCACCCGCATCTTGGGACGTAGCCACGAGCTGGAGTGGCAGCACCACCAGGCCAGCCGGACCCGCCCCGCCTCCCGCGCCGCCGTCCGCGCCTTCTTCTGGATGCAGCTGCTCTCGGCGTCGGCCTGCGTCTCCCTCTCCCTCGTCCGCCTCATCCACCAGCACTACGGCGGCACAGAGGACGCCCGCACCAACCGTGCCGCAGCACTCAACATCTTCTACGGCCTCGCGCTCGCAGAGTCGCTGCTCTTCCTCATCGAGAAAGCGCTCTGGCAGTGGAAGGTGAGCCACCGCCGCCTCCTCGACCGCGTTGCCGACGACTGCAACCTCGCCGGCGCCTGCGGCCAGGTCGCCATCCGCTGCTTCTTCTACGACTCCTACTCGCGCTGCCTCAACGGCAGCATCTTGGACGGCCTCCACATGGACCTCGTCTCCTACGCCGACGACCTCATTACCGCGGGCTCGCACGACGAGCAGAGCCTCGGCGCCAGCATCCTCGTCGCGCTCGCCGAGTCCGACCGTTTCGCCGACGCCACGCTCCGCAGGATCGGTGTTTCCGCCCCCACCATCGAGCGCCTCATCGAGATGCTCAGCTGGAAGGGCGCCTCGGAGCGGGTCGTCCGGCGCTCGGCCGCCGTCGTCATGTCCATGCTCGCCGGGAGGAAGCACATCGCGCTACGCGTCACCGGCATTCCCGGTGCCATCGAGTCCGTCGCGTCGCTGCTCTACGCAGACCTCGACGAGCTCAACATCCTCGGTCTCTCCATCCTCAACAAGCTGGCTCACGATCACGACAACTGCGACAAGATCGGCAAGACCAGGGGCCTCCTCGACAAGATCATCTCCTACTCCAACATCGACCATGCGCTGGCGGAGACGACGCCCAGGGACATGAGAATCAAGTCGGTGAAGCAGTCGCTGCGCGTGGTGAAGAGGCTGGCCAGCACGACGGGGAACACCGGGAAGCTGCTTCGACGGGAGCTCACCGACATCGTCTTCACCGTGAGCAACGTCAGGGAGGTCCTGCAGCGGCGCGACAAGAAGGTCCAGTTGGAGCTGCACCAGATGGCCATCGAGATACTCACGAGTCTCGCCATGGACGATGAGGCAAGGGAGATCATCGGCGAGACGGGGAGCGTGGTCAGCGTGCTGGTCGCCATGTTCTTGCCGGCGGGGTTTCCGACGAAGGAGTGCCAACAGACGGATGCTGTCCGAGTGGAAGCCGGCGAGGCGCTCGCAATGCTGGCCCTCGAGAACAAGAAGAACTGCGGGGAGATCATAATGGCTCTCGGCGGAGGGGTCGGGCGGCTCGTCGACGCGCTGAAGGACCCCGTCGTCATAGTCGGCGCCGCCAGGATCATGCGCAACTTGTGCTCCTACGCCGGCGACGAGTGGCAGATCCAGCTGAGAGGGGTCACCACCGGCGCCGCCAAGGTGCTTAGGTCCATCACGGTGGAGAAGGCCAAGATCCTCAGCATCTTCATCGGGCTGGCGGCGCAGATGCTCCGGTTCATGGAGCCCGGGGAACTCCGCGCGAGGCTCGCCGCGGCGAGGGTTGTGGACGCGGTGCTGGCAAGGACGCTGGTGCAGGTGCTGAGGGACTACAGCCGCCCGTCCATGGACGTGCCCCGGATCCGGCGGTACACCATCGAGCTCGCCGTGGCCATGATGCGGTTGGACGCGCGCTACGTGACCCTGTTCGTGGAGCTCGGGATGGAGAGCGAGCTGAGGAGCGTTGCGGGGACCACCTCGCAGCTGGAGTGCTTCAACGTCTTCTCCGGGAGCGTCGGGCTCAGCCGCCGCGCCACCAGCATCCGCTCCCTCGTCATGTCGGCGTTGGAGCTGATGAACAAAGACTGGAATTAAGACCTGAAACCACTATATACACCTGCAGGCTGCAGGCTGCGTTCTCCTGCACTATTTGTCTTTCTATGCATTAGTTATGATTTGTTATGGTAATCTCATCTTGTATCATATGGTGGTAATCTCATCTTGTATCATATGGCACTACTCACACTAGAGTAGTGCATGTTGTAATAAAAAAAATTGTGGTGTTAAGTATATAAAATGCAATATCATTTTATTATGTTTACTCCGATCCACCCGTTTATAAATACCATACTCCCCCGTCCCAAAATAAGTGTCTCAAGTTTAGTACAACTTTGTACTAAGTTAATACAAAATACAAAGTTATTTTTGTGATTGTTCACTCATTTCAGTCCGAATGTAGTTTATATTAAAATATCTAAAATATCTTATATTTATGAATAAAGGGAGTATCTGCTCAAAGGGAGTATCTGCTTAGAAAAAATTAAACTAGACCATATAAGTTAACTTACACAAGATCCGTGCTTTATCTACATAGTTTGCTCAAAGGGAGTATCTGCTTAGAAAAAGTTAAACTAGACCATATAAGTTAACTCACACAAGATCCGTGCTTTATCTACATAGTTTAATTATGTCTCAATTGACTGAGACTTCGATAAGTCTTGCTATATTGCATTAATCTGCATGGAAATTCGTACACATTTTTTTCAGTTTACTCAGCTTAGGAGTGCCTAGAACTCATCTAGCTGAGTTATAGTATGGTCTCATGTACCTGATGTTAACTAATTTAGTTTTTTTAGTAACTGTAAACTAATTTAGAAAAATTGCCAAAAAAAGCACACTCATTCTCGAGCTCACGATCGATCACTGTTGAATGCATGTTGCAAGTCACTACAGCCGATGGGCATTTGTGATAAAAGAACCACGAAGCATTGAAGAACTATATAACGTGAAAGAATAAACAATTTAGCACTTTGTCAAAACATTTCTTGAAAAAATGTTACTTTTTTAAAATTGCGAGCATCTTTTGAAAATCCCTTTTTTTAGTTTACGAACAAAATTTGAAAACATGAATATTTTCTGAATTTGTGAAAAGATTTTGAAAAAAGAGGGATTTTTTTATTTTCCAATATTTTTTGAAATTATGAAAAAATAAAAAAGTCAGAAAAAAATATGAACAAACAAGAAATATTTTAATTTCTGAACAAATATGTAAAGTCCAAAATAAATTGCAGACATTTTTTGAATTTATGAACAAATTTTTTAAAAAGGAACATTTTTAAAGCTTTGAACAATTTATGAAAAACAAAAATATTTATTGACCGACCCCTTACTACGGTGGTGGCTAGGCTATACTTATAGTGGTCTCGGTCCTCTTCCCCCAAAACTTAGGCGGGAAGGGATCCCACAATGGCCAATTTTGAAGGGGACAAGTAGTACATTTTATCCTGACGAAAGGTGGTCTTCGCTTGCAAAGCTTCCGGTCGTGACATCGTGGTGGGCTCGGTGATGACATCCGTCCTGGCGGTCTTGGTCTTGTTGCACGTAAACGGTAACCTTTGGTTGATTTCTCGGGACTCTGCGCTTGCGCTTGCCTCCTTAGCACCAAAGAGGAAACCTGCCGCTCTACACCCGCTGGCGCGCGCCTGGCATTGGTCGTCATGGCTGGCGTCACCTCCATCTCATGAGGTGAGCGCTTGCATAGGAATCTCGCTCCTCAGGAGGCCGCTCCTTCAGGAGGTCTTGGTGTCGTCTGCCTCGCGAGGGTCTTGTCTTGTAGATGCTGAAGATGGGCCGTAATAGGCCGTCGATGGAGCCACGCTGTGGGCCGCAGGCAGGCAAGTCTGGGTTCAGGCAAGTCTGGGTTCTGGTTCCCAGAACACCGACAGGAATAGCTTGCGCAACCGCTCTAATAAACACTTCTTTACCTACTTGAGTAGGGTGGCCATGAAAAGCGAACAAACATTTTATCAATTTAACTTGCAGGTTGTGAAATTTTCCTTTTGACATTCTTCCATCAAGAGTGGGCAGTCGCAAATACTTGGCCTCAAAACCCGCCAAAGTGACCCGTAAGCCGTAATACCATTCTTCACATTATCCATGATTGCCTCCGAACACGACGTCCCGACTAGCATCGAACATTTGGAGGGGTTTATCAACTACCTAGTGGCATTCGCATAAACCTCCAAAATATTTTTAATGTAGTTTTATTGTTGGACACGGGCTTTAAAGAACAAAAACGTATCATCTGTGAATAAGAGGTGTGAAATTCCTGGAGTCCTCCTTGTGATTTTCGGCAAGGATGAATCCCCCAACTCAATACCCTTGTTGATAAGAGCAGAAAGGCCATGAACAACAAATAGGATAATGGATCACCTTGCCGAAGACCACGCGGCCGTGCAAACGATTTTACAGAGTATCTCGGCGTGGTCACGCACGACATTATTTAGTCAACCCATCGATGAGCGAGCCAAGCTTCTGCATCGTTTGCTTAAGATAATTCTAATCCACCCTGTCATAAGCCTTTGAGAGATCTAGCTTATATGTAAAATAACTCCTTGTGGGATCCTTCTCTTGCTTAATATGATGAACGCATTCAAAAGCTTTTTTTACAAAGGCGTTATTACTTGTCATACATCACAAAATAAATGCACTTTGAGCACGATAAATAATATCATCTAGAACAAGCCGCAAGCGATTCATTAATCATTTTCAAACCACCTTGTACACAACGTTGCATAGACTAATGGGCTGGAAATTCATAATTTTTACCGGATTATCGATTTCGGGATCATGGCAATAATAGTATCACTAACTTTAGGGGCATTATTCCAGTGCGAAAGAATTCCTTTACCGCGGAAATTATATCTTACTTCACTGTAGTCCAATTGCACTGAAAAATCATGTGGGGAAGCCATCCGGCCCTGACACCTTCAGCAAGACAATTTGAAAAGGGGCATCTGCAATCTCTTTATCTGAGAACTCCACACACAAAACATCATTTGTCTCCTGGTTCACAACTGGAACAAACAAATCAGTAATGAGTGATCAATGGTGGGGTCGGCTGTGAAACTAGTTTCAAAATATCTAGTAGCCGCCAGCCCCCCAATCTCTTTCATCCCCGTGTGTACAATACCAATTATACCATTCACATTCTCTAGCATTTTGATTCTATTCTTCCGAGCACACCATACTAATCTTGCATGATTTTTTTTACGATCCCCTTTATCCGGGATAGTTGCATCCACATCAGCTCCTCTCTGTACAACACTTCATTCATCTTATCAGTTAGACGCCGCACACATCTATCTGCATATGTTGCAATCAATTCCTCCAAATGTGTCTGGATTTTTCAAGCTCACTCGACACACTTCCCTTGTTAACCTAAGAAAAAAAATGTTTAATGAACAAATTCCATGGTCGTGATTAACTAGTCCATTGTCATATCCGCATGATACTCCCTCCGTCCGAAAATACTTGTCGGAGAAATGGATAGAAATGGATGTAACTAAAATTAAAATACGTCTAGATACATCCATTTTTTCGACAAGTATTTCTGGACGGACGGAGTATATGTCTGGCTTACGTCTATAGGTAGGACTTCACACAACCAAACTATATGAACATAGTTCTCTATGCTTCCTATATAATCTAGTCCCTCCAACGTGTCTACATACAATCGAGTAATATGTAAAGAATTCGTATTGCGCGGAGCCTCCTTTAATCTATGTTTTTCTTACTAGCCCGCGCAATGGCATGGGTTGATGATGTCAGCGATCAAGCTGGGCACCAAGACGCAGTTCAAACCAATGTGCGGCCCAAGAGGCAGCCTCGCTTACCCGCTCGGCTGGCAGAGCCGGAATGGGCCTAACTGGTTGTACTTATACTATAGACGGCTGGTAGGAAAGGTAGGCGGCTGGCAAACGGCTGGTTTGTAATGCTAGAGTAGATGAGGTGAGCGAGTGGTTCTTCTTCCTCTCCTACGACCCCCTTCCTTGTAAGCGAATTCCGCCATGGTGAATGCAATTCGAGATTGAGACCTCACAATCTGGTATCAGAGCCATTCTTCCCATCTTGGATTTCCGCATCCACCGTCGCCACGCCAGGTTCGCCGATCGCCGCCGCGCCAAAGCCATGGAGAAAATTTCTCCAAAGACCAAGGCGATCTATGAGTTGCTACACGCGGATTTCGATGCCGCCTTCTCCAAGAGTCCGGCGGAGCGGAACGTGGAGATGGTCTCAGCCCTCGCCAAGCACGACGGCAAGCTGGACCAGCTCTCTGGCCAGATCGACGATGTAAAGCTGGCCATCGGGGTCGACCTCGGCGAACTCCGCGACGAGATTGGGGCGGATCGTGTCAACGCGCCCTGCCCAACCGCACCGTCGTCCCCATGCAGCCCGCCTGCATCCACCAAGAGCACGTCCCAAAATAGCGAATCAGGAGGATCTGATGGGTTTCACAACAAGAGCGATCTTCGTGCAAAAGCGCAGAGATACATGCGACCACCAGCTCGAGGTATGCCTTCAGGTCAGAATTCCTCGCGGCAGAACATCTAGGCACCAGAATTTTTTCATCCCCAACAACCTAATATTCTGGGGTATGGTACCCGAGTTGAACTGCCTCGGTTTGAGGGCTCCAATCCCAAACTCTGGCAAACCCGCTGTGAGGATTACTTCACGCTCTGGAACACACCACAACACCAGTGGATCTCGTTTGGATTGGCTCAGTTTGAGGGATCTGTGGCATGTTGGATAGAATCGGTTCAGTGTCGGGCCCCGCAAGTCAACTGGGCTGAATTTTGTGCATTGTTACAGTCCAGATTCGGCAGGAATAAGCATCAAAATATCTTAAAGCAACTGTTCAATATCCGTCAGTCCGGTTTGGTGGAAGATTATGTGGAGCATTTCTCTGAACTTTATGACCAGCTCACAGCATATGAAACACAGCCAAACACGGTTCATTATGTGACTAGGTTCATGGAAGGATTGACACCATCAGTATGTCAGTTAGGTAGTATTCAACAACCAGATGACCTCGATTCGGCTTATGCCTTAGCTCTTCTGTCATAGGAATTGGGTGACAATGCATTGCTGCAGCAACAAAACTCATCAGGGAGCATATGAGTGCCAATGTCATCCATGTCTAAACAGTCTGTCAGTAAACCTGCGGAGGAAAGAAAAGTTTCAGAACCACCTCGCTCAGATGATAGATGGGCTGCTCTGCGAGCTTATAGGAAGTCAAAAGGATTGTTTCATATGTGGTGAACGTTGGGCACGTGAACATCGTTGCAAATAGGAAGTGAAGTTGCATGTGGTTCAAGAGATGCTGGATTATGTACAAAGCATGCCTGCTGAATTCAGTGATACAGAAGAAACTGCTACTGACGAAGTTAATGCTATCTGTATTTCTGCAGCGGCCATGGGTGATATTTCAGCTCCTACAACAACTAATATGAAATTGAAGGTGCAACTGCACGGCCAGTTATTGGTTTTTCTTGCCGATTCTGGCAGTACTCACTCATTAGTGGATGGTACAGTGGTTGCAACACTTAAGGGGGTCTCTTCCACACCTGTTAGCATGGTTAAAGTAGCTAATGGCAGTCTAGTCCCTTGCACTCAACAGTTACAAAAAGGACACTGGACATGTAATGGTCATGAGTTTGTCAATGATTTGAAGGTTTTTCCCTTGTGTTCTTATGATGGAATCCTAGGTTTAGATTGGTTGGCTAACCATAGTCCCGTGCAAGTAGATAGGGAAGCACACTGGCTCTCCTTTCAAATGCAGGGTACTCTGGTTACATTACTTGGTCAAGATGCAGTTCCTCAGTTGTTTGATATGGTTGAGGTCTCAGCCTTGTTAACAACTGATAACACAGGAACTACTGAACTACCCACAGAAATCAAGCAGTTATTGGATCAGTTTGCACTTGTTTTTGCAACTCCAATTGGCCTCCCTCCAATAAGGAAATATGATCATACTATCCTACTAGTTCCTGGAGCTCAACCAATTTCTGTCAGACCTTATAGAGTGGCCCCTGCCCTAAAGGATGAAATGGAAAAGCAAGTTCAAGAAATGCTTGCAGCTAGAATTATAAGACACAGTAATAGTGATTTTTCTTCACCTATGATCATGGTACAAAAGAAGGACAAAACCTTGAGACCACTTTTTTATTACAGGAAGCTGAATGATATTACTGTTAAAAGCAAATATCCCATCCCTATCATTGATGAATTATTGGAGAGTTGGCAGGTTCCTCCTGGTTTTCTAAGCTGGACATCAGATCTGGCTACCACCAGATCAGACTAGCTCCTAGAGAGGAGCATAAGACTGTTTTCCAGACTCACTTTGGCCACTTTGAGTTCCAGGTGCTCTCATTTGGATTAACTGGAGGCCCTAATACCTTCAACTTTGCTATGACTGATACTCTGTCTCCCTATCTCAGGAAATTTGCAATGGTTTTCTTTGATGACATTCTGATATTCAGTGCTTCCTATGAACTACACTTACAACATCTAGTAGAGGTGTTGAAGCTGTTACTCCAACATCAATGGTAGGTGAAACATTCTAAATGCTCATTTGCACAAACTCAGATTGGATACCTTGGCCATATCATTAGTGCACAAGGGGAATCTATAGGTCCAACAAAAATTGCAGCAATCCAAGAATGGCCAGTTCCAGTGTCTGCAAAGGAAGTCAGAGGATTCCTAGGGCGTGCTGGTGATTACAGAAAATTCATCTCTCAACATGGGATGCTGAGCAAACCACTCACTAATCTCTTGAAGAAAGGGGTGACATTCCACTAGTTATCCAATGATAATCAAGCTTTTGATCTGTTGAAAAAGGCCTTGGTTTCAGCCCCTGTTTTAGCTCTACCAGATTTCTCCAAGGTTTTCATAATTGAACCTGATGCCTATTGTTGGTGTTCCGGATACGGGGGTACCGATACTTGCTTGCCTGCGGCCCACTGCGTGGCTCCATCGACGGCCTAGTACGGCATAGCTACAACATCAACAACTCAAGATCCTTGTGAGGGGCCAAGCCTCGTGAGGCGGGCGACGTCAAGACCTCCAAGGGGATTAGCTTCCTCAGGCTGGCTCCCAAGGAGCGGAGACTTCTATGCAAGGTGAACCTCACGAGGCGCAGCTGACGTGAGCCGTGACGACCCAGGCCAGGCGGGCGCCAGCAGGCACAGATTACCAGTTTCCTCTTTGGTGCAAAGGAGGCAAGCAGCAGGCGCGGAGTTCCGAGGAATCATCCAAAGGTTTCCATTCTGGTGCAACAAGACCAAGACCGCCAGCACGGTAGGACGGAGGTCATCGCCGAGCCCACCGCAGCGTCACGACGAGAGGCTTTTGCAGGCGAAGACCACTTTAGTCAGGACAGGATGTACTTCTTGTCCCCCTTCAAATCTGGCCGTTGTGGGATCCCTTCCCACCAATATTTGGGAAGAGGACCAAGGCCACTATAAATAGGACTTAGCCACCACCATAGAGGGGGACGGACAGATCGGATCCATTCCCACTCGACCACTTCATCATCTCACCCAAGCCCAAGAACACCTCACCTCCTGAGGTTGTTCATCCATTGTACTAGTTCATCCTCAGCCCATCGAGGCAATCCACCACAAAGCTGGAGTAGGGTATTACACCACAAGGTGGCCCGAACCAGGATAAACTGTTGTGTCTCTCTGTTCATTTGAGCTCGACATGCTAGGTTGTGAGGATCGCGAGTAGGCAGGCTGGGCAGGTTGAGATCTCCGCATGTACCCCAGAGATCAAACCTCTCAAGGTTTGCGAAACTCGAAATCCGACATTTGGTGCGCCAGGTAGGGGTGCGTCGGATCTTCTCTTCCGTGGATCGATCCACAGCTACTCCGACGCTTCCATGGCTGACGCACGTCGGCCTTGCGCTGAGCGCTGGGCCGCGGTTGCCGCCCGCGTCGCTCACACGGCACCGGCAGACGACGGTTGTCCTCGTCGCCCTCCGTCACCAGCGGCCAACGCCGCCACAGGCCCTGCTGGCCGCGAGTAGAAAGCTTCATCGTTGCACCCCTCGGTGCACCGCGACGGGCGCATCGCCACTCCATCACTAACTCCGGACGCTTCGTCCTCCCACGCACGTCGCAGCCCGGCAAACGCGCAAGCTGCTCTGCTCATGGCGCGGGAGCTCCTTCGCTAACGCCCAGTTGACGACTTCTACGAGGAGTGGCTCGAGCGCATCGCCGAACTCGTCAGCGCTGCTGGAGACTCTGCTGCATCGGCCCGCTCGCTGCCTCAGCAGCCGCTCCACCACCTCCAGTCCAGGGCGCCATCGTCGAGCCAAGGCGGGCAGCACCACGGCGCGACCCGCAGCGTCAGGCGCCTGCGCGTGAAGAAGCGAGCTGTCAAGTGGTGCAGTGGCCCCAAGAAGATGCACGTGCGCTCCCAGCACCTCCACGTCAAGACCGTGTGCTGCCTGTGATGGTGGTGGCGCGCGAGCGCCAAGACAGGCTCCACCACCCCGACAGGATCCCGTGACCACAACAGGGTGCCGCGCGTTCACCCCCAGAGCTGCGCAACATCGTCTGGCTGGGCAAGTTCAAGCCTGGCCTGCCCCCACTCTACGATGGCACCGCCGACCCCACTGAGTTCTTGCAGCTCTACAAACTGAGTATCGACGCGTCCAGAGGCGATGAGAAGATCATGGCGAACTGGTTCCCCATGGCCCTCAAGGATGGCGCACGCTCCTGGCTCTTAAATCTCCCTGTGGGGTCCGTCTTCTCCTGGGATGAGATGCGCGACCGCTTCATCACCAACTTCCAGGGCACTCGTGACCGCCCATCAGCCACAGGTGACCTGCAACGCATCAAGTAGTATCTAGGAGAGACCCTGCAGAAGTACATCCAGTGCTTCAACAACGTTTGCCTCAAGATCCCCAAGGTGTCGTACGAGGCCATCAGCTCAGCGTTTACGGATGGCGTCTGCGACATCAAGATGAAGGAGGAGCTCGCCATACATGAGGACCTTTGCACGGCCCTGGATATGTTCAACATGGCGAACAAATGCGCAAGGGCTGAGGAGGGACACCTTTCCCTCCTCGAGCTCCCCGACGCCGACCCAGAAGACAAGAAGGCCAAGGTCAAGGACGTGAAGCGCAAGGGGCTGGCTGTCCTTGCAGCCGAGCCGGAGATGAAGCACGGCTGTGATCACCCTGAGTCATCCAAGAGCAGTCGACAGCTCTGTGTCTTCCACAATGTGCACTGCCACAACACCAACGACTGCTAGGAGCTCAGAGCCCTCCACGACGGGTGCCTCGGTCGACGCCCCGAGTGCAACGATCGAGGCTACGGTCGTGGAGGTGGCCGTGGTGGAAGATGCTAGGACGGCCGTGACCATCGCTAGGAGTGGCGCGACCAGCCTTGGGAGGACCACTGGCAGGGTCAGCCTCGCGAGGGCGCCTGGAGGGATCAACCTCGCGAGGATCGGCCTCAGGGCCACGCTGGTCTCCCTCCACTGCCTCCACCGCCAAGAAGGAACGAAGATCACCACCAGGACGAGGGGGCCGGGGGCTTCCAGGAGCCTCGAGCCATCCACTGCATCCTGGGCGGCTCCCAGGCCCCAGCCTCTCACCGCGTCTTCAAGCAGTTCGCGCGCGAGGTGATGTCTACTACACAACCTTCTTCTTGTAGAAGTTGTTGAGCCTGCAAGTGCACAGGTCTGTAGGACAGTAGCAAATTTCCCTCAAGTGGATGACCTAAGGTTTATCAATCCGTAGGAGGCGTAGGATGAAGATGGTCTCTCTCAAGCAACCCTGCAACCAAATAGCAAAGAGTCTCTTGTGTCCCCAACACACCCAATACAATGGTAATTGTATAGGTGCACTAGTTCAGCGAAGAGATGGTGATACAAGTGCAATATGGATAGTAGATATAGGTTTTTGTAATCTGAAAATATAAAAACAGCAAGGTAACTAATGATAAAAGTGAGCGTAAACAGTACTTCAATGATAGGAAACAAGGCCTAGGGTTCATACTTTCACTAGTGCAAGTTCTCTCAACAATAATAACATAGATAGATCATATAACAATCCCTCAACGTGCAACAAAGAGTCACTCCAAAGCCACTAATAGCGGAGAACAAACATAGAGATTATGGTAGGGTACGAAACCACCTCAAAGTTATTCTTTCGGATCGATCTATTCAAGAGTTCGTACTAGAATAACACCTTAAGACACAAATCAAACAAAACCCTAATGTCACCTAGATACTCCATTTTCACCTCAAGTATCCGTGGGCATGATTATACGATATGCATCACACAACCTCAGATTTATCCAACCAACACAAAGTACTTCAAAGAGTGCCCCAAAGTCTCTACCGGAGAGTCAAGAAAATGTGTGCCAACCCCTATGCATAGGTTCATGGATGGAACCCGCTAGTTAGTCACCAAAACATACATCAAGTGGCACATGATATCCCATTGTCACCACAGATAAACACGGCAAGACATACATCAAGTGTTCTCATCATAAAGACTCAATCCAATAAGATAACTTCAAGTGGGAAACTCAATTCATCACAAGAGAGTAGAGGGGGAGAAACATCATAAGATCCAACTATAATATCAAAGCTCGTGATACATCAAGATCGTGCCATAGAGAGAACACGAGAGAGAGAGATCAAACACATAGCTACTGGTACATACCCTCAGCCCCGAGGGTGAACTACTCCCTCCTCGTCATGGATAGCGCCGGGATGATGAAGATGGCCACCGGTGATGGGTTCCCCCTCCGGCAGGGTGCCGAATGGACTCCTGAGAGGTTTTTGGTGGCTACAGAGGCTTGCGGCGGCGGAACTCCCGATCTATCTTGATATTCGATGTTTTTAGGGTACGTAGGCTTATGTAGGCGAAAGAAGTCGGCCAGGAGGTGCTCGAGGGGCCCATGAGACAGGGTCGCACCCTATAGGGGGGGCCCTCCTATCTCGTGGCTGCCTCGAGGATCTTCTGATCTGAACTCCAAGTCTCCAGGATCATATTCTTCCAAAAAATCACGCTGCCGAAGGTTTCATTCCGTTTGGACTCCGTTTGATATTCCTTTTCTTCGAAATACTGAAACAGGCAATAAAACAGCAATATGGGCTGGGCCTCCGGTTAATAGGTTAGTCCCAAAAGTAATATAAAAGTGTATAATAAAGCCCATATTCATTCAAAACAGATAATAAAATAGCATGAATGCTTCATAAATTATAGATACGTTGGAGACGTATCAGCATCCCCAATCTTAATTCCTACTCGTCCTCGAGTAGGTAAATGATAAAGAAAGAATTTATGAAGTGTGAATGCTAGAAGGTGCACAAGTTTGATCAATGATAATTTCAATCACCTTTTCTAGCATGAAAATATGTCATAACAGTAGTTCATCTCATAAAACTTCTCACGATAAAGTAACAAGCAATTCACATGTTAAAGCATAGACCATAAACTTTCTTGAAAACTAGCAAACTTCATTCTTAGTCATTAAACAATTGCAATTCATCTTATTTTCAGGAATAGCAAACTCCACATGCTCAACTATCATATAGTCTTCTACAATTGCTAACACTCACACAATACTTGAGAAAGATAGGGGCTTATAGTGTTGCCTCCCAACGTATTCACCTTTGGGTGATGTCAACAATAATAGTTCATGCTAACTAACATCCAGTTGGATATATATATCAGGATCACCCTAACACAAAGTGCTTGCCAAAGGATAAAATGAAAAAGGGAAAGGTGGAGATCACCTTGACTCTTGCATAAAAGTAAAAGACATAAAGTAAAAGATAGGCCCTTCGCAGAGGGAAGCAGAGCTTGTCATGCGCTTTTAGGGTTGGATGCACAAAATCTTAATACGAAAGAACGTCACTTTATATTGCCCCTTGTATATGGACCTTTATTATGCAGTCCGTCGCTTTTATTGCTTCCATAACAAGATCATACAAGGCTTATTTTCTCCGCACTAATAATTCATGCATATTTAGAGAGCAATTTTTATTGCTTGCACCGATGACAACTTACTTGAAGGATCTTACTCAATCCATAGGTAGGTATGGTGGACTCTCATGGAAAAACTGGGTTTAAGGATATTTGGAAGCACAAGTAGTATCTCTACTTGGTGCAAGGAATTTTGGCTAGCATGAGGGGGAAAGGCAAGCTCAACATGTTTGAATGATCCATGACAATATACTTTAACTGAGATGTTGGAAAACATAAACCATTACGTTGTCTTCCTTGTCCAACATCAACTCTTTAGCACGTTATACTTAATGAGTGCTCCCAATTATAAAAGATGTCTAGGATAGTATATTTATATATGAAATCTCTCTTCCTTCAATATTCTTTCATGAATTGTTCAAATGACCAATAAGATGCTTGCTAATCTTCAGTAAATTTACAACCTCTACTTCTTAGATGTGAAGTCATTACTCCCCATGGGATAAGCAAATGAAACATAAATAATTTCAGATTTATGACAATCAACTCATTCAAAAATTTACTCATAGGATATAAGTGAAGCACATGAGTAAATGAAAAACTACTCCAAAAAGATATAAGTGAAGATCAATGAGTAGCTAAATAATCATGTAACTATAGGAAGACTCTCTCTCATTTAAGAATTTCAGATCTTGGTATTGTATTCAAACAGCAAGCAAAACAAAATAAAATGACATTGCAAGGATAGCACAACTCATGTGAATAAGCAAAAACTTAGGCTCAACCAATACTAACCGATAATTGTTGAAGAAGAAAGGTGGGATGCCTACCGGGGCATCCCCAAGCTTAGATGCTTGAGACTTCTTGAAATATTATCTTGGGGTGCCTTGGGCATCCCCAAGCTTGAACTTTTGTGTCTCCTTAATTCCTCTCGTATCATGGTTTCTCTTTTTATCAAAAGCTTCATCCACAAAAAACTCAACAAGAACTCGTGAGATAGGTTAGTATAAACTAATGCAAAACCTTATCATTTTATACTATAACAAATCACTAAGATTATTATTCAACATTGCATACTGAATGTCTCAGCATATTTAATACTCCTATCCTCAAATAGAATCATTAAACAAGCAAACATATGCAAACAATGCAAACATAACCGCAATCTGTCAAAACAGTACAATCTGTAAAGAATGCAAGATCCATCATACTTCCCTAACTCCAAAAATTATGAAATAAAATTCCCACTGTAGTAAATTTATCAGATATCATCATGCAAATGGTTTTGAACATTATATCATGCTCTTACTTTTCTAGGGAATTTTTGCAACAGCGGTAAACTTTCTCTTTTCAAACAGCAACATGTATACTAGCAAAATAAGCATGGCAAAGGCTATCCTTGATTTTGAAACTAAAGATGCAAAACATTATTCTAAATAACAGCAAGAAAATACTAACAAAATAAAATGACGCTCCAAGCAAAAAACATATCATGTGGCGAATAAAAATATAGCTCCAAGTAAAGTTACCGATGAACGAAGACGAAAGGGGGGATGTCATCCGGGGCATCCCCAAGCTTAGACTCTTGGTTGTACTTGAATATTACCTTTGGGTGTCTTGGGCATACCCAAGCTTAGGCTCTTGCCACTCCTTATTCCATAGTCCATCGAATCTTTACCCAAAACTTGAAAACTCCACAACACAAAACTCAACAGAAAACTCGTAAGCTCCGTTAGTATAAGAAAATAAAACAACCACTTAGGTACTGTAATGAACTCATTCTAAATTCATATTGGTGTAATATCTACTGTATTACAACTTATATATGGTTCATACCATCCGATACTACTCATAGATTCATCAAAATAAGCAAACAACACATAGAAAACAGAATCTGTCAAAAACAGAACAGTCTGTAGTAATCTGTATCAAACGTATTCTTATGGAACTCCAAAAATCCTACAAAATTAGGAAGTCGTAAGCAATTTGTGTGCCAATCCAGATCAAAAAGAATCAGATCAACAGCATGTTCTGTGAATTAACAAAACTAATTTACTGGGTGCAAAAGTTTCTGATTTCCTGCAGGATCAACACAACTATCACCGTAAGCTATCCTAAAGGTCTTACTTGACACTTTATTGAAATAAAAGCTATAAAACATGATTACTACAGTAGCATAATCATGTGAACACACAAAAACAGTAAGGATAAATATTGGGTTGTCTCCCAAAAAGCGTTTTTCTTTAATGCCTTTCTAGCTAGGCATGATGATGACAATGATGCTCACATAAAAGATAAGGATTGAAACATAACGGGAGCATCATGAAGCATATGACTAGCACATTTAAGTCTAACCCTCTTCCTATTCATAGGGATTTTGTGAGCAAACAACTTATGGGAACAATAATCAACTAGCATAGGATGGCAAAACAAGCATAACTTCAAAACTTGAAGCACATAGAGAGGAAACTTGATATTATTGCAATTCCTACAAGCATATATTCCTCCCTCATAATAATTTTTCAGTAGCATCATGAATGAATTCAACAATATAACCAGCACCTAAAGCATTCTTTTCATGATCTACTAGCATAGAAAATTTACTACTCTCCACATAAGCAAAATTCTTCTCATTCGGAATAGTGGGAGTATCATAAGAGACTTGAACACTAAAAATTGTTTCCACAATAAAAGAGTAATGTTCAGAGAAAGGGTAATCAAAATCATGACAAGATTTGTAAATATAATCGTCACTACTTTTTATAGCATAAGTTTCATCACAATAATAATCATAAGTAGCAACTTTGTTCTCATCATAATCGATTGAAACCTCTCCCAAGATAGTGGAATCACTAAATAAAGTTGACACTCTTCCGAACCCACTTTCATCAATATACTCATCATAGGTAGGAGGCATGCTATCATCATAACAACTTTGCATATCAAAACTTGGGATGATAAAAATATCATCTTCATTAATCGTAGCATCCCCAAGCATGGGACAAACATTAATTTCAGCAAATATATTCTCAAATATGTCATTCTCATCAAACATAGCTTCCCCAAGCTTGGCCCTTTTCATATCATAAGCATAAGCACTCTCATCATTAATAGTATGGATAGCACCAATAGTATAGCAATTATCATCATCACAAGTAGTAGGAGCAACATCATTTGGAAGGGATACCTTTTTACCTTTGTTGCCCCTTCTTTTCCTTTTCTTTTTCACATTATGTGTGGGTTCAACCTTCCTCTTTGAGCTCCTTATTGACGAGATTGGTTGAATAGAAAGCTCCTCCTTGTTACCTGATTCATCATAAGAAATAATAGGAGGATATTGGGAAGTCTCTTCCCTTTCATTAGTATTCTCATCATCTTCTATTTGCTTTCTTTTCTTTAGGTAATCGGCAATATAAGGATTTTCAATGCAATTCCCCGCACAAAACATATAAATCTTTTCTAGACAATATCAAGGAATTTCTTTTGGGAAAATTCAGGAAGGTCCTTAAGTAAACGTTTCAATTTTTAATAACCCAAAAGCAAACTAAGTTCATTGTAATGAGCAAGGGAGATCAAATCATCACAATTTTTGGACACGATTCGATCATGAAACAATTTGCATTGGAGATGTAATTGACCACGTTCATTGCAAAGTTCACAAGTACGGCAAAGGAATTTAAAATTTTCAGCACTCACACCTAGCCTTTCTTGCAACCATTTAGTTTCTAAATGCTTATGCCTCTTGCAATATATATCTTCTCTATTTGGTGTGTTCATTCAAACATGCACTCCACAAAAGTTGACATGCTCATAAGAGATATTTTCATCATAACTAGTGCAATCATCATTAGTACTATGGATATTCAAAGAGTTCATACTAACAACATTGCAATCATGCTCATCATTCAAAGATTTAGTACCAAGAATTTTAATGCATTCTTATTCTAGCACTTGAGCACAATTTTCCTTTCCATCAAACCCACAAAAGATATTAAAAAGACGAAGCGTATGAGACAAACTTAACTCCATTTTTTTTGTAATTTTCTTTTATAAACTAAACTAGTGATAAAACAAGAAACAAAAAGATTCGATTGCAAGATCTAAAGATATACCTTCAAGCGCTAACCTCCCCGACAACGGCGCCAGAAAAGAGCTTAGTTGACGGGGTGTGAGTGAGTGCCGCTTACCTAGCCTCCCCGGCAACGGCGCTAGAAAAGAGCTTGATGTCTACTATACAACCTTCTTCTTGTAGACGTTGTTGGGCCTACAAGTGCACAGGTTTGTAGGACAGTAGAAAATTTCCCTCAAGTGGATGACCTAAGGTTTATCAATCTGTAGGAGGCGTAGGATGAAGATGGTCTCTCTCAAGCAACCCTGCAACCAAATAGCAAAGAGTCTCTTGTGTCCCCAACACACCCAATACAATGGTAAATTGTATAGGTGCACTAGTTCAACGAAGAGATGGTGATACAAGTGCAATATGGATAGTAGATATAGGTTTTTGTAATCTGATAATAGAAAAACAACAAGGCAACTAATGATAAAAGTGAGTGTAAACGGTATTGCAATGATACGAAACAAGGCCTTGGGTTCATACTTTCACTAGTGCAAGTTCTCTCAACAATAATAACATAGATAGATCATATAACAATCCCTCAACGTGCAACAAAGAGTCACTCCAAAGCCACTAATAGTGGAGAACAAACGTAGAGATTATGGTAGGGTACGAAACCACCTCAAAGTTATTCTTTCGGATCGATCTATTCAAGAGTTCGTACTAGAATAACACCTTAAGACACAAATCAACCAAAACCATAATGTCACCTAGATACTCCATTGTCACCTCAAGTATCCGTGGGCATGATTATACGATATGCATCACACAACCTCAGATTCATCCAACCAACACAAAGTACTTTAAAGAGTGCCCCAAAGTCTCTACCGGAGAGTCAAGAAAACGTGTGCCAACCCCTATGCATAGGTTCATGGGAGGAACCTGCAAGTTGGTCACCAAAACATACATCAAGTGGCACATGATATCCCATTGTCACCACAGATAAACACGGCAAGACATACATCAAGTGTTCTCATCATAAAGACTCAATCCAATAAGATAACTTCAAGAGGGAAACTCAATTCATCACAAGAGAGTAGAGGGGGATAAACATCATAATATCCAACTATAATAGCAAAGCTCGCGATACATCAAGATCGTGCCATAGAGAAAATACGAGAGAGAGAGAGAGAGAGAGATCAAACACATAGCTAGTGGTACATACCCTCAGCCTCGAGGGTGAACTACTCCCTCCTCGTCATGGATAGCGCCGAGATGATGAAGATGGCTACCGGTGATGGGTTCCCCCTCCGGCAGGGTGCCGGAACGGACTCCTGAGAGGTTTTTGGTGGCTATAGAGGCTTGCGACGGCGGAACTCTCGATCTATCTTGATATTCGATGTTTTTAGGGTACGTAGGCTTATATAGGCGAAAGAAGTCGGTCGGGAGGTGCTCGAGGGGCCTACGAGACAGGGGGCGCGCCCTCCTATCTCGTGGCTGCCTCGAGGATCTTCTGATGTGAACTCCAAGTCTCCAGGATCATATTCTTCCAAAAAATCACGCTGAGAAGGTTTCATTCCGTTTGGACTCCGTTTGATATTCCTTTTCTTCGAAATACTGAAACAGGCAATAAAACAGCAATATGGGTTGGGCCTCCGGTTAATAGGTTAGTCCCAAAAGTAATATAAAAGTGTATAATAAAGCCCATAATCATTCAAAACAAATAAGAAAATAGCATGAATGCTTCATAAATTATAGATACGTTGGAGACGTATCACGAGGTGAACGCAGTGCTCCCCAATCTCGAGGCGACACGCCCGCTCAGGTGGTCCAAATACGCCATCACCTTCAACTCCTCCGACCAGCTCAAGTGCGCGGCCACTGCCGGTGCGCTCCCAATGCTCTGCTTGCCCGTCATCAACAACGTGGTCGTCACCAAGACCCTCATTGATGGCGGAGCTGGGCTCAATGTTCTCTCTGTCCAGACGTTCAACAGGCTCCAAGTGCCATACCACCAGCTTCAGCCTACCAAGCCCTTCTCAGGAGTGACCGACAGCTCCACGCATCCGATCAGGCAAGTCCGCCTCCCTGTCACCTCCGGCAAGCGCGACAACTACCACACCAAGCTCATCGACTTCGACGTCGCCGATATTCGTTTGCCATACAATGCCATCCTCGGGTACCCAGCACTAGCCAAATTCATGGTGGCGATGCACCACGGCTACAATATCCTCAAGATGCCAGGGAGCGGCGGCATCATCATGGTCGCCTGTGAGGAAAAGGACGCAGTGTGATCTCTCGAGCGCGCCTATCAAGCTGCAGCAGTCAAGAACCCTCAAGACGAGGGCGATGTCCTCCCTCCTGATGTTGCCCCCAAGACAAAGAAACTGCAGCTAGGCCAGGGATCTCATGAGGAGGCGTCGCCCGATAGTGCCGTGCTAAGCTCGCGTCCCTGGATGGGGCGCCTTCACCTATCGCATAGGAAGGCGCGCCCAGCACCCCTCTCAGGCTGGGCTCAGGGGCTCTCCTCTGGAGGGCCTCAGACCTAGCCAGCGTCATGAGGGAGGCGCTCGGGCACCATGTGGAGGCATGCTTCAGTGCACGCTTCCTGGGATAAGGCACAAGGTGTAAGGTGCAGGGTGCCCAGGAGTTCATCAGCAAGGCAGTCGAGGAGATTCAGGAAGCAAGGGTTCTTCAGGGCAATCGCCGCCCACCGTCGGGCGCGGCTCCTTGCCCTGGAGAGGGTAAGGAGTTCCGTGTCTTCATCGAAATCCCAGGGCTCAACAGGGCCACGTCTCGGCAGCTTTTCTGGCCATCTCGTGTTGGCCGATGTGAGGGTGCCCCTCACAGCTATGTTTGCATGCCCTTCGGCATGCCGAGCATGGCTGTTGCATTTCAGCACCGCATGCGAGACGTCCTAGCACTCAAGAGGCTAGGCACCAGGCGATCCTGGCGGAGGTAGAGATGGATCCTCGGGAGCCCCCGGAGCCTCCTGAGGCTCAGGGTCAAGGCGGCTTATGAGGAACGACTTCAGCAGCGCGCATCTTCTGCTACCCCGACATCTCTTCATGTGACATCTTTTAGTTCATTCGGTTGAGGGCGCCCCTTGGGCTGCATTATCCCCAAGTCACGTGGGTCCTTCCCTGCGACATGTATCCCTTTTGCATCTATCAGAACTAGTTTACCTTCATTTATGAGTTGCCTTGAAATTGTCAATTCCCTGACTGGCGCTTCGTCGCCAAGAATGTCTTGCGCCCTTGCGAGCCTACCCATGATCGCCTCATGATTAAGGACTGGCACGACGTTTGTGCTCGGGTCCATCCCTGCAGCATCGCTAAACCCAAGATGTTGAGCTCTGGCTCACAGGCCAGCTCCCATGTACGTCACCTCCCATGGCCCTTGGTGCCTTGTTCTCGCATGAGCTAATCGCGGGCGGATGAGTGAGGGCGCGCGACCTGGTGCCTCGCCACCATGAGAGCCGCGCGCGGTTGTTTTTCTTCAGGACCTTTGCATGAGAAGACTGGGCACGGCATCTGTGCTCAGGTCCGTCCCTGCAGTGTCGATAAACCCAATGGCTGAGCTCTATTTGGCGGGCCAGTCCCGTTCACGTCACCTCCTGGGGTCGTGTTGGTGTCTGCCCTTCTCATGCAATAACCTCAGGAGACTCATTCGGTGCAGGTTGCCTAACCATCTTGCAGGACTGACACAAGTGTTCCCGATCAAATTCAGGCGCAACCCGCCTTGAGGTAGGGCCTCGTGAGTCCCGCGCTGGCTCGCGAGTGCCCGTAAACACCTCCTCCAGCCCTGCCGTGCAAGCCACGTGTCAGGGTGGGGTTGTACACGCCCCGGGGGCTCTCCTCAGAGGGAGCCCCCTCTCACGCACCAGTGGAAGCATCATGCTCCGTGCTGGCAGTCGACACTACCGAGGAGCGGCTATGCCCGTGCAAGAGCAGAAGCGCCATGCTCCGCGCTGGTGATAAACAACTGAGGGTAGCCACGCGACTGCAGCAACGTCAGGGAGCCTCCGGGCTCAGTACTTAGCCTCACCGTGCTGCTCTCCCTCAGGAGGGTAGTGCGAGGGGGCTGGGTACGGGGGCTACACTTAGGTCACGCCTGGCGTACGCCACCCTGCCAGGTCCCATGGACCTGGTCTTCGCGCGTCCCTCCCGAGCGAGAGCCCGGTGAGGAAAGGTATGATGGTCTGTTCGTACGTCAAGGGGGACTCTTGTGCATCACATCTCAGAAGCCTAACTGGTCGTGTAGCCCGTCACCCCCTGGCCTCATCCTGGCGATCCGGACGACCCAGCGGCGGCTGAGGTATGCGTGGGGCCGGGCCCTGCCGACGCAGAACACCAAGGCCTAACTCTCATCCCTCCTTTCAAAGTCGTTCGTACGTCAAGGGGGACTCCTGAGCATCGCGCCTTAGGAGCCTAACTGGCCACATAGCCCCTCACCCCTTGGTCTCATCCTGGCGATCCGGACGATCCAACATCGGTTGAGGGAGGGAGTCCTGGACTAGGGGGTGTCCGGATAGCCGAACTATCATCATCGGCCGGACTCCAAGACTATGAAGATACAAGATTGAAGACTTCGTCCCGTGTCCGGATGGGACTTTCCTTGGCATGGAAGGCAAGCTTGGAGATACGGATATGTAGATCTCCTACCATTGTAACCGACTCTGTGTAACCCTAGCCCTCCCCGGTGTCTATATAAACCGGAGGGTTTTAGTCCGTAGGACAACAACCATTACAACAATCATACCATAGGCTAGCTTCTAGGGTTTAGCCTCCTTGATCTCGTGGTAGATCCACTCTTGTACTACCCATATCATCAATATCAATCAAGCAGGAGTAGGGTTTTACCTCCATCGAGAGGGCGAACACAGGTAAAAACATCGTGTCCCTTGTCTCTGTTACCATCCGCCTAGGCGCACAGTTCGGGACCCCTACCGAGATCCGCGGTTTGACACCGACATTGGTGCTTTCATTGAGAGTTCCTACGTGCGTCATCGATAGGCTCGATGGCTTCTTCAATCAACAACAACGCCGTCCGGTGAGACTTTTCTCCCGGACAGATCTTCGTGTTCGGGTAACCGCGCTGCGAGCCAATTCACTTAGCCATCTGGAGCAGATCGAAGCTTCGCCCAGCCATCAGTCAGGTTTGGAAGCCTAAACTTCACGGCCGACATCGCGGAGACTTGATCTTGACGGATTCGAGCCTGACCAGCGTGCCGCCTTTATCACGATGGGCATGATCTAGCTCTGCCGCCGGACAGTACCCTGGAGGCCGCACACAAATCCGCTCCGACCCATAGTTCGGAGCCGATCGCGCAGATCGAGGACGGGTGGCTGGACGCCGCCTCGGGGGCTGCAACTTCTACGGCGATAGAGCCGAACACTGATCTTGTCCCTTATAAAGCTCGTGACTCCGAGGCGCCGGATTCCTTGCCGGACTCCGAACCTCCTGCGACCCTGCCAATCGAATCCGATTAGGCGCCGATTATGGAGTTCACCGCCGCAGACATCTTTTAGCACTCACCCTTTGGCGACATCCTGAATTCGCTAAAGCACCTCTCGTTATCAGGAGAACCCTGGCCGGACTACGGTCAGGACGGTTGGGATGCGGACAACGAAGAAATTCAAAACCCACCCACCACCCACTTTGTAGCCACTGTCGATGATTTAACCGACATGCTAGACTATGACTCCGAAGACATCGACGGTATGGATGACGATGCCGGAGACGACCAAGAACCAGCGCCTACAGGGCACTGGAAGACCACCTCGTCATATGACATATACATGGTGGACACCCCAAAGGATGGGGATGGCGAAGAAGTAGCAGAGGCAGATTCCTCTAAGAAACAGCCCAAGCGCCGACGTCAGTGGTGCCGCTCTAAATCCCGCCACAGCAAGAATGGAGATTCCGGCACTAGAGATAACAACACCCCAGAGAGTGCCGAAGACAACCCCCTCCCGCACAATTCAGCACAGGAGGACGGGGAAGCCAGCCCTCGAGAGAGAGCGGCAGATGAGGAGCTAGAGGATGACAATTACATGCCTTCCTCCGGGAGCGAGGCAAGCCTCAACGACACGAATTAAATCGTGCCCGAGGATCCCGTCGAACAAGAGCGTTTTAAGCGCAGGCTAATGGCCACGGCGAACAGCCTAAAGAAAAAGCAGCAACAGTTTCAAGTTGATCAAGACCTGCTGGCCGACAGATGGACCGAGGTCCTCGCGGCCGAAGAGTATGAACTCGAACGCCCCTCCAAAAGTTACCCAAAACGCAAGTTGCTCCCCCGACTAGAGGAGGAAGCATACAAACCTTCATCACCAGCACACAATATGGCAGACCGACCACCCCGAGGTCGCGACAGAGAGGCATCTAGGCCCTCCACCAGAACCGTACCCCGGCACCGCTCAAAAAGTACGAAGCCATGGGGGAATGCGCCGGACTTGCGGGATATATTGGAGGACAAGGCAAGACAATCCAGATCCATCTACGGATCACGTGGGCGCCCCACGACCCACGGCGACTACCGTTGTGCCGGACACAGCAACTCCGGCCGGGCCGAACATAGTAGACAACGCTCTCTTGAGCTGCGTCATGATATTGCTCAATATAGAGGCGCCGCACACCCACTATGCTTCATAGACGAAGTAATGGATCATCAAATCCCTGAAGGGTTTAAACTCGTGAACATTGAATCCTACGATGGCACAACAGACCCCGTGGTTTGGATCGAAGATTATCTCCTTCATATCCATATGGCCCGCGGCGTCGATCTCCACGCCATCAAGTATCTCCCACTCAAGCTTAAAGGACCAGCTCGGCATTGGCTTAACAGCTTGCCCGCAGAGTCAATTGGGTGTTGGGAAGACCTGGAAGCCGCATTCCTCGACAACTTCCGGGCACATCGTGCGACCACCGACGCCGATGACCTAAGCCACATAATTCAGCAGCCAGATGAATCGGCGGACGATTCGGACACGGTTCTTAACAAAGAAAAATCAAATCGTCATTGTCCGGATCGAGAGGCCCTCGCAGCCTTCAAACATAACATCCGCAGCGAGTGGCTGGCCCGGCACCTAGGACAGGAAAAGCGAAATCCATGGCAGCCCTCACATCACTCATGACCCGCTTACGTGCGGGAGAGGACAATCAGCTGGCTCGCAGCCACAACCTCGACAAAAATGCTGGCAGTCCGGATACTAAGGACCACAATGGCGGTCGCGTCGAAACAAAACAAGCGCCGTGTCAACGGCGATAACAATGAGGATCTGGCGGTCAACGCCGGATTCGAGGCTCTAAACCGGTCAGCGAAGAAGCCATTCAAAAGAACTACTCCGGGTCCGTCCAATTTGGACCGAATACTCGACCGCTCTTGCAAGATACATGGCACCCCCGAAAAGCCAGCTAACCAGACCAACAGGGATTGTTGGGTATTCAAGCAGGCAGGCAAGTTAATTGCCGAAAACAATGACAAGGGGCTGCACAACAACGACGAGGAAGAAACCCAGCCGCCGAACAGTAGAGCACAGAAGGGTTTCCCCCCACAAATGCGGACGGTAAATATGATATACGCAACCCACATACCCAAGAGGGAGCGGAAGCGTGCACTCCGGGACGTATATGCGATGGAGCCAGTCGCCCGAAGTTCAACCCATGGTCCTCTTGCCCGATCACTTTCGATCGAAGGACCACCCACCGATATCCGCCATGGCGGGTTCGCGCATTGGTTTTAGACCCAATCGTCGATGGATTTCACCTCACTAGAGTCCTCATGGATGGCAGCGGCAGCTGAACACGCTTTATCGGGATACGGTCACGAAAGATGGGCATAAACCCTCAAGGATTAAACCTACAAAGGCGACCTTCAAAGGCGTCATACACGAGTGTCGAGGCCAATTGTATAGGCTCGGTCTGCTGGAAGTGGTCTTGGATCCCGGATAATTTCCGAGCGAGAGTTAATCTTGACATAGTCCCGTTCATGATGGCTATCACGCCTGCTCGGACGAACCGCATTTGCAAAGTTCAATGCGGTGCCGCATTATGCATACCTCAAGCTCAAGATGCCAGGCCCTCGTGGAGTCATCACGGTCAACGGAAACACTGAACGCTCCCTCCGAACGGAGGAACACACAGCGGCTCTCGCGGCGGAAGTACAGAATAGCCTCTTAAGGCAATTTTAGAGTCCGGCCGTTAAAAGACCGGGCATGATCAAACGCGCCCGGAGCAACATACATCAAGACCACCTGGCACGTTTCGAGCAAGCGTAGCAATGCGGCCCCAACCCCAACCCTTGTATGATTGCAAGACAAACTCCCCGCGTCCATCATTACGCTCTGGAGATACCTTGGGCATAGGGGGAGGGGCACGACCACGGCAGGCCCAGAATGCGGCTCAACCACACCAGGGGCTCCTAAGTGTGTCGCTCTTTTTCTTTTCCTTTTTTATTTTATCTTATCTACAGGACTCCGTTTACAAGAGGTCCTGTCCGGCAGTAGATCGGCCGAACTCACAATGCAACAGCCAGGGAGGAACAAGGGCTACGACGAACACTCAGGTGGTCTCCACTACGAGCATTAAATCTGTTTATTACAACACTCCGCAGCCCACCCCTGGAGGGAGACATGTTTAAAAAAGTCCACTCCCTTGCTTACCGCACTATTTGTATCGTTCTGCACTCATAGCAGAATTCCTTGAATAAACAATGCAGCAATTTTTACCTATAATTGCATTACTTTTTTTACATATATGTTCATTAATGACATCTTGCACCCGTACATCTTGGTACGGCCGAATACACCAGGGGCTTATGTTCCCCACATTATGGTGTGATAAGTCCGAACACTTTCACAAGTGCGGCACCCCGAACTTATAGCATTATATGCATCGGCTCCGAATCATGTCTTGGGTCAATAGTTGGGTTTGCGGCTCCCATGTTTTCGTACCTTACGTTCCGTTACATCGTGAAGGTATGGGAGAACCACTGCGATTGTGCCCGGTTGAGCTGGGCGGCGCCTCGATGGAAAGCTAAAACTGACTATCATGATAAGGCGAGAGACTGGTCAGCTGTTCGAGAGGTCTTTTCGAGTCCCTAAAGACTTACGCCGCTTAGAGCGAGGAACGGATAGTGTCCGGCCCAGCGTGGATAGCGCCCGAACTCGGTCTTCCGACACTAGGGGCTTCGCGAAATTTAAAATTATAGAATTCTATGGCTAAGTGAGAGTGTTCAAGCATTATAAGTCGATTCGTTGTTACGTTGTGTTGGCGCCTCCTAGATGGACCCAAAATGGGAACAAGAGTGCTCATGTTTATCCCAAACACCCTAGCACTCGTGGCATGGGGGCTGAAGCCGACGACTTGCCATCTCTCAGATTTAATAAACGGCCGCACAAAAGGTAATATTTTAAATCAAATAAGCGTTGCTTAGCGCATATGAACAATGTTTTCAGCGCACAGGATAACACATCGTGAGTTTACTCAATAATTACATCTCTGGGGCACTCATCCGCAATCTTGCGGGCACCCTTCAGGACAGTCTTATAGTACATCTCGGGCGTACGATACTCTTTGCCCGGCGGCGGCGCGTCCGTCGGGAGCCTCTCCGCATCCAGCCTGCCCCAATGCACCTTTGCGCGGGCAAGGGCCCGACGGGCACCTTCAATGCAGGCGGAGCGCTTGATGACCTCCACCCAAGGGCACGCATCCACCAGCCGCCGCACGAGGCCGAAGTAGCTCCCATGCATGGCCTCTCCAGGCCACAGCCGGACTATAAGGCCCTTCATGGCCTGTTCGGCTACCTTGTGGAGCTCGACCAGCTGCTTCAGCTGGTCGCTAGGGGGCACCGGATGTCCGGCCTCAGCGTACTGAGACCAGAAGACCTTCTCCGTTGAGCTCCCCTCCTCAGCCCGGTAGAATGCGGCGGCATCGGACACGCTGCGAGGCAGATCTGCAAACGCCCCTGGAGAGCTCCAAATTCGGGTAACTAATAGGTAATTTACATTCACATGCTTGCTTTGCATGAAAAATGCCTTACCCGCCGCTATCTTCTTCGTCGCCTCAATCTCCTGGAGGGCTTTATGGGCCTCGGCCTTAGCGTCTTTGGCACTTTCAAGAGCCGAGGCAAGCTCGGACTCTCGAGTCTTCGAGTCGCGCTCCAAACTCTCATGCTTCTCCATGAGAGCCCGGAGCTCTTGCCGCACCTCCGCCACCCGCGCCTCCTGCTTCTCTCGCTCCGCCCGTTCCGCGGCCGCATTGCGTTCGGCCGCGGACACGGCCTCCTTCAGGGTCGCCACCTCGTTCGTGGCCCTTGCAGTACCCACGTTATCCTTGTTATATTGCAACCAAAATCCTTTTCTGTAAGGTACAAAATTCAAAGTGGTGTTCCTCACCTTCTTTGTCCTCGAGCTGCTTCTTGGCAAGGCCGAGCTCTCACTCGGACCGCTCGAGGTCCTACTTCAAAGCACCGACCTTCGCAGTCAGTGCGGCAGAGGTCAGAAGCGCAGCCTACAAACCCATATTGACATAATTTTTAGCACTCCTGCGTATATCTTTTATAGATCCTCAGTCCGGTTTTTCTTTCCGAACACCGAACCGAGCATCAGGGGCTACTGTCTATGCGGTATTACATTACGTATTTTAAAGCTTCTTACCTCAAAGCCTGTTAGAAGGCTGCTGCAAGCTTCGGCCAGCCCGCTCTTGGCGAGCTGAACCTTCTGAATCACCGCACTCATAATAGTGTGGTGTTCTTCCTCGATGGAGCGCCGTTGGCGCCTCCAACAAGTTGTCCGGCGCCTCGGTTGGGCCGGAGGCTGCGGTGTCCGCAATCTTGCCCTTCGCGAAGGGGCCGCCTGCCGGACTCCGGAACCATTGCGGGTTCCGGCGCGGAGTCCGGCACGAAGTCCAGGAGGTTGCCTTGTGGCACCTCCAGAGCCTCCCCCTCCTGGCGGGTCCCCTCCTGGGATCCCACCTCGGCGTCCTCAGCACCGCGAGGGGTGGAGGCGGTCGGAATGGAATCCACGTCCGACGGCACCAAGGACCCGCTGGATGAAGCGGGAAGATCCTCCTCGGCCGGGCTACAAACAGTATGCGGCATTAGAAGGACACTACGTGGCACGAAAAAGAAATTACAAATCACTCAGGAGTCCGGATACTTACGATTTTGGCTTGGCCCTTGAGGGCCACTCCTCGTCACCGTCGTTGGCGGGGGCGGTGCTGTCCGGACGAAGGGTCCTTCCCCTCTTAGACCCTTCGACCTCCACCGTTGGGGAAGCCTTCCTTTTCCTCTCTCCCTCCTCCGGGGGAGAGTCCTCTTTCTTCTCCTCGTCTTCGGGGGAGGAGTCCGCCTCGGAGCCATCGGACGATGAGTCCGATATCACCTGGCGCCGGGAACTTCTTCGAGTTCCCGCGGCCTTCTTCTTGGCCTTCTTCTCCGGCACCACATAAAGTGCCGGGACTAGCAGCCCCAATAACCGGGCGTCCGCTGGTTCTTCGGGAAGGGGAGCCGGGCAGTCTACCTGTCCGGACGTCCTCTGCCAGTCCTGTCAAAGGCATTGGGTGTTTTAGATCCCACATAACATTAAATCGTGAAAGAAAATAAATGTCCCATAGAGGATAATGAAGCTTACCTCGCCGGCCGGGCGCTTGGTGCTGAATCCGCGGTCTTCCGTTGCGGACGCGTGGGCTTCTCCGCCCTTGAACAGCACCCTCCAGGCATCTTCATACGTCGTGTCAAAGAGCCCGCTCAGGGTCCGGTGCTGTGCCAGATCGAACTCCCACAAATTAAAGGCCCGCTGTTGGCAGGGGAGAATCCGTGAGACGAGCATGACACTGGATCACATTGACAAGCCTAAGCTTCTTGTTCACCAAAGTGCAGAGCAGGATCGTAGTCTGTCGGCTCCTCGAACTGCCCCATAGCAAGCCCTTCTCTTTCCAGGAGGTGAGCTGCATCGGGATACCAGATCTAAACTCGGGGGGCCGCCGCCCATTTTGGGTCACGCGGCTCGGTGATGTAGAACCACCCGATTGCCACCCTTGACGGACTCCACGAAGGCCCCTTGAGCGGATGGCGTTGGGCATCTTGCCCAACATGGCGCCTCCGCACTCTGCTTGGACGCCCTTCACTACCTTCGGCTTGACGTTGAAGGTCTTGAGCCACAAGCCGAAGTGGGGCTAGATGCAGAGGAAGGCCTCGCACACGATGATAAACGCCGAGATGTTGAGGATGAAGTTTGGCGCCAGATCATGGAAATCTAGGCCGTAATAGTACATGAGCCCCCGGACGAAGGGATGCAACGGGAAGCCCGGTCCGCGGAGGAAGTGGGGAAGGAATACGACCCTCTCATGGGGCCTGGGGGTGGGGATGAGCTGCCCCTTGTCGGGCAGCCGGTGCGCGATGTCGCCGGACAGGTATCCGGCACCGCGCAGCTTTTTGATGTGCTCCTCCGTAATGGAGGAAGCCAATCACTTGCCTCCCGCTCCGGACATGACTGGAGAAGGTTGAGACGAGATGTGTGGGCTTGGGCGCTGGAGCTCGAGTGCGCGGAGATGGATAAGCAAAGGAGGAAGAAGGCATAGGTAAAAAGGTGGATCCTTATCCGCTTATATATGGGCGGACGAAGACTATGCATCCCCACCAGCCTGGTAAAACTCGCTTATCTCCCTAGGGCCACCATCAATGGCGCGGTTGGGTTACCCACGTCCATATTGATGAGAATCCCAGAACAAGGGGAACACGATCTCTGCTTCGACAAGACGTGCCAAGGAAACCGCTTCGCTAAATGCGCTGAGGTGGGATAATAAAAAACGATTAAAGTAAAGGCTTGGTAGTGGCATGACGTCACGCCACAAAGCACGTCAGCAGATTGAACTTGTGTACATATATTTCTCTCTACGGTGGTATGTGGAATTTAATTACAGAGCCGGACACTATCCTGGTGTTCACAATCTTCTATGAATTATTTGGAGGAGGAACCCGCCTTGCAATGTCGAAGACAATATGCGCGCCGGGCTCGTCGTCATTGAAGCCTGGTTCAGGGGCTACTGAGGGAGTCCTGGACTAGTGGGTGTCCGGATAGCCGAACTATCATCATCGGCCGGACTCCAAGACTATGAAGATACAAGATTGAAGACTTCGTCCCATGTCCGGATGGGACTTTCCTGGGCGTGGAAGGCAAGCTTGGCGATACGGATATGTAGATCTCCTACCATTGTAACCGACTCTGTGTAACCCTAGCCCTCCCCGTTGTCTATATAAACCGGAGGGTTTTAGTCCGTAGGGCAACAACCATTACAACAATCATACCATAGGCTAGCTTCTAGGGTTTAGCCTCCTTGATCTCGTGGTAGATCCACTCTTGTACTACCCATATCATCAATATCAATCAAGCAGGAGTAGGGTTTTACCTCCATCGAGAGGGCCCGAACCTGGGTAAAAACATCGTGTCCCTTGTCTCCTGTTACCATCCGCCTAGACGCACAGTTCGGGACCCCCTACCCGAGATCCGCCGGTTTTGACACCGACACCTGCCGATGCAGAACGCCAAGGCTTGCCCTCGCCCTCCTTTCCCAAGCTGGTCACACATCAAGGGGGACTCCTGAGTATCGCACCTTAGGAGCCTAACCGGCCACGTAGTCCCTCACCTCCTGGCCTCGTCCCGGCAATCCGGACGACCCAGCGGTGGCTGAGGTACGCGTGGGGTTGGGCCCTGCCGATGTAGAACAATAAAGCAAACGGAAAAAGAAGTCGCAAAACCATAAGCTAATTATTACATGTAAGTGCATCTAGTGCCCCTTAGTGATTTTGGTGTATTTAAGACTTATAGGTTAAGTGACTAATATGTTTGTGAGTGTACACAAGCTCTATAAGTCAATGAGGAGTTTGATATTTACAGTGAAAGTCGACCCCTAAAAATGAATGTCTTCGGCTGAAGACTTTGGTTCTCCCGAAGACTTTGAAACTGAAGAAATTGGTGTGATCTGAAGACTTCGATATTCATGCGAGGAATCTGAAGCATGAAGACTTTTGTTTTCGTAGTTTCATTTTCTTCTTCTTGAGTCATAGGAAACACCATACTGTTAAAGGGTGTCGAGGTAATACTTAGGAAACTAATTTCCAAGTGATGCTCATCTCAAAATCCTACAACTACCCAATCCTTCGAGTGAAGCCATTGGAAATCTCATATCAGTTCAATCAATTTCTTCAGTGCCGGAGACGAAGATCTTCTGATCTCTGAGGAATTTGTTCTGACTGAGGAGTTAGGAATTCTCCAGTGTGGATTACCTACACAGTGAGGAACATGATAGCCTTGAGGAATTCCAACCTCAAATATCCGACCATTGCTGAGCCGCGCGCCAGCTATTCCAAAATATCCTACCACCTAACGATCATATTAGCCAAGGGCATTTATGTCTTATCATGTCGGGCTGTTCCTAGGCTATAAATAGCCTCCCCCTACAACCACTAGCTGGTTGGCTGCTCCGAGGGAAACTGACACTTGTCATTTGAGAGCATCCCATTCCTCTGAGGACTTTGAGCAAAAATCATCAAGTGAGAAAAACCCAAATCCCAAACCCAAACCTACAAACCCCAAAGTGATTGAGCATCACTAAAGAGATTGTTCTTGTGTGGAACCGACGCTTGTTACCTTTGAGGACTATGTATCCTCCAGACGGTTAGGTGTCATGGTCTGAGAATCCAAGAGGAATTGTGGATTGCCGAGTGACCAAGTCTGTGAAGGTTTGGAAGTCACCTGTGAAGACTTACCACTACTGTTGGGTGAGGTCTGTGTGATCTTAGCTCAAGGATAACACAGTGAGGACTGTGTGTCCGGGACTGTGTGTCCTCGAGTTTAAATACTCAGCCGCTCCAACCAGACATACAACTGTCACAGCAGTTGGAACTGGTCCGCCAAATCATTGTCTTCACCAAGCCAACTGGTTCTATTTCCTCAATCCTTTAATTTCCTCCATTATTTGTTGATGTACCTGATCATTACTGTTTGAAGACTTTGACTGAAGACTTTCTCAAATTCCTCATCCTATTTCTTCTGTCTGTTTGTCTTCATCCTGCTTATCCTATGTTTACGTTTTTTGTACTCTATGTTTGTCTTTCATTTCATCATGATGACTATGCTGTTACTCTGTTTTGCTTATACCTGAGTACTTATTCTGCTGCAAGTAGTTCTTCGCTTAGGAATTTCCTCACCCTGAAATTCCTCAGTGAAGAATTCATAAAAATCGCCTATTCACCCCCCCCCTCTAGTCGACGTAACACACTCTCAATTGGTATCAGAGCAAGGTACTCCCTTGTTCTGTGTGATTTTGGTTTAACCGCCTGGAGTTTTAGTTATGTCGACTGCAGGTATGATCAAGGTCTCGGCTGGGTGTCCTACCTTTGACGGGACGGACTACCCCTACTGGAAGAACAAGATGCGTGTGCATCTTGAGGCAATTGATAACGATCTCTGGTACGTTGTGGAAAATGGCATTCCCTCAGTCACTCCGTCTATGAATGCTACTGATGTGAAGAGATTCAAGCAACTCAATTCTCAAGCGAAGAATATCATATGTGGCCATCTGAGCAAAGGTCAGTACGGTAGAGTGAGTGCACTGGAAACTGCTAAGCTTATTTGGGATAGGCTATCCAAGGTCAACGAAGGAGTCTCTACTCAACGTGACTCCCGAGTTGATGTTCTTCGCAATCTCTTCAACCGCTTCAAAAGACTCGACAACGAAAATGTTCAGCAAACCTTCGATCGCCTCACTGACATCTCAAATGAGCTTCAAGCACTTGGTGCCACTGATATCACCGATCATGAGGTGGTGAAGAAATTGTTGAGATCACTTGACACCTCATTTGATACCCTCGCACTGATGATTCAAGAATGAGCTGATTACAAGTCACTTGATCTCGCTGATATCCTCGAGAGGCTAAACACTCATGAGTTCCAGCTTGCTAAGAAGAGAGATCTCTATGGACCGAGCTACGGAAGATCACGTGCACTGAAGGCCAAGGCAGTATTTGAGTCCGAAGCTGAGGATTCTGGTAGCAGCCTTGGTGATCCTGAAGAAATGAGCCAAGAGCTAGCAATGCTCGTGAGGAAATTCCAGAAGTTCTCTCGCCGCGACCGTTTCGGAAAGTCTTCAAGAAATGATGATTCCTCGTCCCGTGACTACAAAAAGAGAACTTGCCACAAATGCAAGAAACCTGGTCACTACATGTCTGATTGTCCTCTTTGGGAAAAGGAATCAAAGAAGAAGTACAAAGATGACGATTCTGATGACTCAAAGAAGAAGTAGAAATCTTCAAAGTCTTCATCATCAAAATCCTCAAAGTCTTCATCTCATAAGAAGAGCAGTTCCAAGAAGGCCCGGGCATTCATTAGCAAGGAAATGGACTCTGAAGCGGAATCTGAGGATAATGTGGAAGAGGAGGAATCTGAGGAATCTGACTCTGGTGTGGCTAGCCTAGCCCTCGCTACCGCTTACGTTAGCAAGTCCATCTTCAACACTGAAGAAAATGGCTTCCCCTACTCTGCTGACAAGGGCAACGATGACTATTCTCCCACCTATTGCTTCATGGCAAAAGGTGCCAAGGTACTCAAACATTCCCCCTCTGACTCTAGTGAGGATGAATCTGATGACAATCTTAAGCCTAGCTATTCAAAACTTGCAAAAATTGCTGTTAAACAACAGAAGGCTTTAGAAAAGATAAAAATCGACAGAAGTGATGACCTGTTGGGTGAGGAACCGAACTAAGACTCTGACAGATAAACTTTAGAGACTTCAAACTCGATTTGACAACCTTCAAAATCATCATAACACTCTCTTCACTGATCATGAAAAGCTTTCTTATGAATTTCTTCAGAGAAAGCAAGATCTTGAGAAGTTAAAAGCGAGTTATGAAGATCTTCAGAAGGAAAATGATTCATTGCTTGCTCAATAGATCAGTTCCTCTCAGGAAGAATTTTCTCCACCATGTCTTAAATGCATTGAGCGTGAATCTGCTAATTCATCTCCTGAATGTTCAAATGCTTCTCTTGCTGCAAATTCTTCAACTGTCTTTGTGGTTACAAATTCCTCATCTGAGGATACCACATGTATCACTGGCGATAATGCAGGGCTAAAGGAATTGTATGTGACAAGCATTTACAAAAGCCTCAAAGGGCATCAGACTCTATGTGATGTGCTCAAAAAGCAGATCTTGAACAGGAACCCTAGGAAAGAGGGTATTGCCTTTGAGAGTAAACTCAATGCTGATGGGACCTACTGGAAACCTGAGCAGTACCCCAAAACCTCATGGGTTGCTGCGAAAGGACCTCCAATAGATCCATGCACTTTATCTGGCTTTACCTTTGATTCTTCATATTCCTCTGATGAGTCATTTGACTCCAACTATAAACTGTTCAAGAATCAGAACGGTGAAGTATTTGCTCGATATGTTGGAACTAACTGCAGGAACGGCCCCCTATGAAGAAAATCTAGGTTCCTAAAAAGGTGCCATGAAAATCTTCAGGTGAATGTCATCATGACACCACCCATGAAGAATAGGAACCCCAGATCAAATTCTTCATATGGATCAAAATCTTCATATGGATCCAAGTCCTCATATGGACCAAATTCCTCACGCGGATCAAAATCCTCATATGAACATCATCGTGCTAACACTTCTGTTTCGCAGGGAAAGTCTAAGGGCGCATTATTCTTCAAACCATTATGTTCATAAGTACTCAAAAAATTTCTCTGCTTATTCATATGCTTATCCTAACCACTCTTCTGTGAAAGGAAGTGCACTGGCTTCTATGCCATCATTTTCTTATGGATCTCGCAGAATGATGAACTCTTTGCCACCCCTCCAAATGTGGGTGGTGAAGAAAAGGAACTAATCTCTTATGTAGGGTCAGATCTCTAGACGAACTTACTCGTCTGAAGAATTTGCTGGAGACCTGAATGCGCTTGAAAGGACGGAAGCTAATCATGAAGAAATGAATCATTCATTTCTCACGTCCTCATATTGCTATATTTGTTACTGTTGATGAAATTGATATCATATTCTTCACTGATGAAGTATATGGGTTCGTAAGTTGCACTAATTCATCTGCAAGATGAACAACCCAAAGCTACTGAGTGGGTCCTCGATAGTGGATGTAAAAATCACATGACTGGTGAGAGGAGCTTGTTGATGGACACTGATTTGTCACCATCTCATCTGAAGCATATCACCTATGCTGACAAAGGCAAAAGCAAGGTATTGGGTCTAGGTAAGGCTGCAATCTCAAAGGATAAACACATGGACATGGTCATGCTTGTTGAGTCCTTAGGATTAAATCTTATGTCTGTCTCAATGCTTTGTGATCTTGATATGGTTGTTGTCTTTGGCAAATTTCGCTGCCTTGTGCTAATGGAATCTGACAACTCCAAAGTCTTCGAAGGCTTTAGGAAAGGAGACTTGTATATTGTTGATTTCTCTGCAGGACCACAGCCTGTCACATGTCTACTTGCAAAAGCTTCAGAATGCTGGTTATGGCATCGACGACTTGGTCATGCTGGGATGAGGAACTTGCATACACTCACGAAGAAGAAGCACGCCATTGGCATCGAGGGTGTCAAATTCCTCAAAGATCATCTTTGTGGGGCTTGTGAGGCTGGGAAGATCACCAGAGCCAAGCATCTCTCGAAGACTATCATGACCACTTCTCGTCCCTTTGAATTACTTCATATGGATCTATTTGGCCCTACTCATTATGCCACGTTCACTAGTTCTGCATCATTATATGGCTTTGTCATAGTTGATGACTATTCTCGTTACACATGGGTGCATATCATCACTTACAAAAATTAAGTGCAGGAAGTCTTCAGACGATTTTCCTCGAGGGCTTCCACTAACTTTGGTGTGAAGATCAAGCATATCAGGAGTGATAATGGAACCGAGTTCAAGAACACTGGCCTCGATGAATATCTCGATATGCTTGGTATTACTCACGAATTGTCTGCTCCTTATACTCCTCAGCAGAATGGCATCGTGGAGCGCAAGAACAGGACTCTTGTTGAGATGGCCTGCACTATGCTTGATGAATACAAGACATCTCAGCATTTCTGTCCTGAAGTAATTGATACTACATGCCACATCATCAATAGGAGCACCAACCTCCTGTGCTAGATGAAATGTCACCTGAGGAATCCATCAAGTTCAAAGCTACTGAGGATGTCATCCCTACCGAAGAATCTGCAAAAGAAGTCATTCCTGATCGTGAAGAAAATCATGTCGGTGCTGCTGAAGAAATTGGTCCTGAAGAAACTGATGGGCCTAAGCAAAGTCATCAACCCGCACATCCTCACATAGCAAACGAAGTGCAGATCGAGAAGATCATCGATGACATTCATGCACTAGGTCCCCTCACGCACTCAAAAGCTTCACATTTATCTAACTTTTGTGGGCATTTTGCATTTATCTCTATCACAGAGCCCACGAAAGTAGATGAAGCATTCATGGAATTTGAGTGGATTCAAGCCATGCAAGATGAATTGCATCAATTCGAGCTCAACAATGTGTGGGAGCTTGTCAAGCGACCAGACCCACGCAAGCACAACATCATCGGTACCAAATGGATCTACCGCAACAAACAAGACGAAAATGGCCTCGTGGTGAGAAATAAGGCTCATCTTCTAGCTCAAGGCTACACACAGGTTGAAGGAATTGATTTCAATGAAACTTCTGCACCTGTTGCTATACTGAGGCTATTCGCATATTGCTTGCTTATTCTAACCATCATAATATCATCTTACAACAAATGGATGTGAAAAGTGCATTCCTCAATGGTAAGCTTGAGGAAGAAGTATATGTTGCTCAACCACCAGGTTTTGAGGATACAAAATTCCTAGATCATGTCTACAGACTCAACAAGGCCATCTATGGCCTCAAGCAAGCACCTCGGGCGTGGTATGACACACTAAAGGAATTCCTCATGAAGAAAGGCTTCAAACCCGGTTCACTTGACCCATCTCTTTTCACCAAAACATATGATGATGAATTATTCATGTGCAAATATATGTTGATGATATTATCTTTGGTTGTACTAACCAACGTTACAGTGATGAATTTGCCTATATGATGAGTGAAGAATATTAAATGTATATGATGGGAGAATTGAAATTCTTCTTAGGTCTTCAGATTCGTCAACAATACAATGGCATATTCATATCTCAGGAGAAATACCTCAAGGATGTGTTGAGGAAATTCGGCATGCAAGATTGCAAAGGCGTCAAAATTCCTATGCCCACAAATGGCCATCTATGCACTGATGAAAATGGTAAAGACTTTGATCAAAAGGTATACTGCTCCATGATTGGCTCTTTATTGTATCTATGTGCATCTAGACTGGATATTATGCTTAGTGTTTGCATGTGTGCCCGATTTCAAGCTACACCGAAGGAATCACACCATAAGGCTGTGAAGCATATTCTTCGATATCTAGCTCACACACCAACACTTGGATTATGGTATCCCAAGGGCTCTTCCTTTGATCTCATTGGATATTCAGAGTCTGACTATGCTGGCGATTGGGTGGACCGCAAGTCAACGTCAGGCACATGTCATTTCCTCAGACGATCCTCGGTATGTTGGTCCTCGAAGAAGCAGAACTGCGTATCACCCTCCACTGCAGAAGCTGAGTACATTGCTGCTGGATCTTGCTGTGCTCAATTACTATGGATGAAGCAAACACCCAAGGACTATGGCATCAACGTGAAGAATGTACCACTCTACTACGACAACGAGAGTGCTATCAAGATTGCACACAACCCAGTTCAGCACTCGAAGACAAAGCACATTCAGATTCGTCATCATTTTCTTCGTGACCATGTGTTGAAGGGCGGCAGCTCCATCGACCATGCAAATCTTCAAGACCAGTGGCGATATCTTGTAAAGCCCTTGGATGAGAAGAGATTTAGCAAGTTGCGGTGTGAGCTATATATCCTAGAATCTTCGAATGTTCTTTGAAAAGGACACACATCCTAACACTTATGCTGACTTGATGACTTAGATGTGCAACACATGAAGTAACGTTTTTCTTCAATCAATGAAGACTAACCCTCTAAGTGTGAAGAAATTAATGAAGAAATTGATTCTCAGAACCCTACAAGAATTGTACACGGTGTCTGAAATCAGCTTTCTTATACGGTGGGTTACGCCACCAACCAAAGTTGAAAATTCTTCGATTTGAGTTTTTCTTCTTTTTTTAAATTCCTCAGTTTTTCAAATTCTTCAACTTTGCATTGTCTTTGCTCTTTCCGTCGTTGTTCTTCATTTGACTATATCAACTCGAAGAATTAGCAATAAGTGAATGTTGTAGAGGACATTCACTTATTGCTAATTCTTCAAGTTGACTTTTCTGCTAAGTGAATGTGATCGGACCCTTCCCCCTCTATGCTAAACTCAACCCAGTCTGTTCACAAATTCTTCATGTGCGTTCTGTTTGAAACTCGTTCAAATTCTTCATTGTGTCCTTGTCAGCTGAAGAAATTGCGAACGAAACTTTAAAATATTCTTATCTGAATTTTCGGCGTTTGCCGCTCAAACCTTTACGCATTCCATGATATACTTATCTATTCACCCACGATCTCACACGATCTCCACCTCTCAGTACGTTGGTGACACATGTGACGCAAATGAGAAGAGTCAGGGGCACATTCGTCCAAATTCTTTCGGCGAACAATTTTTCACCTCGGCTATAAATACCCCCTTCCCTTCCTCATTTCACTTTTACTTCGCTCGACCTCACTCCCTCGCTCGAGCTTCTCAAGCCCTAGCGCCGCCGCTACCTCCATCGTCGCCGGTGAGTAAGAGCTTCACTGCCTCGACCTCGTCGCCATCGTACTCGCGTCGGCCGCGGAAATCTTCCCTCCGCCCCCGCCATAGACGTCTTCCTTCGCCAAGTTAGGGCGTGGCTGATCCGAGCCGACGAACTTCTAAATCTACACCTCTTGTTCGTCATGTTCTTGATCAAGGGTAATTAAAAGTTACTTTTACCGCATTTATTCTACTAATGATTTTCATCAAATCTTCAAAAGGTGTTTATTCTTCAACCTCCACACTCTAAACACCTAGCACAAATCTTCATTTCTTGATCGGTTTCTCTAAGTGACGTTTTTTTCATGATTCCTCAATTGTGTGAATCTCACGATCCACACAACTCTGGAACCTAAGTCAAAGAACACTTAGTGAAATTCTTCAAGACACATCGGGTCAATTTCCTCAAACTTGTTCAATTTTACAAAACCTTCTGAGAATGCATATGACCTCTGCAAATTCTTCGCACCTATACTTTGTTCACAGATACAGATGTCTGCTGCTGAATCACTAGGTTCTCATCAACTTAACTCATTTGCAACGTTCCTCGAAGAAAAGATGGATACTTCTTCAGAGAACTCAATTGTGCAAATTCCTCAGCTGAAGAAAATGGGAGATGGTAAAAGGCCTCAGAAAGGAGGAAAGAAGCTTGAAGTTAATACTGCTTTTGAGATCCCTGTGGACATCTATGCAGGGTACTGCATGCCTGATGAGGCAACTCATGGCAAGAAGACGAAGAATGAGCGCAAAGTGCGAATTCAGAGGATTGAAAGAAGATGGGCAAGAGAGTGGAGGGAGTATAGATATGTCACTCCCAAATACATGAAGAAATTCGCTCTTAATCGTCCGTGCTCAAGACCTCCTCTGGCACCTGGCCAAAGAGCTGATCCAACAAGCCTTAAACATGGTGAGGATTATGCTGATGAATGGGCCAGGCGGCAAGCTATAAAAATCATTTTAAAAATACCAAAATTAATTCAAATGTATTTCTCTCAAATTTTATGATGTAGGGAATCATGTTACCCTAATTTATGTATATTTTATTTTTGGAGAAAAATAATTTGAATAAAACTCAAATAACTCCAAATTGAAAATAAATTCAAAAGAACTTTGAGTTTAATTGTTTGAAACTCCCAACTCATATTTCATATGTTTTGAAGAAGTCATTTTATCTTCTCTCATGAAAATCATTAAGTTGCTTGAAGTTTATGAATTGGAAATAATTTCAAATGAAATTCAAATATTTTCAACACCCCTTGTCATTTAAATAAATGGAAAAAGTCATGTCATCTTCTCTCCAGGGTTTTGTGATGAAAAGAATTTGAATGCACGGAGATCAAAATGCAAAACGAAAGTTTTGGGAAAGTCCTTTTATTCCCTCTCATTTAACATTCAAAAGTTTCGAACTCACTCACTTTCCGTCAATCAATCACACAACAATCAAACAAACAATCAAATCTATCTATTTATTATAACATTCCAAAATTTAGAATTTTGGGATGTTACAAACCTACCACCCTTAAAATGAATCTCGTCCTCGAGATTCGGAGAGGCTAGCAAGAAATAGGTTAGGTTTGGGGTCTTCAGAATCCATCGGTCGTCACTGGGGTCTCGGGTGCTACCACGCTTAGAAACATGGTTATGGTTCCATCAAAACTCATATACTCCATCCTTATTGTTGACAGTGTCGGTCTTCTCATATTCTCGGGAAAATTCCTTCTCCAGGCTCTTCCGATAGTGGCATAACCTTTTCCTCAATTCTTCTGTCCTTTCCTCTTGGTAAGGTTATTCCGAGATTGGGTCTTCTTAGCTGACGGGTCTGGCGCCAATGCTAAACAACTATCGATATCTCATGGTGGTCAACAATTTATGGTTTCTCCTGCAGAAAACGGGTCTGGGCTGAACCTCACCGTATAACCTACGGTTGGCAACAACTGCCGTGAACAAGGGGGGAAATTGCTATACCATTCTAAGGTCTAAACAAGGTTTTGATCGTCGTCTCTGTACTATAGGTAAGTCACTCAGATTTACCATCCCACATAGCAAGGCAAATAATAAGAATAAGTCGGTATGGTGATCAATCCATCCCGCACCCAAATCATTACCTTGTATATGTTTTAGCGAATCTCGCATGCTAACACTCGGTCATCCTCACAAGCATTGCAGAATTTTCTCTTGTTGACGAACCAAGTTCGGATAAATCCATTGATTCTGTAAGCCAAACAAACATCTATCGTTCCTTATCAACTCTCAGGTTTTGCGTAAACTCCTATAAAATCGTCTGTCGATAAATGGTAACTCCTTCCAGGGTTTTCCTTCAGCAAGAGCGTGCTTGCTTCTTGGCAGGTCCTGGGGCCTGTGGGTTATGGCCCATCTCATCACTTGCAGTCCTTGAACTTATCCTCGGGCTTCTGATCATTATTCCAACTTCGAACTTCCTAGCATTCTTAAATCCATCCAATTGTATTGTCTTCCTTCCTTCTATTGGCACTAACTAGGACATGATTACTCAGACTCATCCTGGAATTTCCATTGATCCATATTTCCGACATCATACCTCCCTTATATCCAATAGTAATTCATCACTTTATCCTCGTGGGATATCCCACATACCGAGATAAAAACTTATACATATGAAGTCCATACTCCACTTCGTGGAACATCATTATCCTTTCCAGGGTCGAGCATCCTTACAGGGGAATATTGGCCATCTCTGCATGGCACTTCTTCAACTGTAAAACGTGAAACACATCATGAACTTCTGACAGTCATTCGGGTGACTCCAACTTGTTGGCTAGTTCTCCCATAAGCTCCAAAACTTGATATGGTCCTACAAATCTCGGGGCTAACTTTCCCTTAACTCCAAATCGTTTAACTCCTTGCAGAGGGGACACACGAAGACATGCTCTGCCTCCAATTTCATAGACTCCCCCCTTGCGTTTTTGAGTCTGCATAACTCTTCTGCCTGGACTGAGCTACCTTCAATCTATCTTGAATCCACTTAACATCCTCTTCTGACTCCTTGATCACATTTGTTCCAAACAACTGACGGTCTCCAACTTCATCCCACATCAACGGTGTCTGGCTCATTGTCCCATACAAAGCTTTAAAAGGGGCCATCTTTAAACTAGCGGGGTAACTGTTGTTGTATGAGAACTCCACGTAAGGTAGATTATCATCACTACTAGATCCATAATCTAGCGCACACGCTCTCAACATGTCCTCTAGAATCTGATTGACTCTCTCGATTTATCCATCTGTCTGCGGATGAAAGGCTGTACTGAACTTTAGCCTAGTACCCAAAGTGTGGTGTAGCTGATTCCAAAACTTTGAGGTAAACCGTGTTCCTCTATCGATGGTCGTCGGAACTCTATGCAGACATACATCCTAGTCAAATATATCTTGGCCAACTTCGCACTTGTATAGATGGTTTTACTGGGATAAAGTGAGCCTCTTTGGTCAAGCGAATAACTACTACACAGATAGAATCATATCCCTTTCGGGTTCTGGGAAATCCGGTAATGCAATCCATGCCAAGCTTATCCTGCTTCCATTCGGGTATCGGCATAGGCTGTAGAAATCCGGCTGGCTTCTGATGCTCTGCTTTTACTCTCTCTGGCATACATCACCTACGACTACATACTCCGCAATATCCTTCTTCATACCAGTTCACCAGAAACACTCCTTCAAATCCAAATACATCTTGGTGTTTCCAGGACGAATCGAGTATGGTGAGTCATAAGCCTCTTGAAGTATTTACTTCCTGATCTTTGCATTATTGGGAACTTATACACGATCCTCGAACCATAAGGTGTCATGCTCATCCTTATGAAACCTTTGGCCTTTCCTTTACTCATCCTCTCTTTTATCTCAGCAATCTCTTTGTCATACTTTTGAGCTTCACGAATCCTTCCCAACAATGTAGACTGAACTTCCATTGCTACAACAAAACCTTCGGGAACAATCTCCAATCGAAGTTCCCTGAGATCCTCGGCTAACTCCTTTGGTAAATCCTCCGCTTATGAGGGTATTCGTCCTTGTTTTCTTTATGGTTGTGTCATATTTCTCCACAAAGCTTGTTTGCACAAGGTTTCTTCATATCACTTCCATACGGCTTCAACTTCTGGGACACAAGACGAGACTTTTGGCAAAGTCAACTTAAATTCTCTCCAAGTGGTTACTCCTTGCCATCCATTGATGGTTTGGTACATCCTCCATTAGGTAGTGGCATCTCTTTCAAAACACTCCAGAGCATGCTGGGTCATATCCTTTCTAGCTACAGAGTCATTCTCCATTTGATCCTCCATGTTCTGAATCCATTGATCCATCTCCAATTGACTCATCGATCCAGATAATACAAGCTCATCTCCATTCATCTTCTATTGGGTCCATGGGTTTGGGGTGGGATAAGAGAGATCGAGAGGGATGCACACAATACAAACAAAAGTTTTGAAAATACAGGTTTTATTGTGGCTGTCAGAAAAACATCAAACAAATGACAGCTCACAAACGTTGCATCTAACGTAGGTACAACAGGGTTGGGTCTTCTAATGGTCAACAAATCTCCAAAGTCGCAAACTCTTCAAGTCTTGTTCATGTCCCCGATGGCTTCTTCTGATCATGCTTGTCCTTCTCAAGTTCTTTCGCCAAATCATCTCTGTTGCTGCATAGTCTCTCATCATTTAATATTTCTGGGGTTGCGTTCCAAACTTCTTGGTTTCAACATCCTTGGTATGAACCATGTCCTTCTATCCTGACAAATCTCTGGTATCTCGAGCTTTTGCTCCTCCAGCTTGGCTACTTTCAGCTTCTGGGTCCCGAGTTCTTCACGAACTGCCTCCTTGTCAAATATGACTTCCTCAAGTCCATCTTAAAATCCTTGATGTAATACTCCAGATCTTGGTGATACACCAGCTAAGGTTAAAACTTGATCTCTTGCTGGCAGGTGCTCCATTAGCTTTCTACCATCCAATACTTCCGAATGAATGCATGCTTAACTCAACACGGTTAAAATAGCATAGGTAAACAATAACATCATGAATATCCATGTTTCTGCTCTTATTATTTTCATGAGCTATCATTCCATAGTTGATATCTCTTGTCTTCGAGTTTCCTTGACAAAACTTTGAGTTTTTAAATCTCCATGCTCTGGTCTTTCTCCGATACACCTTGATCTCGGGTATTGACAGCTTCCATAGTCTGTCAAGTTCCATAAGTGTAGCCTTCCTTGGTCATACCAAATCTGGAAATTCTTCATATTCTCCTAGTCTTCGAAGTCTTTATCCGTCGTAGTTTCCATCATTATCATGCACGGTAAAATCCTCTTCAGTCCGAATGGTCTTAGTTGTCCAATATCTGGTCCACCTTGGAGTGGTCTCATCAGTCGAATCTCCATGGGGTCAAAAGGGGAAAAGGGTATAGTCTCACTAAAAGGAATTTTTGAATAATCTCAGAAGAGAAGAGAGGTAAAAGATTCTTTTGAAAAGAAAGTTGTAGAGAAAAATCTTTCCTATGGGCTTGCCAGTTTCTAGGGTCACGTCCTACAGTCAACATGTGCTCTGATACCATCTTGTAGCGACCCGACCCGAATGGGTCAAGTCTCTGTGCTTACGTGTCATCCCTGGATCGGTATGCTGACACACACAGTACTCGAGGATTTATAATAGAGGTAAATCACATGTATAAAGCAGCATAAAAACTATTACCTCAATCCAAAAAGCGGAAGCAACAAGGTTGTGGATTCCCATCAACACCAACGACAAAGTTGAGTATAGGAAATCGTAACCCTAACGTACCACTTACTCGTCATCTGAAAAGTCTGCAACATGAAACGTTGCAGCCCGAAAATGGGTCAGCACATGGAATATGCTGGCAATGTAACACATAGAGAGTAATGAAAGAATAAGCTATACTACATGCATATATGGCTGGTGGAAAGCTCTATGGTTCTGATTTTGCAGAAAGCCAATTTTCCCTCTCGCAAAGGAATAAATTTATTTAACTATCATGGTGGTTGTTAAACATTGAGAATGGTTGTGACATTCTCAATCCCAATTAAAAGTACTCATTAACAAACCCAACAATATTAAATTAGAGTAACATGTTGAGATACACATGATATTCAAGTACTAGATACTCAAGATGTCCATAACCGGGGACACGGCTAATCATGATTAGTTTGTACACTCTGTAGAGGTTGGCGCACTTTTCCCCACAAGACTCGATCGCCTCCGTTTGTTTTCTCGCACTACATGGTGTTTGAGAAACGGATGACCGAGACATAGTCTTTCAGAAGCGCTAGCACCTTACGATGGGTAGACCCGTACACCTACATCCCCTACATCTGCTAGTCCACCACTATAAGAGTTCGCACGACTTAGTCAACTATGCGAGCCCATAATTGCTTGTGGCTGCACGTAAGTTACTAGCATGAATTATCTTATGATCCCTTTGAGCACGGGTGGCGGTCCATAGGAAAATCACACGGTACCCCGGATTTCCAAAAACAGGCAATCTTTGGATACCCAGTGCCTCAGTCCACCAGATGTGTATTTAAGTTGCCACCTTAGATAAACCATTAATTAACAATCTCACATCTGTCATGGATATTCACTCACCCAATCCACGTCTACTAGCATAGCATGGCATAATAAGCAAACGCAGAAGTAACTCCCAAAGGTTTCATAAGTAAAACATGTAATAGGTACTACCTCATCTACTTCCCATCCCATAATTTAATTAGATCCTAATCATGCAATGTTTGAGGATTGATCTAATGCATAAAAACTGGGTAGTAGAAAAGGTATGATCAAAGTGTTACTTGCCTGCAATGTTGATGAAGATGATTCGCACTCAACTCCCGATAGTTCTACTCGTCACACTCCGGTCAATCTATCGTGATCAAGCAATAGTAACCACACATAAGCAATCACTCAAAAGATCGGAAAGATCGAAGAAGACGATTCGGAACACATCAAAACCAAGCAAATATCTCTTGCAACATAAAACAATTTCTAACAGTACCAAAATTATATGAATTTGGCCTTATCAGAAAGTTTAGGTCAAGAGCTTCGATATGCAAAAAGAATCAACTCAAACGGAGTTATAAAACTCAAGTTATAATCAAACGAAGTTCAAATTCAAATCTGATCTAATTCAAATTTTAAACTTTCAAAAACATGTTCAAGTTGTTTATCTGGATAGAGGGGATCATAACTAAGAGGTGGGCATTGGTTTCGTTGGATTTGGATAAACGGTTGAAAAGTAGTGATCGTTTGAAGATTAGGGACTAATATGTAAATAAAATCTTCACAGATAGGTCCCTGGCCGAAAATAAACAGAAAACGAATAGACTAAATAATGAACGCTTGTTAACGATCACTAACGAACGCAAATCATTCGCTACCGAACCCTAGCTAGTGAACGTCCATAAAGTAAATCTAACTAAAAGAGAAAAACCGATCTAACTAACCGAAAAAAAACCGAAATAAAACCGTACTAGGGTTTTACCGGTTGGGGCGGTTTTCCGTTGGAAAACCGGCGGCGAACTCCGGCGAAGTGCGGCGCGGCTCCGGCAGGCGACGGCGCGATTACTTCTGTGAAGCGCAGCGGCTGGCAAGGCGGCGGAGAAGTGAGCCTGATAGCAGTAAAGAAGAAGGCAGTGGGAATCTCGATGGCGGCGCGGTGGTTTGCGGCGCGGACGAGGGCTTGGCGGCGAGAAGAGAGAGGCGGGGCCCGGGGCCGGGATATTTAAGGGAAGGGGAGGAGGCGCGTGGCGTGGAGGAGGGGGCAAGGCAAGGCGGGCGCCGCTCGGACTCCGGCGAGTCCGGGTCGCACACGGGAGAAGGAGGCGGCGGCGCTGACGGGCCGGCTGGGCCTTCGGCCCAGTTCGGTCTGGAGAGGGAGTTTTTTTTTAAACAAAATTTCAGAGAACTAAATAATAAAAAACAAAATTACTAAAAACATTATATAGGCATATAATATATCAAAATTTTCAAAAAAAGATTTCCTACAACGTGAACATTATTATAGCTTTATATAAAATCTACAAAATTTCAAATAATTCAAACAGTGCTCCTGCTCTACTAAAATCCAATAAAAATCATTTTAAAAATACCAAAATTAATTCAGATGTATTTCTCTCAATTTTTATGATGTAGGGAATCATGTTACACTAATTTATGTATATTTTATTTTTGGAGAAAAATAATTTGAATAAAACTCAAATAACTCCAAATTGAAAATAAATTCAAAAGAACTTTGAGTTTAATTGTTTGAAACTCCCAACTCATATTTCATATGTTTTGAAGAAGTCATTTTATCTTCTCTCATGAAAATCATTGAGTTGCTTGAAGTTTATGAATTGGAAATAATTTCAAATGAAATTCAAATATTTTCAACACCCCTTGTCATTTAAATAAATGGAAAAAGTCATGTCATCTTCTCTCCAGGGTTTTGTGATGAAAAGAATTTGAATGCACGGAGATCAAAATGCAAAACAAAAGTTTTGGGAAAGTCCTTTTATTCCCTCTCATTTAACTTTCAAAAGTTTCGAACTCACTCACTTTCCGTCAATCAATCACACAACAATCAGACAAATAATCAAATCTATCTATTTATTATAACATTCCAAAATTTAGAATTTTGGGATGTTACAGAAGGGCTGCGTGTTGCCACGCAGGTGCCTGCCCAGCTGGTTGGGTCGGCAGCTGCATGCGAACGGCGGCAGAGAGTTGGCAGGCGTGGGCTGACGGTGGCCTATTTGGCGGCGCTTGGCGAGGGCCTTGCTGGGTGGCCCGGCAAGGGTCTTGCCGCGGCACGCCGTCATCCCCAGCAAGGACCTTGCCAGGGGTCTCGTGGGCTTCCTTGGGTAGAACCCGGCCGAGGATTGTTGCCTTCCTATCCTCATTTGATCTTGATTATTCTTTGTCTTCACAAAGATCTGCATGCCACCACAGAGGTGCCTCCCGAGCCCTGTCCCAATGCGTTTGTCTAGCGTTGGTGGGCTCAAAGGTGGCTCGCTCGGCTGGTGTGGGCGAGCTGCCCCGGCAAGGGTCTTGCCGGGGCCGCTGAGGCCCCCCTGGCAAGGGTCCTTGCCGAGGAAACCTGCTTCGTCCATCCGATATTTGTGGCCTTGGTCCTTGTCGTTGCTTTGTTTTGTCTTGTGCCTTCGGCTTCTCTCCGGCTTCCCTTTCCTGCCCTGTTATGTGTGGCCGTGGCGGGTGGCTCTAACTGCCCGTGCACATGTAAAGGGGTCAAAAGCAGAGCCGTACTTTTGTACACCGACAGGAGCCCCGGGCCTGGGCCATACATAAGCGCAGCACGTTGTTGGGCCAGGCCCAGAACGGTGCGCGGGCAGTTGGGGCTGATTTCACCGTGGTAACTGCTCCGTCCGCTGCGCTTCTCCACGACCCGCGTTGAACACGCGACGTGGGGGTTGTGTGCACGTGTGTGACGTGGGAGGCATGCGTGGGACAGCATCCGCACGCATGCGTCGTATCGCAGTTAATGGGAAAGCAGGCGGCCCGCGCCTTCCCCATAAAAAGGAATAACCGCGGGCGCGCTGCTCACTTTACCCCCCCCCCCTTGCGCCTTCCTCCAATCTTAGAACCGCTGCCCCCTTTCTTCCTTCTTCTCGAGCCTCCCTGCCTTCGTCCACTGCCGCCGTGCTTCCGCCATCCTCTGCTTTTTCACTTCCCACAGCCGCCATGGCGCCTAAGTCCACCAAAAGCAAGGGAGTGGCGAAGGACGCCGGGTGACAGAGCAGCCGGAGAGCAAGCTGGTGGCGCGACGGGTGCAGTTCGCTAACTTCCCTTCGAGGGTCGGCATGCCCAAGCTCTGGGAGATGTTCAAGGATATGTGGGGAGTGAAGGGGGGAGAGAAGACGGGGCATCCAGCCATGCACGTCGTCCCTGCCAGCGTCGGGCCCTCCCCAAATCGGTACCCCTTCTTTGTCGACTATTTCTCCTGCGGGCTCTGTCCCCCCTTTTCTGATTTCTTCAAGGATATCATGCACACCTATGGCCTCCGTCTCCTGGATTTCACCCCGAATGCCATGGCGTGCATGGCCCTCTTCGCACATCTCTGCAAGGGATTCGTCGGGGTACACCCCAGCATGGTGCTCTTCCGCCATTACTTCTCCCCTCGGATCCAAAAGGGGGCGCCATCGCTGGCTGTGTCGCCTGGATCCTGAGGGCCAAGGGGGCCTGTGATGCAAAGGTGTGAAGTTGAGTAAGACTCAAGACCCGACCATGGTAGAAAATAGAAAGAGAATGAAAAATCATTCCCTATGCCTCAGTCATAGGTTCTATAAAGTATGATATGCTGTGGACCAGACCTATTGTATACCTTGCTCTGAGTTTGACAAAGGAATACAATTTTGATCTAAGAGTAGATCACTGGACAGCGGTCAAGAATATCCTTAGTGAGGACTAAGGAGATGTTTCTCGATTATGGAGGTGATAAAAGAGCCCGTCGTAAAAAGTTACAACGATGCAAGCTTTTACACCAATCCAGATGACTCTAAGTCTCCATCTGGATACATATTGAAAGTGGGAGCAATTAGCTAGAGTAGCTCCGTGCAGAGCATTGTGGACATAGAATATTTGCAAAATACATACAACTCTGAATGTGACAGACCCGTTGACTAAGCTTCTCTCACGAGCAAAACATGATCACATCTCAGTACTCTTTGGGTGTTAATCACATAGCTATGTGAACTAATGACTCTAGTAAACCCTTTGGGTGTTATTCACATGACGATGTGAACTATGGGTGTTAATCATATACAGATACGAATATTAGTGTTAAATCACATGGCGATGTGAACTAGATTATTAACTCTAGTGCAAGTGGGAGACTGAAGGAAATATGCCCTAGAGGCAATAATAAAGTTGTTATTTATTTCCTTATTTCATGATAAATGTTTATTATTCATGCTAGAATTGTATTAACCGGAAACATAATACATGTGTGAATACATAGACAAACATAGTGCCACTAGTATGCCTCTACTTGACTAGCTCGTGAATCAAAGATGGTTAAGTTTCCTAGCCATGGACAAAAGAGTTGTCATTTGATTAACGAGATCACACCATTAGGAGAATGATGTGATTGACATGACCCATTCCGTTAGCCTATCACTTGATCGTTTAATATGTTGCTATTGCTTTCTTCATGACTTATACATGTTCCTGTAACTATGAGATTATGCAACTCCCGTTTATCGGAGGAACACTTTGGGTGCTACCAAACGTCACAACGTAACTAGGTGATTATAAAGGAGTACTACAGGTGTCTCCAAAGGTACATGTTGGGTTGGCGTATTTCGAGATTAGGTTTTATCACTCCGATTGTCGGAGAGGTATCTCTGGGCCCTCTCGGTAATGCACATCACTATAAGCCTTGCAAGCAATGTAGCTAATGAGTTAGTTACGAAATGGTGCATTACGTAACGAGTAAAGAGACTTGCCGGTAACGAGATTGAACTAGGTATTGGATACCGACGATCGAATCTCGGGCAAGTAACATACCGATGACAAAGGGAACAACGTATGTTGTTATGCGGTTTGACCGATAAAGATCTTCGTAGAATATGTAGGAGCCAATATGAGCATCCATGTTCCGCTATTGGTTATTGACCGAGAATAGTTCTAGGTCATGTCTACATAGTTCTCGAACCCGTAGGGTCCGCACGCTTAAGGTTTCGATGACAGTTATATTATGAGTTTATGAGTTTTGATGTACCGAAGGAGTTCGGAGTCCCGGATGAGATTGGGGACATGATGAGGAGCCTCGAAATGGTCGAGACGTAAAGATCGACATATTGGACGACTATATTCAGACTTCGGAAAGGTTCCGAGTGATTCGGGTATTTTCGGGGGTACCGTGGAGTTACGGGAATACGAGGAAGAAGCAATGGGCCTCATGGGCCAAGTGGTGGAAGAGAGGAGGAGGGCGGCCCCTAGCCCAAACCGATTGGACTAGGGGCCGACCCCCTTCCTCCTTTTCCTCCCTCTCCTTCCTTCTCCTTCTCCTTCCTTCCTTCCCTCTCCTAGTTGGACTAGGAAGGAGGAGTCCTACTCCGGTGGGAGTAGGACTCCTCCCTGGCGCGCCCTCCCTTGGCCGGCCGCCCCCTCCCCCTTTCTCCTTTATATACGGGGGCAGGGGGCACCCCATGACACACAAGTTGATCTTCAAGATCGTTCCTTAGCCGTGTGCGGTGCCCCCCTCCACCATATTCCACCTCGGTCATATCATCGCGGAGTTTAGGCGAAGCCCTGCGCCGGTAGAACACCATCATCGTCACCACGCCGTCGTGCTGACGGAACTCATCCCCGACACTTTGCTGGATCGGAGTCCGGGGATCGTCATCGAGCTGAATGTGTGCTGAACTCGGAGGTGCCGTACGTTCGGTACTTGGATCGGTCGAATCATGAAGACGTACGACTACATCAACCGTGTTGTCATAACGCTTCCGCTTACGGTTTACGAGGCTACGTGGACAATACTCTCCCCTCTCGTTGCTATGCCATCACCATGATCTTGCGTGTGCGTAGGAATTTTTTTTGAAATTACTACGTTCCCCAACAAGAAGCACCTGCGGATGAACGAGACCGCCAACCTCAAGGACCATGTGGCGGGCGAAAAGCGTTGGCTCGGATGCCTTGCCGTCGTTGCAACCTCGGCCGCCGATCAGCTGGCCATCATGGGGATGCCGGAGATGAGGTACGCCCCAGAAGCGAACCTGAGCCCCAATGCAAACCTGACCATATACTTTGAGAAGGTCGTCGGCGCCCTGAGGCGGATTCATTCCAACCGGATGACCTCCCTGGCCGAAGAATCCCGGATACTCTGCCGGGGGACCATGACCAGGGTGCTCGCCAAGATTGCGCACTGGCACCCAGACCTCGACTTCAAAGCTGTGTTGAAGAGCTTGCCGGAGGATGCCGACATCGCGACGCTCAATGAGCGTATCCAGCCCATCCTCAGCTGCATCGACAAAATCAAGAGGTTGGAGGGCCAGCACCGGAACTATAGGCACCCCGTTCTCCATCGCCGCTGCGGGTTCATGACCAAGACAATGCTATCTTTAGTTAGAACCGCGGCGGCAATTTGTGTAATATAACTCTGCGGTGTTCCTGAAATTATGCATGTTATTTCCCCATTCGATTTTCCTTTGTATGTCCACCCCACGTCGACCGGGTAGGCTTGCCGGCACGTAAGCCCAGGGCGGCACTTTGAGGACGGATCCTCATTAGCCTGCTGGGTGTGCTTGTTGCCGGGCAAAGCACCTTACCTCCCTTGGCGCGGCCGCTCGATCTGTCGAGCTTGACTCGAGTCAGAACCGAGAGCGTTGCCGAGGGCGAAAGGCTACCCTGCCACTCTCGACGCGGCCGCTTGAACTGTTGAGCAGACTCGAAACAGAACAAGGGCATTGCCGATCGCAGGAGGGCCCCTCTGCGTACAGGCTCTCCATACATAGGCCGAACCGTCGAGGATAATAACCTTATATCTAAGGAGAAGAATTTAAAATTCAGCATGACTTAGCTCTCTCGTTGCCGCCTTGGCGTCCGTCAAGCCAACGGGCAGCGCCGCCTTCTTGGCCGCCTTCTCCGCAGGAGCTACAGCGATGATGAACTGCTAGGCCTACCATTGGACCCAATTCTCACAATTGAGCGCCCCCTACCTGGCGCGCCAAAGATGTCGGTGGGAAACGACACCTATGGGATCATTGGAATCCCTACTACGGTTGCGGGGCGCTGGATCGTGAGAAGAGCGGGACTAGCGGACAGCATAAAGGGGATTTACCCAGGTTCGGGCCGCAAAGATGCGTAAAACCCTACAATCCTGCTTTGGTGGATGTATTTAGTGTTCTTGAGCTCTTGAACTAGCTATGGGTGCTGCTAGGTTCCAAAGAGCCGAATCCTTCTCCCGTGCGCCATGGGCCTCCTTTTATAGGCGAAAGGGGCTGCCACAGTGGCACATAGGAGGTGGAAAGTGCTACAGCGTTGCGAGCTTATCGCTGGTATTACAGGACAAACTGCATTTAATGCGAGGCTTAGGTGTCCCTTCACTTTATCGGGGACGGGAGCGAGGCTTGTCCCATCCGTCACTGCTCCTCCTCGCTTCGACACGCGCCCTGGCCAGCGATGCATGCGGTGCCATGTAGGTAGGCAGGCAGCTGAGGTGGCACGATGGTGGAGCCTCCATGAAGGGCTGCGTGTTGCCACGCAGGTGCCTGCCCAGCTGGTTGGGTCACAGCTGCATGCGAACGGCGGCAGAGACTTGGCTGGCGTGGGCCTGGCAGTGGCCCTGCTGGCGCGCTTGGCGAGGGCCTTGCCGGGTGGCCCGGCAAGGGTCTTGCCGCGGCACGCCGTCATCCCCAGCAAGGACCTTGCCGGGGGTCTCGTGGGCTTCCTTGGTAAGAACCCTGCCGAGGATTGTTGCCTTCCTATCCTCATTTGATCTTGATTATTCTTTGTCTTCACAAAGATCTACATGCCACCACGGAGGTGCCTCCCGAGCCCTGTCCCAATGCGTTTGTCTAGCGTTGGTGGGCTCAAAGGTGGCTCGCTCGGCTGGTGTGTGTGAGCTGCCCCGGCAAGGGTCTTGTCGGGGCCGCTGAGGCCCCGCGGCAAGGGTCCTTGCTGGGGAAACCTGCTTCGTCCATCCGATCTTTGTGGCCTTGGTCCTTGTCCTTGCTTTGTTTTGTCTTGTGCCTTCGGCTTCTCTCCAGCTTCCCTTTCCTGCCCTGTTATGTGTGGCTGTGGCGGGTGGCTCTGACTGCCCATGCACAAGTAAAGGGGTCAAAAGCAGAGCCCCTACTTTTGTACACCGACAATCATGGTATTTGCTATGGTTATAAATTTGGTCCTAGAATGATGTGCATCCAAGTTGGGTATAATAAAAACTATCATAGAAAGTGCATAAAACACTAGGATCAATTTGATGCTTGATAATTATTTTGAGATATAGTGGTGGTAATGTTAGAGTCATGCTAGTGGGTAATTATGAAATTGAGAAATACTTGTGTTGAAGTTGGCAAGTCCCGTAGCATGCACGTATGGTAAAAGTTGTGTGACAAATTTGTTGCATGAGGTGCTCTTTTAATTGTCTTCCTTATGAGTGGAGGTCGGGATCGCGCGATGGTTAACTCCTACCAACCCTTCCCCTAGGAGCATGCGTAGTAGTACTTTGCTTCGAGGGAAAGTAGACTTTTGCAATAAGTATATGAGTTCTTTATGACTAATGTGAGTCCATGGATATACGCACAGTCACCCTTCCACTTTGCTAGCCTCTATTATACCACGCAACTTTCGCCGGTATCATGCACCCATTATTTACCTTCCTCAAAACAGCAACCATACCTACCTATTATGGCATTTCCATAGCCATTCCGAGATATATTGCCATGCAACTTTCCACCGTTCCGTTATTATGACACGCTTCATCATTGTCATATTGCTCTTTGCATGGTCATGTAGTTGACATTGTATTTATGGCAAGGCCACCCTCATAATTTTCATACATGTCACTCTTGATTCATTGCATATCCCGGTACACCACCGGAGGCATTCCTATAGAGTCATATCTTGTTTTAAGTATTGAGTTGTAATCTTGAGTTGTAAGTAAATAAAAGTGTGATGATCTTCATTATTAGAGCATTGTCCCAGTGAGGAAAGGATGATGGAGACTATGATTCCCCCACAAGACGGGATGAGACTTCGGACTTTATAAGAAAAAAAGAGGCCAAAGAGCCCACCAAAGAAAAAAAAAAGAAAAAGAAGAAGAAAGGCCAAAAGAAAAAAAGGGGAAGGCCCAAAAAATAAAAAAAATATAAAAATGAGAGAAAAAGAGAGAAGGGACAATGCTACTATCTCTTTTCCACACTTGTGCTTCAAAATAACACCATGATCTTCATGATAGAGAGTCTCTTATGTTGTCACTTTCATATACTAAGTGGGAATTTTTCATTATAGAACTTGGCTTGTATATTCCAATGATGGGCTTCCTCAAAATGCCCTAGGTCTTCGTGAGCAAGCGAGTTGGATGCACACCCACTTAGTTTCTTTTGTTGAGCTTTCATACATTTATAGCTCTAGTGCATCCGTTGCATGGCAATCCCTACTCGCTCACATTGATATCTATTGATGGGCATCTCCATAGCCCGTTGATACGCCTAGTTGATGTGAGACTATCTTCTCCCCTTTTTGTCCTCACAACCACCACCATATACCACCGTAGTGTTGTGTCCATGGCTTATGCCCATGTATTGCGTAAGAGTTGAAAAAGCTGAAGTGCGTTAAAAAGTATGAACCAATTGCTTGGTTGAAACTGGGGTTGTGCATTATGGGAGTATTTTGTGTAATGAAAATGAAGCATGGCCTAACTATATGATTTTGTAGGGATAAGCTTTCTTTGGGTATGCTATTTTGATAGGACATGATTATTTGCTAGTATGCTTCAAAGCATTATTATTTTTTATGTTTTATAAGCTTTTATCTTTCATTTGGATCTGAACAATCATGCCACAATAAAGAAAATAACATTGAGAGTTATGCTAAGTAGCATTCCACATCAAAAATTCTGTTTTTATCATTTACCTACTCGAGGACGAGCAGGAATTAAGCTTGGGGATGCTTGATACGTCTCCAACGTATCTATAATTTTGATTGTTCCATGCTATTATATTACCCGTTTTGGATGTTTATGGGCTTTACTTTACACATTTATATGATTTTTGGGACTAACCTACTAACCGGAGGCCCAGGCCGTATTGCTGTTTTTTTTGCCTATTTCAGTATTTCGAAGAAAAGGAATATCAAACGGAGTCCAAACGGAATGAAACCTTCGGGAGCATGATTTTTGGAACGAACATGATCCACGGGACTTGGAGTGCAAGTCAGGAAGCAGTCGAGGCGGCCACGAGGGTGGAGGGCGCGCCCACCCCTACAAGGCATGCCCCCTATCTCGTGGGCCCCTCGAGCGTCCATCGACCTACTTCTTCCTCCTATATATTCCCATGTACCCCGAGAACATCAAAGGCGACCACGAAAAACTATTTCCACCACCGTAACCTTCTGTATCCGCGAGATCCCATCTTGGAGCCTTCGTCGGCGCTCCGCCAGGGGGGGAATCGACCACGGAGGGCTTCTACATCAACACCATAGCCCCTCCGATGAGTTGTGAGTAGTTTACCACAGACCTTCGGGTCCATAGTTATTAGCTAGATGGCTTCTTCTCTCTTTTTGGAGCTCAATACCATGTTCTCCTCGATCTTCTTTGAGATCTATTTGATGTAAGTCTTTTTGCGGTGTGTTTGTCAAGATCCGATGAATTGTGGGTTTATGATCAAGTTTATCTATGAGAAATATTTGAATCTCCTCTGAATTATTTTATGTGTGATTAAGTTATCTTTGCACGTCTCTTCGAATTATCAGTTTGGTTTGGCCTACTATATTGATCTTTCTTGCAATGGGAGAAGTGCTTAGCTTTGGGTTCTATCTTGAGGTGTCCTTTCTCAGTGACAGCAGGGGCAGCAAGGCACGTATTGTATTGTTGCCATCGAGGATAAAAAGATGGGGTTTATATCATATTGCATGAGTTTATCCCTCTACATCATGTCATCTTTCTTAATGCGTTACTCTGTTCTTTATGAACTTAATACTCTAGATGCATCTTTGGATAGCGCTCGATGTGTGGAGTAATAGTAGTAGATGCAGGTGAGTCGGTCTACTTGTCACGACGTGATGCCTATATACATGATCATGCCTAGATAATCTCATAATTATTCGCTTTTCTATCAATTGCTCGACAGTAATTTGTTCACCCACTGTAATACTTATGCTATCTTGAGAGAAGCCACTAGTGAAACCTATGGCCCCCAGGTCTATCTTTTATCATATAAGCTTTCAATCTACTTTTATTTGCATCTTTACTTTTCCGATCTATATTATAAAATACCAAAAATATATTTATCTTATCATACTATCTCTATCAGATCTCACTTTCGCAAGTGGTCGTGAAGGGATTGACAACCCTTTATTGCATTTGTTGCGAGTTCTTTGTTTGTTTGTGTAGGTGCGTGGGACTTTTGAGGAGCCTCCTGCTGGATTGATACCCTGGTTCTCAAAAACTGAGGGAAATACTTACGCTACTATTGCTGCATCACCCTTTCCTCTTCAAGGAAAACCAACGCAAGCTCAAGACGTAGCAATGACTGATCATGAGCTTCTCCTCAGTCTTCATCAAAAGGTGGATCGCAATCACAAATGGGTAAAACGTCGGTTTGGTTCAATTCTTCACAACATGACTGCCACCTATAATTCAGTGAAGAAGAACCATTACTACCTCAATGAAGTTTTTGATCGCACCTAGGCTATTCTGTCTCATCTCTATGATGATGAGGATCTCAAGCAGATGGGCTTAAAGCAGGACTTCGGCTGGTCTAAGCCCCCACTGAAGAAATTCAAGAAAGTTGCAGTTCCTCCTCTGGTGCCCAGTTCATATTCCTCATCCCATGATACTGATGAAAATGAAGATCTGGACGACACTGCGGCAGGCCCTTCTGCAACAAACGACCCCAACAACACTGACGCTCCTCCATCGACCTCGTGATGAAATTCTTCAGGGGTGTTAGTCCTCACTTTTCATCCCTTTTGGTCATTTGATGACAAATTGGGAGAAATTTGAGTTAGTCTTCAAGCGGGTTCTATATATATGGGCGTTTTTTTTGTTAAGTTGCAACTCTCGCTCTTCTGGAGCTTTTGTTGATTAAGTTGTAAACTTAAGTCCGATGGTGACCTGATACTTTTGCTCTGTTTTTCTGCATGCTATTTCCTCATTAATGCTATGCACGCATGCTGAATTACATCAGTTACCATATTTCATCATGTGTTTCAAATTCTTCATTTCATATGTTAAATGCGTGTATGAATTACAATATATAGTGGGAGTTCTCCATGATTCTACTCTTCAAGTGTGCATTGCTTCAAAAGCATATTCCTCACTATGCACATCTTCAGGGGGAGTTCTTCTATATCTTGCAATCAAATTCCTCAATATTGAGTACTTTCAATTCATATGATTATTCCCGTTGAAAACTTAATTGTCATCAATCACCAAAAATGGGGAGATTGTAAGTGCATCTAGTGCCCCTTAGTGATTTTGGTGTATTGAAGACTTATAGGTTAAGGGACTAATATGTTTGTGAGTGTACACAGGCTCTATAAGTCAATGAGGAGTTTGATATTTACAGTGAAAGTCGACCCCTAAAAATGAATGTCTTCGGCTGAAGACTTTGGTTCTCCTGAAGACTTTGAAAGTGGAGAAATTGGTGTGATCTGAAGACTTTGATATTCATGCGAGGAATCTGAAGCATAAAGACTTTTGTTTTCGTAGTTTCATTTTGTTTTTCTTGAGTCATAGTAAACACTGTACTGTTAAAGGGGGTCAAGGTAATACTTAGGAAACTAATTTCCAAGTGATGCTTATCTCAAAATCCTACACCTACCAATCCTTCGAGTGAAGCCTTTGGAAATCTCATATCAGTTCAGTCAATTTCTTCAATGACAGAGACGAAGATCTTCTGATCTCTAAGGAATTTGTTCTGACTGAGGAGTTAGGAATTCGCCAGTGTGGATTACCTACACAGTGAGGAACATGATAGCCTTGAGGAATTCCAACCTCAAATATCCGACCGTTGCTGAGTCGAACGCCAGCTGTTCCAAAATATCCTACCACCTAACGGTCATATCAGCCAAGGGCATTTATGTCTTATCATGTCCGGCTGCTCCCTAGGCTATAAATAGCCGCCCCCCTACAACCACTAGCTGATTGGCTGCTCCGAGAGAAACTGACACTTGTCATTTGAGAGCATCCCATTCCTCCGAGGACTTTGAGAGAAATCATCAAGTGAGGAAAACCCAAATCCCAAACCCAAACCTACAAACCCCAAGCATCACTAAAGAGATTGTTCCTGTGTGGAACCGACGCTTGTTACCTTTGAGGACTGTGTATCCTTCAGACGGTTAGGCGTCATGGTCTGAGCATCCAAGAGGAATTGTGGATTGCCGAGTGACCAAGTCTGTGAAGGTTTGGAAGTCACCTGTGAAGACTTACCACTACTGTTGGGCAAGGCCTGTGTGATCTTAGCTCAAGGAGAATACGGTGAGGACTGTGTGTCCTCGAGTTTAAATACTCAGCCGCTCCAACCAGACGTACAACTGTCACATCAGTTGGAACTGGTCTACCAAATCATTATCTTCACCAAGCCAACTTGTTATATTTCCTCAACCCTTTCATTTCCTCAGTTATGTGTTGATGTACCTGATCATTACTGTTTGAAGACTTTGACTGAAGACTTTCTCAAATTCCTCAATCCTATTTCTTCAGTCTGTTTGTCTTCATCTTGCTTATCCTGTGTTTACACTTTCTGTACTCTGTGTTTGTCTTTCATTTCATCATGATGACTATGATGTTACTCTGTTTTGCTTATACCTGAGTACTTATTCTGCTGCAAGTAGTTCTTCTCTTAGGAATTTCCTCACCCTGAAATTCCTCAGTGAAGAATTCATAAAAATCGCCTATTCACACCCCCCCCCTCTAGTCGACGTAACGCACTTTCATTACAAAACACATTATTCCAAGCATCAGTTTTAATGCCTCCACGAGGCATGGTACATGTTGCAGAATAAAAACAGGAAGGAGAACCACCACTGCGCCACCTCTTCAGCCTTGGCCCTCGCCGTTGCCCGCCTTTGGAGTGCCGTCGTCAACGATGTCGTCGTCGCCCTTGCCCTCAGCCCCAGCTGTAGGACCAACAGCGAGGAACTTGACCAACAGGGCCTCCACCGGACCCTTCACGGCATCAGCAGCGGCGTCGCGGGAGTCGGGGTCCACGGGCTCGAGAAAGGCAGTGAAGTCGAAGCTGGCGTCCCGAAGATAGAGATGGCTGAAGGCACGCGTCAGGGCCGAGGAAGAAAGTATGTGAGCCTCACCTTCCACCAAGGAGCCAAACCCGACAACAACGTCCTCGAGCGCCTCGACGAGCTCAGGGAGCAGAGCGGCGGGGCTCTCCTTCGGGGTCACCACTGTCCCCTGGGGCTCACTCCCAAAGAGTTCCTGCCAAGCCTTGCGGAACCTCGCCTCAAGGGAGACGAAGGTGTTGTGCTCCATGGTGGCCTCCCTCTTGGCCTCGGCAAGGGACGCCTGGGCTGCCTTCTCCTCCTCCTACAACTTCTCTAGGCGGATGTCAGTGTCAAAACCGGCGGATCTCGGGTAGGGGGTCCCGAACTGTGCGTCTAGGCGGATGGTAACAGGAGACGAAGGACACGATGTTTTTACCCAGGTTCGGGCCCTCTCGATGGAGGTAAAACCCTACGTCCTGCTTGATTAATATTGATTATATGGGTAGTACAAGAGTGGATCTACCACGAGATCAAGGAGGCTAAACCCTAGAAGCTAGCCTATGGTATGATTGTTGTAATGTATGTCGTCCTACGGACTAAAGCCCTCCGGTTTATATAGACACCGGAGGAGGCTAGGGTTACACAGAGTCGGTTACAATGGTAGGAGATCTACATATCCGTATTGCCAAGCTTGCCTTCCACGCCAAGGAAAGTACCATCCGGACATGAGCCGGAGTCTTCAATCTTGTATCTTCGTAGTCTTGGTGTCCGGTGGATAATGATAGTCCGGCTGTCCGGACACCCCTAGTCCAGACTCCTCAAGAGTAGCCGGAACCAGTCTTCAATGACGATAAGTCCGGCGTGCATAATGTTCGGCATTGCAAGGCGGGTTCCTCCTTGAATAATCCAGAGAAGATCATGAACACTGGATAGTGTCCGGCTCGCAAAAATAATTTCCACATTCCACCGTAGAGAGAATAAAATATACACTAGCTCAATCTGCTGACGTATTATGTGGCGTGACATCACACCGCAACCAAGCCTTCGTTTGAATCGTTTTTACTATACCACCTCAGCGCGTTTAGCGAAGCGGTTTCCTTGGCACGTCTTGTCGAAGCAGAGATCGTGTTCCCCTTATTCCGGGATCCTCATCAATATGTGCGTGGGTAACCCAACCGTTCCCGTCGCCTCACCTCCTCTATCAAAGGGGAATCCCAAACGGTCATGGAGACGGCCCTTGGTATTTCTTCCCCTTTATAAGAGGACCAAGGCCTGTCCTTGTTCTTAAATCTCGCATCGAATCTCTTCTCCGCTCCCAGTTCCAACACCCAGAGCCTCAGACTCGAGCGCTTCGGATCCTCAACCATGTCCGGCTCCGACCTCCAGGGCCGGTGGATGCCCTCCTCCGTCACAGAGGAGGACATATTGAAGTTGCGTGAAGCCAAGTACCTGGCCTACAAGGTTTCGCACAGGTTGCCCGCCCAAGGGCAGGCCGTACCCGCCCCCGAGCCCGGTGAATACGTCGTTTTCGTATCCCACCTCCGTCGAGGTTTAGGCTTCCCGACGGATCCCTTCATGAGAGGGCTCCTGTTCTACTACGGGCTGGACTTTCACGACCTGGCTCCGGAGTCCATCCTCCATATCTCCGCGTTCATTATCGTCTGCGTGGCCTTCCTCCGCGTCATTCCCCACTTCGGCCTATGGCTGAAGACCTTCAAGGTGGAGCCGAAGATGATCGGGGCGTCAGCGGAGAAGCGGCGGGCGACCATAAACAAAAAGGTCGATGCCCCGTGGCCCGAGGGTTCCTTCCAAGAGGAACTTGGACTGTGGCAGCAGGAGTGGTTCTACATCACCCCTCCAAGGGGCAGCAGGCAAAAGCCGCTGCCCTTATTCCGCCCGGGACCTCCACGCCAACTGATGTCGTGGGTCAACCAAGGGCTCAACTGGGGGCCATCCGAGGACGTGCCCTCACTGCAGGGCCGGATTCGAGACCTCCAAGTGAGGGAGATCGACTGATCAAGGTGATGCGAGTTATGCTAATCGTGCATCTTCCGCTTCGCAAACGCGTCCTCTCCGTCTATGGGAGTTTAATCCGAGGGACCTCGTATTCTCCAACACTTTATGGGTGCGACACTGTGGAGATGTACAAGCTGTTCTTGGACCGCAGTGGCGGTCCGGATTCAGCCGAGGACGCAGCCTAAGCCGCGATCGCCCGGATACTCGTGTAAATAGCTCGAGTCCGGACATTCTGTTTATGTGCCTTTCTAGAGTTCGCCTCCTGACCCCTTGTTCTTTACAGGAATGGGTGGCGCGATCAAGGCTGATAAGGTGTCCGGCCCCCTCCCAGAGACTGCACTGGAGCCCGTGCTGGTCAAAATGTTGGAGGTTGCACCCACAGAAGGGGGCGACGGGGAAAATAGAGGAGCTAATATTTCGCCCAAAGGGGCGACTGAAGAGGGGGGAACCAAGAATCCCTCCCCTCAGGGGGAGAAGAGGACCGCCTCCCAAGATCCGGAGGCCAAAGCCTCTAAGCGTGGGAAGAGATCTTCACCGGGGGGTCCGGCGTCCGGAGAGAATCCGGGCGCGCAATCATCGCCGAAGGACCAGCCCTCCAACGAGCCGTGAGTATGAAAGAGGAAGTTAATTAGTAAAGAAATACCTTCATTTGTGCTTCTGTGGGTAACCAAAATATTTATATTGCAGTTCGGATCTGCAGCCTTCTCAGATGAGTTCATCTTCGGGGGACCTTCTTAGGAGATGATGGAGAGCGATACGCCTCCGTCCAGCGCCGCCAGATGAGGCAAAGCGAGCCGAAGTGTCGCCACGGAGGGTATCCCCGAGTCCGGAGGGGCCAGAGAGTTCGGCACCCACTAGTATCCGGCCGGGAGAACTGAAGAGTCTGCTTGAGAGGGCGTCCATTTCAGAAGATCACCATGCGTTGATGCGTATGGTGATTGGAAGGATTTCGTCCGCCGAAAGCGGATTGCGTAATGCCGCCATGGGTTTGCTGGCGGGATTTGAGGTATGCGAGAATGACGCACCCCTTTGTCTTTTAACAGTTTTGCATATAAAAATGCGCCCTGTATAGATAGTAGCCCCTGAGACTCAGTAGGTTGTCGGAAACGACAGCGTACCGAGGATCGAAATCTGAAATAATGAATTCCGTCGTTCCTATGCAGGTGGCGGATGGTCCGGGGGCTAGCCGGACTAGTGAGTTGGCCGAGTTAAATCGGCAACTTGACTTGGCAGATGCGGACATCGCGCTTGTCAACAGGCGACTTGACGAGTCGCAAGGTAAAAGAGTTCTCCGCAGTCGCTTTATTAAGGGGGTTGAAGCCTCCCTCTAATAAATTATGTGTTGTTGTGCAGACGGTGCTGCTGCTGTGGAGAGCCTTCGGGCCGACTTGCTCGAGCTAAGGAGCAAGCCCGAAGGAGCGACGCGGCTGCCTCGAGGGCGGCCGAGGAGTTGAAAGCCGAAAAGGCTGCGCACTGTCTAAGCAGGGCAGAGGTGGCCGAATTGGCCATGAAATTAAAGGATGCTACTGACCGCAATGAGGCTCTTGAAAAGGAGCGCTTATCGGAGCGGGAAGACCTGAAGAAGGCCACCGCCGAAGCCAAGGATGCCCGCTCTGCAATGCGGGCTATGAAGGAGGAACTGCGCCAGGCCGGAGAGATCGTGGCTGGCAAGCCGTTTCTGCTGCGTCGCCGATTTATGGATGCAAAGTATGCTCCATTTGAGCGGCTCTGGAGTCCGGAGGATCCGTATATGGACTTAGCTGCAAGTGCGGCTAACGCCGTTAAACACTTCCGGAGCTAGGAGGATCACGAGACGGAAGAGCTATATTGGTCTCAATTCCACAGTCCAGATCGCTCACTTCCGTTGACGGACCGGTTGGCCGAATGGGCCGAGCTAAATAGATTGTCCGGACTTGCCATGACTGACATCGTGGCCCATGTCTGGCCAGAGAGGTCCAAGGCGACGAGCTACTTCGGCTTACTGCAGCAATTCCTTGGAGCGGTGCCGCATATAAAGGAGATGAAGCGGTCGGCCTGCATCGAGGGCGCGCGGATGGCTCTTGCCCGTGTGAAGGCGCATTGTCCAGAGATGGATGCCACCGCTGTTGCCGCCCAGGGTTCGGATGAAAACCGGCCTCGCCGAGCACTACTGGGAAGTTATGCGTGGCGCTCGTGTAATAGAGTCGCAGATGCTTGAAAAGGTTACGCTCAAATGAACGCATTAGCTTGTAAATCGATGATTATGTTACAACCGCTTTTTATACTTGTGCGCCCCAAGTAGTAAAACTTCTCTGTCGGCCGCCACGATACTTTGGTATAACTTGAAAGATGGCAGTCTTCGGCTTCAGCCCCCATGCACAAGGTGCGGGGGTGTTCGCAAAATAGCGCGTTTTCACACTTAATCCGACGTCTCGGTCCTGTTTAAGGAGGTGGTAGCATAGCGAACTAGGCAATCCGGACTATAATGCTTTATCACTTTCACTTAGCCAGTGGAGCTCGAGGGTGGGGCTACGATATAGCCCCTGGTGGCCCCGCACATCTCCGAATTCGGGGTGCGTAAGTGCCTGACCGGGAAACGGTCCTTTGTCAAAGCGGGGAATTCTAAACATTTCGATAGTCGATCGAGTGATTGACCAGTCTCTCATCAGTATCATGACGGTCGGTTGCGGCTTTCATCGAGGTGCTCGCCCAAATTAAGCGGGGCACAATCGCAGAGTTCTCCTAGTCCCGCGTTAGCCGATGATACTGAACGAAGGCAGCAAAACACGTGAGCCGGGCAAACCCAACATTTGACCAAAGACATGATTCGAGCTGATGCATATAATGCCTAATCTCGAGACGCCGAACACTCCCTAAGGTGTTCGGTCTTTATAATAATGGGCGTAACGATGCCCTAAGCCCCTAGTGTCCGTGCATGTGCATGGTCTTCGACGCGCCGATGCCAAAGTCGCCAGTTCGCTTTGGCTATAGGAAGAAACCAAGGGAGAATAACAACCAGAGACAGTAAAAAAGGTTTACGCAGGGTCTTAATCTGAAAAGAATCCTCACAACGGGTCCCTACTGCACGTCTGCGCCTGTGTCTCCATTGCGTCGTTATCCTGGACAGGTATGCACATTGTTCATCTGTAGAAAGAGAGGAACGTTTAGTTTTAAAAACAATTCGTGCGGAAAATATGTAAAATAAAAAATATAAATAATTAAAGCAGGGTTTGTATGAACCCGCGATTGTATGTGCGCGCAGCCCCCTGTGAAGGGGTATGCGGCTAGGGAGCCCCTAGCCTACTGACGCCGGATTCGTCTATCCGAGTCCGGGGTCTTTAAGTGACCCTCGCACTGAAATGACGCCACGCGGACCGGGCATCTTGAGTGTAAGAGACGCGTAATGCGGTATAGCGTTGAAGCGGACAAAAGCCTTACGTCCCAAGAGTGCTTGATATTCACTTTCAAATGGGACGATGTGAAAATTAATTTTCTCGCCGAGAATTGTTCGCGATCCGAACACGACTTCTAGTAATATGGGGCCTGTGCACTTGGCCTAAGGGCCTGGCGTCACTCCTTTGAAGGAAGTGCGGCTGTGTCGGATTTTGGCAGGGTTTATCCCCATCCTACGGACTGTTTTGGAATACAGCAGGTTTAAGTCACTACCTCCGTCCATTAGGACACTAGTAAATTGTAATCCGTCTATTATGGGATTCAATATTAGGGGGGTCCGTCCCGCATTTCGAACGTTTCTGGAATAGTCCAGGTGGTCGAAAGTGATTGGTTTAGATATCCAATCTCTACGGTCCGCTGGGTTGGACCGCGCGAAGCTCTTTTTAGAAAGTGCCGCACTATTTTTCCGTATTATCACATGAAGTGAGTTTACTTCTTTGACCCCTTGTGGGGAAGTCTTTTGTTTTCCGGTGCTCTGCTGGTGGGGTTTGTCTTCTTCGCTTGACGCGTTGAGCCCCTTGTGTTCGGCATTTAGTCGGCCGGACTGCTTAAAAACCCAACAATCCCTGTGGGTGTGATTTGCAGGCCTTCCGGGGGTACTGTTGATTTGACATATCTGACCCAAAATCTTGTTTAAGTTTGACAATTCGTCACTGTCATCCTTTAGAGGCTGTGTTTTATTATTGGGCCGCGAGCTTTTAAATCCGGTGTTGACTGCCGTGCTCTTTGGGCTTTTCTCTTTATTCCGGCGCTGCTCTTTTCTGCGCCGTGATTTTCCGTTTCCATCTCTTATCTCGGATGTACTTGGGTCGCTGGTGCTGCATCTTGCTAATCAGCTATCCTCTCCCGCACAGAAGCGGGTCATGAGGCTTGTTAGTGCGGACATTGTCCTCGGTTTCTCTTGACCGAGGTGCCTGGCGAGCCAATCGTCTCGGACATTGTGCTTGAAAGCTGCTAAGGCTTCGGCGTCCGGATAGTCGACTATTTGGTTCTTTTTGGTAAGGAACCTGTTCTGCATTTCATGACCGACTCTCCGGCTGTTGAGTTATATGACTTAGATCATCTCAGATCCGGAGGATGGACATAAGTCCCTTGAAAATTTGCTCTAAACGCGTCCTCGAGCTCTTCCCAATTTCCAACAGTGTTTTCTGGGAGGCTCTTAAGCCAATGACGGGCTGGCCCTTTGAGCTTGAGGGGTAGATATTTTATGGCATGGAGATCGTCTCCTCTGGCCATATGTATATGTAGTATATAATCTTCTATCTAGACTCCAGGGTCTATTGTTCCATCGTAGGCCTCTATGTTGATGGGTTTAAATCCTGCTGGGAATTCATGGTCCAGCACCTCATCGGTGAAACATAGTGGGTGTGCGGCGCCCCTGTATTTGTGTGTGCCGCTATCATCGGACACTTGACGTGTTGCCTTGCTTCTTGGGGCCTTTTCCTTTGGCCCGTAAATGGACCTGGCTGGGCCATCTATCCTTCCTAGTTCGTTGGTGGATTTATGTGTGGCGCCGCTGTCATAATTTGGCCTGTCATCTGGCCGTCTATCCAACCAGGCAGCCCCTTTATTTTTGGACGGTGGAGGCTCTATGGCCTCCTCATCGAATTTCCGTAGCAGCTTGCGCTTCGGGTAGCTCTTTGATTGGTGGCCATTGCCGCATTTATCGTGGTTTTGAGCACTGTGCTCCATCTCATTCTGAGTGTGTCTTCCGCTGTTTTGAGCCTCCGTTTTTCCTTCTTCAGGCTTCTTGCAGTACTGACGAGTCTTTTCCGAAGGTTCTTATTCTCCGGCGACGTGTCCGGCGTACGGTCGTCCGGACTGTTGTTCTCGCCGGGCTTGGGTTGATTATCTGATTCGTCATGTTCGGACGGTTGCTTATTTGCATGTTCGTCGTCCGATTGTGAGCCCTGCCATATCACGAGCTCCTTGGGAGCGTTGTTGTCGTCGAGGCGGGACTTAGGGCGGCGTCTAGGCCGTCGTTTTGGTCGTTTATCGGCGGGGTCATCTTCTGCCGCGGCCTGTTGGTCCTCGTTATCGCTCTCCTTTGGGGTGTCCACCATATATATGTCATGCGACGAGGTGGTCTTCGGTGCCTCGTAGGCGCTGGTTCTGTTTCGCCTCCGCATCGCCGCCCATAGCGCCGATGTCGCCGAGTCGAAGTTCAGCATGTCGGTTGAATCTCGGCGCTGGCTACAAAGTGGGTGGTGGGTGGGTTCTGAATTTCTTCGTCGTCCAACCCCAGCCCTCCCGCCATAGTCCGCTAGGACTCTCCGATGACGAGTGGTGCTTTAGTGATTCAGGATATCGCCAAAAGGCGAAGTATCGAAGATGTCCGCGGCGGTGAATTCCATAACCGCGCCCAATCCGGATCGATTGGTAGGGGCGCGCAGGTTCGAGTCCGGCGAGGAGTCCGCGCCGGAATCACGAAGTTTCGCAGGGACAAGGTCGGTGTTCGGCTCTATCGCCGCGGATGTTGAAGCCCTGTGGTGGCGTCTATCCGCCGCCCTCGATATGGGCGGTCGGCTCCGCTAATGGTCAAGCGGATCCGGTGCGCCACCAAGGCCTTGTCCGCGGCAAAGCTAGATCGTGCCCATCGTCATAGTGCGGCGCGCTTGGCAGGCTCGAGTCCGTCAAGATCAAGTCTCCGCGACATCGGCCGCCAAGTTTAAGCTTCCAAATCTGACCGACGCCGGGGCGTAGCTTTTGATCTGCTCCGGATGGCCAAGTGAATTGCCCGCAGCGGCCGCCGAATCTGAAGATCTGTCCGGGAGAAAAGTCTCACCCAGACAGCGTTGTTGGTTGAAGATGCCATCAAGCCTATCGGCGATGACACGAGGAACTCTCAATGAAAGCACCAATGTCGGTGTCAAACCGCGGATCTCGGTAAGGGGTCCCGAATCGTGCGTCTAGGCGGATGGTAACAGGAGACGAAGGACACGATGTTTTTACCTGTGTTGGGCCCTCTCGATGGAGGTAAAACCCTACATCCCGCTTGATTAATATTGATGATATGGGTAGTACAAGAGTGGATCTACCACGAGATCAAGGAGGCTAAACCCTAGAAGCTAGCCTATGGTATGATTGTTGTAATGTATGTCGCCCCACGGACTAAAGCCCTCCAGTTTATATAGACACCGGAGGAGGCTAGGGTTACACAGTAGTCGGTTACAATGGTAGGAGATCTACATATCCAGATTGCCAAGCTTGCCTTCCACGCCAAGGAAAGTACCATCCGGACACGAGCCGAGTCTTCAATCTTGTATCTTCGTAGTCTTGGAGTCGGCGGATAATGATAGTCCGCTGTCCGGACACCCCTAGTCCAGACTCCTCACCAAGGCCCTGCGGTTCTGCTCTGGGCTGCTGCTTCACTCAACAGAAGCGATCAACAACAACAGCTTCCTGGGCCTTCAGCTTCTCCTTTTGCTGCTGGAGCTGACCAGCTTGGCCTCCTTCAGCTCAGCCTCCACTGCATAGCACCGCTCCTGGGCGTCCTTGGCCTCCTTCAGCGCCAGGTTACGCTCGGCAATGGCTACGCCAGCCACCTTCCGGGCCTCCTCCACGGATACTGTGGCTTGACTCCAGGCCGCCCGGACAGACACATCGGCTAGGAGCCACCCTGAGACCAGCTCTAGGCGCCCCGACACCGCACACTGGTCTGGACCTCAAAGATCACCTTGGAGCTGGTCTAGTGCGGATCGGGCCTCTTTTAGGGCCCTGGAGGCAGCATAAGCACCACGGCCCGACGGCATGGTGGGTGGAAGAAGAGGCGCTCCCGGCGCCAAGACTGGCAGAGCTACGGCAGCAGGAAGGACAGGGGGCTCCGAAGGTCTTGCGTCCTCAGTAGTTGCGTTGGGGACGGGTGCCGCCAGGGTCAGCCCTGCCGCGGAAGCCGACTCCTCTCAAGGCTGGGCCTCCGAGCATCGAGAGGACGATGCCGCTGCTGGAGCCATAGGAGCCGTTGCGCCCCTTTGTGCCGAAGCCGCGGAAGCCGTTGCAACACGCTCGACCACGGCGGCCTCAGCACCCTCCTTCTTCTTCTTCGCCGACGACTGTGACCTAACATCAAACGAAGATACTAAGCATTGCATCGAGATCCAGAAGCAAGGCCAAGAAGGAACACTTACTGGTCCGAGGCGACGTAGCTCCTCTTCAGGTTCATCAGCGCGGGCTTCGCGGGCACGGCCGGAGCCGTGTTCTTGGGAGTAGGCGAGCACGTGGTCGTTACCACGCGGGACGGTGATGGTGAAGGAGGAGTGCTGCCCGGAGGAACCAGCGCTGGCTTGCCCCTCTTCACGGCCGCCCGCTTCAGCTTCTTTGACGAGGTCCCCTCGGATCTCGTGGTGACCCTGGCAGGGCGAGCCAGCTCCATGACCGGGTGCACATCCTCATCGTCCTCATCAGAGAAGCTGTGGAGGAGGTCTCTCTGCCTCGGGGCAGAGGATTCCCCCTCCCCCTCCATGATGGCTTTAGAGGAGGGGTCGCCGGAGGACAGATCAACCAAGGAGGCGGTCGGTGGGGAAGGCCCCGTCGACAAGAGCCCGCGCTCGTTGAAGGCAGGCATGGCGGCGGCGATCTTCTCCCCATCTTCTTGGTGGTACAGCGGGAGACAATCATCTGGAGGGCCGCTCGGGTCCTTCCCTGTCAAGGAAAGCAGGACCTTGATCAACTCCTTGTCAGCCAGGCTATCCTGGCGCAGCCGGATCTTGTCTTCGGCACCCCCAAGCTTCCACAATGGGCGGGAGCGCTCCTGGAGCGGCCCCAGGCGCTGCGTCAGGAACTCCTTGATGATCATGTCCCCCGTCAGCTTCTCGGCCTTCAGGTCGGCCTCCATCTTCTTCATCAGCAGCCTCAACTGGGGGTCGGTGATCTTCTCGGAAGACCACCCCTTATTAGAGGTCGGGAGCTCGGTCAGCAGCTCCAGCAGGTCGTGGGGGCACTTGGCGTCCATGAGGACCCATTTGTTCCGGACGTCCTCCACCTTCTTCCCGACGCGGGAAATCGCGTTTCTACCATGGGCCGCAACGAAGCCAGCACACCTAGTGGGCCAGTGGCCATTCACGTGGAGGTAGAAGAAGTGGCGGAGCATGGCGATGGAGGGCATCACTCCCACGAACACCTCATAGTAGAAGGCGAAGATGGACAAAAGGAGGACAGAGTTGGGATGAATGTGGAGCGTGTGGAGGCCGTAATGGTGGAGAACGGCGTAGAAGAAGTAGGAGAAGGGAGGGATCAGCCCCGAGCATACGCTGTGCAGGAAGAAGGGATAAAACATACTGTTTGCGGGCTACGGCTCGGCGGAGGCGACCCGGAGCGTCGTCTTCCCCCCCATTCACTATCATCACTCGCCATCAGGAGAAGCGCAGTTTGGAGTTTCTCCTTGGCGACGGAGGGTGTGATCAGCGCCGGCTCGAACCAAGCGGGTCCTGCAGCCGGGGCTGGAGCTTTGGCTTTCTCTGCGGCCATCGGGCGAGAGCTTGGTGGGGAGGATCGGCAGATCTGGAGGATTTTTTCGGCGTGGGGAGAAGGGGATCTGGAGCAAGACGAAGGGAAGGCAATAAAGGCTCAGCGGCAGGTGTCAGCCCCTTTTGTCAGCTGGAAATGGTTGCCGAGGCAGCATGGGGAAGTGGAGACGCCCACGTCCCATCAATCGCCACGCGTCGCTCAAGGCCATAGGCGGTCAGGGCCCGTGGCACTCCGCACTTGCGCCTTGGCTTCGCCTAGAAGCCAAGTCCGAGCTCGCCTTGGGCCCTGGGGCTACTGTCGGCGTTCTGGATACGGGGGTACCCAGACTTGCCTGCCTGCGGCCCACTGCATGGCTCCGTCGATGGCCTGGTACGGCCTAGCTACAGCATCAACAACTCAAGACCCTCGCAAGGGGCAAAGCCTCGCGAGGCGAGCGACATCAAGACCTCCAAGGGGATCGGCCTCCTCAGGCTGGCTCCCGAGGAGCGAAGACTTCTATGCAAGGTGCACCTCACGAGGCTCAGCTGACGTGAGCCGTGACGACCAAGGCCAGGCGAGCGCCAGCGGGCGCAGAGTACCAGTTTCCTCTTTGGTGCAAAGGAGGCAAGCAGCAGGCCCGGAGTCCCGAGGAATCAGCCAAAGGTTTCCATTCTGGTGCAACAAGACCAAGACCGCCAGGACGGTAGGATGGAGGTCATCACCGAGCCCACCGCAGCGTCATGACCAGAGACTTTTGCAGGCGAAGACCACTTTAGTCAAGATAGTATGTACTTCTTGTCCCCCTTCAAATCTGGCCGTTGTGGGATCCCTTCCCGCCAATATTTGGGAAGAGGACCAAGGCCACTATAAATAGGACTTAGCCACCACCATAGAGGGGGACGGACAGATCAGATCCATTCCCACTCGACCACTTCATCAGCTCACCCGAGCCCAAGAACACCTCACCTCCTGAGGCTATTCATCCACTGTACTAGTTCATCCTCGGCCCATCGAGGCAATCCACCACAAAGCTAGAGTAGGGTATTACACCGCAAGGTGGCCTGAACTAGGATAAATTGATGTGTCTCTTTGTTCCTTTGAGCTCGACGTGCTAGGCTGTAAGGACCGCGAGTAGGCAGGCTGGTCAGGTTGAGATCTCTGCACCCACCCCAGAGTTCAAACCTCTCAAGGGTTTGCAGGAAGGTCATCTAGTTGCTTATGTCAGTAAGGCCCTTGCACCCAGAAATCAAACTCTGTTAGTCTATGAGAAGGAATACCTAGCTATTTTATTAGCAGTTGAACACTGGAGGTAGTATTTACAGCTTGCTCCTTTTATAATTAAAACTGACTAGCGTACTTTGGCTTGTCTATCTGAACAAAGATTGCATACAAAGTGGCAACAGAAAGCACTAACTAAGCTATTGGGATTGCAGTATTACTATTGAATATAAAAAAAGGTGTTGAAAAGAATGTTGCAGATTCCTTGTCCAGGAGACCTCCTAATGCTCATGATATACTACCTGAACTACAACACATATCATCTGTAGAGCCTGACTGGCTTGAGTATATCATTCAAAGTTACTCCTGTGATCCTTTTGCTTCTGAATTTGATGTAGGGTAGAACCCTAAGAGGGATATTTTCACACTTGGAGGGGGAAAAGGAGAGCAACAACAAGAACACAAAGAGGAAATCACTCCAACAATTCCCGATTACACATCCACTAGGATAAAGACACAAGATCCAGAAGTCACAAACACAATCAAAGGAAAGATACAATGGCAAAGTTCATCCCAAATCCAAAGGAGATGGGGGCTTGAAGATAGTCTTCTCCTTATGGAGGTCTTGAAATCCACAAGGATCCTTCCCTAGGGGGTCTTGATACACCAAGAGGGAAGGTGAAGGAGCAAAGCTCACAAATATCTCATCTAATACTTTGCTAACCCTAAACATGGTCCTAGGTATGGAATATATAGCCTTGGGGTCGAAGGAGATGAAGAGGGGCCGAAGATGCAATCTCAGTCGGCCATCCTGGGAGGCCCGTGCACACGGGGTAAGTTGGGCCCGTGCGCACGAGGGTCCCGTGGGAACGGGACGGGCCCGTGCACACGGGGTACTCCAGCGCCAACTTCCTGTGTAGTTCGTGGGCACGGGGTCTCGGGGGCACGTGCGCACGGGGTCACCTGGGACCTCCTGTGTTGCTGCTGTTGCACTCCGTCTTGGTTCACAAGGCCTTGGGGTGGTCCTCCTTCTCCTTGGTGATGCTCCTGAGCTTCTTGGTGATGTTCCTCTTCATACCTAAGGAGGCATAGCGTATTTTGGTGAGGTAGTAACCATGTTCCATTCGTGTCCATATGCAAGTCAAGTAGGTAGGAGTTCACCTCGGTTTCCAAAGCACGTGCTCTAGCTCTTGTCATGGGTCCTCGTGGGGTTGGATGTGTAGGTGTAGAGTCCATGGGGATGATGGAAGGATGCTCCGCATCATCTCCCTTCCCTTGAGAAAGATCTGACCTCGGATCAAAATATTCATCACCATGGTAAGGCGAGAGGTCTTTGACGTTGAAGGTGTCGCTCACGTTGTACTTGTCTCGTGGGAGTTCAATCTTGTAAGTGTTGTCATTGTAGCGTTCTAGCACCTTGAAGGGTCCATCGGCTTGAGGGAGAAGTTTGGACTTGCGTTCGTTGGGGAAGCGGTCCTTGCGAAGGTGTAGCCACACGAGATCGCCTATGTTGAAGATCATGGGTTGCTTGTTGACGTTGAGCTTGGTCGCTAGTCGTTGTACTTGGCGTTCAATGGTGTTCCTTGTATCTTCATGCATATTCTTGATGTAGCTTGCTCGTGCACTCGCATCCATGTTGGTGCGCTCTTGTAGAGGAAGAGGTAGAATGTCCAATGGGGACAACGGGTTGAAGCCGTAGACGACCTCGAAGGGGGACTTGCCGGTAGTCGAATGTCTTGCACGGTTGTAGGCGTACTCGGTGATGGGTAGACACTCCTCCCACTCCTTGATGTTCTTCTTGATCAACACGCGAAGTAGAGTGGAGAGTGTCCGGTTCGTCACCTCCGTTTGGCCGTCGGTTTGAGGATGGTATGCGGATGAGAACAAGAGCTTCATTCCGAGCTTGGCGCATAGGGTCTTCCAAAAGTAACTCAAGAACTTGACGTCACGATCAGAGACGATTGTCTTTGGTACTCCATGGAGTCGCAAGATTTCCCTACAAAACAGATTTGCAATGTGTGAAGCATCGTCTATCTTGTTGCAAGGAATGAAATGTGCCATCTTAGAAAATCGGTCCACAACAACAAACACGGAATCCTTGCCATTTTGAGTTCTAGGCAAACCAATTACAAAATCCATGCTAATGTCTTCCCAAGGTTGATAAGGAATAGGAAGAGGCCTGTAAAGACCTTCGGATTGAGCTTTAGACTTAGCTCTGCGACATGTCGAACATCGGGTGGTGAAGCGTGAGACGTCGCGGAACATCTTGGGCCAAAAGTAGTTATTGGAGAGCGTGGAGAATGTCTTGTCGCGTCCAAAGTGTCCCATGAGTCCGCCTCCATGAGCCTCTTGCAAAAGGAGCAAACGAAGAGAAGACTCGGGAATGCATAGTTTGTTAGCTCTCATAAGATAACCATCCTTGATGTAATATTGTTCCCAAGATGTATGCGTCAAACATTTAGTATAAGGAGTAGCAAAAGATGGATCATTAGCATACAAGTCTTTTATGTGCTCAAAGCCAATAACATTCAACTCAAGTTTAGTGACAAGCGTGCATATGCGTGAAAGTGCATCCGCAACTACATTTTCCTTACCCTTAATGTACTTGATCGCATAGGGGAAAGATTCATAAATTCACTCCATTTGGCATGACGCTTGTTCAACTTAGTTTGACCTTTTAGGTACTTAAGTGTTTCATGATCGGTATGTATGACAAACTCATGAGGTCTAAGGTAATTTTCCCAAACATGTAGCACACGCACTAAAGCATACAATTCTTTGTCATATATGGGATAGTTAAGTTGAGCACCGGAGAGTTTTTCACTAAAATATGCAATTGCTCGTTTTTCTTGCATCAAAACTCCGCCAATTCTGGTACCACTAGCATCACAATGAACCTCAAAAGTTTTCTCAAAGTTGGACAAAGCAAGAATCGGTGCATGAGTAAGCAAAGACTTGAGCTCATCAAAAGCGGTGGATTGCAAAGATCCCCGAACAAAAGGAGCATTCTTCTTACTCAAAGCATGCAAAGGAGCAGCAATAGTGCTAAAGTCTTTCACAAAGCGACGATAAAAGCCCGCAAGACCAAGAAAACTACGCACTTGTTGCAAATTAGTGGGTTGGGGCCAAGTTTTAATTGCTTCAATTTTGGATTCATCAACGTGGACACCCTTTGAAGAGATAACAAATCCCAAGAAAACAAGTTTGTTAACACCAAACGTGCATTTTTTCAAGTTGGCATAAATACTTTCCTTGCGAAGGGTTTGCAAAACAGCCCTAACAAGATTAAAATGTTCTTTCATGGTTTGCTAAACACAAGAATATCATCAAAGTAAACCACAACAAAGACTCCAATATAAGGTCGAAGCACAAAATGCATAAGACGCATGAAAGTACCGGGAGCCTCCGATAAACCCATAGGCATAACTAACCACTCATATAATCCAAATTTGGTTTTGAAAGCAGTTTTCCATTCATCACCCTCTTGTATGCGGATTTGATAATAGCCACTTTTAAGATCAATTTTTGAGAAAAAGGCGGCTCCGCTAAGTTCATCAAGCATATCATCTAAGCAAGGAATGGGATGCCTATAGCGAACGGTAATAGCATTTATAGGTCTACAATCGGAACACATGCGGAAACTTCCATCTTGCATAGGCACAAGTATAACGAGAACGGCACAAGGACTTAAGCTTTCACGTACATGACCGTTGTCGAGAGTTGTTGTACTTGCCGTTGGATCTCCTTAGTTTCTTTGGGGTTGACACGGTATGGAGCTTTGTCTGGAAGTGGCGCTCCGGGGATGAGGTCGATTCGATGCTCAATGCCTCGAAGAGGAGGTAGACCTGGAGGTAGCTCATCGGGGAAAACATCATGAAATTCCTGCAAAAGAGATTGAAACACTAAAGGTAGCTCATGAGAGCTGTTAGTTTTTGGTTCCCCATCCTTGCACATAAGGACAAGTGCATCACACTCGATGGGTTCTCACACACTTCTCTCATCTCACTTTTTGTGGCAAATAGTATGAGGTTTTTCTCTCTAGGCGAAGAGGCGCTCAAGTTTGGCTTGTGGCTCTCACTCACTTTTGGGTGGATCACTTTATCACTCTTCTCTCCATGATGGGTGGCTTGCTTGTCGGCTATCACTTGACTAGGAGACATATGTCATAGCACATACTCCTTCCCTTTCATCTTGAAGCTATAGTGATTGGTGCGCCCGTTGTGGATGACACCACGGTCGAATTGCCATGGTCGACCAAGAAGGAGGTGGAAAACGGTCATTGGGACCACATCACACTCCAAAGTGTCCTCATATGCACCAATTTTGAAGGAGACTTGGACCATATGCTCAAATCGTATAGTGTCGGAGTCACTTAGCCATTGAACCTTTTAGGGGTGCGGGTGCTTCCTCTTGACCAATTGAAGCTTGGAGCATAGTTCTTCACTTGCCAAGTTGTGGCAGCTACCTCCATCGATGATGACCTTGACGGACCTTCCATTGATGCCGGCCTTTATGTGGAAGATGTGGCATCGTTGGTCTTCTTCTTGTTGATGTTGAAGAGTCAAGACCTTGGAGACAACGAGAGCGGGGCTCGAATCCTCATCACAAAAGACTCTATCATCTTCATCCTCGTTCACGCGCTGGTGCATGGCCACTTGCTCAAGGACTTCCATTTCATCTTCACTCATTGAGTCGTAGGTGCCATCGTCGTTGAGGATCATGGTGCGCTTGTTTGTGCATTCATAGGACTTGTGGCCTCGGCCGCCGCAAGTGAAACACTTGAAGGAACTCGTCTTGACGGTCTCATCTGTCAGAGTAGATGATGAAGCATGCGGCTTGAAGTTGCTTGTAGTAGGAGGAAGACGATTTGAACTTGACGAAGTTTCTTGTAACTTGGCTTGTCGTCGTTTCTTGGAGAAGGCTTGGTTGAAGTAGATGTTGGAGGAGTTGTTGAAGCTTGGTCGTTGGAGAAGTCGTATGTCTTGGATGAGTACTTGGCGTACTTGAAGTCATCTTGCACTTGACGTTCCGCCTTGGTCGCTTGATGCACGAGCTCAATGAGGTTGGATTAGGGTTGGAACTTGGCGATCTTCTTGATGGGATGATTGAGTCCATTCAAGAAGCGTGCCATTGTTTGCTCATCATCTTCCTTGACATTGGCTCGAATCATGGCTATCTCCATTTCCTTGTAGTATTCTTCAACACTCTTTGTTCCTTGCTTGAGGAGTTGTAGCTTGTTGAAGAGATCGCGTTTGTAGTAGGTGGACACAAATCATGCTCGCATGGCATCCTTCATTTGAGCCCAAGTGGTGATTGGAGGGTCACCTCTTGCTTCTCGGCGCTCAAGGACTTGTTCCCACCATATGAGCACATAGTCTTGCAACTCAAGTGATGCCATAGCGATCTTCTTCTCTTCCTCATAGTTGTGCAAACGAAATATTTTGTCGACCTTCAATGCCCATGATTGGTACTCTTCGGGATCATTGCTTCCATTGAACTTGGGCATGGTGAATTTAAGCTTGCCATAGCGTTGCTCTTCATTGTGTTGTTAGCGATGGTGATGATGACGCCCTTGACGTGCAGGGTAATCATCCTCATATTTCTCTTGGCGTGGAGGAAGTCCATGATCAACTTGCTCTTGTTGAACTTGAGGTTGAGGTGGAGCTTGACGAGCTTGTGGAGGAGCTTGAGGGACTTGATGGTGCACACGCGATTGCGGTTTGCGATGGCTCGACTTGATTCTTGAAGGGCACGTTGCGCCTCAAGAGCTTGCACTTCTCCTTGTTGTTGTTGAAGACGTTGAGCCTCGACGTCTTGTTCCTCTTGGTGTAGACGCGCTCGTTCTTCCTCTTGGCGCTGTAGTCGTTGTCGTTCTTGAGCTTGAGCAAAAGCGACTTGGTGTGGTTGAGGACAAGGTACTTGCTCATCGACTTGCTCTTGTGAATGCTTGTCGTGTAGTGGGTTGCGAGATGCATGATGGTCTTGACGCACGGCTCATCGAAAAGTGTTCGATGACGGTGTACTTGAGCCGGAGAAGGTGTCGTCGGAGTGTCGACTTGAGTGGCTCCGTCTTGAGTATGAAGAAGTTGAAGGAGGACGGTTCACCAACAAAGCTCGGATCTCATCCATTCTTGCATCATTCTCTTGCTTGTGCGCGTCGAGCTTGTTGTCAAAGTAGTCCCGTGTATGTTGCTCGGAGAGTCGCAAGTCGGTGGCGAGGTTGTCGATGCGGTCGTTCATTGCTTGTTGCTCTTGATGCAGCACTCGTTGTGCACCAAAGAGGTGGCTCTTGGTGACGAATGATGACATGTCGTCGTCTTGCTCGATGAAGAGTGGGTTGGTAGAAGAACTTGGCCTATCCATCATATGAAAGTGGTGGTGAGTAGGAAAATGAGAGAACAAAACCAAAGTTACCTTTGCCGAAGATTGTGGATGTAGGAAGTACAATCCCACGTGATGTTATAATAGGGGAATTGGTACCGGGAATTGTTTCTCACACCTACAAGTAAATGGTCTACGGAGGAGCTTGGTCAGGAAAGGCACAAATAGTTCAAGCAAATGTTAGTCAAGATGTTGATAAAGTTGAGAAGATTCACAAATGGCAAGTAAGACAAATAGATCAACCTCCAAAGATAACACGAGGAACACACACACACAGAAGATAAATGGGATCAGCACAACCAAGGGGTGAGCTCGAAGATGTCGAACCACGGGAAATGCTCTTGTCGTACGGATACTAGAGAGATGCTAGCTCGATTGCACTAATGGGCTAGATATGCTAGTGCACCAACCTAATAGAGAAATCACTCGTCTCACTATCCCAAGTATGCTTATGTATGATGACCAAGGTAATGCACGTATGCTAAGAGGCACGATGCTATTGCTTATAAGCTCTTTGCTTCTCTTCTCTTTTGCTTAAAAGCTTTTTATCCTTTTTTTTACTATGCCATGATGCTTGATATACGAGCCACACAACGAGGTAACAAGTAGTAAATGCACGGGAGGGACGGAACACTAAAAGGTGCACTAAGGCGTGGCCCGGCAATACTCAACAAGCTAGTCTCGATGGGTAAGCTACGAAAAAGGGCTCGAAGCTATCAAGTTAATGGCAAGGGAGCACAAAGGCGTCGTCGAGGTTACCGTCCTTGCTTACGGTAGTGATGAAGATGATGTTGTCGAAGCCGATGTGTTGTCCGAGTCAATGATTGGTGGCGATGACGATGATACCAACTCGCGCCTAAGTAGCCGAAACACCTTAGGACACAAGAGAAACCACTACCCAAACTCAAACAAACACGTGGAATGGTGCGGAAGAACACAAGAGGTGGTGGGGAAACAAAATGAAGAAAAATAGAAAATGGAAGAAACTCCCTGGATAGTCCGTGCGCACGGGGTAAGTGAGGCCCGTGTGCACGGGGTCCCGTGTGCACGGGGTCCTCTGTGAGCGGACGAACTGCTCCAATCTCGTGGTAATTTCCAAGTTTTTGGCCAAATTCGAACGGTGGAAGGATGGGGATGAAGATGGAGGGGTAGATCCACTTGCCAAACACCAAATTTGTGGATCAAAACAACCAAATCTCACAAGATCAACAAATTGCAAGAAAAGTTTTGGGGCTATTTTCGGTGGGGATTTTCGGATTAGGACGAAAAATAACAAAATCAAGCTAGAAAGTGGAAGGTAGGGACTCCAAGATGTGAATCAACCTGGCTCATGATACCAAGATGATGTAGGGTAGAACCCTAAGAGGGATCTTTTCACACTTGGAGGGGGGAAAGGAGAGCAACAACAAGAACACAAAGAGGAAATCACTCCAACAATTCCCGATTACACATCCACTAGGATAACAACACAAGATCCACAAGTCACAAACACAATCAAAGGAAAGATAAAATGGCAAAGTTCATCCCAAATCCAAAGGAGATGGGGGCTTGAAGATAGTGTTCTCCTTATGGAGGTCTTGAAATCCACAAGGATTCTTCCGTAGGGGGTCTTGATCCACCAAGAGGGAAGGTGAAGGAGCAAAGCTCACAAATATCTCATCTAATACTTTGCTAACCCTAAACATGGTCCTAGGTACGAAATACATAGCCTTGGGGTCGAAGGAGATGAAGAGGGGCCGAAGATGCAATCTCAGCCGGCCATCCTGGGAGGCCCGTGCAAGACGGGTAAATTGGGCTCGGCTTGACGGGGTCCTGTGGGCACGGTCTGGGCCCTGCGACGGGTGCTCCGGCGCCAACTTCCTGTGTAGTCTGTGGGCACGGGATCTCAGGGGGTCGTGCGCATGGGGTCACCTGGGACCTCATGTGTTACTGCTGTTGCACTCCGTCTTGGTTCACAAGGCCTTGGGGTGGTCCTCCTTCTCCTTGGTGATGCTCCTGAGCTTCTTGGTGATGTTCCTCTTCATACCTAAGGAGGCATAGCGTATTTTGGTGAGGTAGTAACCATGTTCCATTCGTGTCCATATGCAAGTCAAGTAGGAAGGAGTTCACCTCAGTTTGCAAAGCACGTGCTCTAGCTCTTGTCATGGGTCCTCGTGGGGTTGGATGTGTCGGTGTAGAGTCCATGGGGATGATGGAAGGATGCTCCGCATCAGAATTGCTGAAAAGAAACTGTCAGTAGCTCCTGCATCTGATAGCACTTTCTCCCTAAAGGCTAGTATTCTTTGACATGCAAAAAGTGTCTGGATTGGTTGTGATCATGTTCTGTACAATAAGGTGGTCTCTGCTTTCCTGACAGCCCATTGGGAGGGCATTCAGGTTTCCCTGTGACTTGCAAACATGTGAAGCAACTATTCAAATGGAAAGGGATGCGAGGGTTTATCCAAACTTATGTCCGACAGTGTTTGACCTGTCAACAAGCAAACCCAAGTGTATTCTGTATCCAGGTTTGCTCCAACCTCTGCTAATACCAAATCTGCCTTGGGAAATGGTCACGATGGACTTTGTTGAAGGTCTCCCTACGTCCGAGCGTTACAATTACTTAATGGTGATCATTGACAAGCTCTTCAAATATGGGCATTTTGGTCCTCTGCATCACCCTTCTACAGCAGAGACAGTTGCTGAAGCCTTCCTGAATTCTGTCTACAAACTCCAAGGTATGCCCCTGTCAATTGTGTCTGACCGTGGCAAAATCTTTACAAGCACATTTTGGAATGAGCTATTCCAGAAATCTGGTGTTCTATTATGCATGAGCTCAGCTTGTCACCCACAATCTGACGGGCAAACTGAGCGTGTGAATCAACAGGTGGAATGCTTTCTGCGTTGTTTTGTCAGTGGCCACCCGTCGTGTTGGGCCAAATGGATTCCTTCGTGCGAGTTCTGGTACAATACAATCTGGCATTCAGCAACGGGAAAAACGCCATTTCAGATCATCTATGGGCACAGCCCACGCCATTTTGGTATTTCTGTGGAGGATACAATCCAGCCTCCGGACTTGCAGCAGTGGCTTGCTGACCAACATGTGGTACTGGATTCAATCAAACAGCATTTGCTTTGCTCACAACAACGTATGAAGAGCCAATTGATAAACATCGCACTGATCGTGAGTTTGCAGTTGGTGATTGTGTGTTTCTCAAGCTTCAACTGTACCTTCAAGCTTCAGTGGTGCCGCATGCTAACCATAAGCTAGCCTTTAAGTTCTATGGGCCATTTGATATACTGGAGTGCGTGGGTGAGGTGGCGTACAAACTGGATCTGCCACCAACTAGCAAGGTCCACCCAGTGTTTCATGTCTCCTTGCTCAAGAAAGTCCTCACTCCTGACTGCGAGGTACTGTCGCAACTCCCTTCACCTGATGATCAGTTCCGATGTCCCGAGCAAATCCTGCAACAACGGGTCTTACAGCGTGGCTCTGACTCCATAATCCAAGTGCTGGTCAAGTGGAGTGATGCACATGTGGACATGGCTACTTGGGAAGACAAGGTGACGCTGCAACAAAAATTCCCGAGAGCACCGACTTGGGGGCAAGTTGTTTCTAAGGGAGGAGGGATTGTCAGCGATCAAGATGGGCGCCAAGACGCAGTTCAAACCAACGCGCGGCCCAAGAGGCAGCCTCGCTTACCCGCTCGGCTGGCTGGGCCGGAATGGGCCTAACTGATTGTACTTATACTGTAGACGGCTGGTAGGAAAGGTAGGCGGCTGGCAAACGGCTAGTTTGTAATGCGAGAGTAGATGACGTGAGCGAGTGGTTCTTCCTCCTCTCCTCCGATCCCCTTCCTTGTAAGCGAATTCCGCCATGGTGAATGCAATTCGTGATTGAGACCTCACATATGATTAGTTGTGTTAATCCAATTAACTTTTTTATGGTGGTCTATTATAAATAAATTGATATTACATTGATTGTACAGTTAACATGCCACAAATTATATTTTTACAGAATGCACTACTCTAGTATGAGTAGCGTGAGATGATACACGATGAGTAACAAATCATAATGCATAGAAAGAAGAACAGTACAACAGATAGCAATCTGCAGTATATATGTGTGGTAGTTTGAGGGCTTAATTCCAGCCCTTGTTCATCAGCTCCAATGCTGACTTGACGACGGAACAGACGCTGGTGTCGCGGCGGCTGAGCCCGACGCTGCCGGAGAAGACGTTGAAGCACTCCAGCTGCGAGGTGGTCATGGCCACGCTCCTCAGCTCGTTCTCCATGCCGAGCTCCACGAACAGGGCCACGTAGCGTGCGTCCGACTGCATCAATGCCATGGCAAGCTCTATGGTGTACCGTCGGGCCCGGGGCACGTCCATGGACGGGCGGCTGTAGTCCCGCAGCACCTGCACCAGCGACCTCGCCAGCACCGTGTCCACCACGCGCGCTGCGACGAGGCTTCCCCGGAGCTCCCCGGGCTCCATGAACCGGAGCATCTGCGCCGCGAGCCCGATGAAGATGTTGAGGATCTTGTCCTTCTCCACCGTGATGGACCTCAGCACCTTGGCGGCGCCGACGGTGACCCCTCTCAGAAGGAGCTGCCACTCGTCGCCGGAGTAGGAGCAGAGGTTGTGCATGATCCTCGCGGCACCGACGACGACGACGGGGTCGTTCAGCGCATCAACGAGCCGCCCGATCCTTCCGCCAAGAGCCAATATGATCGCTCCGCAGTTCTTCTTGTTGTCGAGGGCCAGCATCGCGAGCGCCTCGCCGGCCTCCACCCGGACAGCGTCCGCCGGTTGACACTCCTTCGTCGTAAACGCCGCCGGCAAGAACGTCGTGACCAGCACGCTCACCACGTCCCCCGTCCCGCCGATGATATCCCTGGCCTCCTCGTCCATGGCGAGGCTCGTGAGTATCTCGATGGCCAAGTGGTGCAGCTCCGACTGGACCTTATTGTCGTGCCGCTGCAGGATCTCCCTGACGTTGCTCACGGTGAAGACGATGTCGGCGAGCTCCCGTCGGAGCAGCTTCCCGGTGCCCCCCGTCGTACCGGCAAGCCTCTTGACAACGCGGAGCGACTTCTTGACCGCCTTGAGCCTCATGTCCCTCGGCAAGGGCGACGCCAGCGCATGGTCGATGCTGGAGTAGGAGATGATCTTTTCGAGGAGGCCCCTGGTCTTGCCAATCTTGTCGCAGTTGTCGTGGTCTTGCGCCAGCTTATTGAGGATGGAGAGGCCGAGGATGTTGAGCTCGTCGAGGTCGGCATAAAGCAGCGAGGCGACGGACTCGATGACGCCTGGAATGGCGGTGACGCGGAGCGCGACGAGCTTCCTCCCGGTGAGCATGGACACGAGGACGGCCGCCGAGCGCCGGACATCGCGCTCCGAGGAGTCCTTCCAGCTGAGCATCTCGATGAGGCGCTCGATGGTGGGCGCGGAGACGCCGATCCTGCGGAGCGTGGCTTCGGCGAAGCGTTCGGACTCGGCGAGCGCGACGAGGATGCCGGCGCCGAGGCTCTGCTCGTCGTGCGAGCCCGCGGTGATGAGGTCTTGGGCGTAGGAGACGAGGCCCATGTGGAGGCCGTCCAAGATGCTGCCGTTGAGGCAGCGCGAGTAGGAGTCGTAGAAGAAGCGGCGTACGACGACCTGGCCGTAGGCGCCGGCGAGGTTGCAGTCGTCGGCGACGCACTGGAGGAGGCGGCGGTGGCCCACCTTCCACTCCCATAGCGCCTTCTCGACAAGGAACAGCAGCGCCTCGGCGAGCGCGAGGCCGTAGAAGATGTTGAGCGCTGCGGCACGGTTGGAGCGGGCGTCCTCGGTGCCGCCGTAGTGCTGGTGGATGAGGCGGAGGAGGGAGAGGGAGACGCAGGCCGACGCCGAGAGCAGCTGCATCCAGAAGAAGGCGCGGACGGCGGCGCGGGAGGCGGGGCGGGCCCGGCTGGCCTGGTGGTGCTGCCACTCCAGCTCGTGGCTGCGGCCCAGGATGCGGGTGCCCTCGATGAGGAGCAGGCCCGTGATGCACCAGAAGTCGGTTGGGCTCAGGGTGATGGCGAAGCCGCCCAGCAGCACGACCGTGGCCCAGACGAAGGCCAGCGTGCCCAGCCGGCTCGCCGCCTTCTCAAGCACGGCCAGCTGCAGGGCCAGCACGGTGAGGCGGTGCTCCGGCGACGGCGGCGCGTCGCCGTCGGCGGGGCTGCGGGAGCGGGCGGCGCGCGGGTTCGGCGTGGCATTGGCATTCTGCGGCTCGAACAGCGTGGGCAGCTGGTCGGGGATCTTGACGCGGATGCTCGGGTCCGCGAAGCTCGGGTTGGCGAAGCTAGCGCGACGATCCATTAGTTCCAATCCAAGTGCTGTTGCTTCACTACGTATGTGTGTAGTGTGTACTGATCGATGGTTGCACCGGCCGAGGGTGGTGTGTGGCCGTCTCGGCGCCAGCTTGGTACTATTTATAAGCGGGCATTCACAGGACAGCAATGCTGATACTTATGCATGCATGCGATGCGATGCGATGCGATGCGATGCGAGGATGATCGGAGGCATTTTGAACGTGCTGGTTTGTTGCTTGCTTCCGTGCATGAGGGTGAGTGTCCGTTTGGGCAGATTCTGAGATGGACACTCTCCTCCTTTTTTCTTGTTACCAGAGAATATTGCTATTAAGGTAAGCGGCAGGGAGGGGACGTGCCTAATGGCCTCTAGATTTTAGCAAACAAACTACTAAATCAAACTTGTTAAGAGTTTTATGTCTGAAAATTTGAATCTTGTTTCGCTCACGCTGTCATACTCTGACGACCTCCACGTTGTAGAAAAGGAAAAATCATGTGGGCATGACATTTTGTGTGATTCAAAAGATTAAGGTTGCTGCATCGCCCAGCTCTCCTGTCAAATAAGAGCAAGCGTTCTTCAGTTAGGCCCAACTCTGCTTATCCTCCTTCGGTTCTAATGCTACAATTGTCATCTCGCCTCGTTGGTTTCCAGACTCTTCCAGCTGTGATATGAAGATGCGTGTAGTCGTTACAAAGTCGATATACATCATATTCACTAAGGGCCAAGGCAGATCACAATGTCCAAGCTTTTACAATCATTGATCCTGTAACAACTCAGTGAAATCTACTCCCTTCGTAACAAAGTGTAAGACGTTTATGCAAAACCAAAAAACTTCTAACATTTTGGTACAGGGTGTGCTTAAATATCTTCCCCTGCAGTATCAAAACTTGAATCTCTTACTGCGCACTAGGAATTCCAACCATTGTCCGCACAACTAGATGGGAGCTTAGAACCAGGCTTACAGAGGCAAGACAGGGCTATGGGAATATATAAGCTCGTTTTATTTACACGGTTCTTCTCACTATATATATGCGCCTGGATGGCACAGAAAGGACTGGCTTGGAACAAAACCCCAACTCTAATGCAAGTACACAGCAACTACAACATTTCTATTTGGTCCGTATATACTCGTTAAGGGCATATGCATCGCATATTTTTGTGAGCGAAAAGGTAGAATGCTCTCTAACTTATATGTACATCCCATTTAAAAGATTGGGTTGCATCATATTCTACTTCTGTTAACTGGGAGCATCCGATGGTTGTCTTCTTACAGTAGGAAAGCCCTACCATTCAACGGACTCGGCCACTTGTGCACAGTCCAAACCTCTATTCTCAGTAGGTGTGCCCTGCTTTCTTTTTCCTTTTGTCCAATCAATCGAAGTTCGTATTTTGATCTCCAGCTGAAGCAAAGCCCTGTGAGTGCTCGTTTTCAAATGCGGCAAGTCGAGAATCTGATAGAACAGAGAACATCTGTGTTTCCACGAAGAGCTGGAAAACATATCGACTGCTATAAGAATATGTGGGGACAACAGTGACACATAAAATTAAGAAGGAAATCACTCGGTAAAACTCGATTGACAAAAAACCTTCATGAACGGTCGATCTTTCGAGGGGAAGGAATCAATAAAACTGTCCTTCAGAAGCAAGGAAACCTGACCAGACAGAAGATCATCATCATTTAGCGCATTTTTACGGTGTTTCAAAAAGGTAAAGCACTGAAGCGGCATCATGGTGTAAAGTGCAAACAGAAGTGTATGATTCTAACCCTGTCATTATCTGATTGTACATTGGTGATGGTATTATAGCGCAATTCAGAACAAAGTGACTCCAAGTAGGTTCTCAGAACATTTAAGAACTGCCAAGATGCCTTAGCCTGCAATATCAGCCAAACAAGTACCATCTTTACCTTAAAAACTACAAACATGGAGTATAGGCAAATTTGCTGTACATGAACAGGATCTGGAAGTAAAACTTTCTTCTCGATAAAGAAATAATGGCTTCCAAAGAGGATGGAGCCGCATTCCACATAGTAAACAAAAATTAATACCTGAACTTCGTTGCATTTATACATAGGATGTTTCTTGGCCAAAGCATTCTCACATGAAAGTCTAGCATGAATTGGACTGAGATCAGAAACAAGATCCTTGTAACGTGGAAGTTGAGGCAATAAATTTGCCTTGACCTGCATTTAATAAATAAAAACTAACATTCAGTACGAATGAATTTTTTCTGCCATTACAGCACCAAATATGCTCGCATTGTAGTGTGCATAGTGTGTGATAGTATCTACTCACGAATACTACTTCATACAAGTAAAATACTGTAAATCAGACATGATCAGATCAGGAGATACTTGTTGTCATTACACAGACGTGGAATAATTAGACTGGATAGTTTATACCCCTAGAGTGGACCATGCTCATATAGTAACAAACAGAAAAAGAAAGCCTTTGTAGTTCTTGTTTATGCTGGACTCTGAAGTGATATGGCACTTGTGGGGTAAAATCAATTCCTACCTACTAATATTGACCATGTTCTCTTGAACACTTTCCTAGGGCTGATGGTTCATGTGTGAACATATCAACAATACAATAGATAGAGAAAAAACAAAGATTCCGTTTGTTACAACGAAAGAAAGGTTCAGACAGCCTTTTCCAAAACAGTTCTAATATCAGGAAAGAACATGTCACACTTGCCTGATCTTTCTGTACATTGATTCTGACAAGACTAGACGCTTTCATCTTGATATCAGGGGGTTTATGTTGGATACCAGCCTGTAGAAGAGAACATACAATCCCTGAAAGTTTGGCTAATAGTGACTACCTACCATAACATTGGTTCAAGATTGCTAACATGCAGAAATTGGCAATTGCAGTTACTGGTAGTTCTTTGAAATAGCAGCAACCCAATAAATGAGTTTCAAAGCATAGTCAAACTTACAATGAAAGGGACAGGGGCATCGATGAAATCAATCAATTTTCTTGGTAGAACCTGCAAAGCAATTGTTTGTACCTTAGAACAGAATACTGTTGGGAGACATGTATAAGCTAAAGATCTATCATTCTTTTAGTTGAACATAATCTCAACAAGTATGTATATGTTATGGTAAAACATATAAATATGGGTGGGAAACATGCGCAAATACACAAAACAATCCAGCATATTTTACTGAATTTGGTGAACATGTGAACCAACTCTTTTGAACCATTAACAATTCATCATTTGACGAAATATCAGTGACACTTTGCGTCATAGTGAAATGTAACAAGGAGGCACACCTGCTGATCAACTTTACAAACCACAGACCTTGTTCGCGATTGTCTATTTAAGTTACCAGTTTATTTGCCAAAAAAGAGTTACCAGTTTATATTCTTCAAAAAATGTCCATCTACAACCTGATTGGATAGCTTAAATAAAAGGGTGGTGGATCATTTGAAGAAAAAATAGTATTAATGGCAACCAGACAGCCAGTAGTTTCACCAGTTTCTAGCTAACACGGTCCTTACGGCATATTGACATATAATAAGATGCAACAAAGATGAGCAGAAGAATGGACAAAACTGAGCAAAATGCAGAACAAAGCAGATGAAACCCATGCTCCCAGTCCCACCCCCAAAAAAGCTGATATACTAACATGGTATTACTAAAATCAGAACAGGATAGAAACTTCAACAGCTACAGGATACAATATAACTTACAGGAAGCAGTAAACTTTGCCACTGGAATGGCCTAATCATCGGTATAATTGACAAAACAATTGCTGACAGTACGCCCTGCAGTTAAGCATTCAAGAGAGCTGCTAGAATCAGCAGGATCAAGTATAGCATAAAACCAGAACACATTGTCACAAAGCTAAGGTACTTGAAAGACCATACCAGATTTGGGCATATTACCACAATTTGCTTCTCCAACAGAACTCCAGTGAATAATGCTAGCATCTGCAGGAGAACAGAAACAACTTTACATACACAAAGCCAACAAATGACGACAACTAATCACTTATATAATGTATAGGGGGTTATTACAGGCCTCAAAAAGGAAAAGAGAAGGGGAAAGAAGTAAGTCTCGCTGCAATCTTCTTAACAAATTCCCTTGATATATGATAAATAGTAATGCAAACTCATGGAACTCCTTAACTGAACCAAAAAAGGGTAATGCAACATACACTTTCCAGAGATAAAGCACGGCAAACTGTAGCCATAGTCCATACTGATAATGCAAGTGCTTCTTCTGCAGCGACCAAGCGGGCATTCACAATGACCTAAATAAAATTGATGATTAGTGAAGGGACGAGGTGCTATAGATAGTGCCGTAAAAAGTCAATTATCTACCAGATTTGTTTCTGCCGAATTCATATCATTGTCCAAATTTGTGTCTCTTAACCCCAATGATAATAATCCAGGCCGGGAGTATTTAACAGGCTGGAGATGTTCAAGGGGTTGGAAGACAATTTCTCCTCCGCGAGGTGGCAGAGGAAGAGCATGGTAACCACAAACAATTTGTAGAGGTTCATTATTGTTTGCCTAAAATAGGAATGATCAGTATGGACAAGAGCCATCAGATGGAATTCTTCAAACTTGATATTACAGACAAACCTTAGCCCATCCCAGAACTTTGCCATCATCAACACCACTTTCATTCTTCACATTTACTTCATCGTCTTCTTCATCTGACCCAGCACCTTTGACTGAACTGTCACAAACCATAAGGATGCTTAATTAATAAGGTAAATGATGTGATAATACTGGACGTATCATAGTTCAAAATGATCAATGCATTCCAACATCATCATTAATAAGATCCTAAAACAGATTACTTATCATTTCAGATAAATCCTAGCAGATGTGATCAACACCATAAATTGCACTCCACAATTGCAGGAATTGTTTTTCAAATTATCAGGGTTACCTGTGTAAAGACTCCATACTCTGTGTGCGTTCTAATCTTGTAGAGATAGGAGAATGCATGGACAGAAGATCTGGAGAAGTATGTCCATTCTCAGAAGTACTACTTGCTCTTCCAAAGCTATCGCAGCGGGATTCCGTGTTCTGTGATATACAATCTTCGTATTGTTGGAAACTATGTCTTCCTTCCTTCTCAGGTTCTTTTGCATAACTAGATTCTGAAGTCTCACTAGCAGATATACTTTCAGGAGAATTAGGTTCCCAACTCCTGAACAAATATGAAGGGACGTCTCTTTCTGATGCAAGTCCTGGTGAAGAAACAAGACCTGATATAGTGTCGACAGGTACAGCATATTCTGTCCAGTCATTGTGCGAAAGCCCATTTGGAGATTCAAAATCACCATCTGATTGATCTTGTAACTGTTCTCTCAAGGAACGGGGGACTGGCCCTGCCAGAGCAAATTCACTGGCAAACTGTGTTATCCTTTCAAGCCTCTCCTGTGAAATTATGCTGTCCATATAATTGACAGCCAACACACAGATCATATCTTAGTACTGAACTCGGGAGATGGAAAACTAGGAATGTTACGCATGGTTATTAGCTCAGACAAATAGAAGTATATACGTTGGACAAACCTGTTTAACATCTCATAATGTAGCTCAAAAAAAGGTACTCTTGTAAGTAAACAGTAACAACGTGGTGCAGAAACCAAGAAACGGCTTGGCTTGTAGGAAGTCTGATTTAGGGGTGAGACTGCTCCTAGTATACCAGGGGCTCTTTGAACAATTTCCTGGACATGAAGGCAAACACCATATAGTGGTGCATTGTCCGATACCTGGTGTCATCAACGACAACTAATAAGAAAAGAACAATCGAGAATACCTGAATACAATCATCCAGGAATATCAAAATTTAAAATGAATAAACAAACAAACCTTTAGGAAGAAGATAAATGACAAATCATCTCGGCACAGATGTTCCTATGTAAAAGATGCATACAAATTAGCAAGTTTGATTCAAAAGAAAGCCTCCAATAACTGGAAAGCTCAAGTTGGAACCTCGTGTGCAAGGAACCATCAAGATAAAGTTGAGAAGTATAAACCAACACTGGTCTACACTTTACACGAGAGTCATATTCTCAATGAAAATAAGGTTAGCAGATTATTCATTGACCCTAAACAGGATTCCTAAATACCACAGGTGGGCGGTAAGACGAAAAACTGCCAATATAAGGAGGTTTCCCAAATCCTAATACAACTAATTTTCACCTGCCCAAATATCACTTCATTTAGATCACTCATGGAAGGAGTCCTCTCGACTAAGCGAGCCTGAAATTTTGAATTAAAAAGAATCAAGAAAATTGCAGCACAGCATATCTAAAAGGATTAAAACAAAGAGAGAAGGGAAAGAACTTTCTTAAAGAAGCCAATAGGAGCAGTACAAATTCAGCAAGAACATTATTTATCTAACCTTTACACCTTCAGGAAAACAGAATGAGGGTAAATCAGCCTCTCTAATATCCTCTTTCTTTCCAGGTGGATATTTGAAAAGAATCTGCAAGTAAAAAAGGGAAAAGTAGATCAGAGATGATTTATCAGAACAGGCAAGTGAGTCTACAATCTAGAGGCCAAGCTACTAGAGAAATCAGGATTAAAGTTTGCTGTCTGTCCCAGTGTAAACTAGGATACTGAAGTTTCCAGAGCTTAGCTATCAAGGCTTTACAAGATGGAAACCAATATTACTGTCAACGAACCAGGCTTACAAGATGATGACACACAGGGTAGGCGTCAGACCCTAGGCAGCCCAGGCCGCCGCCTGGGGCATGGCCAAGAAACTCAGGGTTGACTGTAGATACAGTATTTCCTGTAGCGCATGTGCCTATAGGGCTGGCCTGGGCGTGACCTCAGCCTGGCTCCGCTACTGGTGACACAGATACTGAAAGTACATGTGCAGACCTTCAGATGAACTTGAAATGAAATTTGTGATAAGGAGAAATTAAGCTTGTTACTCTGGGATTATTTTCAAATGATCTGAAATTTCATCCAGATCATGATTCTTACTCCTATGAAAAGAATTAACCACAAGTATGCAGAGCCAACTCACACAAGCACAACAGTTCAGCACTCAATTGAGAACACACAGTTGTTTATCCTCTCTCCCTACCCAAAAAGAATAGCCACCGACCATTGATCCAAAGTGCAATTTACTCTAAACAAAATGCCCACAAGCTGCATCCATTAAAAAAAGGTAGTACATTCAGTTTCTTTAAAGAACGGTTATTGCGTGCTTTTTGGTATTACCATGCTGCAGACATATAGGGGTGCTCTATAAGCTTTTTCATGCTATGGGAAACATATAGTAACATTAATACACAAAAAGAACTTGTTATGATAAATAACTTTGCATGCATTATCAATAAATATAGTTATAATTGATTACTGCCCGAACCTTGGGAGATAATTAATATGTATCCTTTGTTATGCTGTGAGTAAATAAATTTATGGATGGATGAACAGTGGTCCTATGTAAATATGACATGATCCAGCTACCTAACCAATTGGCTCAAACACCTCTCTTATGTTTTGTTTTGTTTTTGCAGAGTCTCTTATGTTAATGTTAAGTATGCCCTAATGTACAGAAAACCAAAAGACAAATAAGAGGATAGCTAACTACAAAGAATCATCTAGAGAAGATGAGTGTATTCTCAGCTAAAATTTGATTTAACACACAACATTTGCGAAATAGACAGGGCTGAAATAGAGAATTTCCCCTAAAGCAGAAGAACACCTAGTAGTCAACAAAGCACCCTACCTGCGGTTCCATGGTTGGTATTGGTCCATGGTACTGAATTTTACTAAGATCAACAACCTCTGAGCATGCTACATTAGACTCCCAAGCTTTCTTTTTTGCAAAAGCATCCTCAACTACTGCAACATTTGCATAAGAATGGAGTCCAACTACGAAAAAATGTTCAAAGAGTGATGATGGTTCCTTCAATTGATTCTGATCCTGCAAGAGACGTAAAAATAGCTTTAAAAGGGGAAAGTTCATGGTAAGTACAGATAAAAACTGCGAGAGAAACTAAAGGAGCAGGTGAATGTAGCTAAGTCTCAAAGCCCTCTCTATAAACTTAAAAGTGCGGGAGAAATTCCACACACTACCAGGAAAGCACTCTTGTAGTTGGACATATGCTCTCAAGAAAACATACTTGGACATATTTAGCAATTAAATCCGAGCAGTAAGAGATAACTTCACTTTGGCTGCTCCGCAATCACACACTCAAATACCTCAAAGATAGTCTGTTCATGGTATGCCAAATGTCCCAAGAGAATGAAAAGCATCGTCACGCATCAACTGCCTTGCTAAGAGTATGCAAAATTTCTCCAATGTGGCCCCAAACAATAAAGTACGGTATAGTAATTCGATCATCTGCTTACCAACCTGACTAGTGACTGTTGCTGAACCGTATATAACAAACAGTGAAAATATGAAAAGGAAGTGTTAGAACTCCATCTGTCAGCTGCTATTTCACATCTTCTTACAGTGTGAACCTGCCCGTTTCTAAGTACGCGAAGACTGTCGAGCTAGTTGCATTGATTTACCACTTAAGCTATCATTTATCTATGCAGATCACCCGGCTACACAAAAGTTGCATCCGAACGCACAAGTATATGATGAGCAGGATTGAACAAAACAGCAGTCAGCGTACCCGCACCTTGGCGTGGACTTGATACCACTGCCGCTTCTGGTTCGCCATAGCCTCAATGTTCACGGTAGTGCGCAGCAACTGCTCCCTGGGGCTCCTCTCGGCGTCTCCTCCACCTCCGACGGGCCCCCACTTCCACGCGCGCTGCATCTGCTGCCGGAACCGCTGGAAGCTGCTGGTCCGCACGTGCCTCGCGTGCGGCCTGATCTGCGGCGCAGGCGACGACGGGGGCCTGGGCGAAGGCGGTGCCGACGAGGACCTGGACCTCGAGTCCTCCATCCCTGGCGAGCGTGCTGCCCCCGACGGGGCCACCCAATTCCCCTCCTGCTGCTCCGCGGCCCTCGCGCGCTGCCCCAACGGCGAGGCGCTGCCCTCTCGCGATTCGGAAACCGAAGGCGACCACCCCGCGCTGTCAATCCCCGTATGCCCCGACGCACCCGACGCCGGAGGTGACTCGTACGCTTCCTCCTCCTCGTCCGCGGCCCCCGCCTCGTGGCGGTGCGGTATCGACACCGACATCGACGGCGGCGGCGACGACGGTGCGGCCTCGCCCTCGCGCCATGTCACCGGGTGCGCGGAGGCGGTCGGCGACACGTCCACCGCATCCTCGAACAGCTCCGCCTCCCGCACCTCCTCCTCCGCCAGCCTGAGCGGCTCCGGCTCCGGCGTCGGCGCGGCGGGGCCGCCGGGGAGCGCCATACGCGCCGCGCGATCGGAGCACGGGCTACGCCTCGCGCGCAATTGAATGCCAGGGATCAAACCAAACGGAAGGGGGAGGGGAAGAGGACGAGATCGTAGAGAGAATTAATAATAAATGGTAAAAACAGAAACGAAAATGGAAAAGAAAATAGCCCCATGGAAAGGTAACCGGGAACGGGAACGGGAACGGGGGTCACGTGGACGGTGGGCGAGCGAGGTGGCCCACCTGGCAGGTCTGCTCTTTGTAAGGCTTGTCTCGCTGACATGTGGGTTCACAATACGGCCGCATCACGTGAGATTTTGCACCAACGAAGCCAAAAGGCACGAACCTTTTCCGGTGTGAGCTTCGTTCGAGCTTTTTCTTTGTTTTATTTAATTCGAAAAAGCTCAACGTGAGAGCAAGTTGTGCTATGTTTCCTTTAAAAAAAACATGGGCCTTCACCTCCATGTTGACACAAAAGGAGAAAAAACCTCACATTCATCTTAAAAAAAACTTCCTCACTCAGCCAACCAGCAAGTGACACGTGGCAATTGTACGCTTGTTTTCATCTAAAAAAAGCACATGGGTCTTCACCTCCATCTCTGAAATAAAAATCGCACGCTTATTTTTAAAAAAAGAAAAAACATCTTAGAAAAAAACCTCAACTCCATCAGAAAAGAGAAAAGAAAAAGAAAAAGTTCCCACCGCAGCCAACAAGCGGGCGCCACTTGGCATAGCCCAGCGTTGTTCCTTTCTTTCTCGAAAAGAACCCTCGCCTCTATCTAAACAAAGAAAAACAAAATGTTTCGCTCATAGCCAACCAGCGGGCGCCACTTGGCATAGCCCAACGCGGGCCCTTTCTTTCTTTCTAGTGGGTTTAATGTGTGAATTTGGTTTTTTTAAGGTGCACTTTTGAATTTGGTAATCTCATGTTAGTCTCGAATTTGGATTATTTTTGCGTGCTCAAATTCTTAGAGCTCAATATTATCTCGCCAAAGAGCATGGCTGAAAAGTAGAGATAAAGTATATTAGATCATCTCAAACGCGGACCCTTATTTTCTTTGCTATATGTCTAGATAGAACGATTCGAACACTTTTAGACCTTTAATGCTATCTCTCATTTCAGTTGAAGAAAATGTGTCCTCGTTTGTCTGCGGACTAGACTGGACGTCTGAAATGCACCGCTCTGTCCACAGATTGAGGGACTGAATAGGGGAGTCTGGACAATCCGCCCGACCCGCTGTTAGTCGAGCCACGCCTTCCCATAGCACACATCTTCTCACTCGACTCTTTCTCCTCCACAGCCAAAAATAAGGGATACTGTTGGAGGGCCTCCGCCCAGCCAACCGTCCGTGGACGGAGTGGGTGCAGGCTGTGCTAGAGATTTTTTATTCTGCATAACTAAACGATCAATGACAATTGCCAAGCATGTGAAACATGGGACTCTGGAGACCATAGTGATAAGATGCTACTCTATAAATACACCAATGGTATACAAATAATTTTGAATATTAACCGCTAGATAAAGCCAGTCCAATGTTATATAGCTTGCAAATTCAAGCACTATTACTCGTTTGTTGTCATCTTCACTTCATAGATTCTATCACATCTACTATCTAGAAGATAGTATATCATGGTTGAGATTAAGTGCAATGTACAAACCTTAAAACACACGTATTTCTCCTTTTTTTTAATATGTCATACTTTAATTGTTTACCAAATCTTCTAAATGAATTACCATTCTTTCTTTTTTTGCATTTTGAATTACAATGTACAAACCTCAAACACACAAACATTTCTCATTTGTTCCATAACCTTTCATATTTTAGTTACCAAAACTTTCTCTTTCATGTGTATTACCATTCATTTTTTTACTTTGTAATTTACTTTGCGCAATATGCACAAAACCTCACATCATAGACACTTTCATTTTGTTCTCCTTTCATATGTTAATTCCTAAGGTGTTTTTCTTTTAAAGAATTATGATATTTTTTGTTCAAGGCTATGAGAACACGTTAGATACTCAAAAACTGCAATGCGGGATACCTAAAGACAAATGTGCGGGATATATTTGACTTTAGTTTCGTTAATACCATGCCATGAAGTTTTTTTTTATATTCTTTACCTATGGTTTGATTTTTTATGAATGAACTACGGGAATTAAATCAACATCAACGTCAAGCATATACAAAACTCACATTTTTACCTATTATAATATGGTCGTCCATACTTTGGTTATCTAAACTCCTACGTACAATGCACCTATACTTTATTAGTATATTCAGTGGTTATGCGCCAAACTACACACACACACACACACACAGAGAGAGAGAGAGAGAGAGAGAGAGAGAGAGAGAAGATGCGTCTCTCAAGTGGCAATATGAGCGGTCTTAATCCTTAGCTTCTTCGATGAATGCAGCCAAGGTAAATGTTAGGGGTAACATGCTAAGACTAGACCTCAAGCAAAACATGCCAAATTGAATGTTGGTGCAGCTTATCATGAAGATGAAGGTTTTGGTGCAAACGCGTGGTTCGTTATATTTGGCTAATTCTCTGGGAGTCATTTGGTGCATACAACATTGGATTCAATGGTCGTGATCAATTTATATACTGGAGAGCCTCTGCATGGGTTGTATACACGAATACAGTGATTGTGAAGGTCGATTTTATACATTATTAAAGAGTAGTGAATGGAGTGGCTCATGAAGTATGTAGATTTTCTTTTCATGAAAAAAAATCATGTAACTGGATCAATGAATCTCCAGGTTTTGGGTTTGAGTAAACTTGATATAATAATGATTTAATGCTAATAAAGATAGCTTTGATGAGAACCTCTTTCCAAAGCTAGCTGGGCTCAGGGAAGTGCATGGGGAGAGGTTACCCCTTCCGGGGTGGGGGGGGGGGGGGGACTCGGGCAACTAAAGAGAGGTTACCCCTTTGGGGGCCTAGGAGCGCGCCTAGTGGTGTGTTCAGCTACCGCCATATGTCGCATATTGTGTGCTCCCTCTGGATTTACTTTTATTTTTTTACACTTGTTTGGGGTTTAGATAAAAAATCCTATTTTTTCCTTTTGGTTTTTGCCTAAATTTCCCTAGATTTGGAACTATTTTTTCTGCAAACATAGTTGTGCTTCTCAAAAAGAAAAGAAAATTATATTTTCACGAGAAGCGTAGATTTCTTCTGGTGGAAGTACATATTTGCTTTCGTGAGAAGCACAAGCACATGCTTCTCAAAAACAGAAAAAGGATATGCTTTCACAAGAAACACAGGTTTGCTTCACGAGAAACACTTCTCAGAAAATAAAAAATGTGTGCTTCCGCGGGAAGCATAACTGTGCTTCTCGAAAAAAAAATTGTTTCTCAAAAAAGGGAAAAAATGTGGAAAAGTGCAACCATGCTTCCAGGCTATGGGTTTTTTCAATATTTTTTGTTAGTCATTTCTTTTGGTTGTTAATTTTTTTTGGTTTTCACATTTTTCACTTGATTTCTTTTTTCCGATATTTTTTTCATTTTCCTTTTTTTCGGATTCAATTTTTTGTGAATGAAAAAGTTTGTCAAAACCTATTAAAACGTGATCTTACTTCAAATATCTCAGCGCGAGAAATCCAACAATGGAGACTATTTGAGATTTGGATGCACGGTTCAAGAGATAGGATATTTTGAAGGTAAGTGATCTTTGGAATGGGTACCCCTTAACTAGTGATTTCGCTGATCGCTGTGAAACTATATCGCGCTTAATGCGACAGTACCTCTGGTCTCGCCTAAAGCTTTTCTAATGGGCGTGCAGTACTAGCTGGCCCATTGTTAGCTTTTTTTTCATCCGCGCTCGCTTGGTTTGTGTTTGCTGCAATCGCTTCTTCCAATTTTATTTTATTTCCTTCTTTCTTTTGGTTTTTCCTGTTTCTTCGCCCTTTTTTTCTTCCGATTTTCATTATTTTCTTCATTGGTTTTCTTCATTTCTTTCAGTAATTTTCTCTTTGTTTCTATCTTGGTTTTCACTTTTTTTTCTTTCTTCATGTTTGTTCATTTTTCTTTGTTTCTTTCTTGGTTTTCATCGGGTATCTTCGTTTTTCTTTGTTTATTTCTCGTGTTTCACTATTTTCATTTTTCGATTCACATTTTCTTTTCTTTTTTGCTTTGGTTTTTCTTTTTAGTTGTACTAGAACTGCCCGTGCATTGCAACAGGATTTAAATATTCTAATACGTTAGCTTGTGATTTATCTGTCAATAATAATGCGATTGTGTGAATAAATGTTCATCAAATTTTAATCATGAATTACCTTATATTTTGATTATGAGTTTGGTAAGTAAATTAAAGTGAAATTGGTTCAGAAGGTAAGTAAATTAAGGTGATTGATTATCATATACATGGAAGGTTAGACGAAGGGGTGGTGGAAAGAAAGGTGAAATGGGAACCTTATGTTATTTTTAAGTAGTAGAGATTCACTTTGTTTCTTTTCTTTCTTCATGTTTGTTCGTTTTTCTTTGTTTCTTTCTTGGTTTTCATTAGGTATCTTCGTTTTTCTTTGTTTATTTCTCGTGTTTCACTATTTTCATTCCTTTACATTGATTTTTTTTCGTCGGTTCACATTTTGTTTTCTTTTTGCTTTGTTTTTTTAGTTTTTACTAGAACAATTCCCATGCATTGCAACAGGATATAAATATTCTAGTACGTTAGCTTGTGATTTACCTGCCAATAATAATGCGATTGTGTAAATAAATATTCATTAAATTTTGACCGTGAATGGTGAGACACCGATAATGAACCGATATTCCCAGATATTTAATCTGGAATTGGCCAAGTGTGCAACCAAACAGGTCAGCATAATTGGCCGCCGCCTCAACGGCTTCTCCAAAGCAAAACAATTCACTTTTATGGAAGTTAATTTTGAGGCCCGACATTTACTCAAATGCTGAAAGCAATAGCTTCAGATTTCGAGCTTTGTCTATGTCATGTTCCATAAAAAGAATCGTTTCATCGGCATATTGCAAAATTGAGAGGCCACCATCCACAAGGTGTGGCACTACTGATCTGTCCATCCTACTTGGCGCGCTCCATCAGAATAGCCAGCATGTCAACAACAATGTTAAATAACATTGGGGACTTGGGGTCACCCTATCGTAGTCCTTTTTTTGTCTGAAAGTAATGACCTATATCATCATTGACTTCGATAGACACACTACCTCTAGTTAGAAAATTTTGGATCCACTGACGCCATTTATCGGAGAAACCTTTCATCGTTAGGGCCTGTTGGAGAAAAGACCACTTGACCTTGTCATAGGCTTTTTCAAAGTCTATTTTGAATACCACTCCACTCTTGTTTTTTCGGTGCATCTCGTGGACGGTCTCATGAAGGATAACTACACCATCTAGTATATTCCTTCCTTGCATGAAGGCCGTTTGAGATGGCCGGACAACATGGTCAGCTATCGAGTTTAACCTATTTGTAGGTACTTTGGTGAAAATCTTGAAGCTGATGATAACCCACAAGTATAGGGGATCGCAATAGTTTTCGAGGGTAGAGTATTCAACCCAAATTTGTTGATTCGACACAAGGGGAGCCAAAGAATATTCTCAAGTATTAGCAGCTGAGTTGTCAATTCAACCACACCTGGAAACTTAGTATCTGCAGCAAAGTGTTTAGTAGCAAAGTAATATGATAGTAGTGGTAACGGTAGCAAAAGTAAAGACAGCAAAAGTAATGTTTTTGGTATTTTGTAGTGATTGTAACAGTAGCAACGGAAAAGTAAATAAGCGACAACCAGTATATGGAAAACTCGTAAGCACCGGATTAGCGATGCATAATTATGCCGTATGTGGTTCATCATGTAGCAGTCATAACATAGGGTGACACAGAACTAGCTCCAGTTCATCAATGTAATGTAGGCATGTATTCCGTATATAGTCATACGCGCTTATGGAAAAGAACTTGCATGACATCTTTTGTCCTACCCTCCCGTGGCAGCGGGGTCCTATTGGAAACTAAGGGATATTAAGGCCTCCTTTTAATAGAGAACCGGAACAAAGCATTAGCACATAGTGAATACATGAACTCCTCAAACTATGGTCATCACAGGGAGTGGTCCTGATTATTGTCACTTCGGGGTTGCCGGATCATAACACATAGTAGGTGACTATAGACTTGCAAGATAGGATCTAGAACACACATATATTCATGAAAACATAATAGGTTCAGATCTGAAATCATGGCACTCGGGCCCTAGTGACAAGCATTAAGCATAGCAAAGTCATAACAACATCAATCTCAGAACATAATGGATACTAGGGATCAAACCCTAACAAAACTAACTTGATTACATGATAAATCTCACCCAACCCATCACCGTCCAGCAAGCCTACGATGCAATTACTCAATCACGGCGGTGAGCATCATGAAATTGGTGATGGAGGATGGTTGATGATGACGACAGCGACGAATCCCCCTCTCCGGAGCCCCGAATGGACTCCAGATCAGCCCTCCCGAGAGAGATTAGGGCTTGGCGGCGGCTCCGTATCATAAAACGCGATTATTTCTTCTCTCTGATTTTTTTCTCCCCAAAAGCCAATATATGGAGTTGGAGTTGGTGTCGGAGGGCCACCAGGGGGCCCACGAGGTAAGGGGGTGTGCCCAAGGGGGAGGGGCGCGCCCCCACCCTCGTGAACAGGGTGTGGGCCCCCTGGTCTTCAACTTTGGCGAGGATTTTTATTATTTATTCTAAGATATTCCGTGGAGTTTCAGGTCATTCCGAGAACTTTTGTTTTCGCACATAAAACAACACCATGGCAATTCTCTGAAAACAAGCGTCATCCGGGTTAGTTCCATTCAAATCATACAAGTTAGAGTCCAAAACAAGGGCAAAAGTGTTTGGAAAAGTAGATCTGACGGAGACGATCAACTCCCCAAGCTTAAACCCTTGCTTGTCCTCAAGCAATACAATTGACAAAATGAAAGAGAAAAAGAAAAACTTTTACAAACTCGTTTGCTCTTGTTGTTGTAAACATGAAAAGCCAGAGATTCAAGTTTCAGCAATTATTATGAACTAACCATACTCACAATAACAAGTAGGTCTCACAATTACTCATATCAATAGCATAATCAGCTAGCGAGCCATAATAATAAAACTCGGATGACAACACTTTCTCAAAATAATCATAACATGATATAACAAAATGGTATCTCGCTAGCCCTTTCTGAGACCGCAAAACATAAATGCAGAGCACCTTTAAAGATCAAGGACTGACTAAACATTGTAATTCATGGTAAAAGAGATCCAGTCAAGTCATACCCAATATAAACCAATAATAATGAATGCAAACGACAGTGTGCTCTCCAGCAGGTGCTTTTTAATAAGAAGGGTGATGACTCGACATAAAAGTAAATAGATAGGCCCTTCGCAGAGGGAAGCAGGGATTTGTAGAGGTGCCAGAGCTCAATTTTGAAATAGAGATAAATTATATTTTGAGCAGCATACTTTCATTTTCAACATAACAACTAAAAGGCGACGATATCTTCCATGCTAAACAGATTATAGGCGGTTCCCAAACAGAATGGTAAATTTTATACTCCCCTTCCTCCACAAGCATCAATCCATGGCTTGCTCGAAACAACGAGTGCCTCCAACATTCAACGGGTCCCAAGGGGAATTTTGTTTGCAGTTATTTTGATTTAGTTTGCACAAAGCATGGGACTGGGCATCCCGGATACCAGCCATTTTCTCGTGAATGAGGAGCGGAGTCCACTCCTCTTGAGAATAACCCACCTAACACGGAAGATAAGGGCAGCTCTAGTTGATATATGAGCTATTCGAGCATGCAAAACAGAATGTTTATTTGAAGGTTTAGAGTTTGGCACATACAAATTTACTTGGAACGGCAGGTAAATACCGCATATAGGTAGGTATAGTGGACTCATATGGAATAACTTTGGGGTTTAAGGAGTTTGGATTCACAAGCAGTATTCCCGCTTAGTACATGTGAAGGCTAGCAAAAGACCTGGAAGCGACTAATCGAGAGAGCGACAACAATGTAAACATGCATCAAAATTAATTTACACGAATACAAACATGAGTAGGATATAATCCACCATGAACATAAATATCATAAAGGCTATGTTGATTTGATTCAACTACATGCGTGAACATGTGCCAAGTCTAGTCACTCAATACATTTAAAGGAGGATACCATCCCATCATACCACATCATAATCATTCTAATAGCATGTTGGCACGCAAGGTAAACCATTTTAACTCATAGCTAATCAAGCATGGCACAAGCAACTATAATCTCTAAATATCATTGCAAATATGTTTACTTCATAATAGCTGAATCAAGAACGATGAATCATCATATTTACAAAAACAAGAGAGGTCGAGTTCATACCAGCTTTTCTCTTCCCAATAACTCCATCATATATCATCATTATTTCCTTTCACTTGCACGACCGAACGGTGTGTATAATAATAAGAGTGCACGTGCATTGGACTAAGCTGGAATCTGCAAGCATTCAACTCAAGAGAGAAGACAAGTAATATGGGCTCTAGGTATAAATAAATGATCATGCATATAAGAGCCACTAAGCATTTTCAATATGGTCTTCTCGACCCCCGAAGAAAGGAAAATAAAATAAAAACTATTTACATGGGAAAGCTCCCAACAAGTAAAAAGAAGGACGGGAAATATTTTTGGGTTTTGTTTTTAATTCTACTACAAGCATGGAAAGTAGACTAACTAATTTTTTTTGGTTTTTCTTAAAGTTTATCAAACACACAAGAAGAAAGCTAGAAAAAGAAACTTAAACTAACATGGATAATACAGTGAAAGAGTATGAGCACCGACATCTAGGAATGAGTGTGTGTGAACATGAATGTAATGTTGGTGGGAAATACGTACTCCCCCAAGCTTAGGCTTTTGGCCTAAGTTGGTCTATTGCCAGGGATGGCCTAGCGGATATCCGTAGGTGAAGCTGGGGTCGTACTGCGACGCAGAATAGTTGGGATCATAATGTGATGAAGAGGACTCTGATTGCCACTGGCTGGCAACCGCCTCAGGATCCCAAGAATAAACAGACATTCGTGGAGGCTCATCTTGTGGCTCCGGCTCCGGGGCTAGTGCAGGATTCCGATAGGCTTGAACAGCCGACCACGGAACGATGTGAGGTTCTGCAGACAAGTTAAACAAAGAAGGAGCAGGCAAAGTAATAGTCTCAGGGTGATGTTTATCAAAGTATAATTTATATTTGAGCTCGCCATCGCGACTCTTAACACGAAAATCATGCGCTATCATACTATTATAATCTAAATAAGCACGGGGCAGCGCTGTTTCTTCTTTCTCTTCATGCCTGATAGGTATTTCAAAATGTTCAGCTAGGCGGGAAGCATAAATGCCTCCAAAGATGGGGCCCTTAGTACGATTCAGAGTTAACCATCTAGCAACAATTCCACCTATACTAACAGAGTTATTGCGGTATAAACCATGGAGCAAAATAATAATATCATGAATACTAAGGTTCCCACAGTTTCCGCGTCCAATCAAGCAACGACTAGCAAATAAGGCAAAGTAACGTAAAACTGGAAAATGTATGCTAGTGATTCTTGCATCAGAAACCTTCCTGGTTTCTCCCACCGTGATGGTGTTAATAAAAGCTTCTACTTCGTTACGGTGGGGTTCATCTAAGATGCCCTCAAAGGGTATTCTGCAAACCTCGTAGAATTCAGCTAATGTCATCTCTTTAACAACGTCATATAAATGAAACTCTACAGTTGGAGGTGATTTCTTAGGGAAAAAGTAGAAGTTTTGCACAAAAGTATTTGTGAGTAAGAGATACTGATGACGTTGGTCGTGGAGGAAGTCGGTGAGGCCGGCGTTCTCAATCAGTAAATAGAAATCTTCATGAATCCCAGCTCTCCTCAAGAAGTCATTGGAAGGCCATTCACACGGCCGGACCTCCGCAGTGCGAGGTAAATTAAATTCGGGCTTCTCCTCTTCTTCCTTTTGTTTTTCCTTAGAGCTTCGACTCGACGAGCCCCTCAAAAGTTCTTCATTATTTCTGAAACAATCTGAAATTTTTAGTAACTTCAAATAAAAGTGAACCAACCTCAATAAAATTGATAGCAACAACTCCCACAAGTTCCTAGGGCCTATATCAAGCATTAGAACTAGTTGGAACCATATAAATTTGTCATGCAAGCTCAAGAACATGGTCACCTATGCAGCACAAATTTGCAATGAATAAAGCATTAGAACAAAAACTAATTGGACCAATGGTGGAGTCACATACCAAGGAACAATCTCCCCAAGCAGTTTTGCAAGAGGTGCTTTGAGCAAGGAGATCGAAAATCACAGCAACGGTGGCTGGAACTCGTGCTTGAGTTGGTTTTTCGTGTTTGTGTGAGGCAGAGGAAGAAGATGGGTGCATGAATAAGTGGAGGAGGGCCACCGTGGGCCCAGGAGGCAGGGGGTGCGCCCTCCACCCTCATGGCCAGGTGGGAGCTCCCCCCGTGGTAATTTTTGCACAGTAAATTCTCAAATATTCCCGAAAAAATCATATTAAATTGGCATGGCATTCTGAGGACTTTTATTTTCGGGATATTTTTATATTGCACGGATAAGTCAGGAAACAGACAGAAAAATACTATTTACTTTATTTCTACTAAATAACAAAAAATATAAAGAGGGTACAGAAGGTTGTGCTTCTAGTTTCATCCATCACGTGATCATCAAAATGAACCCACTAACAAGGTTGATCAAGTCTTGTTAACAAACTCATTCTGAATAATCCCGGAACCGGAGAAATTTCGAATGACACTAAGTTACCTCAACGGGGATATGAAAATCCCTAACAATAATAATTCATACTTTTTCTTGACAGTAGGGAGAGGAAATTCGAAACCTCCAAATATAATCGATGGAATTTTTCCAATAGAGTTGATACTATAAACTTGAGTTTGTTTTCTCGGAAAGTGTACCATATGTTCATTACCATTAACATGAAAAGTGACATTGCCTTTGTTTCAATCAATAACAGCCCTTGCAATATTAAGGAAAGGTCTTCCAAGAATAATAGACATACTATCATCCTCGGGAATATCAAGAATAACAAAGTCCGTTAAAATAGTAACGTTTGCAACCACAACAGGCACATCCTCACAAATACCGACAGGTATAGCAGTTGATTTATCAGCCATTTGCAAAGATATTTCAGTAGGTGTCAACTTATTCAAGTCAAGTCTATGATATAAAGAGACAGGCATAACACTAACACCGGCTCCAAGATCACATAAAGTAGTTTTAACATAATTTCTTTTAATGGAGCATGGTATAGTAGGTACTCCTGGATCTCCAAGTTTCTTTGGTATTCCGCCCTTAAAAGTATAATTAGCAAGCATGGTGGAAATTTCAGCTTCCGGTATCTTTCTTTTATTAGTAATAATATCCTTCATATACTTAGCATAAGGATTTGTCTTGAGCACATCAGTTAATCGCATACGCAAAAAGATGGGTCTAATCATTTCAGCAAAGCGCTCAAAATCCTCATCATCCTTTTTCTTGGATGGTTTCGGAGGAAAAGGCATGGGTTTCTGAACCCATGGTTCCCTTTCTTTACCATGTTTCCTAGCAACGAAGTCTCTTTTATCATAACGTTGATTCTTTGATTGTGGGTTATCAAGATCAACAAAGAGCTCAACTTCTACAATCATTATCATTACTAGGTTGAGCATCATCATGAACATTATCATTAACATTTCCACTAGGTTCATGTTCATTACCGATTGTGTTTCAAAGATCGGACATAGAGATATCATTTGGATTATCGTGGTTCAAGAATAGGTTCACTAGAAGTTTGCACAGTTCTATCATTTTTCTTTTTCTTCCTCTTAGAAGAACTAGGTATATCAATATTATTTCTCTGAGAATCTTGCTCGATTCTCTTAGGGTGGCCTTCAGGATACAAAGGTTCCTGAGTCATTCTACCAGTTCTAGTAGCCACTCTAACATCATAATCATTTTTCTTACTATTCATTTCATCAAGCACTTCTTTCTGAGCTTTAAGTACTTGTTCTACTTGAGTGGTAACCATAGAAGCATGTTTTCTAACAAGTTGAAGTTCACCTCTAATATCGGCCATATAATCACTCAAGCGTTTAATCATAAAGGTATTCTATTTTAATTGTCTACCAAAATAAGCATTAAAGTCATCTTGCTTAAACATAAAGTCATCAAACTCATCCAAGCACTGACTAGCAATTTTAGGAGGGACTTCAGCTTTATCATATCTATAGAGAGAATTTACCTTTACTACCTGTGTCGGGATATCGGGAGGTTCTTCAGTGAATAAGTAATTGAGATCATAGACTTCTTCAACATGCGGTAAATTAAGACCATGTATTTCTTCAATAGGAGGTAAATTCTTAACATCTTCAGCTTTAATACCTTTTTCGTTCATAGATTTCTTTGCCTCTTGCATATCTTCGGGACTGAGAAATAGAACACCTCTCTTCCTCGGAGTTGGTTTAGGAATAGGCTCAGTAATTAGCTCAGGAGCTGGCTCAGGAGGTGCCCAATTATTTTCATTTGCCAACATATTATTCAATAATTCAGTGTCATTCGGTGTTCTTTCCCTGAAAAGAGAACCAGCACAACTATCCAGGTAATCTCTGGAAGCATCAGTTAGTCCATTATAAAAGATATCAAATATTTCAGGTTTCTTAAGAGGATGATCAGGCAAAGCATTAAGTAACTTGAGAAGCCTCCCCCAAGCTTGTGGGAGACTCTCTTCTTCAATTTGCACAAAATTGTATATTTCCCTCAAAGCAGCTTGTTTCTTATGAGCAGGGAAATATTTAGTAGAGAAGTAATAAATCATATCCTGGGGACTTTGCACACAACTAGGATCAAGAGAATTAAACCATTTCTTAGCATCACCCTTTAATGAGAACGGAAATATTTTGAGTAATTAAAGGTGGCGCGATCTCTGATTATTAGTAAACAGGCCAGCTATATCATCTAACTTACGAAGATGTGCCACAACAGTTTCAGATTCATAGCCATAAAAAGGATCAGATTCAACCAAAGTAATTATATCTGGATCGACAGAAAAATCATAATAATCCTGATCAGGAACATAGATAGGTGAAGTAGCAAAAGCAGGGTCGGGTCTCATCCTACCTCTAAAAGATTCTTTACTTCACTTAATTAGCAACCTCTTACGTTCAAGACTATCCTGGCAAGCAAGAACAGCTTCAATAGATTCAACATTAAAAAGATAACCCTCAGGAATAGCAGGCATAGGTTCATCATCACTCACATCATCGTGTTCAGGTTCAATAATTTCTCTTTCTCTAGACCTAGCAATTTGCTCATCAAGATATTCACCAAGTGGCACAAGAGTATCAAGCATAGAAGTAGTTTCATCATAAGTATCATGCATAGCGTATGGCATCATTAATAACATGCGACATATCGTAATCAATAGCGGTAGTAGGTTTAGGTGTCGCAAACTTACTCATAACAGAAGGAGAATCTAGTGAAAGGCTAGATGGCAATCCCTTACCTCCCCTCGTAGTTGAGGGCAAAATAGTAGTTCGATCATCTTTCAAGTTCTTCATAGTGTCCAGTAGATATAAATCCCAAGTGACTCAAAGAATATAGCTATGCTCCCCGGCAACGGCACCAGAAAAAGGTCTTGATAACCCACAAGTATAGGGGATCGCAACAGTTTTCAAGGGTAGAGTATTCAACCCAAATTTGTTGATTCGACACAAGGGGAGGCCACGAATATTCTCAAGTATTAGCAGCTAAGTTGTCAATTCAACCACACCTGGAAACTTAGTATCTGTAGCAAAGTGTTTAGTAGCAAAGTAATATGATAGTAGTGGTAACTGTAGCAAAAGTAAAGACAGCAAAAGTAATGTTTTTGGTATTTTGTAGTGATTGTAACAGTAGCAACGGAAAAGTAAATAAGAGAGAACCAGTATATGGAAAACTCATAGGCAACGGATTAGCAATGGATAATTATGCCGGATGTGGTTCATCATGTAGCAGTCATAACATAGGGTGACACAGAACTAGCTCCAGTTCATCAATGTAATGTAGGCATGTATTCCGTTTATAGCCATACGTGCTTATGGAAAAGAACTTGCATGACATCTTTTGTCCTACCCTCCCGTGGCAGCGGGGTCCTATTGGAAACTAAGGGATATTAAGGCCTCCTTTTAATAGAGAACCGGAACAAAGCATTAGCACATAGTGAATACTCCCTCCGTCCGGAAATACTTGTCGGAGGAATGGATGTATCTAGACGTATTTTAGTCTAAATACATCCATTTTTATGCATTTCTCCGACAAGTATTTCTGGACGGAGGGAGTACATGAACTCCTCAAACTATGGTCATCACCGGGAGTGGTCCCGATTATTGTCACTTCGGGGTTGCCGGATCATAAAACATAGTAGGTGACTATAGACTTGCAAGATAGGATCTAGAACACACATATATTCATGAAAACATAATAGGCTCAGATCTGAAATCATGGCACTCGGGCCCTAGTGACAAGCATTAAGCATAGCAAAGTCATAACAACATCAATCTCAGAACATAATGGATACTAGGGATCAAACCCTAACAAAACTAACTCGATTACATGATAAATCTCATCCAACCCATCACCGTCCAGCAAGCCTACGATGCAATTACTCACGCACGGCGGTGAGCATCATGAAATTGGTGATGGAGGGTGGTTGATGATGACGACGGTGACGAATCCCCCTCTCCGGAGCCCCGAACGGACTCCAGATCAGCCCTCCCGAGAGAGATTAGGGCTTGGTGGCGGCTCCGTATCGTAAAACGCGATTATTTCTTCTCTCTGATTTTTTTCTCCCCGAAAGCCAATATATAGAGTTGGAGTTGGTGTCGGAGGGCCACCAGGGGGCCCACGAGGTAGGGGGGCGCGCCCAGGGGGGAGGGGTGCGCCCCCACCCTCGTGAACAGGGTGTGGCCCCCCTGGTCTTCATCTTTAGCGAGGATTTTTTATTATTTATTCTAAGATATTCCGTGGAGTTTCAGGTCATTCCGAGAACTTTTGTTTTCTGCACATAAAACAACACCATGGCAATTCTGCTGAAAACAGCGTCAGTCCGGGTTAGTTCCATTCAAATCATACAAGTTAGAGTCCAAAACAAGGGCAAAAGTGTTTGGAAAAGTAGATACGACGGAGACGTACCAGCTGACATTAAGGAGGAATATGTTGGATCCGTTCGGCCTCCTTAATTTTCGGCAACAAAACAATCTCGCCAAAATTAAGCCGAAATAGGTCAAGTTGATCGGCATGAAGACACTTAAACAACTACAGAAGGTCAGCCTTGATGATATCCTAGAAATTCTGATAAAATTCCGCGGGAAAACCATCAGGCCTAGAGCTTTGTTGTGTTTCATTTGGAACACCACCGCTCTCACCTCCTCTTCCGAGAAAGGTGTCGTGAGGATATTGTTCTCTTCCACCGTGACTTGTGAAGTGTCATCTATTCGGGCCTCGTCAAGAGTGACACTCCCTTCATCTAGTGCCCCGAAAAGAGATTTGTAGTAGCTGGTGATATACTTTTTGAGCTCCTCCTGACCTTCGATCCGCCCCTCATCTTGTTGGAGACTATGAATACATTTCTTCCTATGTCTCCCATTAGGATGAAGTCAGCTTTGGACCTCTGTTAGTATTTGATCTCCTCTTCGCGCAATAGATGGGCAACCTTCTCATTAGATTGATTTTTATATTCAATCTCTTGTTGAGATAAGGTGCATGTCTCTGCAATTTTGTCGAGGTCATCAATGATGGTACATAGGTGCTGCTTTTCTTTTTTGTACAATCCAATGGTGTGTTTCGCTCACCCATTCCACCCATAGTGCTATATCCATGACGCACGCTCATGTATTGTGTGATAGTTGAAAAGGCTGAAGCGCGTTAAAAAGTATGAACCAATTGCTCGGCTTGTCATCAGGGTTGTGCATGATAAATACTTTATGTTAAGAAGATGGAGCATGACAAGTCTATATGATTTTGTAGGGATAATGTTGTTTAGTATTGATATTTTGAAAGACATGATTGTTTGGTGGGATGCTTGAGTATTGATGTCTTTATGTCAAATTATAGACTATTGCTTTGAATCACTTGTGTATTAATATTCATGTCATGATTAGATTATATGATCAAGATTACGCTAGATAGCATTCCACATCAAAAATTATCTTTTTTAATCATTTACCTACTCGAGGACGAGCAGGAATTAAGCTTGGGGATGCTGATATGTCTCCGTCGTATCTATAATTTTTGATTGTTTCATGCCAATATTCTACAACTTTCATATACTTTTGGCAATTTTTTATATTATTTTTGGAACTAACATATTGATCCAGTGCCAGTTCCTATTTGTTGCATGTTTTTTGTTTCACATAATATCCATATCAAACGAAGTCCAAACGGGATAAAAACTTACAAAGTTTTTTTGGAATATATGTGATTTTGGGGAAAAAAAATCAACGCGAGACGATGCCCGAGGGGCCAAAAAGCCCTAGGGGCGCGCCCACTACCCTGGGCGCGCCTGGCAGGCTTGTGGCCACCCTGTAAGGCGGTTGGCTCCCTTCTTTCGCCGCAAGAAAGATAATATCCGGATAAAGTCGTGTTAAAATTTCAGGCCAATCGGAGTTACAGATCTCTGGGAATTTAAGAAACGATGAAAGGTCAGAAAACAGGGACACGAAAAAGAAGAGAAACAGAGAGATAGATCCAATCTCGGAGGGGCTCCCACCCCTCCGCCGCCATGGAGGCCATGGACCAGAGGGGAAACCCTTCTCCCATCTAGGGGGGAGGCCACGGAAGAAGAAGAAGGAGTGGGATCTCTCCCCCTCTCCCCCGGTGGCGTCGGAGTGCCGTCGGGGCAAGGATCGTGATGGCGATCTACATCAACAACCTCGCTACTGTCAACACTAACTCTCTCCCCCTTTATGCAGCGGTGTAACACCTCTTCTCCCTGTTGTAATCTCTACTTAAACATGGTGCTCAATGATATATATTATTATCCAATGATATGTAGTTATCCTATGATGTTTTAGTAGATCCATTTTGTCCTATGGGTTGATTGATGACCGTGATTGGTTTGAATTGTATGTTTTATTATTGGTGTTGTCCTATGGTGCTCTCCATGTCGCACAAGCATGAGGGATCCCCGTTGTAGGGTGTTGCAATATGTTCATGATTCGCTTATGGTGGGTTGGTAGAGTGACAGAAGTTCAAACCCGAGTAAGGGGGTTGTTGCGTATAGGAGTAAAGGGGACTAGATACCTTATAATGATATGGTTGGGTTTTACTTTAACGATCTTTAGTAGTTGCAGATGCTTGCCAGAGTTCCAATCATAAGTGCATATGAACCAAGTAGAGAAAGTATGTTACCTTATGCCTTTCCCTCATATAAAATTGCAATAATGATTATCGGTCTAGTTATCGGTTGCCTAGGGACAAATAACTTTCTTGTGACAAAAAGCTTTGTACTAAAACTAACTTATTTGTTTCTTTATTTAAACAACCCCTAGCTTTTATGTGTTCTTTATTATCTTGCAAACCTATCCATTTACACCTACAAAGTACTTCTAGTTTCATACTTGTTCTAAGTAAAGCAAATGTTAAGTGTGCGTAGAGTTGTATCGGTGGTTGATAGAACTTGAGGGAATATTTGTTCTACCTTTAGCTCCTTGTTGGGTTCGACACTCTTACTTATCAAGAAAGGCTACAATTGATCCCCTATACTTGTAGGTTATCAGTCAGTTCGTCCCCCATGCCAACGATGTTGCACTCCTGTTCCTCTGCATTGTCCTCGTCGACGACATTGGCCGGGGCAACGAGGGCCTGCAGCAGCACATCCAAGGCGGCACTGACAAGCAGTACAGGAGTCGGTAGCAGCACAGCCGAAGTGGCACCAGCGAGCGGGACATCGGCGGTGAGCATTGGTGCCGAAGTAGCTTCCGCAGGCCTGAGATATGGCATGAGCAAGGCCTTCACACCCCCATCTTCCTTCTTAAATCTGCAGGTTGGGGGTTGCGATCGTGGTTGAGGGTGGACGCCGGCAGAAGGGTTGGTGACAGCAGCTGCAGAGCTCGACGCTGAGCATGGCTTGGTCTTCACGGCTGCTCCCACATCTCCAGCAGCACCCAACAGCGGCAGCGGCGGAGCACAGAACTCGCGAGCAAGGGACCTCCGACCTGGACTTGAGGAAGCAGAGGATACCACATCACCGAGACTTGAAGGATCGACCCAGACGGCGGGAGAGCGACGGCTGCAGCAGGGGTGGAAGACGACACTGGATCGCCGGCCGCCGCAGAGGTTCGTGATAGTGGCATCGCTGGGCGAGTCGAGAGACATGGTAGCACCGAGTCCGTCGTGGGAGAGCAGGCCGCGGGGAGCTCAGATCCGGTGTCGGCGGCCGCAACGGAGGTCGGAGGCCAGAGATCCAGGCGGCGATGGCGCACGCCCAGCCGCCGCTTCTGTGGTCGCAAGAGCGCCATGTAGGGCGAGCCGAGAGTGCTAGTATTCGACAGTGACATCACATTTTTAGGCATGGCAAGTCTTGTATTTAAGAGGAAATGAAGGAGGCGACATGGGAGCGGGATGGCGGGTGGCGCGTGCGGCGACAATGTTTTCGAAAAGTTGGGGTAAAGAAAGCCTCTCCAACAGTTGTCGAGAAGTGGTCATAACTCTCCGGGAAGATGACCTGCATGAAGAAAGGGTCAATTTTAGGGAATCATGTAAAGTTATAGCCAAAACTATTGAAGAGGTTTTTGTCCGAACTTTCCATAAACATCGATTATTTTAGAGAAACGAGAGCAGTTAGAGATGCTCTTAGCCTGGCGTCCGATTTTGAATGCTTGGCCTCCATAACAGTTGCCTAGTAGAAAACCATCATCATTTCAAACCCAGATCAGACACCTATTCATCTACACTACTATTAAACAATCAAACAAGAATTTTTTTACGTGCACCCAGCAATTAGTCCCACAACCCCGCACGAACCAATCAGCACCACACGATTAGGCCCACAATTCTAAATCTAACAGCCATCATTGATCTAATACCTTTATTGTGTGCAAGTAGCAATTTCCCTTGGCTGACCGTGCTCCACCAGCGGAGGAATATTCGAACTACAAATCCCGCGTGCACCCTGTCCCGTATCCTGTTCACGTTACGAGATTAAAGGCTAAAATCAAGGGCTTTCTGTTTTAGATAGGTGAGAGGATTAGTGCATGTACCTTCCAAAACACACGTCGCCCTGCATCCCACGCCCCGTGCCGGCATCCTCCATGCGTCTCATCGTCCAAGCGGGCGACGTGCCGCGCCCGGCAGCGTTCGGTGGCCGAAGGGGGAGACGTGCCGCGCCCAGCCACCGCCGCAGACTGCACTAAAATCACGTCGCGTCCTGCCCCTTGTCCTCTCTCCTATCAGAAGCTGCAAAAACGGGGTCACCAGCCACCGTCACGGCCTCCCTCCCCACCATTCTCACGCGCACCTTCATCGCGTCGCTGTCGAGGCCAGATCTGATGTTGCCCCCTCTACTTCATCTGAATCAAGCCAAGGTTGACCACTAGGGCTTTCTTTCACAGCTCACTGCCGAATCGACGCTGTTAATTTATCTTGCATTTCCGCCTCCTTGGCATTATCGTTTGTATTTACAGCATAAACATGATTTAGATGCTCAGGTTCAGGTTGCATTCTTGGGTGAGCTGTAGATTTTGTTTCAGTGCGAGACAGTTTTTTTCTTTCATTTTTATTTTGCTCCTCATTCCGTCTAGCTAGCATAGGATTACACCACCGATCATGCTTATCAGGATTTGCTGCACAACATGGTGCGCATATGCCTGCATATTTTTCGGAATTTGTGTCAAAAACTGATATTACTACAAGGCATACTCCCTACTACATGCTACTCCCTCCGTTCCTAAATATAAGTCTTTGTAAAGATTTCACTAGATGGACTACATACTGAGCAAAATGAATGAATCTAAACTTAGAATACATCTATATACATCCGTATGCGGTTTATAGTGGAATCTCTACAAAGACTTACATTTAGGAACGGAGGGAGTACTTGGTAATCACAAGATATATATCTATTCTCCATTCCTTTTTTGCTTCAGTTCTAGAAGAATAATTTTTTACCTTCTATTACAATTTTGAAGTGAGGAATTGTTCTCCCATAGTTGAGTGATATACGTACGTAACTATAAGAGGTGGAATTACCCGAGACACACACACACACACACACGCACGCGCGCACACACACACACACACACACACACACACACACACACACACACACACACACACACACACACACACACACACACACACACACACACACACACACACATGCCCTTGTCTTCATTACTAGATTTTTCTACCACTTCACTGGCTGAGTATATTGATTTGAATGAATGTCTTCCCTTTGTTGTTGGCATTTAGCTGACTTAGCTCTCTACTTGCTTGGATTGGTTGTAGATGGAAGATCGAGTAGCATATTGGTTTAGATAAATGATAGGTTTCCAGCGTGTCGGAAAGGAGTATGGAGTTGCGTTATAATTTTTATTACCACTGATCGCAATGGCGCAAGATGTTCCTTTGATAGTTTTATGTGGGTACGAGTTTCTTCTGAAAGTACATATGGCTAAATGTTGATCTTCAAGGTTATTTCATGGTAGCCTTTGTTCTAAGGAAAATATGCTTATTAGTACTCTTGATTATTTATGTTATTTTTGCAGGCTTTCTCTCAGCTTTGTTCTCAGCAGTGGGCTTTGCTGATGGTTTTGTCCAAAATAAGGTATTTCATCGAAAATCATATGGCATGCATGGATTAAATCTTGAACTTTGCTACTAAATATTTGTACTAAACATGGTGTAAGTTGCTTGTCAGTTTTGCCTCATAATCCTAGCTCTCGTTGGTTGATTTTCATGATGTTGCATACATTTTACTGAGGTTATCCTCTAAAACACAATTTTATATCTGTGGTCTTTTTAGTAACGGGCAATGTAACTTAAAAATGTTGTGTATTTCTGGACTCGCATGTATAGTATTTTGATGGAAACATGCATGCTTCTGTGGTATACTATGGTGGACTATCATGCTTGATGGCAAGAGGTATGCTGTTACTTGACTACACATTTATCTTGTGATGATCTTGAACAGTGTGCTTCAAAATAGATTGACATAGTAGCACACTATCTCGCCCTTCTCACTAATTCTATGGGCATAGGTTATATCTATTTTACCGGTCAGTGCAATTTACAGGTTGCATTTCACGGCATGGTGTTCTATCCTTCACTTATTTTTCAGGTTTAGCAACCTTTTTTTTGCTGGTTGATGTCAACATGACTGAATAGGTTCTTGAGTTTTTGTACTAGCATTTTATTTCAACTGAGATCTATAATTTTCTAATTGCTAGCTAACAAAAGTAACTTGTAAAGTATGGTAGCATGTCATATTATATATGAATGTAATCTTGCCTGTTTTTTGTTATAATTTACTTAAATTTTCAGTAAGTACTTAAAGTATATGGAAAATATGAGACATGCTTGCGAATCATCTTCTATTTTACTGATTTACTATGAAAGTATTGGTCTCCAATGTTGCGTGCGGACCAATGAGCAGCTCAATATCTTTCAGTAGTGAATAAGGATAAAGAGGATGAAGACAATAAAATACATTTCAACGGAGATGCGATAGTGTTGTACAAGTGGATTTATTGCTTGGTTTTTATAACCCCTTTCTGTTTTATTATTATGCATTAGCGCCTTGTAATAGAAGATATCTCACAATCAGATTTGAAGTGAGTCTACATAAGTCAAAAGATGGTTGGACATTGTTGTCCAAAATGTTATGTTCCATATACTCCACCAGAATCTACACTACTATTAAACAATCAAACAAGAATTTTTTTACGTGCACCCAGCAATTAGTCCCACAACCCCGCACGAACCAATCAGCACCACACGATTAGGCCCACAATTCTAAATCTAACAGCCATCATTGATCTAATACCTTTATTGTGTGCAAGTAGCAATTTCCCTTGGCTGACCGTGCTCCACCAGCGGAGGAATATTCGAACTACAAATCCCGCGTGCACCCTGTCCCGTATCCTGTTCACGTTACGAGATTAAAGGCTAAAATCAAGGGCTTTCTGTTTTAGATAGGTGAGAGGATTAGTGCATGTACCTTCCAAAACACACGTCGCCCTGCATCCCACGCCCCGTGCCGGCATCCTCCATGCGTCTCATCGTCCAAGCGGGCGACGTGCCGCGCCCGGCAGCGTTCGGTGGCCGAAGGGGGAGACGTGCCGCGCCCAGCCACCGCCGCAGACTGCACTAAAATCACGTCGCGTCCTGCCCCTTGTCCTCTCTCCTATCAGAAGCTGCAAAAACGGGGTCACCAGCCACCGTCACGGCCTCCCTCCCCACCATTCTCACGCGCACCTTCATCGCGTCGCTGTCGAGGCCAGATCTGATGTTGCCCCCTCTACTTCATCTGAATCAAGCCAAGGTTGACCACTAGGGCTTTCTTTCACAGCTCACTGCCGAATCGACGCTGTTAATTTATCTTGCATTTCCGCCTCCTTGGCATTATCGTTTGTATTTACAGCATAAACATGATTTAGATGCTCAGGTTCAGGTTGCATTCTTGGGTGAGCTGTAGATTTTGTTTCAGTGCGAGACAGTTTTTTTCTTTCATTTTTATTTTGCTCCTCATTCCGTCTAGCTAGCATAGGATTACACCACCGATCATGCTTATCAGGATTTGCTGCACAACATGGTGCGCATATGCCTGCATATTTTTCGGAATTTGTGTCAAAAACTGATATTACTACAAGGCATACTCCCTACTACATGCTACTCCCTCCGTTCCTAAATATAAGTCTTTGTAAAGATTTCACTAGATGGACTACATACGGAGCAAAATGAATGAATCTAAACTTAGAATACATCTATATACATCCGTATGCGGTTTATAGTGGAATCTCTACAAAGACTTACATTTAGGAACGGAGGGAGTACTTGGTAATCACAAGATATATATCTATTCTCCATTCCTTTTTTGCTTCAGTTCTAGAAGAATAATTTTTTACCTTCTATTACAATTTTGAAGTGAGGAATTGTTCTCCCATAGTTGAGTGATATACGTACGTAACTATAAGAGGTGGAATTACCGAGACACACACACACACACACACGCACACACACACACACACACACACACACACACACACACACACACACACACACACACACACACACACACACACACACACACACACACACACACACACATGCCCTTGTCTTCATTACTAGATTTTTCTACCACTTCACTGGCTGAGTATATTGATTTGAATGAATGTCTTCCCTTTGTTGTTGGCATTTAGCTGACTTAGCTCTCTACTTGCTTGGATTGGTTGTAGATGGAAGATCGAGTAGCATATTGGTTTAGATAAATGATAGGTTTCCAGCGTGTCGGAAAGGAGTATGGAGTTGCGTTATAATTTTATTACCACTGATCGCAATGGCGCAAGATGTTCCTTTGATAGTTTTATGTGGGTACGAGTTTCTTCTGAAAGTACATATGGCTAAATGTTGATCTTCAAGGTTATTTCATGGTAGCCTTTGTTCTAAGGAAAATATGCTTATTAGTACTCTTGATTATTTATGTTATTTTTGCAGGCTTTCTCTCAGCTTTGTTCTCAGCAGTGGGCTTTGCTGATGGTTTTGTCCAAAATAAGGTATTTCATCGAAAATCATATGGCATGCATGGATTAAATCTTGAACTTTGCTACTAAATATTTGTACTAAACATGGTGTAAGTTGCTTGTCAGTTTTGCCTCATAATCCTAGCTCTCGTTGGTTGATTTTCATGATGTTGCATACATTTTACTGAGGTTATCCTCTAAAACACAATTTTTATATCTGTGGTCTTTTTAGTAACGGGCAATGTAACTTAAAAATGTTGTGTATTTCTGGACTCGCATGTATAGTATTTTGATGGAAACATGCATGCTTCTGTGGTATACTATGGTGGACTATCATGCTTGATGGCAAGAGGTATGCTGTTACTTGACTACACATTTATCTTGTGATGATCTTGAACAGTGTGCTTCAAAATAGATTGACATAGTAGCACACTATCTCGCCCTTCTCACTAATTCTATGGGCATAGGTTATATCTATTTTACCGGTCAGTGCAATTTACAGGTTGCATTTCACGGCATGGTGTTCTATCCTTCACTTATTTTTCAGGTTTAGCAACCTTTTTTTTGCTGGTTGATGTCAACATGACTGAATAGGTTCTTGAGTTTTTGTACTAGCATTTTATTTCAACTGAGATCTATAATTTTCTAATTGCTAGCTAACAAAAGTAACTTGTAAAGTATGGTAGCATGTCATATTATATATGAATGTAATCTTGCCTGTTTTTTGTTATAATTTACTTAAATTTTCAGTAAGTACTTAAAGTATATGGAAAATATGAGACATGCTTGCGAATCATCTTCTATTTTACTGATTTACTATGAAAGTATTGGTCTCCAATGTTGCGTGCGGACCAATGAGCAGCTCAATATCTTTCAGTAGTGAATAAGGATAAAGAGGATGAAGACAATAAAATACATTTCAACGGAGATGCGATAGTGTTGTACAAGTGGATTTATTGCTTGGTTTTTATAACCCTTTCTGTTTTATTATTATGCATTAGCGCCTTGTAATAGAAGATATCTCACAATCAGATTTGAAGTGAGTCTACATAAGTCAAAAGATGGTTGGACATTGTTGTCCAAAATGTTATGTTCCATATACTCCACCAGAATTCATCGTTTATTTGTGGTCATATGCTCTTTTACCAATTGTTTATTCATTTCATATTATATTTATTTCCTGCTCATAGTCCGTTTCATGAGCAATATATGGTCCCTTTGCCCACCGTTGATCTAATCTTGGGTACTTTAAATGCATGTTCATCATGGTTTACTTAGGCATGTGCAAATTGATACGTGCGTTGCACGTGCAAGCTTACTATTCATTCATCCCAAGCATGGAATTGTGGGCCCAAACCAAACTACGTGGACCCAAACCAAACTACCCCTCAGTTCGTATTCTTCTTACAACACATATCTTTTCAATTAAGATTAAGGGCCATGAGTGCTAAGTATTTGTGGCAATATTTTTTTAACGCAGTACAGACACAAACGCTCATACATACGCGCAAACACTAACCCCTATGAACTCACACACGTACACCCTACCCCTATGAGCACCTCTGAGAAACTGAGCCGGTATATCATCTTGAGATTTACAAAGTCATCATAGGCGCTTCGTCGTCGACGGAAGCGTCTTCTTCCACTGAAAGCGCATCGCCGGAAATCCTGAAATAAATCCAGAAATAATGCGAGCACCAGGACTTGAACCCTGATGGACTGGGATAACATTGTCCCTCTAACCATCCAATCACAGGTTGGTTCGCATTCGTGACAATACTTAACTTATATCTTTTGTCCATCAACTTGCCGCTACGTGGTACCAATGGTTTTTAGATAAAAAGGTCATCCAATGTCTTTTTTTTCAAAAATATCAGATCTATTATGGATGTACAAAAGCATTCCAAAACATAATAGAAATTACATTGAGGTCCATGGACAACCGAACGACCATTGCCGCTGCTAGAACGAGCCGCCTACACGCCGCTGTTGCCGCTCCCGTACTGGAACCGGCTTGAACTTGTCGATGACAGCTGGAAAGTCTTCATGCACGTGCCCCTGGGGACCAGCTTCCGGGAGCCGCAGTCGTCGCCATTGAATCCTTGAATCGACCTGAATAACCTGACACAAAATCTCGTTGTTGCGTACGCACGACGAGAAACCCTAACCTCACCGCTCCGTGGAGCTGGTAGGAATATACGCCGGAGCTCCGTCTAATCCGTCCCGACGAACGAATTTGAGGAGGATCGGAGCCCGGAAGGGAAGAAGTGCCGCCATCCGTCCGAGCGTCGCCTTGCGAGAACCAAAATCCTACCCATCTAAGCCGACACACCAGGAATACCCTCCCCGCCACCGTCCGTCGGAGCGGCGGGCGGAGGGGAGGCGAATCAACGGGCTCGCCGGTTGAGATCGAAGGGAAGAAGGCTCTCCCTAGTCGTCTTGCGATAGGGGAAAGGTCTAACAATGTCTAAGGTCTTCGATTTTATAAAATGAAAAATTCTCAATCATTTGAGAAATAGACAATATGTCTATAATAGAGTTGCACACATTTGTTTTGTGCAATGCAACTAAAAACTAGCAAATCCTATATACTTAGTTGATCCCCCACTACTTCAATCTATTTTAACATGCACACATGCCACCTCATCAACTTCACTACTTTTATTTCTCTTAATTTGCATGCATGAAAATGCTGCCTATGAATTGTTTCAGCCCTAAAAAAAGATAATTCTTTCAACATGCACACATCCCATTTTATCAACACCACCACTTTTACTTCTCTCAACATGCGTGAGAAATACTACTTAATAATATTTTATAACCACATAATGATCCAATACAACAAATCATGTGTACTTTTTATCTTTAGTCTCATCTTTAAATTCAAGACAAGCAAATCTAATTAAAATAATATATTGCAACCAATTTCCGCATGTTCTCACTACAACACGCAGGGGTAACATCTTGTTCCAATGAAGGAAGAGTCGTATGAATCTTTGTTTTGTGCAATGCAACTAAAACATACCAAAAGTTTCCATGTCATCGGAAGTGAATGTAACCATTTAACATGAATATATAGAATTATGTAGCAAACATAATAAAGCAGATGTAATGAGAAGCCCATATATATAAGAATCCAATCATGAATGCAGTTTCCTCCCTCGATCAGTTGGTCGTGGGATCAAGGACGTGCCCCGCGAACAGGGTAGCACCGGACACCTCCTCGATGACGAAGAATCCAAATGGATGGTCAGCCACGAAGTCCACATGCGGTGCGTCACTAGTTTCCAAAGAACATAACGTCATAGTCTCAACGGTGGCAGCCACGGCCTCCGTACCTTCCTCGTTCACCTCGATGACGGCCCTGTGGATTATTTTCTCCAGCACCAGCTTCCCTGCGCCGTCTTCCGCCATGTCGGAGAAGTCGGCCTTCCCCGGCTTGAACGCCTCGTTGAGGCCCATGTCCTGGAGAATGCCCTCCATTGTCATGCCGAAGTTGACCTTGAATTTAGGCAGCCGGAAATCGCTGACCATGACGTCGCCCCACGGGAGGTGCTTGCGCACAAAGTCGGGGTTGCTGGCGATCTTGTCGGTGAGCTCCCACAGCCCGTCGCGTGCGTCAGGGAGGAAGACACACATCGAGTAGATCGGCGGTGGCTGTGGCTGGCCGTGCGAGGAGTGGCCTTGCACGTAGCGGAGCTGGAGCACCTTGAAGCCGTCGTGGCAGGCGATGTTGTGCCAGCCCCAGCCGCGCACGAAGGGCGCGTCCACGGCGGTGCCGTCGAGGCAGTGGAACTTGTCGTCCTTGGTGAGCTCCTTGTCGAACGGCTTCTCCCACATGCCCTTGAAGTAGATGGCGTTAGCGAGCACCAGGACGGTGAGGCTGGACAGCGCGTCGGGGCTGAGGATGGAGGGGATGAGGTCGTTCGTCGCAGCCGCCACCCATGCGTTGATCTGCTCCCTTGCCTCCTCCGGCTGCACGTACCAGGATCGACGTCCACAATGACAATCGTATACTAGATTACTAGTGCATTGCATGCCACAGATCAATCACGGTCACGGCCGATGTACACTAACCTTTTGGCCGAAGTTGACGGCGCGGGCGACGGCCTTGTACGACTCGGCGGCGGTGGCGTGGTAGGCGGGGCGGAGGGGCATCGTCACATCGTGCCACACGCTGCAGGCCAAGCTGACGCGCGGGCCGCCCGTCCGGGACCCGTCGGCGAGGGCATGTTCTGCCAGCGCGCAGACGTGGCCGGCGAGGAAGTCCCTGGAAGGCGCGCCAAGGACGCGGAGCAGCTCGTCGAGGGTGCCCTCGCGGGCGCCGGCGGCCACCAGCGCCAGCGCCGCGTAGACGGACAGCGGCGACGTGACCAGGTTGCCGCTCCTGCCGGCGGCGTCGTCGGTGAGGCGCTTGTTCAGGCCGAGGGCGAACGCCTGCAGGCCGTCGCTGGCGGCGGGGGCGAACGCCTGCAGGCCGTCGCTGGCGGCGAGGGCGTGATCGGGCTCGGCTTCCGCCTCCGTGCAGAACCATAGGCAGCGGAGGACGAGCTCCTTGACAGATTGCATCTTGTCTTGCGTTAACGCGCACTAGCTGCGGCCTGGCGATCGATTTCTTTGCTTATGGCCCGAAGAAAACTACAATGTGGGTTGCCCCGTCTCCTCTGTTCGTGTGTAGTTGCCGAGAAATGGCTACCTGCACCGCACCCGGTGGCATCTGATTCGGCAGGTGCCCAAGATCCAATTGGTCCACGCATAGACAACAGCAGCATTTCAAGAAGAAAAAATTGCAGCTGAGAAGTTGCAGAAGGTGAAGGAGTGCTGGCGCACGACGGGTATGGAAGACCTGCAACTGGAGCTCGCTGGTTGCGCCAACGCCTAGATGCCAAGATGCATGTGGGGTGCAGCTGAGGGCAAAAATGCTAGACATACAAAGATTTGTAAAAGTCTGTAAACTGTTTTCATCTAACAACCAATCACAAACCTCTCCCCCCTGATTTTCAGGGGGGTGGGCCGTCCCGCTCACCTGTTGGCCAATAAAAACTAACCCACCCTGTAAAAGCCTGTAAACTGTTTGTACGTGTAGTATTGCCGAGCTGAGGGCATGTGGAATGCGAGGAACAATGTTAGCGCCATCGCTCCTTCAGCACTTATAAAACCCAGATGACCCATTGCGCCGATGGCGTAAAAGGTAAGATTAAACCAAGTTTTCAAACCATGCAAGTTGGAATATTTAGAGACCGATGTTCTTTAAACATAAGGAAATAGTTCATACATAGTGCTATATATTACATTTATGGTAGGTTCTTAGACTAAAAGAAAGTCATGAGTCAGTTCATGCTAAGAAAACCTAGCTTTGGTCATTCAGCTTATGGTAACCAGATAGGAAGCATAGTAAAGTACTTGTATCTTCGAAATGAAACTGCACTCATATATACTCACTTTGTTCCTAAACATTTGTCTTTCTAAAGATTACAACAAGTGACTACATATGGAGCAAAATGAGTGAATCTATACTCTAATATGTCTATATACATTCGTATGTGATAGTCCATTTGAAATCTCTAAAATGACAAATATTTAGGAACGGAAGGAGTATTTATCTTCATTAACCAGGTCTGAATGTCTGATCACCATACTCCGCTGACATGTTCAAATCGTTGTTGGCACAAACTGGAGCCCATGCAAGTACTGACGGCAAGCAGTTTGGGTTCACCCGAGGTTATCTTATACTCAAAATTAACAAAGCATCCAATGTCACCCTAAAAAAATCAAACAACATGCATTGTCATTGCTAAAAAAATAGATCTTGAGGCATGACAAAGTATTTAAAACTAAACAATAATCAGATAACTATCGCTCGATCAATTAAGAGTTGTCAAACCAGCCAACGGCAGCATAGTACCACAAGCAAGCATATCACTGATCAGAAAGAGAAAAAACTTGGAGATGGGGCGTAAACAGCCTCAAGCATGACGACCTAATGTCCACGGAGAGGGACTTGAACGGAAGGTCATCAGCAAAAAAATAGGTAGAGGTTGTTGCCAACTATGGCCTCCTCGGCAGCCTGGTTAATGATTTTCATCCAAACTTCGGACACATGATTCATCATAGGCAGCATGAAGTGTAACTGACAAACGGCACCAAGAAACAACATTACTTGATAAAGAGACCATTTGAAATTTCAAAAGTTTAGGGCAAGTCATGGGCCAGAAGGTGCATCAAGTTTGACATGCCATTAAACTAAACAAAGATAAGATGTTCACTTTTCAACCCTTCTAGGCATCTTTTGATTTACGCATAAAATCTATAAGAGATAAATACACTCATGGTCACTGAAGTTGAGGTCAAAACACAATACAGTCACTGAACTTAAAAATACGCTCAATACGGTCATTAAATACGAGTTGTGGTGATTATACGGTCACTGGTCAACCGTAGACTTTCGTATTTTGTCTTATTGACCGGTCAACAGGTCTGTGTGGCAATCTTTGACTGGTTACGTTCTCTCTCTACCACGTGGGTCCCACATGTCAATCAGGCAGAAGAAATAAATAAAGCAAAAATTTACACAATAGTTCAGAGTCGAACCTGCGACTTCCGGGTCCGGTCGACATTGTTCGCGTTAGCCACCTCGCCTTCAACTGTCTGCGTTTAGTTTTGAGTTGTCACACATATTATACTTTCACCACGTGTTGTGTGCGGCTTGTTTTTAAAGTTTTTTTTGCGGGGATTTTTAAAGTTGTTCTCTGTAGCTTTTTTTAGGGTATTTGTTCTGCGTAGCTGCATGAGTGCTATTCTTCAACCGTTTTTCATTTTATTTTTACATATTTTGTCTTTCAGTTTTATTGTTTTGCTTTCTTGTTTTACTTATTATTTTTCCTATTTTAAAATTATAAATCTTTTTCTGAAATCCAGGGACATTTTAGGTTCACGGTCATTTTAAAATTCGTGAATATGTTTTCAGGAATAATGTCGGAATTTCGCTATTATTTTTTGGATTTGTGTGCAATGCGTTTACATGTCTTCCTGGTTTGAAATTTGAGAATATTTAAATTGGCAACTAATTTGTGCAATTCGTGTGCATGTCTTCCTGGTTTTGAATTTTGCTTATATTTTTCGGAATAGTTTTGAAAACACACACGCACACACAAAAACGCATGCACTCACACAGCTACGCAGAACAAATAACCCTTAAAAAAGCTACAGAGAACAACTTTAAAAACAAGTCGCACAACACGTAGTGGACGTATAATATGTGTGACAACTCCAATCGAAACGTAGAATGGCGCTAGGCGTGGTGGCTAGAGCTCACATTAGCGACCCGACCCGGTGGTTGCAGGTTCGACTCCTAGCTACGGCGCGAAAGTTTTTGCTTTATTTGTTTCGTCGGTCCACTGACATATTGGACCCACGTGGTAGAGAGAGTGCGTGAGCACTAAGTCAAAGTTTGCCACCCAGACCTGTTGACCGGTCAACCAGACAAAATACGGAAGTTTACGGTTGGCCAGTGACCGTATAATCACCACAACTCGTATTTAATGAATGTATTGAGCGTATTTTGAAGTTCAGTGACTGTATTGTGTTTTGACCTCAACTTCAGTGACCATGAGTGTATTTATCTTAATCTATAATCATTTGTTGATCGCAAATTAGGAGGTGATGGCAGTGATATAGTATCTTCATCCACTATTATCGATCCATTGTGTGTTGCATGCTCTACCCGGGAGTAGCTGTTGCTGCCACACCAAAATTAAAAATCACTTCACTATACAACAAGACAAATGGTAGAAAAAGTGTTAAATACCCTAGAAGCTTGACGGGAAGGCATCAATTTTTTCACCTCTTCACCAATCGGTACAGTCACCCCTTAGCCCGATTCTTCAAAATTCTATGCACAATCATATAAAACAAATAGAGAACTGAGTCTGACATACATAATGTCCGTTCACTTTGGTTATTGGCATCAAATTAGGAATCAATGTATACAACTTTTAGAACTAAAAATTAACAAAAATCTTCAGTAGATATAAATCAAGGATACAATATAAGCAAATTTCTAAAATTGTTCTGCTTTTACAACAAGCAAATTTGTTCATAACACTGGGGCCCAAGGATGCCAATAAACTTACATCCAGCTAAATTTTAAGAAGTACAAATCTTTGAATCCAATGACAACAGTGAGTTTAAAAGTATCATCCATGTCAGTAGCATATAAAAGAAGATCATTCCAACGACAACAAAACAACGCGTCATACTAACCATTGTCCATTCCAGCAACAACAAATCAACACTCAAAATCCATAACTAACACTAGTAGAAAAAGGGTCATACGTGAAGCCCAATAGTGCCGGTTTGTATTAGAGCCGGCACTAATGTGTACAATAGCACCGGTTCGTGGCGGCGATCAATAGCACCGGTTCGTGGCGAACCTTTAGTACCGGTTCATGCCACGAACCGGTACTAAAGTGGATGTGTCACTGCGGTCGAGCTATGGCCCCACCATCACCATTTAGTGCGGTTCGTGGTACGAACCGGTACTAATGAGGTTATGGCAAGCTGTTTTAGTCTCACCTCGCTCCCTAACAAGCCTTTTACCACCTTAAATATGTTATTTCTCAAACTATTACAAGCACTTGGTCTTCATTGAACTCTATGTGTAGAATTTAGGCGCAATATGAGTCTTCATCGGTTTATAAATCGTTGATGACTCATATTGACAATTCAGATTGTACACACAAAGATCATTGATGATCAAAGTATTTTTGATGTTATAAGATCATATTGACAGTTTAGACTCTAAAGAAATATAAGATCGTGATGTAAATGCTTTTATATTTTTATGCTCAAGATGCACCATTCAAAGCGACGCCATCAACTTTCAACCATTTCGCCTTCATTTGCTATTTTTCATGCATTCAATGATTTGTTTTGAGAACTAAATGACCTGAAAATTGAAAAGCACTACAAATGAACTCGAAAAAGTTGAAACTTGGCATGGTATCGCTATTTCACCCACATAGATTGTTCAAAAAGTAGAGAGGGTTATGGCAAAACTGGATGCACTTCATTTACAAACTGGACAATCTCTTTTGAAGTATTCAGTTTTCATTTAAATTAAACTCATCATTACAAAGGCATTTCATTTTTTAAACTTATTACAACTCTGGACTTTTTGTGCATTCAAGATGCATCATTCAAAGCGGCGACATCAAATTTCAACCATTTCGCCTTCATTTGCTATTTTTCATGCATTTAATGATTTGTTTTGAGCTAAATGACACTAATTAAATTTTGTGCAGCATCGCACCACCTTTAGTACCGGTTGGTGGCTCCAACCGTACCAAAGGGTAAGCTATTTTTAGTCCCACCTCGCCAAGAGAGAGGGAGTAGGAGCGGTTTATAAGCCCGGTGCGAGAGCGATGAAGAAGAGGCTCAATGCTCACGTTAGTTAGCTTCAAGCCTTTAGGAATATGGTAGATTGCAGAGCTACGCAGCAGGCGCTTTACACTATTCCAAAAGGCTTGAAGCAAATTAACGAGCATTGCACCTCTTTTTATTTTTAATAACTTATTACAACTCCGGACTTCTTCTTTTTATTTTAATAACTTATTACAACTCCGGACTTCTTCTGTTATGGCAAAAGGAAGGAGGAGAAGAAGAAGAAGGAGGAGGAGGAGGAGAAGAAGAAGAAGAGGAAGAAGAAGAAGAAGAAGAGGAGGAGGAAGAAGAAGAGGAGGAGGAAGAAGGAGAAGAGGAAGAAGAAGAAGAGGAGAAGAAGGAGGAAGAAGAAGGAGAAGAAGAAGAATAAGAAGAGGAAGAAGAAGGAGAAGAAGGAGAAGGAGAAGGAGAAGGAGAAGGAGAAGAAGAATAAGAAGAGGAAGAGGAAGAAGAAGAAGAAGAAGGAGGAGAAGGAGAAGGAGAAGGAGAAGAAGAATAAGAAGAGGAAGTGGAAGAAGAAGAAGAAGAAGAAGAAGAAGAAAAAATAAACCAGAAAAGAAATAACTATATAAAAACATTACTCAAAAATAAATAGAAGAAAATAAATAATGCGAAAAGAAAAAACTAATATAAAGCAAAAATATTCACAAAGAAACTAAATACGGCAAAAAACTGCTCGAAATAAATAGAAGAAAAAATAAAGCGTAAAAGAAATAACTATATAAAAAATTACTCAAAAATAAATAGAAGAAAATAAATAATGCGAAAAGAAAAAACTAATATAAAGCAAAAATATTCACAAAGAAACTAAATACGGCAAAAAACTACTCGTAAATAAATAGAAGAAAAAATAAAGCAGAAAATAAATAACTATATAAAAATTACTCAAAAATAAATAGAAGAAATTAAATAATGCGGAAAAAAAAAAAATTAAAAAAAATGTGGGGCGCTGCCGGTGGGCCTCAAGACCTAGGGTGTGCAAATGCAGCCTGAAGGTCCGGAGGCTCACCGGGGCAGGCCATAGTTAGCCCAAGCTCGCTATATAGAGGAGTTGAAATGGCGTGCATGGCTGGGTTTATAAACCAGTCTGCTGCCTTCGCCGGCGAGGTGGGACTAAACATAGCGCATCGCTGGTGGTAATAAGACGGCCTTTAGTACCGGTTTGTGGCATAAACCGGTACTAAAGAAACCTTTAGTACCGTTGGAGCCACCAACCGGCACTAAAAACCTCGCTTCCGCCGCTTGGCTGGCCAAAATTGGTTTTTAGTACGGTTGGTGGCTCCAACCGTACTAAAGGCTCCCTATATATATGGCACTTACGATGAATCGCTTATAAATCGCCACTTTAATTCGTTTCGCCGATCTCTCGCCGACGCCGCCGCTGCCGCTATCGTCTGCGTCGCCCTCGCCGCCCGCCGCCGTCGTCGCCGTCGCCTGCGCCGCTTCGCCGTCGTCGCCGTTGCGCTCGCCCGCCCCCATGCGCCGTCGTCGTCGTCGCTTCGCCCGCCGCCGTCGTCGTCGCCGCGACCCTTGTACATCCGTCGTCGCCGCCCGCCGCCCATCGTCATCGCTTCCTCATACACCAGTATCGCCCTATATACATATACGATACGTATATACACACATACACACACACGCACACACACACACACACGCATACAGACACGTACACACAAACACACACACACGTATACACACACACACATATTTTTTTTACTTATTTTCTGTTTTCTATATATAATATGTTTAGATGAATTAGAACTATCTAGTTTATTTTTAGTAAATATAATGCTTTTAGTTGAACTAGTTGAATTAATATATAGATCAACTAGTTTATTTTTTGAAGATGCTTAATTAGTTGAACTTGTTGAATTAATATATAGAACTAGTTTATTTTTAGAAGATGCTTAATTAGTTGAACTTGTTGAATTAATATATAGAACTAGTTTATTTTTAGTAAATGCTTAATTAGTTGAACTAGTTAAATTAATATAACTAGTTTATTTTAGTAAATGCTTAGTTGAACTAGTTGAATTAATAGATTTTTCTGTTAATAGATTTTTTTCTGTTATTTTTTGGTGATATTATTATTGAATATGCATGTTTGGTGATATTATTGTTAATAGATTTTTTGGGTGATATTTAGATTGTGTAATTAATTTTGTTCATAGAATTTTAATGATTTTTTGTTCATAGTATTTAGAAAAAGAAAAAAGAAGAAGTAGTTTATATATAGTTGAACTAGCTAGTTGATTTAGTAAACTAATTTATTTTACTATATATAGAAGTAGTTTGTTTTTAGTAAGTACTACTTATTTATTTATAGTAAGTGCTTAATAGTTGAACTAGATAGTTGACTAATAAAACTAAATTATGAACGTAGGCCGGAAATGTCGTACTCATCGGACGACGATAACTGCCCGGGGGAGTGCGACTGGTGCCACGACGATCGAGGTATCTGCGACAGTTCATTGAGTGGATGAAGATCGGCGCTCAAAGATTAAGCTCGAGGAGACCTGCGATGTTCATACAAGACGCAATGACGACAATAGTTTTTTTCGTAATTAAGCACGACTTCAACTATTTTAACGTGTATTTTTCATCTTTCCAATTCGACTAGCTTATCCCATGCTTTGCAAGACGCTATGTCTTGGAGAGGATGGGTATTGAAGACCATGAAAATTTTGAAACCAAAAAAATTATCCTAAGTAACAAACATGGTGTGGATTTTCAAGTAAAGTTGTACAATGCTCAGAGTGTAACCCATTTTGGTTGCAAAAATTGGGATGCATTTTGCAAGATGTATGGTCTTGATGAGGGTATGCTTGTCACCATGGATCTTGGTGATCCTACAATCGAGCAAGAGACACCTACGATTTGGGTCTTTGTGGATACACCTCCAGTTCTTCCCTCATGTGAGCTAAACATAGTTATTAAGTAATTTATATTGTTTATTTCAAAATATAATGTTGACAACTTATCTCCATTGACAGCTTATTTTCATTCTTCAAAGAATGTGCGGAAGGTGGTAGATGAACGCATACTACATGAAGGCTCGAATTAACTTATCGGAGAAAACTCATCCGGTCGGTTTTGTACTGATCTTGAGAATTACAATATCTACAATCAAACTCCTCAACATTATGGTCAATACGTGACACTAGTGCACGTGTTGAACTACGGTAACTACCATGGAGATACCCCGTAAGATTATTTTTACTATTACAACATCCGTGCATCTTTTGCACACTTCTAAAACTAGTACATCATTGCTAACTACAAAGTTATTATTATGTTTTTCAACAGATAATCCCGAATGATTGTGTGCCTCATCGATGTATACGCGTGGTAGCCTTCATGTTTTGAACATACTACCTGTGTCGCCCTACTGAATCTCAACTGTCCATACCGGGTTTCTAAAAGAAGTGGAGATATAACAATCAAAGAATGGAAAAAATGTATAGACAGTCGTAAGGAGCTTCTTGGAAGCAATAAGCAGCGAAGGGCAAGAATTGGAGACAGGATGATCGCCATTCTTCATAATGGAGAGTCAGGGTCTATATTGTTTTATGCTATTTGAAAGGATCGATATGGTTGACTAGAGGGGGGGGGGTGAATAGGCAACTAACAATTTTTTTAAGCTTTTCTTTACCAAATTAAACTTTGCAACAAATAGGTTGTCTAGATATGCAACTAAGTGAGCAACCTATATGATGCAATAACAACTAGCAAGCAAGCAAGCAAGAGATGTAACAATAAGTAAGCTTGCGAAAGTAAAGGCACGAAATAACCAAGAGTGGAGACGGTGGAGACGAGGATGTGTTACCGGAGTTCCTTCCTTTTAAGGGAAGTACGTCTCATAGAGCGGTGTGGAGGCACAATGCTCCCCAAGAAGCCACTAGGGCCACCAGATTCTCCTCACGCCTCACACGACGCGAGATGCCGTGATTCCACTATTGGTGCCCTTGAAGGCGGCGATCGAACCTTTACAAGCAAGGTTGGGGCAATCTCCACAACACTGGAGGCTCCCAACAACAACACCACCACGAAGCTTCACCACAATGGAGTATGGCTTCGAGGTGACCTCAACTGCCTAGGGTGCTCAACACCCAAGAGTAACAAGATCCGCAAGGGATAAGTGGGGAATCAAATATCCTTTGGTGGAAGTGTAGATCGGCCCTTGTCACCCAATCCCGAGCAAATCAACAAGTTTGATTGGCTAGGAGAGAGATCGAGCGAAAATGGAGCTTGGAGCAACAATGGAGCTTAGAGGTGGAAGAGGTAGTCAACTAGAGGTAGAAGACATCCCTTATATAGTCGGGGAAAAGATCCAACCGTTATCCACTAGTTACGCCCGCGACTCACGGTACTACCGCTCAGGAGCGGTACTACCGCTGACGACAGCGTGTACTATTGCAGTGTAACCACGGTACTACTGTGGCAGCTGCACAGCCGGAACAAGCTCGAGCTAGAAGCGGTACTACTGGCGCGGTATTATCGCTCCCCTTGCGGTACTACCGCAAGCGCAGAGGGTCACGGCTCTGGGAAGGGCACGACGAAATAAATTTCATCCGCGCCTACTTCGCAGAAACTAGGGTGGTGCAAAACCCGACGAAGATTACCGCCAAGAAGACGCGGTACTACCGTGGTAGGCACGGATGTAAAAATTACATCCGCGCCTACTACCGCGACGCAAGCGGTATTAGCGAAAGGGCCACGGTACTACAACTCCAAGGAGCGGTACTACCGTGGGCCCTCAGGGTACTACCGCTGCAGAGCGAGCGGTACTATCAGGTGCCGCGGATGTAAAAATTACATCCGCCCCTACTATCGCACCGAGCGGCACTAGGCAGAGTGCGGCGGTACTACCGCGCCAACGGAGCGGCATTATCAGGAGGGGCGCGGATGTAAAAAATTACATCCGCCTACTACCAAGACCGAGCGGCACTAGGTTAAGGTACAACGGTACTACCACGCCCGAGGGGCGGTACTACCGTGGTTCGCCGCGGTATTACCACGGTACTTGCGGTACTATCGCAAGTACAAGAAGAGTCGCCGCTTTTCGCACAACCATGATAACGATGGGTAGCTCCAAGGTGCAAGGAAAGGAGGGCAAGTGTACGTGTGATTCCACCCTACCTTTCCGACGGACCCCTCTTAATAGTACGGCTCTCCCACGACTCAACTCCACCAAAGAGAAACGAGAACAACGCCGCTTCGTTAGTCTCCGAGGGGCACCGAATCGCCTTGTGCCTAATAATGAAGTATCTGTGGAACTCAAGGCACACGATTAGTCCGCACGAGAATTGTCATCAATCACCAAAACACTTAGGGATAAATATGCCCTTACAATCTCCCCCTTTTTTGGTGTATTGATGACAACCCGGGATTTGCACATAGATAAGATATGATTAAAGCAAGGGTAAACCTCACTCCTCTAAAATATAGACGGGGCTCCCCCTAGATGTGTGCACTATATATGAATGCTTTGGACTGCATGGCACACACACTAGGATCAACACTCCCCCTATATTTTAGAGACCAAGACATGGTAATAAGCCTAGCATAGCAAGAATAGCACAATATAACACAAGCTGGCTAGGATAGATAGAGTGCATATGTCTTACACCATATGAGATAAGATAACCAAGGTTCAACGATAAAAGCAGCAAAGAGTTCAACTGGCAAACACACAAACTCGCAAATACAAATCCCTACACTCTCTCCCCTTTGGCATCGAGACGCCAAAAGGCAGAGAGGACACCTAAACACACAAGAGGTGGCTCAAGCAGAAGCTGTCCCACTCCTCGTCCGCCGACTCCTCCGCACTGGAATGGACTCCTCGGCCTCCTCCTAATCAGTCCACTTGTATCCTTGCTTCTCCATCCACTCGGTCTCGGAGTGATGCGCCTCGCACCCGCCAGACACATCCTCGCCATAGAGCTGCAAGATCTTGTTGTGCCGGGCGACGACTCTCCTTGGCCTCCACGTGAGCCCCAGATCGTCCCTTGGCTTGCATGCGAAAAGTGACTTCATCTTATCCTTCAACCTCTTGGCCCAAGATGGCCTAGAGGCACTCGAGAGGGCCTAGCGAACGGCCCCAAAGAACATCCTCAAAGATCAAGATCATCCTCATCAACAGCAGCAGCCCTAGCAAGAGACGCCTCAAAGACGAGTAGCGGTGTTGGCCCGATTGGTTTGACCCTCGGACAAATGGGCTCATGGCGAATCCAGTCTGGAGCTAGGAACTCCTCCCCGGGGTACATCTTCTCCCAAGTCTTCGAAATCAGCAGAAACAGGTAGGGTCCATAAATAGGCACCTTGCGGTTGAACACAACAAACCGAAGCTCACACCACATGATGTGAGAGTCATTAAGTGGCTGAGTCTGAGACGAGCGAGCCTCCTCGCACAGAAGCATCATGTCCACCATGTAGGCATGAACCTTGTCTTTGTCACCGATGCGTGGGAACAGAGAGTTGCGAAAAATGCGGTACATGATATCCAGAAACGGGTTGAGAACCAAGATTATCTTGCCAGTGGCGAGCTTCTTCTCAACCATGAACGGAGTGAGCTTATCCTTGTCAGCAGAGTCAGCATTGCTGTGAGGGCGAACACCAACAGGAGTGTCAAGTCCATCATCAGCAACTGAAGCAAATCCATGAACTCCTTCGTGTAGCGCACGGTGGCGGCCATTGGTCATCCACGTCATCCTCCTCTCATCATTGGTGTGAAAGTACACTGAGGCAAAGAACTGACAGATGATCTCAGGGTCATAGTCCATGTGGAACGAGATCACATGCTCAATTCCAAACTGCTCCACCAAGTCCAGAGCCTCCCCAAAGTAGTCACGAAACTTGTCCTTCCTCATGTGGTGCATCTCAATCCACTTCACCTCCACATAGGTATTCTGCTTGTTCTTGATGACATCCAAGTAGATCTGGGTTTGAGTCTTGTTCCAAAACAGTTCACACCCTCTGATAGTGGAGCGTGGGGTCGCATATGGGTGAAGCTGCCTGAGACGGACATACTCTTGAGCGCCTATCTCATCCATGCCCCTGGCGGGCTCCTTGTGCTTGCTGGCGGTGGACTTAACATTGCGCTTCGATGCAGATGATCCCTCGGGAACTTCTCCGGGGTTGCGCAAACGCTTGGAACCAGTGTCACGAACGGGATTGGCCCGGCGAGAGCCACCACCTAAAACACACACGCAAAGCACCAAAACAAGTCGAAGAGGATCAATGCAAAGGCTAAAAGACAGCATATGAAACCCATAGAAGATAAACGAGAAAGTTGGCATGCGATAGATGTGGGCCACGGTAGAACTGCCATGGGGTGCGATACTAAAGTCTTAGTACAGCTCCGCACGCGGTAGTAACAGGACGGCCACGGTAGTACCGTGGTGGGCAGTAGTAAGGTGTTAGTATCAAGACGGCGGCAGCGGTAGTACCGCGTCATAGGGCGGTAGTACCGTGGGAGCGAGAATCCGCGCCTCACGGGCGGTAGTACCGCGTCGCGTCGGATCAAGCAGGATTTGAATCTGAAAAGACCCGCGAAGCCATGGCGGTGCTACGGTGACCAGATCTAGTGCAAGACAACAATACAAGTATAGATCCTATGCAATACTACACTCCTTCATCCTACTCTTGCAGAGATCTAGCCTATAACTCTCAAGAACATACAAGCCTCCCCCAAAACCTAGAAGAACCAAATACAATCAAAACGGAGAAGGATTTGGGGAAAAACCTTGGTCCATAGCAAGAGCACGTGGTGGGGAACGATCCCACCGGACGGAATCACGGGAGGGTAGCCGGTGGAGGAGATCCGGCGACGAACGCCGGCTCCGTTCGTGGGCTTGAGAGAGGAACGGGCGTTGTGGAGAGAAGGGGCGAATGGGTATGGGGGAGTTAGAACTCCCCCTGCCCGACCTTATCCCCACGCGCCCGAACCGGCACGGTAGTACAGCAGGTCATCGCGGTAGTACCGCCCGGGCGGAAGTATGCGCCGAGGCGGTAGTACTGCTCAACCAGCGGCAAGAAAAATTACTGCCGCTGGGGACGGTAGTACCGTGCTCCCATCAGCGGTAGTACCGTGATTGGTCGCGGTAGTACCGTGACCGACCGCGGTAGTACCGTGAGCTCACGCCACCGAGGGTTTCGAACAAGAGAGAAAAGTGCCTTTGCATCAAAAACAAACACAACCCAAAACAGCACAAACAGAAGCACATACCAATCGAACAACAGGCAATCCCTAAGTGACAAAACCTCTTGAGGAGAGGGCGGTGGCCGAAGCCACCTATGTTTGAGTTGGATGGTATGGCACCGCGAAGAATTATCCTTGGGCCCATGACCAAAACTCGTCTTTGAAGCACAAGTACCATCAAAAATGGTGAATGTGAAAGAGGTGATCTATTTATGCATAATGGGGGGAGGGAGAGTTCATTGAGAGAACAACACTCCCCCTATGTCCATGCCTACACCTAGACTAGACAACAAGTTGAGTGTTGTGGGGGGTGCACGAGTTCAAGTCACATTGCTCAAATCAATGATATTTAGCTCATGCCTTAACTCGCGGAATCTTGCTTCATCCAAGGGCTTCGTGAAAATATCTGCAAGGTTATCATGAGTGTTGACATACTTGAGCTCGATCTCCCCTCGCCTAATGTGATCCCGAATGAAGTGATATCGAATCTCAATGTGCTTCGTCTTGAAGTGTTGCACTGGGTTGAGAGAAATCTTGATGGCACTTTCATTATCACACCAAAGAGGCACTTTGTCACAAATGACACCGTACTCCTTTAAAGTTTGCCTCATCCATAGGAGTTGAGCACAACAACTACCGCCGCCACATACTCCGCTTGGTGGACGAGAGAGACACACAACTTTGCTTCTTGGAAGACCAACTTACCAAAGAGCAACCAAGAAATTGGCACCTCCGTAAGTGGACTTCCTATCCACTTTGTCTCCGCCTAATCGAACTGTGAAACCTTCAAGCTTGAAGTTTGCTCCTCTTGGGTACCATAAGCCAAAGTTTGGGGTATGAGCCAAATATCGAAGATTCGCTGACCGCCACATAGTGACTTTCCTTTGGTGCGGCTTGAAAACGTGCACACATCCCCACACTCAACATGATATCCGGTCTAGATGCACAAAGGTAAAGCAAGGAGCCAATCATGGAGCGATATACCTTTTGATCCACCGCTTACCATTGGGATCGATGTCAAGTTGGCACTTGGTAGGCATTGGTGTAGTAGCCGCTTGACATCACTTAGCTTGAATCTTTTAAGCATGTCTTGAGTATATTTGGCTTGGTTGATGAAGGTTCCTTCTCTTCTTTGCTTGATGTCGAAACCAAGGAAGAACTTCAACTCTCCCATCGAAGACATCTTAAACTTGGAGGTCATGAGAGCGGCAAATTCTTCATTGAAAGCTTTGTTAGGGGAACCAAAGATAATATCATCAACATATAGTTGGCATACAAACAACTCCCCGTTGACCTTCTTAGTAAAAAGAGTGGGGTCGATTAGCCCTACTTCAAAACCACGATCTTGTAGCAACTCGGTAAGGTGGTCATACCACGCACGTGGGGCTTGTTTAAGGCCATAGAGTGCCTTATCGAGTTGATACACATGATCCGGAATGTAGGGATCCTCGAACCCGGGGGGTTGCTTGACATAGACCAACTCATTAATGGGACCATTAAGAAAAGCACTTTTCACATCCATTTGTTGCAACTTAAAGTTGTGATGGGAAGCATAAGCAATCAACAAACGAATGGATTCAAGACGAGCAACGGGAGCGAAGGTTTCACCGTAGTCGATACCCTCGACTTGGGAGTAGCCTTGTGCTACCAATCTTGCCTTGTTGCGAATGATATTCCCATGGGCATCTTGCTTGTTCTTGAAGATCCACTTGGTCCCAATGACATTGTGGTTCCCGAATGGTCTTGGCACCAATCTCCACACCTTGTTGTACTCGAAGTTGTTGAGTTCTTCATGCATGGCATTGAGCCAGTCCGGGTCTTCGAGTGCCTCATAGACCTTTTGGGGTTCAACACAAGAGACAAACGCGTGATGTTCACAATAGTTTGCCAATTGTCTACGAGTGCTTACCCCTTTACGTAGGCTTCCAACCACATTTTCCATGAGATGGCCTTGGGTGGTGAGCTTGGAAGCAATCTTCGCGGCACGACGCTCTAATTCCTCCTCGGGTGTGGAAGGAGGAGGGTTGACTTGATGATCTTGAGCGCCGTCTTGAGTTTGTTCTTGATCTTGAGGTTGCTCTTGATCTTGAACTAGCTCGAGGGGGAGAACTTGACCTTGGGCATCATTTCGTGGTTCATCACCTTCTTGAGGTAGATCTTGCCCTTGGTCTTGTTCATGAGGTTGGGGCCTTCACATTGTTCTTGAGCGTGTGGGTCTTGATGAGGTGATGGCTCTACTTGAGTAGAGCATTGTCCTTCTCCTTCGCCACAAGGGGTTCCTCAATGGGTAGGATGTGACCAATACCCATTCTTCTTATGGCTTGGGAGGAATTTCATCACCTATATCACAAGTACCACTTTGCTCCACTTGGGAGCCGTTATTTTCGTCAAACTCACGTTACCGTCTCCTCAATGAGTCCGTGGACTTGTTGAGGACACGGTAAGCATGAGAGTTTGTAGCATAACCAACAAATATGCCCTCATGAGCTCTAGCTTCAAATTTAGACAACCGAACACCTTTCTTGAGAATGAAACACTTACAACCGAACACCGGAAGTACTTGAGGTTGGGCTTGTTGCGGTGAGGATCTCATAAGGAGTCTTGTTCAAGCCTTTGCGAAGATAGAGCCGATTGGATGCATGACATGCGGTGTTGATGGCTTCGCCCAAAAGTTGTATGGAGACTTGAACTCGCCATCATGGTCCTTGCCGCATCCATCAACGTCCGGTTCTTCCTCTCCGCAACACCATTTTGTTGAGGGGTATAAGGTGCCGATATTGATGCTTGATCCCTCGTCACTAAGAAACTCATCCAAGGTGTAGTTCTTGAACTCGTGCCGTTGTCGCTTCTTATTGTCGATTTTTGCATTATGTTGACGTTGAGCTTCATTTGCAAAGTTGATGACGGTTTGTTGGGTCTCACTCTTCCTCTTGAAGAAGTATACCCAAGTGTATCTTGAATAATCATCCACAATCACCAAGCAATACTTTCTTCCTCCAAGACTATCAAAGATGGAGGCCCAAAGAGATCCATGTGAAGGAGCTCCAAGGGTCTCTTCGAGTAGATGATGGTTGAGGAGGGTGAGCCTTTCATGAAGCTTTCCTTCGATACACGCACTGCAAGCACGATCTTTGGCAAAACTCACATTTGTTAGTCCACGAACATGGTCCCCCTTGAGGAGACTTTGCAAAGATCTCATATTGACGTGGGCTAAACGGCGATGCCAAAGCCATCCCACGTCAACTTTAGCCATTAGGCATGTCGCGGTCTTAGTGGGTTGCTCCGAAAAGTTAACCACATAGAGACCGTTCTCGACATGCCCAACAAAGGCTACTTTAAGAGTCTTGCTCCACAAGAGGGCCACGGTATCAATATCAAAGAATGTGGCAAAGCCCATGAGTGCAAGTTGACGAACGGAAAGTAAATTGAATGCAAGGGACTCAACAAGCATGACTTTCTCGATCGTTAGATCATGAGAAATGACAACCTTGCCGAGACCCAATACCTTAGAATGTGATGCATCACCCCACTCGACATTGGTGGGCATAGATGGAATCTCTTGCACATCCACCACCAAGTCCTTGCTCCGGTCATATGATTTGTTGCTCCACTATCGAGCAACCATGATCCCCACCGAAGCAAACACCTACACGAGATCAATGCTTGGTTTTAGGTACCCATTTAGTAATGGGTCCTTTGATGTTAGTAACAAGGGCCTTGGGAACCCAAATAGACCATTCAATGTACTCATAAGGAGAACCAGCAAATTTAGCATAAACATGTCCATCACTAGCACGGCACAACACATATGAAGGGTTAAAGTCGCCGGCTTTGTTTGAGGAAATGTTCTTGCCCTTTTGGACATCAACTTCCTTCACTTTCTCCTTCTTCTTGGAAGCTCCGTCTCCTTCTTTCACAAACGTTTGTTTGAGGGGAGGAGGACGATTGGCCTTGTTCTTCTTCTTCTTCTTGCTCTTGGACTTGGGTGCAAACCCAATTCCTTCTTTGCCCACAACTTCCTTTTGATTGCTCAAAAGGTCGTTGAGGTTTTTCTCACCTTGAATGCAAGTCACAAGGCCCTTCTCAAGTTGATCCTTCAACTTAGCATTTTCCTCCACAAGATGCACATGCTCACAACAAGGGTTAGTAGCACATGCATTATCAATTAATACCATATGAGGAAAGGTGGTTTTTTCCTTGATTAGCTTAACTTGGAGTTGAGCATGAGACTCTTTGAGGCTAGCATGAGTACCCTTTAAGACCTTGTGGGCCTTGTCAAGTATCTCAAACTCCTCTTTGAGTCTAGCATGATCAACCCCAAGTTTAGCCTTCTCGGAGGTTAGCACACAAGACAAGACAAGAGCATGATCAAGATCTTTCTTTAACTTAGCATGGGCATCATTGTGTGACTCCTCAAGAGTCAAACGATGCACACGCTCTTCCACAAGAGCATTAGAGAGATCCGATATCTCATCGGCATAGTCACGACTATGACCTTCCATCTTGGAGATGGTTTCTTCGTGAGCCTCGATCATGTCATTGGCCTCACCAAGTTGTTCCAAGAGAGCAACAGAGTGCTTCTTGGACTTTCCCTTGAGCTTACTCATGAAGGACTCAAATACATTCACTTCCTCATTAGACTCAACATGTCCATCAATGCAATCCTCCACGGAGGGATTAGTAATGATGGTGGTTGTGATGTTGGGGGTTACCTTGTTTGAAGCCTTCGCCATGAGGCATCTAGCGGTGATGTTGTAAGTGCATCTAGTGCCCCTTAGTGATTTTGGTGTATTGAAGACTTATAGGTTAAGTAACTGATGCGTTTGTGAGTGTACACAGGTCTATAAGTCTATGAGGAGTTTGATATTTACAGAGAAAGTCGACCCTAAAATGAAGTTCTTCGATCAAGACTTTGATATTTCAAGACTTTGAAAGTGAAGAAATTGGTGTGACCATGAAGACTTGATATTCATTCGAGGAATATGAAGCGTGAAGACTTTTGTTTTCGTAGTTTCATTTTCTCTTTCTTGAGTCATAGGAAACACCGCATCGTTAAAGGGGTCGAGGAAATACTAAGGAAAAATTTCCATGTGATGCTCAACTCAAAATCCTACATCTACCAATCCTTCGAGTGAAGCCATTGAAATCTCATACGCTTCAGTCAAATTCTTCAAAGGATGAGACGCGGTTCTTCTAGTCATCGATGACTTTGTTCGATCGAGAGTTAGGAATTCGCCGGTCTAATTGCCTACACAAAGGAGGAACATGATAGCCCCGAGGACTTTGAAAGTCAAAATTCGACCGTTCTTTGTCTGTCATAGGCGGCGGACCAAAATATCTTATCCACCTAACGGTCATATCATTGAAGGGCATTTATGTCTTATCATGTCGGGCTGCTCCCTAGGCTATAAATAGCCGCCCCCTACAACCACTAGCTGGTTGGCTGCTCCGAGAGAACTTGACACTTGTCATTTGAGAGCAACCCATCCTCTGAGGACTTTGAGCGAAAATCATCAAGTGAGGAAAATCCCAAAACCAAACCCACAAAACCCCAAGTGATTGAGCATCACTGAAGAAATTGATCCCGCATGGATCCGACGCTTGTTACCTTTGAAGACTGTGCTTCTTCCAGACGGTTAGGCGTCAAGGTCTAGAGCATCCAAGAGGAATTGTGGATCGCCGAGTGACCAAGTCTGTGAAGGTTTGGAAGTCACCTGAAGACTTACCACGAGTGATTGGACGAGGGCTGCGTGGTCTTAGTTCAAGGAGAATACGGTGAGGACTGGGTGTCCTGAGTTGCGCTCGAGATCGGGTGTCCGGGCTGTGTGTCTCGAGTTTAAATACTCACCGCTCCAACAGACGCATAACCGAGACAGCAGCTTGAACTGGTTTACCAAATCATTGTCTTCACCAACTGACTGGTTCTATTTCCTCAACTCTTCCATTTCCTCATTCTGTGTTGCCTGTTGTTCATATCTGTGCTTGAAGACTTTGACTGAAGACTTTCACAAATTCCTTAGTTCAATTTCTTCAGTCTGTTTGTCTCCATCCTGTTATCCTGTGTTTATGCTTCTCAGACTGCTCTAGTCTTCATTTCATTATGCCGACTATGTGTGTAATCTGTTATGTTTACCTCTGAGTACTTATTCGCGCAAATAGTTCTTCGCTAAGGAATTTCCTCACCGACAAATTCCTCGATGAAGAATTTCATAAAATCGCCTATTCACCCCCTCTAGTCGATATAACGACTTTCAATTGGTATCGAGCAAGGTACTCCTTGTTCGTGTGATTTTGGTTTAACCACCGAGTTCTAGTTATGTCGACCGCAGTATGATCAAGGTCTCTACTGGATGTCCTACCTTTGATGGAACGGACTATCCCTCTTTGGAAGAACAAGATGCTAATGCATCTTGAGGCAATTGATAATGATCTCGGTATGTTGTGGAAAATGGTGTCCCCACCGTCACTCCCTCACCGAACGCTACCGATGTGAAGAGATTCAAACAACTCGATTCTCAAGTTTAAGAATATCATATGTGGCCATCTGAGTAAAGGATAGTATGGAAGAGTGAGTGCTTTGGAAACTGCTAAGCTTATCTGGGATAGGCTATCCAAAGTAAATGAAGGAGTTTCAACTCAGCGTGACTCTCGAGTCGATGTTCTTCGGAATCTCTTCAACCGCTTCAAAAGACTCGACAATGAAAATGTTCAACAAACCTTCGATCGCCTCACTGACATCTCAAATGAGCTTCAAGCCCTCGGTGCCACTGACATCACTGGTCATGAAGTAGTGAAGAAACTGCTAAGATCGCTTGATTCATCATTTGATACTCGGGACCGATGATACAAGAGCGTCCGACTACAAGTCACTTGATCCTGCGATATCCTCGAAGGCTTAACACTCACGAAGTTTCACTTGCTCAAAAGAGAGATCTCTATGGCTCAAACTATGGCAAACCACGTGCCTCAAGGCTAAGGTTGTGTCGACTCAATGTGAGGATTCGGTAGCAGCCTTGGTGATCTCAAGAATCGAGCCAGATCTAGCTCTCCTTGTGAAGAAATTCAGAAATTCACAAGACGTGGTCGCTTTGGAAAACCCTCAAGGGAAGTGATTCTTCTTCCAAAGGACTACAAGAGAAGACTTTGCCACAAATGCAAGAAGCCTGGTCACTACATTCAAGATTGTCCTCGATGGGAAAAGGAAATGAAGAAGAAGAAATACAAGGACTACAGTTCTGATGAAACGAAGAAAAAGAAGAAATCATCAAAATCTTCGTCTTCAAAACCATCAAAGTCTTCATCTCACAAGAAGGGCAGCTCCAAGAAAGCTCGGGCATTCATTGGCAAGGAAATGGACTCTCAAGCTGAATCTGAGGAAAATGATGAAGAAGAAGAGTCTCAAGAATCTGAGTCTGGTGTGGCGAAGTCCGGCCGTTATATCGCTTTTGTCGACAAGTCCATCTTCAACATGAAGAAACTGACTTCACCGACAAGCCTGATGAAAACAATGATGGCTACGCTCCCACCTATTGCTTCATGGCAAAAGCAGCTAAGGTACTCAAATACAACTCCTCTGATTCAAGTGAAAATGAATCTGATGAGGATCTTAAGCCTAGCTACTCTAAACTTGCTAAAATTGCTGTGAAACAACAACGGGCTCTTGAAAAGATTCAAAACATGCTAGATAAAAGTGATGATATGTTGGGTGAAGAAATGGATCGCACTAAAGCCCCGATCGAAAATCATCGAGACTTCACCTAAGTATGATAACCTTCAAGGTCATCATAACTCCCTCTTGTCTGATCATGAGAAACTTTCTTATGAATTTCTTCAAGAGAAGCAAGACCATGAGAAGCTTTCTCTTGAAGCTATTCAAAGAAAGGAAGATCTTGAAAAGCTAAGAGTATGTTATGAAGATCTTCAGAAGGAGCGCGATTCATTACTAGCTCAACAGATCAGCGCTTCTCAGGAAGAATTTGTTCCTCCATGCTTAAAGTGCATTGAACGTGAATCTGCTAATTCTTCACCTGAATGTTCAAGTGCTTCAAATGTTACAAATTCTTCATCTGCCTCTGCTATCACTAATTCCTCACCTGAGGACTTTGCTAGTATCACTGACAATGCAGGGCTGAAGGAATTGTACATGACAGGCATGTACAAAAGCCTCAAAGGGCATCGACACTTTGTGATGTGCTCAAAGCAGATCCTCAATGAAACCCTAGGAAAGAGGGTATTGCCTTTGAGAGGAAACTGAATGCCGATGGAACATATTGGAAGCCCGAGCAAGATCCCAAAACCTCATGGGTTGCTGCAAAGGACCTCCATTGATCCATCTAACTTATCCGGCTTCACATGTGAATCCCTCATTCTTTCGATGAGTCATTTGACTCCAACTATAAACTGTTCAAAAATAAGAATGGTGAAGTATTTGCTAGATATATTGGCACTAACTGCAGGAACGGTTCCCCTATGAAGAAAATCTGGGTTCCCAAAAGCTATGTTGAAAGTCTTCAGGTGAATGTCCTCATGACACCACCAGTGAAGAACAGGAACCCCAGATCAAATTCTTCATATGGACCAAATTCTTCACGAGGATCAAATTCCTCAACTGGATCAAAGTCCTCATATGATTATCATCGTGCTAACAAATTTGTCTCGCAGGGCAAAGATAAGGGCTATGAATATGTGCATTATTCTTCAAACCATTATGTTCATAAGTCCTGGAAAAATTATTCTGCTTATTCATATGCTTACCCTAACCCCTCCTATGCTAAGCGAAATGGTTTGGCATCTTTGCCACCTTTCTCACATGGTGCTCGCAGGATGATGAACTCTTTGCCACCCCTCCGGATGTGGGTGGTGAAGAAAAGAACTAATCATTTCGCAGGTCAGGTCTCGGACGTGCTCGAACATCCAAGAATTTTTGGGGACCCGACAAAATTGCTCGAAAGGACGCAGCGAATCATGATGAAATGAATCTTCATTTCACACGCCCTCATCTTGCTATATCTGTTTATCGCTTGATGAAATTCATCTGATGAACTTGATATCATATTCTTCACTAATGAAGCATATGAGATTGTAAGTTACACTAATTCATCTGCAAGATGATCAACCCAAAACCACTGAATGGGTCCTCGATAGTGGGTGTACAAATCACATTACTGGTGACAGGAATCTATTGATGGATGCTCCTTTATCACCGTCACCTCTGAAGCATATCATATTTGCTGACAAAGGCAAAAGTCAGGTATTGGGTCTTGGTAAGGTTGCTATCTCTAAGGATAAGCACATGGACAAAGTCATGCTAGTTGAGTCCTTAGGATACAATCTCATGTCAGTCTCAATGCTTTGTGATCTCGATATGGTTGTTGTCTTTGGCAAATATCGCTGTGTTGTGATTATGGAAGTGACAATTCCAAAGTCTTCAAGGCTTTAGGAGAGGAGATCAGATATTGTTGATTTTCTACAGACCACAACCAGCCACGTGTCTACTTGCAAAAGCTTCAAAAGGCTGGCTATGGCATCGACGACTTCGGTCATGCAGCATGAGGAATTTGAACACGCTTGCTAAGAAGAAGCATGTCATTGGCATTGAGAATGTCAAATTCCTCAAGGATCACTTATGCGGAGCATGTGAAGCCGAAAAATGACCAAGGCCAAGCATCCAAATAAGACTATCATGACCACTACTCGTCCATTCAATTGCTTCACATGGACCTCTTCGACCTAATCATTATTCAGCGGTACTAATGATGCATCTCTATATGGTTTTGTCATTGTTGATGATTATTCTCGATATACATGGGTACACATTGTTACTTACAAACATGAAGTGCAGGAAGTCTTCAAACGATTTTCCTCGAGGGCTTCAACCAACTTTGGTGTGAAGATCAAGCATATCGAAGTGACAATGGAACCGAGTTCAAGAATTCTGGTCTTGATGCCTATCTTGATGAACTTGGTATTACTCATGAATTATCGCTCCTTATACCCCTTAGCGTAATGGCGTCGTGGAGCGCAAGAACAGGACTCTTGTTGAGATGGCTCGCACTATGCTTGATGAATACAAACGCCTCGGCGTTTACGGATTGATGCAATTGACACCGCCGCCACATCATCAACAGAGTATATCTTCACAAATTCTTCAAGAAGACGCATATGAGCTCCTCAACGACAAGAAACCCAATGTGAGTTATTTCAAAGTCTTCGTGCTAAATGTTGGATTAGAGATCCTCACCACAACTCTAAATTTGCACCCAAAGCACATGAAGGTTTTATGCTTGGTTACGGAAGGACTCGCACACCTCTGTGGTCTTCAAGATTGTTCTTCACAAAATTGTTGACATCTTTGTAGATGTGCGGTTCGATGAAACTAATGGCTCGCAAAGAGAGCACCTACCTTCGTGTTAGATGAACCAGCACCGAGGATGCTATCAAGCACAAGGCAACCGAGGATGTCATTCCTCATCAAGAATCTGGTGAAGAATTCATTCCTGCTCATGAAGAACGCCGAGTGATGCACCAAGAACATGATGAGGAAATTGTTGTCAAGAAAATGCTGATCAAAATCCTCGGCGACAACCCACTCATCCACGCGCTGCAAAAGAAGTGCAAGTGGAGAAGATCATCGATGACATCAACAAGACCAGTCCTCTCACCGCTCAAAAGCCTCACACTTATCTAACTTTTGTGGGCACTATGCTTTTGTCTCTATCTCGAGCCCACTAAGGTAGATGAAGCATTTCGAGCCGGAGTGGATTCAGGTTATGCAAGAAGAATTACATCGATTCGAGTTGAACAATGTCTAGGAATTGGTTAATCGCCCAGATCCTCGCAAGCATAATATTATTGGCACAAAGTGGATCTACCGCAACAAGCAAGATGAAAATGGCCTTGTTGTGAGGAATAAGGCACGACTAGTAGCTCAAGGCTACACACAAAGTTCAAGGAATTGATTTCGATGAAACTTTTGCACCTGTTGCTAGACTTGAGGCTATTCACATTTTACTTGCATATGCTAACCATCATGATATCATTTTATATCAAATGGATGTGAAAAGTGCATTCCTCAATGGTAAGCTTGAGGAAGAAGTATATGTTGCTCAACCCCCAGGTTTTGAAGATCCCAAGAATCCTGACAAAGTCTTCAGATTAAATAAGGCCCTCTATGGCCTCAAGCAAGCCCCTCGGGCGTGGTATGATACACTGAAGGAATTCTTCGTGAAGAATGGCTTCACGCCCGGTTCACTCGACCCTACTCTATTTACTAAATCATATGATGGTGAACTATTTGTGTGCCAAATATATGTTGATGATATTATCTTTGGCTGTACTAACCAACGATATAGTGATGAATTTGCCTATATGATGAGTGAAGAATATCAAATGTCTATGATGGGAGAGTTGAAATTCTTCTTAGGTCTACAAATTAAATCGGCAAAGACAATAGCATATTCATATCTCAGAGAAATACCTCAAAGATGTACTAAGGAAATTCGCATGCAAGATTGCAAAGGCGTCAAAATTCCTATGCCCACAAATGGTCATCTATGCATCGATGAAAATGGTATCGACTTGATCACAAGGTATACCGCCCATGATTGGTTCTTTATTGTACCTATGTGCATCTAGGCCAGATATAATGCTTAGTGTTTGCATGTGTGCCCGATTTCAAGCTGCACCGAAGGAATCACACCATAAGGCTGTGAAGCATATTCTTCGATATCTAGCTCACACACCAACACTAGGATTATGGTACCCCAAGGGCTCGATTTTGATCTCATTGGATATTTCGACTCGACTATGCTGGTGATCATGTGGACCGCAAGTCAACATCGGCACTTGTCATTTCCTCGGACGATCTTTGGTCCGTTGGTCCTCGAAGAAATGAACGTGTATCACCGCTCATCTTCAAGCTGAATATATTGCTCTTTGGGTCATCTTTGTGCTCAAGCGCTTTGGATGAAGCAAACCTCAAGGACTATGGCATCAACGTGAAGAATGTGCCTCTCCTCTGCGACAACGAGAGTGCCATCAAGATTGCTCACAACCCGTTCAGCACTCAAGACTAAGCACATCCAGATTCGTCATCATTTTCTTCATGATCATGTGTGAAGGGCGATATCTCCATCGAGCATGTGAAGATCAAGAACGGTGGCTGATATCTTCACCAAGCCCTTGGATGAGAAGAGATTTAGCAAGTTGCCGTGTGAGCTAAATATCTTAGAATCTTCGAATGTTCTTTGAAAAGGACACACATCCTAACCCTTACGCATAATTGATGACTTAGATGTGCAACACATGAAGAAACGTTGTTCCTCAATCAATGAAGAATAACACTCTAAGTGTGAAGAAATCAATGAAGAATTTGATTCTCAGAACCCTACGACAATTGTACGCGGTGTCTGAAATCATCATTCTTATACGGTGGGCTACGCCACCACAAAAGTTGAAAATCTTCAATTTGAGTTTTTCCTCGTTTGAAATTCCTCATTTTTCAAATTTTGCAAATTCTTCAGTATTTTCGTCGTCTTTCTTCATTGGCTATATATATATATGAGTTTATGTCCTCTACAGCATTCACTTATTGCTATTTCTTCAAGTTGCGATTTCTGCTAAGTGAATGTGATCGGACCCTTCCCCTCTATGCTATACTCAATCCAATCTATTCACAAATTCTTCATGTGCGTTCGATTGAAACCCGCTCAAAGTCTTCTTTGGTCCTTGACACTGAAGAAATTGCGAACTAAACTTTTTAAACAAATCTTATCCAAGTTTTCGGTTTTACCGCTCAAACCGTTCCGCATCCCACGATGTATTAGTTTAATCACCCACGATCTTACACGATCTCATCTGCATAGTACGTGGGTGACACATGTCGCGTGAAGGAGAAAGGGCAGGGGCATGTTCGTCCAAAATCTTCGGGCAAACCGTTTTTCACCGTGGCTATAAATACCCCCTTTACCCTCCTCACTTCATTTACTCCGCTCAATCGCTGTCTCTCGCTCGAGCTCTCCTCAAACCCTAGCGCCGCCGCTACTCCATCGCTGCCGGTGAGGAAAAGCTTCACTGCCTCGACCTCATCGCCGTCGTACTCGCGCCGGCCGCAGAAATCTTCACTCCGCCACCGCCGTAGTCGTCTTCCTCTGCCAAGTTAGGGCGTGGAAGATCTAACGTGACGAACTTCTCTACAGTTCATCTCTGTTCGTCGTGTTCTTGATTCGTAATTAAAAGTCACTTTTATTACTCGCGTTGATTCTCAAATCTTTCTGAAAATCTTCAAAGGTGTTTTTACTCTTCAAAATCTTCACATATGAACACCTCACACACTATATGTTCTTGATCTATCTCTCTAAGCATTCATTTCTTCAAGATTCCTCAATTGTGCTGATTTTCGATCTGTACAACTCTGGAACCTAAGACGAAACGCTTAGTGAAATTCCTCAAGGCTCAAACTGGTCAAATTCCTCAAAACTTGCTTCTTTTGAAAAATCTTCTGAGAACGCATATGACCTCTCCAAATTCCTCGCACCTACACTCTGTTCATAGGTACTCATGTCCGCTTTGAATCACTAGGTTCTCATCAACTTAACTCATTTGCAGTGTTCCTCGAAGAAAAACTGCATACTTCTTCAGAGTGCTCTATTGTTCAAAATCCTCACCTGAAGAAAATGGCAGAAGGCAAGAGACCTCAAAAGGGAGGCAAGAAACCGGAAGTCATGACTGCTTTTGAAATTCCTGAGGAAATATACAAAGACTACTGCACACCTGATGAATCCAAGTTTGGCAAGGAGACTAAGAACCAGCGCAAAAGCGATACAGAGAATAGAAAGGAGATGGGCACGAGAATGGCGTGAATATCGCTATGTCACTCCTAAGTACATGAGGAAATTCGCACTAAATCCTCCATGCCCAAGAGCTCCTCTGGCACCTGGCCAAGTTGCTGATCCCACCAGCGTTAAACGTGGTGAGGACTTTCCTGAAGAATGGTCCAGGCGCCAAGCCAAATTGGCAAGACAGGCCAAGGAGGCGGTGAGGAAATTCAATGAGGATACTGCTGCTGCTGCTGCTGCTGAGCCCTCGGTCAAGCCAAGGAAATCAATGCCAAAGAAACCTGCACGCAAGCCAAGTGCTTCACCGTCAGTGCCCTCACGGCCCAGTTCCTCAGTTGCGCCCTCACGGCAAAATCCTCAGACTGCTGCTGCTCATGCAAAATCCTCAGCAGTCCCCTCCAAGTCCTCAACACCTGTGCATCTTGCCACTTGCCAAAGGACTCAAGGATTCTCTATTGCTTCTGGTGTTTCAGCAAGTTCCTTAGCTGCACCAATGTCCTCAACAGGCACCACTCTGCTGAAGACAAAAGCAAGCTCGCTGGGACGCGGTCCTCGCCAAGTCCAAGAAGAAACAAGTTGTATTCAATGTTCCTCCGACGATGAAGCATCCGATGAAGAACTTGAAGAAATCGTCGAGACAGATCGACCAAGGCCGCTAGAGCCAAAGGAACACGTGTACCTCTGCTTTTGGATCCAAGAAGATCCTAGACTTCATTGACTGTGGCATCGGGATCCACACTCCTCTTCCGGATCCGCCATCGACTCTGGTCAAAGTCACATGTCAACCATTTCATCGCTGAAGAGAAATGGAAGTTTGAAAAGGCTCGTGAATTGAAGAGAGCCAAAGCCAGAAAGAAGAAGCTTCTGAGGAAAAACATCATCAACTTGTCTCCTGAAGAACTTCTTAAAGCTCAATCAGAAATCCAAGCACTCAGCAAGGATTTTGATGCTTACAATGCTGACTGGCAAGGAGCCAAGGTGAGATTCGTCACTCTGACGAAGAGAATGTCGGCTGTTGCAGCTCCATCGCAACAAGAAAATCCTCAGTCAAGAATCTGCTCAGCCCGCCGATGAACATGCCAAGATCGCTGATGACTCTCAGCGGCCGATGAGAACACAAGTTCGTGGCTGATGACTCCATTCCACCGCCGAAGAAATTCCTGTGGCATCCACTAGTGGTGCGCTCAAGAAATCGAAGGAAACAGGCAACTGCACGGCCATACCAAGAAAATGAACCACGATCCTCGGCTCCTCCCGCACCAACACCAACTCCAATTCTTCCTTACGCCTATGAAGTGAAGAAGACAAAGGCTGCAGAGAGAGCTGCAGTGAAGAAAAGGAAGGCATCATTGCGTCAAATTCTTCGCCACAAGAAAATGAAGCCAATGACCAGCTCGATTGAAAATCCTATTGATGCCATTCCCATCTCCTCCATGTCATCCAAGGAAATGGTTCCTGTCGGGGATATACCCCGCGGTGTAAACCGGCCGGAAGTTTAACCTTGCCGGACTGGACGACTCACTGGTAACCCGCCCGGTCTTGGCGGTTCACTCGTAACCCGGCGGGCGGGTCAGATGGATGACGAGGCCCAAGGCCCAGAAGGCCGGTTCACGTTTAATGGTGGGCCGGTTTATGAGGAAAGCATAAGGACTATTCTCCTATAAAGGAAGCAAGACTAGGACTCCACTTGTAATAGAGTAATCCTAATCCAACTAGGACTAGTCCTGTAAACCGCCCCTTCAACATATATAAGGAGGGGCAGGGCTCCCCAAAGATGGACAAGTTAGAAGCTACAAGCCAGAAGCAATAATCTCTAGGGCTAGACACAAAGAGGAGAGCCGGTTTACGGCGACTCCCTCATGATGATAATGAGATCTAGCCTCAAACAGCATGTAGGGTTTTTACCGGATGATGTTTCCCGGGGCCCGAAGCTGTCTAAACCCTTGTCTTGTGTTGCGTCTCTCGATTCCACTCAACCCCTCTCAAGCTACCACATGGATGCGTTGGCCTCGCGACTAAGTCCTGGCACTAAGGACATCTGACGTGACAAATCCACGACAGTTGGCGCCCACCGTGGGGCCTGCGCGCGGTGGTGATGAGTTCTTGAAGGGATCTCTTCAGGGATTGAGAAGTTCATGATTGGTCAGATGAGGAAAGATGGTTTGATGATGAGAACCATGACTAACTTTGAAGTTTACAGCACAAAATTTGAGATCAAGGAGTTAGGGTTCCGTCGTCCGCGCCGCCATATGTGACGAAGCAATCCGTCAAAAACCGTTTCTATACCCAGTCCGAGGTCAACAAGGAGTTGATCCGCCGCGTGTATGCGTTCAGATTGTTCCAAAGTTACGGCCAGATCTGCCAAGTCCCGAGAAAGTTAGACGTGATGAGGTGATCAGCGATAGTCCAAATTTACCCATGTGTAACTGGGCTAACCACCGGATCTCCGCAGTCAACCTCGATCGGTTTTGTCTTAAAAAAAAAAAAATATGAGGCCATGACCCGGAACGAAGACACCTATGATTAACAACTCGGATTCGCCGGCAGCAGGTTTGACCAGAGTCGCCAGCATCAACTCGCCCCCGCGGCATCAGATCGGCCTTATTTTCAGCTGAGAACCGCCGGGCCTCTTCCTGAATGCCTCCGTACTGGCTTATTCTCCGGCCCTGCTCCGCCGTTTGGTGTTTGCTGACCGACTTCTCCGCCGGTCTCCGCGTTGAACCGCCGCCATAGAGAGCTGCCCAGCGCTGCCGGCCTGCATCCAGGAACAAAGACCAAAACCAAAAGAGACGGGATCAAACAAAAAAGACATCAACAGACGAAAGCATAAAAACCAGCTGCACGCTGAGTGTAAACCAAGGCCAGTACATATTTGGATATTTCCCTTTTGGATTACTACAGCCACGCTTGGGATGAGGAAAACGAGGAAGTCAAAACCGACAGCGACCTCGAGGAGGACCCGGGGGTGGTTTGGATTCCTTCATGGCCTCGGTACGTGAGCTGCAGTCCAGCCGACCTCGCCGCCATGGTCACGCGCCAGGCCGACCTTCCCTTTGTTGTATTCCGCCGTCTGCGAGCTGCCTTCCACACCCTGCTAAGCCGGCCTCGTGCCGCTGACCAGCTCCACGGCCAAATCGCCGCCTAAATTCTGCAGCACCGCGACCCATCGCGGCCTCACGCCGTCGCTAAGGTCGCCTCACTGACTGCCTTGGGCCGTTCTGGTTGAGCTGCTGTCGGGTCTCCCCGCGCCACCTACAGCCTGTGAACCGTCGCCCTGGTCTCGCTTCGGACGTCTCCTCTGTCTTGCCCTCATCGGGGAGCCGCCGCACTGCCGGGCGGTTAAATCGCCGCCCTGTTACCTGCCACTACTCCGAACCAGCACCTCCGAACCGCCGTGGCCGATTCTCCGCCACCACCCCGCCTCTGTCTCGAACCGGCCAAGTCACCGTTGTCAAGTGCTGAGCCGCTGTTCTTGGCTCGAGTCGCTGGCTGCCGACCTACTTCGCTCCAAGCCGTCATCACTTCTGTGGCCAGTGTAGAATTGTCGTCCCCACGGCCGAATGCCAAGTCATGGTCGACCCACCCCATGGGTCCAGCACCTCGCCGGTGGTCTCGTCTCACCTTGTCAAGTCGCCGCGGTTCTTCCTCTTCGCCTGGCCATCTTGAAATCGCCTTGACCAGCGCCTTTAAGCCACTGCCGCCTTGGGCTGACTCTCCCGCCTTGGAGCGGCTCCGCCTCCGAGACGCCGGTCCGCACCACCAACGAGCTGTACTGAGTCGCCTCCGAGGAACGCTGCTAGCGTCTGAGTCGTTGCCTCCATCTCGCTAAGACGTGGGGATTTGGTTGAGAGTAGTAGCAAACCAGGAAGTTTACTGTGTCGTGGAACCAGCACAGTAGTATATGGAGGGCCATAACAAGGTCAAAGCAATGGAGGGAGAGTGCCAACGTGATTTCTGTTACATCTCCTGAGATTAGTGCTACAGTTTTCTGAGCCCAAAAAATGCAACAAGTGTGCTCAGCAGTATGATTCCTATCTATACTGTCCAAGTTGCCAATTTACACAAAATGTGACCGATCCATGCCAGTACCATCGACAATGGAGCAGATGATAGCCATCCGGTTCCAATAAATATTGATGGAAAATCATATGAAGATCCGGACCTGAATGGTATTTCTGGTTCGGGGGTTAAAAGAGAGAAGGAAAGAACAGAGGACCGGCTGTCCATGTAAAGTTGGACTAAAGTCAAAGGAGCCAGCTGATCAAAGGAGCTACATCACACATTTGATATACTTTGGATCCCCAGTATCCATGGTCAAAAAAAAAATTCAAACAGAGGGTCACGTGGATTTTATGCTACATCACATCAGCAGAGCTCAACGTGCATATATTATTCAGTGTTATATGGCACCAGCATCCGCGTTCATCCGACAAAAACAAAATCAGGTGTTTTCCCTCCTATATATTTTTATCAGTACATTTTTTAAAAACCTGTTGGCACCATTACGTTGCCCTATGATGTTTTTATACACAGGTAAATTATTCATTACAAAGGTGATGTTACATTGCGGAGATGGAGGCGCGTCAACATTATTCGGCACAGGTGGTCGTTCGTGTCGCGTTACTCAATGGGCTTCTGCACCGGCTTACAGCGCCGCGACCGACTCATCTATCTATGCCGCCTCTAAAGCCGCGGTCGTCTTTACCGTCCGTCTCTCATAACCTGGTCTACATCAACACATCTGTCTGCATGAGTTGTTTATTGAGTATGAGCAAGTCACTACTTGGGAAGCCCGGTTTTCTTTCAAAATGGAGGCAAATCATCATATACTATCAACCGCCGCCCGCACTGGATGGCTCAATGGGCAGGCGCACAAGTCGCCGCCACTACAGTTTGGTTATCTTCAAATCACCAGTTGGAAGGAACCATTGGCCGAGTTGCTGACACGGCTCATACGGGATCATTTATAACCCGCCGCAGTCACCTCAATCTTCTATGGATTCACATCGTGCTATCAACACTGATGATATACAAGTTATGCCGGTTTACATCACGGTCACATATGGAGAATATCAAGCCAATTCTTCGAGTCACCTTGAGACTCGGGGGCTACGATGATATGACGCAACAAGTCTTGCCAGTTTTCAGCAAATTTAAAAACCCCAGGACGATGGAGGGAAAGATAACCCGGTCCCGGAGGCTACTATTATATTGATGAAAATTTAAGGGCCGTCAGAAAATTTCTAGCTTAGAAAGTATATGGCAGTTACAAAATCCCGGCTCAATGAAGAAGTTCCGGGTCATCAGAAAAGATTCCGGTTTAATATCCGGCTCAAGAGAAGCCAGTCTCACTGAAGCTCTCAAATCCGGTTTAAGAATTTCCGGTTCAAAAAGGAATTAACTTCTCACGAGTTTGAGTTTAAAGGCCGTCAGAAAATTTCCGCTTAAAAGAAGGATTCGGTTTAATATCCGGTTGAAGGGGAAGATATCTCCCACAAAGCTTTGAAGCTCTCAATATCCGGTTTAAGAATGTCCGGTTCAAGAAGGATATATCTCTTGCAAAAATTAAAGGGTGCCAAAGAGGACCTGCTGCCGTGATGCGCGGTTCAAACATGGGTATCATGCCTTATTGGTTTATCATATTATTGATCACTTGGGGCTTGGTCGATCCGAACCATAGTCACACCTCTTGATCGGCGCAATGCCACAATATCACTTGGGGCTTGGTGGTGTCGAACCAATGCAACACCTCTTGATAGGCGAAAGCCACCAGATCATTTGGGGACACGGTCACGCGTCTGAACCGGTCACGCCTCTTGGTCGGCCAATAGGGCAGCGTCATTTGGAGGCTTGGTCGAACCCGAACCAATGTCATGCCACTTGGCGGCGTACTCGCCAAGAGTCTTTGGGGACTCGCCGACTAGCACCATCGCTACGCCTTCGGGGGGCTTGGTTGCGTCTGACCATGGTAATGCCATCTGACCAGCTCCATGAAGCTTTATTTTTGCAAGGAGTTATTGCCTTTGTTGCCATATTTAGTATTCGATTTTTGTTGCGTTTTTAACCCGACAAGCGTTTTTATCCGGTTCAACTGTTAGTTACAAATTGGCGGAACACGGTTAAATCTTAATCCGGAGGTTATCTGCCCGGTTTGATTTTATGTTACCATCCTATTATGGAGTAGACCGGTGTTTATCAACCCGGCTTGGCTTTCAACTACAAGTTGTCAGTACACGATCAAGTTATAATCCGGAGACTATCGGCCCGGTCTGGTTTCGACTATAAGTCGCCAGCATATATTTGGATTGCGCCATTGGAATCATGCGCTTATAAATGATTGGGTTATATTATTCAAAATAGCCAAACTTGGCTGGATTTTCATGATGATATTGAATGATTGAGGTTTCATACCGGATTATATTATCTTGAATAGCCAACATGGCTGGATTTCTATTATGGTTATTAATATTGAGGTTTTCAAAGTCGCTTTAGCGCAATGGATATTATGTTATCAATGGATATATTCTACAGTTGAAGGAATAGTCCCGAGTTCTTTGCAGCTTACAACCCGCACTTGGGGGCTACATTATTGAAGTTGAGATTACATCAAATATGCAAGTCTCATGTCGCTGCAAGCATGCACCATGACACTTGGGGGCTAATGCAAAGTCATTCTTTGTTCATCTTATTGAAGACCCGACTCATCACATTATAATGAGCCGCCCTTGGGGGCTACCAATTGCTCTGTTAAACAATTCAAGTTACAAAGCTTTTTATTCATTATATTGAAGGGTCCTTTGCTTCGGTTGGTAAAGCACAAGGCTCTTAACCTTGTGGACGTGAATTCAAGCCCCATGATGGGGGTTACATCATATGATGTTATTTTCATTGAAGTATATATCAAAGTCCCTGCTCATTATTGCATAATGACCCGCCCTTGGGGGCTACTTTGGTTGAAGTTTTTATGAGCATCAGAAATTACAAGTCGAGTTGTCGCAAGCATAACAACCCGCACTTGGGGGCTACATAATATGGAGTGTTCAGTTTTACTAAGGACTGGATGATCAATATGGATTTCTTCAAAGTGGCAGTAATTATATGGAAACAAGTCTCAAATCATCACTTTGTTCATTTCAAGACTTGGGGGCTACAGGTAATATGGATATAAGGGAGAAAAATCTTCAAGTTCTCAGTTTTGAGCAATAATTATGACCTGGAGTTGGTGACAATTATGACTTGGTGCCATCCATATTTACAATCCGGCAATTTTGGTAATATTAATCCGGCAAATTTTACATCTTCAAACCGGCTAAAGATCAGATGAGGATTTCAAGGACCATTATTTCTGTTAAGTCATTGGAAGCCGACTCAAGCGGATTATTCTTCACAATATTTTTCTATGAGAAACCAACGTCAGCAAGTTGAGTATGAAGCTGGTTATTGACCTGGATTTTCTAGAAGGAGGAAATGACAAGGACTTAAGGACGATCAGGTGCCGGTCTACAAGAATTCTTAACCCGGAGCACAACTTATCAAGTTTGTTCTTGTGTTTATTTTACAGGATCAGTTTAACATGGATAAATCCAAATTAAAGCGGGGCTAATGTCGAGGATATACCCTTGATGTAAACCGGCGGAAGTTTAACCTTGCGGATCGACGATTCATCGGTAACCCGCCCGGTCTTGGCGGTTCACTCAGTATCCGTGGCGGGTCGATGGATGACGAGGCCCAAGGCCCGTAAGGCGGTTCACGTTTAATGGTGGGCGGTTTATGAGGAAAGCATAAGGACTATTCTCCTATAAAGGAAGCAAGACTAGGACTCCACTTGTAATAGAGTAATCCTAATCCAACTAGGACTAGTCACGTAAACCGCCCTTCAACATATATAAGGAGGCGGGGCTCCCCAAAGAGGGACAAGTTAGAAGCTACAAGCCGAAGCAATAATCTCTAGGGCTAGACACAAAGAGGAGAGCCGGTTTCTGGCGACTCCTCATGATGATAATGAGATCTAGCCTCAAACAGCATGTAGGGTTTTTACCGGATGATGTTTCCCGGGGCCCGAAGCTGTCTAAACCCTTGTCTTGTGTTGCGTCTCTCGATTCCACTCAACCCCTCTCAAGCTACCACATGGATGCGTTGGCCTCGCGACTAAGTCCTGGCACTAAGGACATCTGACGTGACAAATCCACGACAGTTCCCTTTGGAGAAGATTATACGATCCCAAGCGGATCAGATGAAGAAAATCATTCTGTTGCTACTTCAGAACAGCTTGATGAAGAAATTGAAGTGGAAGCTTTCCCTTCAACTCCTGTTGTTTCCTCACCCGTGCCTCAGTTCACAGCTGAAGAGGCAGGTGTTGAGGAAATTGAAAAAGAAGATGAAGATGTGGATATTGGGTGCACTACACCTGTAATGAATGATGACTTTTGGGAAAGTCGGCACCCCAATACTCCTCTCTTCACTCCGCTTCAACAAGTTCCTCACCACCAACTACAACTGCTCAAATGGGCTCAAGAAACTCATCCCACATCATCATCAACGAAGAGATTCCAGCCACTAGCGCCAAGAACCAATCGCTGATCCTCAAACTGCACACGGAGAGGAACCAGAAATTCCTCAGCCTGAAGAACCTGAAATTGCGATTCCTGAAGTTGTGCTGCAAATCACAGATATTCCTCTGCCCAAGCCAATGAATCCATTTTCGAGCAAGCAAAAGTTCAAGGCTGAAGATTTCTTCTCTGAGCACGTGTTCTTCACTGCTTATAATCCCTATGACTCTGCTCGAATGAGGAAAAGACGCTTCTGGACTCCAACACAAGCAAATTTCTATTCCTCAGTGCTATTCGACAAGGACAAGATCTTCGACCATGAGCACATTCCTCATGTTGATATGGAATCACTACCATGCTTCGAGCCAAGACTCGTGTTCTTCATGATGCGAGGCTGTTGAATTCTCAGACCGACATATGTGATTGGAATGAAGAACTCATTCTTCGATTCTATGCCACCGCACATCACCGGAGATGTCAAGACATCAACTCATGGGTTCGGATTGGATGATCGAGAATACTCACTACAAGGCACCCGCAACCAATTGCTTCGTGTCCTTCCTCTTGATCCTCCCCATGAATCGCTTTCGTTGCTCGTATAATGATCGTGAACTGTCGATCACTTCATGCAAGTCTTGATGAAGCCATTGAAGCCAGCCAAGCTCCTCGAACCAAATTCCTCGTCAAGGATTTGCTCTATGTGCCTTGATTGTGTACGAGAATCTCGACGAAGACTATGAGTCCAATCAAAGGCCACGACTCAAATGAAGAAGATGTCGAGGCATCATGAAGAACCTGCTTTTCAATATCATTCATGGCGTTCTGTCAACTTCCATGATTTCTTCATGAGGACTCGCAAATGTTGCAATGTCACCTTTTGAGCTGAAGCCATATGCACCTTGGATCATGCGATTCATAAGGGCAAGATCTTCCTTTGAATTACAAGGTCGACACTCGAACCATGGCAGCTTCTGCCGCCCATTGAAGTCCTCAGCGACCAATTTCATCATCGATGACAAGGGCAAGGCAGCAGCTGTAATTGATGAAGGCACTCGTCCATTGGATGGTCGGTTTAGCAAAGTTGCATCTTACTCCACCAATGACGATTCGCAACGCATGATACCGCCGCAAATACCTCAACCAAGCAACAGCCTCAAGCCACAAAGACTAAGGGTGATGACCGATCGTGAGCTACTCCTCGGTCTTCATCGGAAGGTGGAACGCAATCGAAATGGGTGAAGCGCCAATTTGCTGCAATTCTTCACAATATGACTTCAACGCATAATGCGGTGAAGAAAACCAAGATACTACCTTCATGAAACCCTCAACCGCACTTGGGCTGTTACGAATCATGTCTATTCAGCGGAAGAATTGAAGACTATGGGTCTTCGGGAAGCTTATGACCGGTGCGCACCACCTCGAAGAAATTCAAGAGAGTCAAAGTTCCTGATTTGGTGGCTAGCTCTTATTCTTCATCGCGTGAAACCGATGAATATGAAGATTTAGATGACATGCGGCAGGCCCTACTTCAACATCCAACCCCGACAATGTTTGGCGCTCCTTCATCGACTTGAATATCTTGAGGCGTTAGTCCTCGCCGATCCTTTTGGTCATTTGATGACAAAGGGGAGAAATCTGAGTTAGTCTTCAAGCCGGTTTATACTATGGGCGTTTTATTAAGTTACAACTCGTTCTTCCAAACTTTTATTGGATCGAGTTGTAATCTTAACTCGATGGTGCCTCGATACTTTTGATCGTGCATTGTGCCGACTTTGCACCGTGCTCTAATATTTTTAATCGTGCTTCGATGCTCGCTTTTGATCGTGTTATGCTCGATGCTTTTGAAGCACTAAGCTCAATGTGATACTTGAGCTCTGAAACTTTTGATGTGATATTCCGCATGCTTATTCCTAGTCAATACTATTGCATGCATCTTTGAATCTCATCAGCACCATATTTCATCATGCATTTCAAATTCTTCATAGTATATATATCAAATGCGTGTATGAATTACAAGATATAGGGGAGATCTCCATGATTCAATTCTTCAAATGTGCATTGCCTCAAAAGCAAATTCCTCATTATGCACATATTAGGGGAGTTCTTATATATCTTGCAATCAAATTCCTCAATACCAGATTTACACTTCATATGTTTATCCCGTTGAAAACTTAACCTATGTTGTCATCAATCACTAAAAGGGGAGATTGTAAGTGCATCTAGTGCCCTTAGTGATTTTGGTGTATTGAAGACTTATAGGTTAAGTGGCGATGCGCTTGTGAGTGTACACAGGTCTATAAGTCTATGAGGAGTTTGATATTTACAGAGAAAGTCGACCCTAAAATGAAGTTCTTCGATCAAGACTTTGATATTTCAAGACTTTCAAGACTTTGAAAGTGTAGAAATTGGTGTGACCATGAACACTTGATATTCATTCGAGGAATATGAAGCGTGAAGACTTTTGTTTTCGTAGTTTCATTTTCTCTTTCTTGAGTCATAGGAAACACCGCATTGTTAAAGGGGTCGAGGAAATACTAAGGAAAAATTTCCATGTGATGCTCAACTCAAAATCCTACATCTACCAATCCTTCGAGTGAAGCCATTGAAATCTCATAGATTCATCAAATTCTTGATGTGAGACGCGGTTCTTCTAGTCATCGATGACTTTGCTCGATCGAGGAGTTAGGAATTCGCCATGAATTGCCTACACAAATGAGGAACATGATAGCCCCGAGGACTTTGAAAGTCAAAATTCGACCGTTCTTTGTCTGTCTTGGCCGCGGACCAAAATATCTTATCCACCTAACGGTCATATCATTGAAGGGCATTTATGTCTTATCATGTCGGGCTGCTCCCTAGGCTATAAATAGCCGCCCCCTACAACCACTAGCTGGTTGGCTGCTCGAGAGAACTTGACACTTGTCATTTGAGAGCAACCCATCCTCCGAGGACTTTGAGCGAAAATCATCAAGTGAGGAAAATCCCAAAACCAAACCCACAAAACCCCAAGTGATTGAGCATCATCAAGAAATTGATCCGCGTGGATCCGACGCTTGTTACCTTTGAAGACTCGTGCTTCTTCCAGACGGTTAGGCGCCAAGGTCTAGAGCATCCAAGAGGAATTGTGGATCGCCGAGTGACCAAGTCTGTGAAGGTTTGAAGTAACTCAAGACTTACCACGAGTGATTGGATGAGGCTGCGTGGTCTTAGTTCAAGGAGAATACGGTGAGGACTGGGTGTCCTGAGTTGCGGCTCGAGATCGGGTGTCCGGACTGTGTGTCCTCGAGTTTAAATACTCACCGCTCCAACCAGACGTATAACCGAGACAGCAGTTGAACTGGTTTACCAAATCATTGTCTTCACCAACCGGTGGTTCTATTTCCTCAACTCTTCCATTTCCTCATTCGTGTTGCTGTTGTTCATATCTGTGCTTGAAGACTTTGATCAAGACTTTCACAAATTCCTCGCTCAATTTCTTCACCTGTTTGTCTCCATCCTGTTATCCTGTGTTTACGCTTCCTGTACTCTGTTCTAGTCTTCATTTCATTATGCTGACTATGTGTGTAATCTGTTATGTTTACCTCTGAGTACTTATTCCGCTGCAAATAGTTCTTCGCTAAGGAATTTCCTCACCGACAAATTCCTCAGTGAAGAATTTCATAAAAATCGCCTATTCAACCCCCCTCTAGTCGATATAACGCACTTTCAATTGGTATCAGAGCAAGGTACTCCCTTGTTCTGTGTGATTTTGGTTTAACCACCTGGAGTTCTAGTTATGTCGACCGCAGGTATGATCAAGGTCTCGGCTGGATGTCCTACCTTTGATGGAACGGACTATCCCTACTGGAAGAACAAGATGCGAATGCATCTTGAGGCAATTGATAATGATCTCTGGTATGTTGTGGAAAATGGTGTCCCCACTGTCACTCCCTCACTGAACGCTACCGATGTGAAGAGATTCAAACAACTCGATTCTCAGTTAAGAATATCATATGTGGCCATCGAGTAAAGGACAAGATGGAAGAGTGAGTGCTTTGGAAACTGCTAAGCTTATCTGGGATAGGCTATCCAAAGTAAATGAAGGAGTTTCAACTCAGCGTGACTCTCGAGTCGATGTTCTTCGGAATCTCTTCAACCGCTTCAAAAGACTCGACAATGAAAATGTTCAACAAACCTTCGATCGCCTCACTGACATCTCAAATGAGCTTCAAGCCCTCGGTGCCACTGACATCACTGATCATGAAGTAGTGAAGAAACTGCTAAGATCGCTTGATTCATCATTTGATACTCTGGGACCGATGATACAAGAGCGTCTTGACTACAAGTCACTTGATCCTCGCCGATATCCTCGAAGGCTTAATACTCACGAGTTTCAGCTTGCTGAAAAGAGAGATCTCTATGGCTCAAACTATGGCAAACCACGTGCCCTGAAGGCTAAGGTTGTGTCTGACTCTGAATGTGAGGATTCTGGTAGCAGCCTTGGTGATCCTGAAGAACTGAGCCAGGATCTAGCTCTCCTTGTGAAGAAATTCCAGAAATTCACAAGACGTGGTCGCTTTGGAAAACCCTCAAGGGGAAGTGATTCTTCTTCCAGTGACTACAAGAGAAGACTTTGCCACAAATGCAAGAAGCCTGGTCACTACATTCAAGATTGTCCTCAGTGGGAAAAGGAAATGAAGAAGAAGAAATACAAGGACTACAGTTCTGATGAAACGAAGAAAAAGAAGAAATCATCAAAATCTTCGTCTTCAAAACCATCAAAGTCTTCATCTCACAAGAAGGGCAGCTCCAAGAAAGCTCGGGCATTCATTGGCAAGGAAATGGACTCTCAAGCTGAATCTGAGGAAAATGATGAAGAAGAAGAGTCTCAAGAATCTGAGTCCGTGTGGCGAAGTCGGCCGTTGCTCGCTTTTGTCAACAAGTCCATCTTCAACATCAAGAAACCGACTTCACCGACAAGCCCGATGAAAACAATGATGGCTACGCTCCCACCTATTGCTTCATGGCAAAAGCAGCTAAGGTACTCAAATACAACTCCTCTGATTCAAGTGAAAATGAATCTGATGAGGATCTTAAGCCTAGCTACTCTAAACTTGCTAAAATTGCTGTGAAACAACAACGGGCTCTTGAAAAGATTCAAAACATGCTAGATAAAAGTGATGATATGTTGGGTGAAGAAATGGATCGCACTAAAGCCCCGATCGAAAATCATCGAGACTTCGCCTAAGTATGATAACCTTCAAGGTCATCATAACTCCCTCTTGTCTCGATCATGAGAAACTTTCTTATGAATTTCTTCAAGAGAAGCAAGACCATGAGAAGCTTTCTTGAAGCTATTCAAAGAAAGGAAGATCTTGAAAAGCTAAGAGTATGTTATGAAGATCTTCGAAGGAGCGCGATTCATTACTAGCTCAACAAATCAGCGCTTCTCAGGAAGAATTTGTTCCTCCATGCTTAAAGTGCATTGAACGTGAATCGCTAATTCTTCACTGAATGTTCAAATGCTTCAAATGTTACAAATTCTTCATCTGCCTCTGCTATCACTAATTCCTCACCGAGGACTTTGCTAGTATCCTCGACAATGCAGGTTGAAGGAATTGTACATGACAGCATGTACAAAAGCCTCAAAGGGCATCGACACTTTGTGATGTGCTCAAAAGCAGATCCTCAATGAAACCCTAGGAAAGAGGGTATTGCCTTTGAGAGGAAACTGAATGCCGATGGAACATATTGGAAGCCTGAGCAGTATCCCAAAACCTCATGGGTTGCTGCAAAGGGACCTCCAGTTGATCCATCTAACTTATCTGGCTTCACATGTGAATCCCCTCATTCTTCTGATGAGTCATTTGACTCCAACTATAAACTGTTCAAAAATAAGAATGGTGAAGTATTTGCTAGATATATTGGCACTAACTGCAGGAACGGTTCCCCTATGAAGAAAATCTGGGTTCCCAAAAGCTATGTTGAAAGTCTTCAGGTGAATGTCCTCATGACACCACCAAAGTGAAGAACAGAACCCCAGATCAAATTCTTCATATGGACCAAATTCTTCACGAGGATCAAATTCCTCAACTGGATCAAAGTCCTCATATGATTATCATCGTGCTAACAAATTTGTCTCGAGGCAAAGCTAAGGGCTATGAATATGTGCATTATTCTTCAAACCATTATGTTCATAAGTCCTCAAAAATTATTCGCTTATTCATATGCTTACCCTAACCCTCCTATGCTAAGTTTAAATGGTTTGGCATCTTTGCCACCTTTCTCACATGGTGCTCGCAGGATGATGAACTCTTTGCCACCCCTCCAGATGTGGGTGGTGAAGAAAAAGAACTAATCATTTCTGCAGGGTCAGGTCTCCAGACGTGCTCGAACGTCTGAAGAATTTCTCGGGAGGACGACAAAATTGCTCGAAAAGGACGCAGCGAATCATGATGAAATGAATCTTCATTTCACACGCCCCCATCTCGCTATATCTGCTTATCGCTTGATGAAATTCATCTGATGAACTTGATATCATATTCTTCACTAATGAAGCATATGAGATTGTAAGTTACACTAATTCATCTGCAGGATGATCAACCCAAAACCACTGAATGGGTCCTCGATAGTGGGTGTACAAATCACATTACTGGTGACAGGAATCTATTGATGGATGCTCCTTTATCACCGTCACCTCTGAAGCATATCATATTTCTTGACAAAGGCAAAAGTCGTATTGGGTCTTGGTAAGGTTGCTATCTCTAAGGATAAGCACATGGACAAAGTCATGCTAGTTGAGTCCTTAGGATACAATCTCATGTCGAGCCTCAATGCTTTGTGATCTTGATATGGTTGTTGTCTTTGGCAAATATCGCTGTGTTGTGATTATGGAAGTGACAATTCCAAAGTCTTCAAGGCTTTAGGAGAGGAGATCTCAGATATTGTTGATTTCTCTACAGGACCACAACCAGCCACGTGTCTACTTGCAAAAGCTTCAAAAGGCTGGCTATGGCATCGACGACTCGGTCATGCAGGCATGAGGAATTTGAACACGCTTGCTAAGAAGAAGCATGTCATTGGCATTGAGAATGTCAAATTCCTCAAGGTTCACTTATGCGGAGCATGTGAAGCCGGAAAAATGACCAAGGCCAAGCATCCAGCAAAGACTATCATGACCACTACTCGTCCATTCGAATTGCTTCACATGGACCTCTTCGGACCTAATCATTATTCAGCAGTCACTAATGATGCATCTCTATATGGTTTTGTCATTGTTGATGATTATTCTCGATATACATGGGTACACATTGTTACTTACAAACATGAAGTGCAGGAAGTCTTCAAACGATTTTCCTCGAGGGCTTCAACCAACTTTGGTGTGAAGATCAAGCATATCAGAAGTGACAATGGAACCGAGTTCAAGAATTCTGGTCTTGATGCCTATCTTGATGAACTTGGTATTACTCATGAATTATCGCTCCTTATACTCCTCGGCAGAATGGCGTCGTGGAGCGCAAGAACAGGACTCTTGTTGAGATGGCTCGCACTATGCTTGATGAATACAAAACGCCTCGGCGTTTTGGATTGATGCAATTGACCGCCGCCACATCATCAACAGAGTATATCTTCACAAATTCTTCAAGAAGGCGCATATGAGCTCCTCAACGACAAGAAACCCAATGTGAGTTATTTCAAAGTCTTGATTGCTAAATGTTGGATTAGAGATCCTCACCACAACTCTAAATTTGCACCAAAGCACATGAAGGTTTTATGCTTGGTTCTGAAAGGACTCGCACACCTCTGTGGTCTTCAACATTGTTCTTCACAAATTGTCGACTTTGTAGATGTGCGGTTCGATGAAACTAATGGCTCGCAAAGAGAGCACCTACCTTCGTGTTAGATGAACCAGCACCGAGGATGCTATCAAGCACAAGGCAACCGAGGATGTCATTCCTCATCAAGAATCTGGTGAAGAATTCATTCCTGCTCATGAAGAACGCCGAGTGATGCACCAAGAACATGATGAGGAAATTGGTGTCAAGAAAATGCTGATCAAAATCCTCGCGACAACCCACTCATCCACGCGTTGCAAAAGAAGTGCAAGTGGAGAAGATCATCGATGACATCAGCAAGCACCAGTCCTCTCACCCGCTCAAAAGCCTCACACTTATCTAACTTTTGTGGGCACTATGCTTTTGTCTCTATCTCAGAGCCCACTAAGGTAGATGAAGCATTTCTGGAGCCGGAGTGGATTCAGGTTATGCAAGAAGAATTACATCGATTCGAGTTGAACAATGTCCGGAATTGGTTAATCGCCTGATCCTCGCAAGCATAATATTATTGGCACAAAGTGGATCTACCGCAACAAGCAAGATGAAAATGGCCTTGTTGTGAGGAATAAGGCACGACTAGTAGCTCAAGGCTACACACAGGTTGAAGGAATTGATTTCGATGAAACTTTTGCACCTGTTGCTAGACTTGAGGCTATTCACATTTTACTTGCATATGCTAACCATCATGATATCATTTTATATCAAATGGATGTGAAAAGTGCATTCCTCAATGGTAAGCTTGAGGAATAAGTATATGTTGCTCAACCCCCAGGTTTTGAGGATCCCAAGAATCCTGACAAAGTCTTCAGATTAAATAAGGCCCTCTATGGCCTCAAGCAAGCCCCTCGGGCGTGGTATGATACACTGAAGGAATTCTTCGTGAAGAATGGCTTCACGCCCGGTTCACTCGACCCTACTCTATTTACTAAATCATATGATGGTGAACTGTTTGTGTGCCAAATATATGTTGATGATATTATCTTTGGCTGTACTAACCAACGATATAGTGATGAATTTGCCTATATGATGAGTGAAGAATATCAAATGTCTATGATGGGAGAGTTGAAATTCTTCTTAGGTCTTCAAATTAAAAGAAAGACAATGGCATATTCATATCTCAGAGAAATACCTCAAAGATGTACTAAGGAAATTCGCATGCAAGATTGCAAAGGCGTCAAAATTCCTATGCCCACAAATGGTCATCTATGCATCGATGAAAATGGTATTGACTTGATCACAAGGTATACCGCCCATGATTGGTTCTTTATTGTACCTATGTGCATCTAGGCCGGATATAATGCTTAGTGTTTGCATGTGTGCCCGATTTCAAGCTGCACCAAGGAATCACACCATAAGGTGTGAAGCATATTCTTCGATATCTAGCTCACACACCAACACTAGGATTATGGTACCCCAAGGGCTCGCTTTTGATCTCATTGGATATTTCGACTCGACTATGCTGGTGATCATGTGGACCGCAAGTCAACATCGGCACTTGTCATTTCTCGGACGATCTTTGATCCGTTGGTCCTCAAGAAAGCAGAACTGTGTATCACCGTCTCATCTGAAGCTGAATATATTGCTCTGGGTCATGCTGTGCTCAAGCTGCTTTGGATGAAGCAAACCTCAAGGACTATGGCATCAACGTGAAGAATGTGCCTCTCCTCTGCGACAACGAGAGTGCCATCAAGATTGCTCACAACCCAGTTCAGCACTCAAGACTAAGCACATCCAGATTCGTCATCATTTTCTTCGTGATCATGTGTCAAGGGCGATATCTCCATCGAGCATGTGAAGATCAAGAACAGTGGCTGATATCTTCACCAAGCCCTTGGATGAGAAGAGATTTAGCAAGTTGCCGTGTGAGCTAAATATCTTAGAATCTTGAATGTTCTTTGAAAAGGACACACATCCTAACCCTTATGCATAATTGATGACTTAGATGTGCAACACATGAAGAAACGTTGTTCCTCAATCAATGAAGAATAACACTCTAAGTGTGAAGAAATCAATGAAGAATTTGATTCTCGTAACCCTCACGACAATTGTACGCGTGTCTGAAATCATCATTCTTATACGGTAATACGCCACCACAAAAGTTGAAAATCTTCAATTTGAGTTTTTCCTCGTTTGAAATTCCTCATTTTCAAATTTTGCAAATTCTTCAAGATTTTAAATCGTCTTTCTTCATTGGCTATATATATATATATATATATATATATATATATATATATATATATATATATATATGAGTTTATGTCCTCTACAAGATTCACTTATTGCTATTTCTTCAAGTTGCGATTTACGCTAAGTGAATGTGATCGGACCCTTCCCTCTATGCTATACTCAATCCAATCTATTCACAAATTCTTCATGTGCGTTCGATTGAAACCGCTCAAAGTCTTCTTTGGTCCTTGACAAGTGAAGAAATTGCGAACTAAACTTTTAAACAAATCTTATCCAAGTTTTCGGTTTTACCGCTCAAACCGTTCCGCATCCCACGATGTATTAGTTTAATCACCCACGATCTTACACGATCTCATCTGCATAGTACGTGGGTGACACATGTCGCGTGAAGGAGAAAGGGCAGGGGCATGTTCGTCCAAAATCTTCGGGCGAACCTTTTTTCACCGTGGCTATAAATACCCCCTTTACCCTCCTCACTTCATTTACTCCGCTCAATCGCTGTCTCTCGCTCGAGCTCTCCTCAAACCCTAGCGCCGCCGCTACTCCATCGCCGCCGATGAGGAAAAGCTTCACTGCCTCGACCTCATCGCCGTCAGATTTCGCGCCGTCATGAAATCTTCACTCCGCCGCCGCCGTAGTCGTCTTCCTCTGCCAAGTTAGGGCGTGGAAGATCTAACGTGACGAACTTCTCTACTGTTCATCTCTGTTCGTCGTGTTCTTCAGTTCGGGTAATTAAAAGTCACTTTTATTACTCGCGTTGATTCTCAAATCTTTCTAAAAATCTTCAAAGGTGTTTTTACTCTTCAAAATCTTCACATATGAACACCTCACACACTATATGTTCTTGATCTATCTCTCTAAGCATTCATTTCTTCAAGATTCCTCAATTGTGCTGATTTTCAATCTGTACAACTCTGGAACCTAAGACGAAACGCTTAGTGAAATTCCTCAAGGCTCAAACTGGTCAAATTCCTCAAAACTTGCTTCTTTTGAAAAATCTTACGAGAACGATATGACCTCTCCAAATTCCTCGCACCTACACTCTGCTCACGGTACTCATGTCATTCTTTGAATCACTAGGTTCTCATCAACTTAACTCATTTGCAGCGTTCCTCGAAGAAAAACTGCATACTTCTTGAGTGCTCTATTGTTCAAAATCCTCACCAAGAAAATGGCGAAGGCAAGAGACCTCGTAAGGAGGCAAGAAACCGAAGTCATGATCGCTTTTGAAATTCCCGAGGAAATATACAAAGACTATCGCACACCGATGAATCCAAGTTTGGCAAGGAGACTAAGAACCAGTATAAAGTGCGATCTGAGAGAATAGAAAGGAGATGGGCACGAGAATGGCGTGAATATCGCTATGTCACTCCTAAGTACATGAGGAAATTCGACTTTGAATCCTCCATGCCCAAGAGCTCCTCCGCACCTAGCTGTTGTTGATCCCACCAAGATTAAACGTGGTGAGGACTTTCTCAAGAATGGTCCAGCGCCAAGCCAAATTGGCAAGACAGCCAAGGAGGCGGTGAGGAAATTCAATGAGGATATCTGCTGCTGCTGCTGCTTCTTGAGCCCTCGGTCAAGCCGAGGAAATCAATGCCAAAGAAGCTCGCACGCAAGCCAAGTGCTTCACCGTCGGTGCCCTCACGGCCCAGTTCCTCGATTCGCCCTCACGGCAAAATCCTCGATCGCTGCTGCTCATGCAAAATCCTCGTGATCCCCTCCAAGTCCTCAACACTGTGCATCTTGCCACTTGCCAAAGGACTCAAGGATTCTCTATTGCTTCGGTGTTTCAAGAAGTCCTCATTGCACCAATGTCCTCAACAGCACCACTCTGCTGAAGACAAAAGCAAGCGCTGGGACGCGGTCCTCGCCAAGTCCAAGAAGAAACAAGTTGTATTCAATGTTCCTCCGACGATGAAGCATCGATGAAGAACTTGAAGAAATCATCGAGACAGATCGACCAAGGCCGCTAGAGCCAAAGGAACAAGTGTACCTCTGCTTTTGGATCGAAGAAGATCCTAGACTTCATTGACTGTGGCATCGGGATCCACACACTCCTCTTCCGGATCGCCATCGACTCTGGTCAAAGTCACATGTGAACCATTTCATCGCTCAAGAGAAATGGAAGTTTGAAAAGGCTCGTGAATTGAGAGAGCCAAAGCCGAGAAAGGAGAAGCTTCGAGGAAAAACATCATCAACTTGTCTCTCAAGAACTTCTTAAAGCTCAATCAAATCCAAGCACTCAGCAAGGATTTTGATGCTTATAATGCCGTTGGCAAGGAGCCAAGGTGAGATTTGTCACTCGACGAAGAGAATGTCAACTGTTGCAGCTCCATCGCAACAAGAAAATCCTCAGTGAAGAATCTGCTCACTGCCGATGAACATGCCAAGATCGCTGATGACTCTCGGCGTCTTGATGAGAACACAAGTTCGTGGCTGATGACTCCATTCCAGCCATTGAAGAAATTCCTGTGGCATCCACTAGTGGTGCGCTCAAGAAATCGAAGGAAACAGGCAATCGCACGATTACCAAGAAAATGAACCACAGTCCTCGGCTCCTCCTGCACCAACACCAACTCCAATTCTTCCTTACGCCTATGAAGTGAAGAAGACAAAGGCTGCAGAGAGAGCTGCAAGTGAAGAAAAGGAAGGCATCATTGCGCCAAATTCTTCTGCGAAGAAAATGAAGCCAATGACCAGCTCGATTGAAAATCCTATTGATGCCATTCCCATCTCCTCCATGTCATCCAAGGAAATGGTTCCTTTGGAGAAGATTATACGATCCCAAGCGGATCGATGAAGAAAATCATTCTCATTGCTACTTCGTAACAGCTTGATGAAGAAATTGAAGTGGAAGCTTTCCTTCAACTCCTGTTGTTTCCTCACCCGTGCCTCGGTTCACGGTGAAGAGGCGGTGTTGAGGAAATTGAAAAAGAAGATGAAGATGTGGATATTGGGTGCACTACACCTGTAATGAATGATGACTTTTGGGAAAGTCAGCACCCCAATACTCCTCTCTTCACTCCGCTTCAACAAGTTCCTCAGTCACCAACTACAACTGTTCAAATGGGCTCTGAAGAAACTCATCCCACATCATCTGTCAACGAAGAGATTCCAGCCACTAGCGCTGAAGAACCAACTGCTGATCCTCAAACTGCACAAGGAGAGGAACCAGAAATTCCTCAGCCTGAAGAACCTGAAATTGCGATTCCTGAAGTTGTGCTGCAAATCACAGATATTCCTCTGCCCAAGCCAATGAATCCATTTTCGAGCAAGCAAAAGTTCAAGGCTGAAGATTTCTTCTCTGAGCACGTGTTCTTCACTGCTTATAATCCCTATGACTCTGCTCGAATGAGGAAAAGACGCTTCTGGACTCCAACACAAGCAAATTTCTATTCCTCAGTGCTATTCGACAAGGACAAGATCTTCGACCATGAGCACATTCCTCATGTTGATATGGAATCACTACCATGCTTCGAGCCAGTACTCCGTGTTCTTCATGATGCAGGGCTGTTGAATTTCTGCACTGACATATGTGACTGGAATGAAGAACTCATTCTTCAGTTCTATGCCACCCTGCACATCACCGGAGATGTCAAGACATCAACTCATGGGTTCTGGATTGATGGTCGAGAATACTCACTACAAGGCACCCAGAACGAATTGCTTCGTGTCCTTCCTCTTGATCCTCCCCATGAATCGCTCGTTGCTCTACAATGATCGTGAACTGTCTGATCACTTCATGCAAGTACTGATGAAGCCATTGAAGCCAGGCCAAGCTCCTCGAACCAAATTCCTCGTCAAGGATTTGCTCTATGTGCCTCGGACTGTGTACAGAATCCTGACGAAGACTATGAGTCCAATCAAAGGCCACGACTCAAATGAAGAAGATGTCGTAGGCATCATGAAGAACCTGCTTTTCAATATCATTCATGGCGTTCCTATCAACTTCCATGATTTCTTCATGAGGACTCTGGCAAATGTTGCAATGTCACCTTTTGAGCTGAAGCCATATGCACCTTGGATCATGCGATTCATAAGGGCAAGATCTTCACTGAATTACAAGGCTGACACTCTGAACCATGGCAGCTTCCTGCCGCCCATTGAAGTCCTCAAGCGACCAATTTCATCATCTGATGACAAGGGCAAGGCAGCAGCTGTAATTGATGAAGGCACTCGTCCATTGGATGGTTAGTTTCGCAAAGTTGCATCTTACTCCACCAATGACGATTCTGCAACGCATGATACTGCCGCAAATACCTCAACCAAGCAACAGCCTCAAGCCACAGCACCAAGGGTGATGACTGATCGTGAGCTACTCCTCAGTCTTCATCAGAAGGTTGAACGCAATCAGAAATGGGTGAAGCGCCAATTTGCTGCAATTCTTCACAATATGACTTCAACGCATAATGCAGTGAAGAAAAACCAGTACTACCTTCATGAAACCCTCAACCGCACTTGGGCTGTTCTGAATCATGTCTATTCCGCGGAAGAATTGAAGACTATGGGTCTTCAGGAAGCTTATGACTGGTCTGCACCACCTCCGAAGAAATTCAAGAGAGTCAAAGTTCCTGATTTGGTGGCCAGCTCTTATTCTTCATCGCGTGAAACTGATGAATATGAAGATTTAGATGACACTGCGGCAGGCCCTACTTCAACATCCAACCCCGACAATGCTGGCGCTCCTTCATCGACTTGAATATCTTCAGGGGCGTTAGTCCTCAGTTTCGATCCTTTTGGTCATTTGATGACAAAGGGGGAGAAATCTGAGTTAGTCTTCAAGCGGGTTTATACTATGGGCGTTTTTATTAAGTTACAACTCTCGTTCTTCCAAAACTTTTATTGGATCGAGTTGTAATCTTAACTCCGAAGGTGCCCTGATACTTTTGATCGTGCATTGTCTTGACTTTGCATCGTGCTCTAATATTTTAATCGTGCTTCGATGCTCGCTTTTGATACGTGTTATGCTCGATGCTTTTGAAGCACTAAGCTCAATGTGATACTTGAGCTCTGAAACTTTTGATGTGATATTCGCATGCTTATTCCTAGTCAATACTATTGCATGCATCTTTGAATCTCATCAGCACCATATTTCATCATGCATTTCAAATTCTTCATAGTATATATATCAAATCGTGTATGAATTACAAGATATAGGGGAGATCTCCATGATTCAATTCTTCAAATGTGCATTGCCTCAAAAGCAAATTCCTCATTATGCACATATTAGGGGAGTTCTTCTATATCTTGCAATCAAATTCCTCAATACCAGTATTTACACTTCATATGTTTATCCCGTTGAAAACTTAACCTATGTTGTCATCAATCACCAAAAGGGGAGATTGTAAGTGCATCTAGTGCCCTTAGTGATTTTGGTGTATTGAAGACTTATAGGTTAAGTAATCGATCGTTTGTGAGTGTACACAGGTCTATAAGTCTATGAGGAGTTTGATATTTACAGAGAAAGTCGACCCTAAAAATGAAGTTCTTCGATCAAGACTTTGATATTTCAAGACTTTCAAGACTTTGAAAGTGAAGAAATTGGTGTGACCATGAAGACTTGATATTCATTCGAGGAATATGAAGCGTGAAGACTTTTGATTTCGTAGTTTCATTTTCTCTTTCTTGAGTCATAGGAAACACCGTACTGTTAAAGGGGGTCGAGGAAATACTAAGGAAAAATTTCCATGTGATGCTCAACTCAAAATCCTACATCTACCAATCCCTTCGAGTGAAGCCATTGGAAATCTCATACAATTCAGTCAAATTCTTCAAATGTGAGACGCAGTTCTTCTAGTCACCGATGACTTTGTCTCGATCGAGGAGTTAGGAATTCGCCAAAGGCAAATTGCCTACACAAAGGAGGAACATGATAGCCCTGAGGACTTTGAAAGTCAAAATTCCGACCGTTCCTTGTCTTGCCGGCCGCGGACCAAAATATCTTATCCACCTAACGGTCATATCATTGAAGGGCATTTATGTCTTATCATGTCGGGCTGCTCCCTAGGCTATAAATAGTCGCCCCTACAACCACTAGCTGGTTGGCTGCTCCGAGAGAACTTGACACTTGTCATTTGAGAGCAACCCATCCTCCGAGGACTTTGAGCGAAAATCATCAAGTGAGGAAAATCCCAAAACCAAACCCACAAAACCCCAAGTGATTGAGCATCACTGAAGAAATTGATCCTGCGTGGATCCGACGCTTGTTACCTTTGAAGACTGTGCTTCTTCCAGACGGTTAGGCGTCAAGGTCTAGAGCATCCAAGAGGAATTGTGGATCGCCGAGTGACCAAGTCTGTGAAGGTTTGGAAGTCACCTGAAGACTTACCACGAGTGATTGGATGAGGCCTGCGTGGTCTTAGTTCAAGGAGAATACGGTGAGGACTGGGTGTCCTGAGTTGCGGCTCGAGATCGGGTGTCCGGATCTGTGTGTCCTCGAGTTTAAATACTCGGCCGCTCCAACCAGACGCATAACCGAGACAGCAGTTGAACTGGTTTACCAAATCATTGTCTTCACCAACCGAGTGGTTCTATTTCCTCAACTCTTCCATTTCCTCATTCTGTGTTGCATGTTGTTCATATCGTGCTTGAAGACTTTGATCAAGACTTTCACAAATTCCTCGTTCAATTTCTTCATCTGTTTGTCTTCATCTTGTTATCCCGTGTTTACGCTTCTCGTACTCTGTTCTAGTCTTCATTTCATTATGCCGACTATGTGTGTAATCTGTTATGTTTACCTCTCGAGTACTTATTCCGCATAAATAGTTCTTCGCTAAGGAATTTCCTCACCGACAAATTCCTCAGTGAAGAATTTCATAAAAATCGCCTATTCAACCCCCCTCTAGTCGATATAACGCACTTTCAATTGGTATCAGAGCAAGGTACTCCCTTGTTCTGTGTGATTTTGGTTTAACCACCTGGAGTTCTAGTTATGTCGACCGCAGGTATGATCAAGGTCTCGGCTGGATGTCCTACCTTTGATGGAACGGACTATCCCTACTGGAAGAACAAGATGCGAATGCATCTTGAGGCAATTGATAATGATCTCTGGTATGTTGTGGAAAATGGTGTCCCCACTGTCACTCCCTCACTGAACGCTACCGATGTGAAGAGATTCAAACAACTCGATTCTCAAGCGAAGAATATCATATGTGGCCATCTGAGTAAAGGACAGTATGGAAGAGTGAGTGCTTTGGAAACTGCTAAGCTTATCTGGGATAGGCTATCCAAAGTAAATGAAGGAGTTTCAACTCAGCGTGACTCTCGAGTCGATGTTCTTCGGAATCTCTTCAACCGCTTCAAAAGACTCAACAATGAAAATGTTCAACAAATCTTCGATCGCCTCACTGACATCTCAAATGAGCTTCAAGCCCTCGGTGCCACTGACATCACTCATCATGAAGTAGTGAAGAAACTGCTAAGATCGCTTGATTCATCATTTGATACTCTGGGACTGATGATACAAGAGCGTGCTGACTACAAGTCACTTGATCCTGCTGATATCCTCGAAAGGCTTAACACTCACGAGTTTCAGCTTGCTGAAAAGAGAGATCTCTATGGCTCAAACTATGGCAAACCACGTGCCTCAAGGCTAAGGTTGTGTCTCGACTCAATGTGAGGATTACGGTAGTAGCCTTGGTGATCTCAAGAATCGAGCCAGATCTAGCTCTCCTTGTGAAGAAATTCCAGAAATTCACAAGACGTGGTCGCTTTGGAAAACCCTCAAGGGGAAGTGATTCTTCTTCTAGTGACTACAAGAGAAGACTTTGCCACAAATGCAAGAAGCCTGGTCACTACATTCAAGATTGTCCTCAGTGGGAAAAGGAAATGAAGAAGAAGAAATACAAGGACTACAGTTCTGATGAAACGAAGAAAAAGAAGAAATCATCAAAATCTTCGTCTTCAAAACCATCAAAGTCTTCATCTCACAAGAAGGGCAGCTCCAAGAAAGCTCGGGCATTCATTGGCAAGGAAATGGACTCTCAAGCTGAATCGAGGAAAATGATGAAGAAGAAGAGTCGAAGAATCTGAGTCCGTGTGGCGAGTCGGCGTTACTATGCTTTTGTCAAGCAAGTCCATCTTCAACATCAAGAAACCGACTTCACCGACAAGCCCGATGAAAACAATGATGGCTACGCCCCACCTATTGCTTCATGGCAAAAGCAGCTAAGGTACTCAAATACAACTCCTCTGATTCAAGTGAAAATGAATCTGATGAGGATCTTAAGCCTAGCTACTCTAAACTTGCTAAAATTGCTGTGAAACAACAACGGGCTCTTGAAAAGATTCAAAACATGCTAGATAAAAGTGATGATATGTTGGGTGAAGAAATGGATCGCACTAAAGCCCCGATGAAAATCATCGAGACTTGATCTAAGTATGACAACCTTCAAGGTCATCATAACTCCTCTTGTCGATCATGAGAAACTTTCTTATGAATTTCTTCAAGAGAAGCAAGACCATGAGAAGCTTTTCTTGAAGCTATTCAAAGAAAGGAAGATCTTGAAAAGCTAAGAGTATGTTATGAAGATCTTCGAAGGAGCGCGATTCATTACTAGCTCAACAGATCAGCGCTTCTCGTGAAGAATTTGTTCCTCCATGCTTAAAGTGCATTGAACGTGAATCGCTAATTCTTCACTGAATGTTCAAGTGCTTCAAATGTTACAAATTCTTCATCGCCTCTGCTATCACTAATTCCTCACCGAGGACTTTGCTAGTATCCTCGACAATGCAGGGTTGAAGGAATTGTACATGATGAGCATGTACAAAAGCCTCAAAGGGCATCGACACTTTGTGATGTGCTCAAAAGCAGATCCTCAACGAAACCCTAGGAAAGAGGGTATTGCCTTTGAGAGGAAACGAATGCCGATGGAACATATTGGAAGCTTGAGCAAGATCCCAAAACCTCATGGGTTCTTTGCAAAGGACCTCCAGTTGATCCATCTAACTTATCTGGCTTCACATGTGAATCCCCTCATTCTTCTGATGAGTCATTTGACTCCAACTATAAACTGTTCAAAAATAAGAATGGTGAAGTATTTGCTAGATATATTGGCACTAACTGCAGGAACGGTTCCCCTATGAAGAAAATCTGGGTTCCCAAAAGCTATGTTGAAAGTCTTCAGGTGAATGTCCTCATGACACCACTAGTGAAGAACAGGAACCCCAGATCAAATTCTTCATATGGACCAAATTCTTCACGAGGATCAAATTCCTCAACTGGATCAAAGTCCTCATATGATTATCATCGTGCTAACAAATTTGTCTCGCAGGGCAAAGCTAAGGGCTATGAATATGTGCATTATTCTTCAAACCATTATGTTCATAAGTCCTCGAAAAATTATTCTGCTTATTCATATGCTTACCCTAACCCCTCCTATGCTAAGCGAAATGGTTTGGCATCTTTGCCACCTTTCTCACATGGTGCTCGCAGGATGATGAACTCTTTGCCACCCTCCGATGTGGGTGGTGAAGAAAAGAACTAATCATTTCTGCGAGGTCAGGTCTCCGACTTGCTCGAACGTCTCAAGAATTTGTCGGGGGGACGACAAAATTGCTCGAAATGACGCAGCGAATCATGATGAAATGAATCTTCATTTCACACGTCCCCATACTGCTATATCTGTTTACTGCTTGATGAAATTCATCTGATGAACTTGATATCATATTCTTCACTAATGAAGCATATGAGATTGTAAGTTACACTAATTCATCTGCAGGATGATCAACCCAAAACCACTGAATGGGTCCTCGATAGTGGGTGTACAAATAACATTACTGGTGACAGGAATCTATTGATGGATGCTCCTTTATCACCGTCACCTCTGAAGCATATCATATTTGCTGACAAAGGCAAAAGTCAGGTATTGGGTCTTGGTAAGGTTGCTATCTCTAAGGATAAGCACATGGACAAAGTCATGCTAGTTGAGTCCTTAGGATACAATCTCATGTCAGTCTCAATGCTTTGTGATCTCGATATGGTTGTTGTCTTTGGCAAATATCGCTGTGTTGTGATTATGGAAGCCGACAATTCCAAAGTCTTCAAGGCTTTAGGAGAGGAGATCAGATATTGTTGATTTCTCTACAGGACCACAACCAGCCACGTGTCTACTTGCAAAAGCTTCAAAAGGCTGGCTATGGCATCGACGACTCGGTCATGCAGGCATGAGGAATTTGAACACGCTTGCTAAGAAGAAGCATGTCATTGGCATTGAGAATGTCAAATTCCTCAAGGATCACTTATGCGGAGCATGTGAAGTCGAAAAATGACCAAGGCCAAGCATCCAAATGAAGACTATCATGACCACTACTCGTCCATTCGAATTGCTTCACATGGACCTCTTCGGACCTAATCATTATTCAGCAGTCACTAATGATGCATCTCTATATGGTTTTGTCATTGTTGATGATTATTCTCGATATACATGGGTACACATTGTTACTTACAAACATGAAGTGCAGGAAGTCTTCAAACGATTTTCCTCGAGGGCTTCAACCAACTTTGGTGTGAAGATCAAGCATATCAGAAGTGACAATGGAACTGAGTTCAAGAATTCTGGTCTTGATGCCTATCTTGATGAACTTGGTATTACTCATGAATTATCTGCTCCTTATACCCCTCAGCAGAATGGCGTCGTGGAGCGCAAGAACAGGACTCTTGTTGAGATGGCTCGCACTATGCTTGATGAATACAAAACGCCTCAGCGTTTCTAGATTGATGCAATTGACACTGCCTGCCACATCATCAATAGAGTATATCTTCACAAATTCTTCAAGAAGGCGCATATGAGCTCCTCAACGACAAGAAACCCAATGTGAGTTATTTCAAAGTCTTGATTGCTAAATGTTGGATTAGAGATCCTCACCACAACTCTAAATTTGCACCGAAAGCACATGAAGGTTTTATGCTTGGTTCTGGAAAGACTCGCACACCTCTGTGGTCTTCAACATTGTTCTTCACAAAATTGTTGACATTGTAGATGTGCGGTTCGATGAAACTAATGGCTCGCAAAGAGAGCACCTACCTACGTGTTAGATGAACCAGCACCGAGGATGCTATCAAGCACAAGGCAACCGAGGATGTCATTCCTCATCAAGAATCGGTGAAGAATTCATTCCTGCTCATGAAGAACGTCGGTGATGCACCAAGAACATGATGAGGAAATTGGTGTCAAGAAAATGCTGATCAAAATCCTCGGCGACAACCCACTCATCCACGCGTTGCAAAAAGAAGTGCAAGTGGAGAAGATCATCGATGACATCAGCAAGACCAGTCCTCTCACCCGCTCAAAAGCCTCACACTTATCTAACTTTTGTGGGCACTATGCTTTTGTCTCTATCTCAGAGCCCACTAAGGTAGATGAAGCATTTCTGGAGCCGGAGTGGATTCAGGTTATGCAAGAAGAATTACATCAGTTCGAGTTGAACAATGTCTGGGAATTGGTTAATCGCCCAGATCCTCGCAAGCATAATATTATTGGCACAAAGTGGATCTACCGCAACAAGCAAGATGAAAATGGCCTTGTTGTGAGGAATAAGGCACGACTAGTAGCTCAAGGCTACACACAGGTTGAAGGAATTGATTTCGATGAAACTTTTGCACCTGTTGCTAGACTTGAGGCTATTCACATTTTACTTGCATATGCTAACCATTATGATATCATTTTATATCAAATGGATGTGAAAAGTGCATTCCTCAATGGTAAGCTTGAGGAAGAAGTATATGTTGCTCAACCCCTAGGTTTTGAAGATCCCAAGAATCCTGACAAAGTCTTCAGATTAAATAAGGCCCTCTATGGCCTCAAGCAAGCCCCTCGGGCGTGGTATGATACACTGAAGGAATTCTTCGTGAAGAATGGCTTCACGCCCGGTTCACTCGACCCTACTCTATTTACTAAATCATATGATGGTGAACTGTTTGTGTGCCAAATATATGTTGATGATATTATCTTTGGCTGTACTAACCAACGATATAGTGATGAATTTGCCTATATGATGAGTGAAGAATATCAAATGTCTATGATGGGAGAGTTGAAATTCTTCTTAGGTCTTCAAATTAAATCAAGAAACACAATGGCATATTCATATCTCAGAGAAATACCTCAAAGATGTCTTGAGGAAATTCGCATGCAAGATTGCAAAGGCGTCAAAATTCCTATGCCCACAAATGGTCATCTATGCATCGATGAAAATGGTATTGACTTCGATCACAAGGTATACCGCTCCATGATTGGTTCTTTATTGTACCTATGTGCATCTAGGCAGATATAATGCTTAGTGTTTGCATGTGTGCCCGATTTCAAGCTGCAGAAGGAATCACACCATAAGGCTGTGAAGCATATTCTTGATATCTAGCTCACACACCAACACTAGGATTATGGTACCCCAAGGGCTCGCTTTTGATCTCATTGGATATTCGACTCGACTATGCTTTGGTGATCATGTGGACCGCAAGTCAACATCGGCACTTGTCATTTCTCGGACGATCTTTGGTCCGTTGGTCCTCGAAGAAAGCAGCGTGTATCACCGCTCTCATTGAAGCTAAATATATTGCTGCTGGGTCATCTTTGTGCTCAAGCTGCTTTGGATGAAGCAAACCTCAAGGACTATGGCATCAACGTGAAGAATGTGCCTCTCCTCTGCGACAACGAGAGTGCCATCAAGATTGCTCACAACCCAGTTCAGCACTCGAAGACTAAGCACATCCAGATTCGTCATCATTTTCTTCGAGATCATGTGTCAAAGGGCGATATCTCCATCGAGCATGTGAAGACTGAAGAACAGCTGGCTGATATCTTCACCAAGCCCTTGGATGAGAAGAGATTTAGCAAGTTGCCGTGTGAGCTAAATATCTTAGAATCTTCGAATGTTCTTTGAAAAGGACACACATCCTAACCCTTACGCATAATTGATGACTTAGATGTGCAACACATGAAGAAACGTTGTTCCTCAATCAATGAAGAATAACACTCTAAGTGTGAAGAAATCAATGAAGAATTTGATTCTCGTAACCCTCGACAATTATACGCTGTGTCCTGAAATCATCATTCTTATCTGACGGAGCTACGCCACCACAAAAGTTGAAAATCTTCAATTTGAGTTTTCCTCGTTTGAAATTCCTCATTTTCAAATTTTGCAAATTCTTCAATATTTTAAATTGTCTTTCTTCATTGGCATATATATATATATATATATATATATATATATATATATATATATATATATATGAGTTTATGTCCTCTCAAAGATTCACTTATTGCTATTTCTTCAAGTTGCGATTTACGCTAAGTGAATGTGATCGGACCCTTCCTCTATGCTATACTCAATCCAATCTATTCACAAATTCTTCATATGCGCTCGATTGAAACCGCTCAAAGTCTTCTTTGGTCCTTGACAGCTGAAGAAATTGCGAACGAAACTTTTAAACAAGTCTTATCCAAGTTTTCGGTTTTACCGCTCAAACCGTTCCGCATCCCACGATGTATTAGTTTAATCACCCACGATCTTACACGATCTCATCTGCACAGTACGTGGGTGACACATGTCGCGTGAAGGAGAAAGGGCAGGGGCATGTTCGTCCAAAATCTTCGGGCGAACCGTTTTTCACCGTGGCTATAAATACCCCTTTACCCTCCTCACTTCATTTACTCCGCTCGATCGCTGTCTCTCGCTCGAGCTCTCCTCAAACCCTAGCGCCGCCGCTACTCCATCGCCGCCGGTGAGGAAAAGCTTCACTGCCTCGACCTCATCGCTGTCAGATTCGCTACCGGTCGCGGAAATCTTCACTCCGCCCGCCGTAGTCGTCTTCCTCTGCCAAGTTAGGGCGTGGAATATCTAACGTGACGAACTTCTCTACAGTTCATCTCTGTTCGTCGTGTTCTTGAGTTCGTAATTAAAAGTCACTTTTATTACTCGCGTTGATTCTCAAATCTTTACGAAAATCTTCAAAGGTGTTTTACTCTTCAAAATCTTCACATATGAACACCTCACACACTATATGTTCTTGATCTATCTCGCTAAGCATTCATTTCTTCAAGATTCCTCAATTGTGCTAATTTTCGATCTGTACAACTCGAACCTAAGACAAACGCTTAGTGAAATTCCTCAAGGCTCAAACTGGTCAAATTCTCAAAACTTGCTTCTTTTGAAAAATCTTCCGAGAACGATATGACCTCTCCAAATTCCTCGCACCTACACTCTGTTCACGGTACTCATGTCCATTCTTTGAATCACTAGGTTCTCATCAACTTAACTCATTTGCAGCGTTCCTCGAAGAAAAACTGCATACTTCTTGAGTGCTCTATTGTTCAAAATCCTCACCAAGAAAATGGCGAAGGCAAGAGACCTCGAAGGGAGGCAAGAAACCGAAGTCATGGCTGCTTTTGAAATTCCGAGGAAATATACAAAGACTATCGCACACCGATGAATCCAAGTTTGGCAAGGAGACTAAGAACCAGCGCAAAGTGCGATACAGAGAATAGAAAGGAGATGGGCACGAGAATGGCGTGAATATCGCTATGTCACTCCTAAGTACATGAGGAAATTCTTTGAATCCTCCATGCCCAAGAGCTCCTCCGCTTTGGCTGTTCTTGATCCCACCAGCGTTAAACGTGGTGAGGACTTTCTGAAGAATGGTCCAGCGCCAAGCCAAATTGGCAAGACAGCCAAGGAGGCGGTGAGGAAATTCAATGAGGATCTCTGCTGCTGCTTTGCTTGCCTTGAGCCCTCGGTCAAGCCGAGGAAATCAATGCCAAAGAAGCTCTGACGCAAGCCAAGTGCTTCACCGTCGGTGCCCTCACGGCCCAGTTCTCGCTTGCACCCTCACGGCAAAATCCTCGATCGCTGCTGCTCATGCAAAATCCTCGGCAGTCCCTCCAAGTCCTCAACACTGTGCATCTTGCCACTTGCCAAAGGACTCAAGGATTCTCTATTGCTTCGTGTTTGACAAGTTCCTCACCGCACCAATGTCCTCAACAGCACCACTCTGCTGAAGACAAAAGCAAGCTGCTGGGACGCGGTCCTCGCCAAGTCGAAGAAGAAACAAGTTGTATTCAATGTTCCCTCTGCGATGAAGCATCTGATGAAGAACTTGAAGAAATCGTCAGAGACAGACTGACCAAGGCCGCTAGAGCCAAAGGAACAAGTGTACCTCTGCTTTTGGATCCGAAGAAGATCCTAGACTTCATTGACCTGTGGCATCAGGATCCACACACTCCTCTTCCGGATCTGCCACTGACTCCTGGTCAAAGTCACATGCTGAACCATTTCATCGCTGAAGAGAAATGGAAGTTTGAAAAGGCTCGTGAATTGGAGAGAGCCAAAGCCAGAAAGGAGAAGCTTCTGAGGAAAAACATCATCAACTTGTCTCCTGAAGAACTTCTTAAAGCTCAATCAGAAATCCAAGCACTTAGCAAGGATTTTGATGCTTACAATGCTGACTGGCAAGGAGCCAAGGTGAGATTTGTCACTCTGACGAAGAGAATGTCGGCTGTTGCAGCTCCATCGCAACAAGAAAATCCTCAGGCTGAAGAATCTGCTCAGCCTGCTGATGAACATGCCAAGATCGCTGATGACTCTCACAGGTCGATGAGAACACAAGTTCGGGGCTGATGACTCCATTCCAGCCTTGAAGAAATTCCTGTGGCATCCACTAGTGGTGCGCTCAAGAAAGCTCAAGGAAACAGGCAATCGCATCGGCCAGCTCAAGAAAATGAACCACGATCCTCGGCTCCTCCTGCACCAACACCAACTCCAATTCTTCCTTCAGCCTATGAAGTGAAGAAGACAAAGGCTGCAGAGAGAGCTGCAGTGAAGAAAAGGAAGGCATCAGCTGCGTCAAATTCTTCGGCTGCGAAGAAAATGAAGCCAATGACCAGCTCGATTGAAAATCCTATTGATGCCATTCCCATCTCCTCCATGTCATCCAAGGAAATGGTTCCCTTTGGAGAAGATTATACGATCCCAAGCGGATCAGATGAAGAAAATCATTCTGTTGCTACTTCAGAACAGCTTGATGAAGAAATTGAAGTGGAAGCTTTCCCTTCAACTCCTGTTGTTTCCTCACCCGTGCCTCAGTTCACAGCTGAAGAGGCAGGTGTTGAGGAAATTGAAAAAGAAGATGAAGATGTGGATATTGGGTGCACTACACCTGTAATGAATGATGACTTTTGGGAAAGTCAGCACCCCAATACTCCTCTCTTCACTCCGCTTCAACAAGTTCCTCAGTCACCAACTACAACTGTTCAAATGGGCTCTGAAGAAACTCATCCCACATCATCTATCAACGAAGAGATTCCAGCCACTAGTATTTGAAGAACCAGCTGCTGATCCTCAAACTGCACAAGGAGAGGAACCAGAAATTCCTCACTGAAGAACCTGAAATTGCGATTCACGGTTGTCTTGCAAATCACAGATATTCCTCTGCCCAAGCCAATGAATCCATTTTCGAGCAAGCAAAAGTTCAAGGCTGAAGATTTCTTCTCCGAGCACGTGTTCTTCATCGCTTATAATCCCTATGACTCGCTCGAATGAGGAAAAGACGCTCGGACTCCAACACAAGCAAATTTCTATTCCTCGGTGCTATTCGACAAGGACAAGATCTTGACCATGAGCACATTCCTCATGTTGATATGGAATCACTACCATGCTTCGAGCCAAGACTCGTGTTCTTCATGATGCGTGGCTGTTGAATTTCTCAGACCGACATATGTGGTGGAATGAAGAACTCATTCTTGAGTTCTATGCCACCTCGCACATCACCGGAGATCTGTCAAGACATCAACTCATGGGTTCTGGATTGATGGTCGAGAATACTCACTACAAGGCACCCAAGAACGAATTGCTTCGTGTCCTTCCTCTTGATCCTCCCCATGAATCTGCTCGTTGCCTGTACAATGATCGTGAACTGTCTGATCACTTCATGCAAGTACTGATGAAGCCATTGAAGCCAGGCCAAGCTCCTCGAACCAAATTCCTCGTCAAGGATTTGCTCTATGTGCCTCGGATCGTATGCGAATCTCGACGAAGACTATGAGTCCAATCAAAGGCCACGACTCAAATGAAGAAGATGTCGTAGGCATCATGAAGAACCTGCTTTTCAATATCATTCATGGCGTTCCTGTCAACTTCCATGATTTCTTCATGAGGACTCTGGCAAATGTTGCAATGTCACCTTTTGAGCTGAAGCCATATGCACCTTGGATCATGCGATTCATAAGGGCAAGATCTTCACTGAATTACAAGGCTGACACTCTGAACCATGGCAGCTTCCTGCCGCCCATTGAAGTCCTCAAGCGACCAATTTCATCATCTGATGACAAGGGCAAGGCAGCAGCTGTAATTGATGAAGGCACTCGTCCATTGGATGGTCAGTTTCGCAAAGTTGCATCTTACTCCACCAATGACGATTCTGCAATGCATGATACTGCCGCAAATACCTCAACCAAGCAACAGCCTCAAGCCACAGCACCAAGGGTGATGGTGATCGTGAGCTACTCCTCGGTCTTCATCGGAAGGTGGAACATAATCGAAATGGGTGAAGCGCCAATTTGCTGCAATTCTTCACAATATGACTTCAACGCATAATGCGGTGAAGAAAACCGATACTACCTTCATGAAACCCTCAACCGCACTTGGGCTGTTACGAATCATGTCTATTCAGCGGAAGAATTGAAGACTATGGGTCTTCGTGAAGCTTATGACCGGTGCGCACCACCTCCGAAGAAATTCAAGAGAGTCAAAGTTCCTGATTTGGTGGCTAGCTCTTATTCTTCATCGCGTGGCCGATGAATATGAAGATTTAGATGACATCTGCGGCAGGCCCTACTTCAACATCCAACCCCGACAATGCTGGCGCTCCTTCATCGACTTGAATATCTTCAGGGGCGTTAGTCCTCAGTTTCGATCCTTTTGGTCATTTGATGACAAAGGGGGTGAGTTAGTCTTCAAGCGGGTTTATACTATGGGCGTTTTTATTAAGTTACAACTCTCGTTCTTCCGAAAATTTTATTGGATCGAGTTGTAATCTTAACTCCGATGGTGCCCTGATACTTTTGATCGTGCATTGTGCTGACTTTGCACTGTGCTCTAATATTTTTAATCGTGCTTCTGATGCTCTGCTTTTGATACGTGTTATGCTCTGATGCTTTTGAAGCACTAAGCTCTGAATGTGATACTTGAGCTCTGAAACTTTTGATGTGATATTCCGCATGCTTATTCCTAGTCAATACTATTGCATGCATGCTGAATCTCATCAGGCACCATATTTCATCATGCATTTCAAATTCTTCATAGTATATATATCAAATGCGTGTATGAATTACAAGATATAGGGGGAGATCTCCATGATTCAATTCTTCAAATGTGCATTGCCTCAAAAGCAAATTCCTCATTATGCACATATTAGGGGAGTTCTTCTATATCTTGCAATCAAATTCCTCAATACCAGTATTTACACTTCATATGTTTATCCCGTTGAAAACTTAACCTATGTTGTCATCAATCACCAAAAGGGGAGATTGTAAGTGCATCTAGTGCCCTTAGTGATTTTGGTGTATTGAAGACTTATAGGTTAAATAACTGATGCGCTTGTGAGTGTACACAGGTCTATAAGTCTATGAGGAGTTTGATATTTACAGAGAAAGTTGACCCTAAAATGAAGTTCTTCGATGAAGACTTTGATATTCGAAGACTTTTCAAGACTTTGAAAGTGAAGAAATTGGTGTGACCATGAACACTTGATATTCATTCGAGGAATATGAAGCGTGAAGACTTTTGTTTTCGTAGTTTCATTTTCTCTTTCTTGAGTCATAGGAAACACCGTCATTGTTAAAGGGGTCGAGGAAATACTAAGGAAAAATTTCCATGTGATGCTCAACTCAAAATCCTACATCTACCAATCCCTTGAGTGAAGCCATTGGAAATCTCATACAGATTCGATCAAATTCTTGATGTGAGACGCGGTTCTTCTAGTCACCGATGACTTTCTTTCGATCGAGGAGTTAGGAATTCGCCGGAATGAATTGCCTACTGATGAGGAACATGATAGCCCTGAGGACTTTGAAAGTCAAAATTCCGACCGTTGCTGTGCTGCGCGCCGGCGGACCAAAATATCTTATCCACCTAACGGTCATATCATTGAAGGGCATTTATGTCTTATCATGTCGGGCTGCTCCCTAGGCTATAAATAGCCGCCCCTACAACCACTAGCTGGTTGGCTGCTCCGAGAGAACTTGACACTTGTCATTTGAGAGCAACCCATCCTCCGAGGACTTTGAGCGAAAATCATCAAGTGAGGAAAATCCCAAAACCAAACCCACAAAACCCCAAGTGATTGAGCATCACTGAAGAAATTGATCCTGCGTGGATCCGACGCTTGTTACCTTTGAAGACTGTGCTTCTTCCAGACGGTTAGGCGTCAAGGTCTAGAGCATCCAAGAGGAATTGTGGATCGCCGAGTGACCAAGTCTGTGAAGGTTTGGAAGTCACCTGAAGACTTACCACGAGTGATTGGACGAGGCTGCATGGTCTTAGTTCAAGGAGAATACGGTGAGGATCTGGGTGTCCTGAGTTGCGGCTCGAGAGGCAGGGTGTCCGGACTGTGTGTCCTCGAGTTTAAATACTCGGCCGCTCCAACCAGACGCATAACCGAGACAGCAGCTTGAACTGGTTTACCAAATCATTGTCTTCACCAACCGGTGGTTCTATTTCCTCAACTCTTCCATTTCCTCATTCATGTTGCTGTTGTTCATATCGTGCTTGAAGACTTTGACTAAAGACTTTCACAAATTCCTCGTTCAATTTCTTGATCTGTTTGTCTCCATCCTGTTATCCTGTGTTTACGCTTCTCGTGACTGTTCTAGTCTTCATTTCATTATCTTGACTATGTGTGTAATCTGTTATGTTTACCTCTGAGTACTTATTCCGCTGCAAATAGTTCTTCGCTAAGGAATTTCCTCACTGACAAATTCCTCAGTGAAGAATTTCATAAAAATCTCCTATTCACCCCCCTCTAGTCGATATAACGCACTTTCAGATGTTTTCGTTGGGTGATTCGAAGAGAGACACCCGAGGAGTAGCAATGGCAATGGATGCCATGGCTGTTGCTTCTTCATTCTCATCATCATCGTCATCCTCTTGGTATTCTTCTTGAACCACCAACCCACGAGAGGGACTCTTCTTGGCGAAGTTGTTCTTGTTGGGGACGGACTTGGCTTTGTCTTTCCGAATGAACTTGCCACCATTGTCTTCCCGCTTCTCATAAGGACAATCCGCAACGAAATGACTCACATTGCCACAGTTGAAGCAAGTTCTAACTTGTTGCTTGCCCTTAACGCCACTTGAGTTGTTCTTGTTGAAGTTGGGTCTTGAGCTCTTCTTGCTCCAAAATTGTCTTGAAGCAAGAGCCATGTGCTCATGGTAGTCGAACTTGGTGTCTTCGGGGTTGCTTTCCTCATCTTCTTTCATCGCAAACTCGTCGGCTTCATCTTGCACCACTTCATAGTTGGACCGTTGAATGCTAGCACTTCCACGATAGAGGCCCTCAACACATTTCCATGCTTCTTTAGCCACGACATGGGGTCGAAGGTGAGGGAGATCTTCGGGAAGAATTGCATCTTGAATGATGAAGAGAGCACTCTCATTGAATTGATTGTCCACGGCTTCTCGAGGGTGAAGTTGCTTGGGTCATGAGGATAAAACCTTCTTCAATGACTCTCCAAAGGTTAGTATTCACATGTTTCAAATGACGCTAAAGCGATAGACCCAATTATCAAAATCTACACCTTTTTCATACTTAGGAGGTGGACCGGCATGATTCAAATGAGTGGAGGGGATTGGCCCTCCATAGACCGGGGGTTCCACATGGGCAAAGATGCTGGTGCCATTTCTACCACTAGTAGAAGGACTCTTTTTATTGTTAGCTTCCCCCTTGTCGGAGAAAGCATCCGTCACCTTGTTAGTAGGATCACCCACTTTCATAGGTGCGGTAGATAATTTAAGTCCCTCTAAGAAATCATTAAACATGCTTTTAACCTCGGCCGTCATGGAGGTTTTCAATGTGTCTAAAGCCACATTGAACTCCTCAAGAGAGACCGAGGCTCCCCCTTCGGCCGAAGATGAGATAGGATTCACACCGGAGTGTTCCTCCACACCATCGTGGGTGTCAACCATACTCTTCGGACGGTAAAGTCCTTAATAAAGAGACGAGGCTCTGATACCAATTGAAAGGATCGATATGGTTGACTAGAGGGGGGGTGAATAGGCAACTAACAATTTTTAAGCTTTTCTTTACCAAATTAAACTTTGCAACAAATAGGTTGTCTAGATATGCAACTAAGTGAGCAACCTATATGATGCAATAACAACTAGCAAGCAAGCAAGCAAGAGATGTAACAATAAGTAAGCTTGCGAAAGTAAAGGCACGAAATAACCAAGAGTGGAGACGGTGGAGACGAGGATGTGTTATCGAGTTCCTTCCTTTTAAGGGAAATACGTCTCCGTTAGAGCGGTGTGGAGGCACAATGCTCCCAAGAAGCCACTAGGGCCATCAGATTCTCCTCACGCCCTCACACGATGCGAGATGCCGTGATTCCACTATTGGTGCCCTTGAAGGCGGCGACCGAACCTTTACAAGCAAGGTTGGGGCAATCTCCACAACACTCTGAGGCTCCCAACAACAACACCACCACGAAGCTTCACCACAATGGAGTATGGCTTCGAGGTGACCTCAACTGCCTAGGGTGCTCAACACCCAAGAGTAACAAGATCCGCAAGGGATAAGTGGGGAATCAAATATCCTTTGGTGGAAGTGTAGATCGGGCCCTTGTCACCTAATCCCGAGCAAATCAACAAGTTTGATTGGCTAGGAGAGAGATCGAGCGAAAATGGAGCTTGGAGCAACAAAGTGGAGCTTAGAGGTGGAAGAGGTAGTCAACTAGAGGTAGAAGACATCCCTTATATAGTCGGGAAAAGATCCAACCGTTATCCACTAGTTCTGCCGCGACTCACGGTACTACCGCTGGGGAGCGGTACTACTCATGACGACGCTGCGGTACTATGTGTGTAACCACGGTACTACCGTGGCAGCTGCACAGCCGGAACAAGCTCGAGCTAGAAGCGGTACTACTCGCTGGTGCGGTATTATCGCTCCCTCTTGCGGTACTACGCAAAGGCAGGAGGGTCACGGCACTCGAAGGGCGCGAGACGAAATAAATTTCATCCGTGCCTACTTCCGCAGAAACTAGGGTGGTGCAAAAACCCGACGCGGTACTACCGCCCGCAAGACGCGGTACTACCGTGGTAGGCACGGATGTAAAAAATTGTGACACTCCAGAAATTTTTGTTGGTTTTGTTTTCAATTCAAAAAAAAAAAAAACCTTTTGGTTTTTGGTTTTCACTTGGTTTTTAATCCATTCTTGTTTTGCCAATCTCCTTTGGATAAAACTCCCCTCAAGACATTTGAACAGCCCAAACACTCTGTCCCAACCAATAAAATCTATTTCTGGATTTTATTTGAATTATTTTCTCTGTTTAACTATTCTGCCTATTTCTTTTGAGCCTTGGAGATTTGCAAAGCAAGTGCCCTAATGCTTTGGATTTATAACCTCAACCCAACTCCCTGGATAGTCCTTTGTACCCACAACCCAGATCCATCTTGATCCACCCTTCCCTTCTCAAATATTTCAAATTACACTCATTTGAATTTGGACCAGAATTGCCAAATTTGGTGAAATTCATATCTATACTTCTCCAAAATTCTACAAAAATTCAGACAGCCTATAGTTGCAATGAGAGGCCACTCCACCAAAAATCAGCTCAAGGAAAAATCCCTACATGCCTCAGATCATTCAGCCGAACACCTTGCGAGCCTTTTTTTCTTCCTTGTCAAAAGTTCAGTTAAATTCAGACTTCAACTTCGACAGCTCCGGTCACGCGATCACAGTGCATTTGGCACGTTGCTCGCGGCCTAACCTTCTTGTCCGGAGCCCCACACGCGCGCTTGGCGCGTTCCTGGCGTCGGAGGCACCTTGGCCCGCCTGCGCCGGCGTGTCTTGCGGCGGCGAATCCCGTGAGCGCCAACGCAGCCGGCAGAACGGCGGCAAGAACGCCGTTCGGCGCCGCCAGCACCACCCGGTGGCTCAGCGTGGCGATATTCGCACCAGTGCTGCGCACGCCAGGCACCGTCGCCGTGGCGGCGGCGCGACAGAGCGCTCTCGCCGCCGACGGGCTCAAGGCCGCCGCCCGTTCGTCGAACTCCACCTAAACCGCCAAAACCCAACGCAGATTAACGACGAATCGAAGCAGAGGATGACCGTGATGACGCCCACCTCTGCAACCTCCGCTCAACCTTCACGCGCCGTAATCACCCCGCCGGAGAACCCGTGCTCGGCCACCGCCTCGGCCGCCTATAAAGGGCCCCGAGCTCGCCTCGAGCACACACCACCCCTCGCACCACACGAGCACCCCACTGTGCCACTAGGAGGACCCCGAGGAGGTCTCCTTCTCCAACTCCGGCAGCCCCGTTCCGCCTCGGCCTCCACCTCGATTCACTCCGGTGAGGCCGTCTCCGGTGCCCAAACTCCGTCTGCTACCCTCTCTAGCTACCATGAGTCTAACCCCCTCTCCAATTTGAACCTTGCAGCCCTCTCCGGCGAACTCCACCCTCGTCCGAACCGCCGTCCGCCGGAGCAAGAGCCGCCGTCGACACGGTACTCGCCGGCGACCCCTTCCACCTCCCTCAGACGCGGAATGGTGCCCTGAACCCAGAGGTACTACCCGATCCCCCTGCCTCGCCGTGGATCGCCGCCGGCGACCACCGCACCCCTCGGGCGCCGTCGGGCTCGGCCCCTCCGTTTGGATTTTTAAACCCGACAGGTGGAGCCCACCTGTCAGCCTCTCAGCCCCTTTTAAACGAAGCGTTTTCTGAAGGCGCCTTCTGCCAAAGTACGTCTCCCCTCTGGGCCGGCGTATTTTCAGTTGGGCCGTTTCTGTTTTTATAAACGAGCCCCTGGAAACCTTCTGTTTCATCACAGATGGGTCCTTGGGCTAAAACCTTTATAACTTTTTAACAGAAGGGAATTTTTGAGTGATTCTTCTTCTGTTCTCTTCAAATTTCTGTCTAGTTTTTTATCATATTTATTTGGAAAATATTTGGATCAACTTTCTGTACCTCACGGTATTTACGATAGCACGTGTATTTCTGTGTACCGTAGATACCGAAGGTGGTGAAGGAGACGAACTCGCGAACTAGGCCCCGACTACTCCGAGCCAGGCAAGCATGTTTGAACTTTTGATATGATGAGTGTCTTGGCATGTTTGCATTAAAATGGTTTCATGAAGTGTTTGCATTAAAATGGTTTCACGAAATGTTTGCATTGAAATGGTTCATGACATGTTCATAAGCATCCCGATGAATTTTGTTTCATGAAAAGGTTGAGACAAGTGAGTTAAAGAAATCCATGAGTTCATGGAAATGAGGTTGCATGGCCACATGGTGGCATGAAGAAGGCTAAGATGGTAGTGTTGTAGCATGCGGTCTTAAGCGATAAGTGTGTTGACCCGGCATCAATTCCCGTTCATTTCCTTTCCGTACCGCCACATGTTTCCCGCAAGGGGTAGGGTTTAGTAAGAGGTAAACCACTTCCCGGTACACACCAAATGGAGAGGCCGGGATGAAGGTTCCATGGCCCTGGATTAAAGCCTCTCATCCGTCGGGGGCATGGGTGTTTCGGTTGGGACCGAGAGGGGGCACCCTTAGAGCGCTGCCAGATATAAATTTGATCCCATGTCATTCGAGTGTGTGATCTCCCGCCTCAAAGTTTTTCCGAACGCTGTCAAGGGTGATTCCCGCAACGTGAAGTGGAATGGGTGTGTCTTGGTTAGGTTGTGTTTTCTTCGAAATACCATAAACGGAACTAGTCCTCGTGACTACGGAATCCGTTGGCTGTGGGCATTCTAGTACAAACTCGCAGAGTCAACTCCCCATTTCAACGCCCTATCCATGACCCTGTTTCGGTCTCATCTATCGTGTCAATAGTCAGTCTTGATGGTAAGAACCCCGGTAAGCTAAAGGAGTGTGAAGTTTGGCTAAGTTGTGCCTTGTGAAGGACTAACCGTTAACCATCCTGTGTGGGATATTATTCCGGTATACATTTACCTCACCGTTATGACAATGAATTATAAGCCCTTTATGTGACGCCGCCGACGTCCGATCATGCATTGTTATTATTCATTTTGATTTAAGCCCTTTATGTGACGCCGCTCAGACGTCCGATATGCATTGTTATTATTCAATTTGATATAAGCCCTTTATGTGACGTCGCCGACGTCCGATCGCTGCATTGTTATTACTTATTTTGTTATAAGCCCTTTATGAGATGTCGCCGGACATCCGATCGCTGCATTGTTATTACTTATGTTGTTATAAGCCCTTTATGAGATGTCGCCGACATCCGATCGCGCATTGTTATTACTTATTTTGTTATAAGCCCTTTATGAGATGTCGCCGACATCCGATCATGCATTGTTATTATTTATGTTGTTATAAGCCCTTTATGAGATGTCGCTCAGACGTCCGACTGAGGCATTGTTATTATCTATTTTGATATAAGCCCTTTATGTGATGTCGCTCAGACGTCCGACTGCGGCATTGCTATTATTTATTTGTTATAAGCCCTTTCCGTGATGTCGCTCAGACGTCCGACTGCGGCAGGTTTTATTTATCGACCTTCCCTTCGAGGCGTCGTTTCAGACACTCGATTGGGTTCACGTTTACCTTCTTTGGGTTACGCGCGGACTACCGCCGTTTCCCATTTTTCCCTGACTTGCCTTTTTGAAATTTAGTGCACCCTTGTTAAAATACTCATGTCGCATTCATGCATGCATTTGTTATATCTCTCGTCCGAACTGTCTTGCGAGTACATTCAAAGTACTCACCTGGCTTGTTGATTTGGCCAGATGCTGACGAAGGCGATCTCATGGATGAAGAGTTCGATAGCGAGTCCGACGCTTAGAGGAGTCCGATCGACCACGTCGACCCTGGATTTGGTCATCGTTTATCACCGCTCGCTACCTAAATAAAATTCATCGAGCCTCACCTCGACGCTCGATGAGCCACCAGTGTGGTAGTAATGCTACCCACTCCACTGTGTTACTCCACCCAACCACTATTATCTCAAGTCAGTAGTATTGCCACCTCACCATTGTGCCATATCCGCCATATGTATAATTATTGGCGTGCTTGTAATAACTGTTGAGCGACTTCAGCTCAACCCCTTTGTAATATAACAATGCTACTGGCTTATTGTACCAAAGTTTTGTCTACCAGTGAGGAGGATTTTCCTCACACTGGGCATGAGAAGACCAGTCTTTCAATAAATATTTTTATTGAAAAACGGGTCGTGACAAGCTTGGTACCGAGCCAGCCGATCAGAGGAAGCCACTAGGTGCGATCGCTAATCGGATATTAGCAATTTGTGAGCCTTTATTATCTTTGCAAATGTAGTCATTTTCTGACAGTCAGCATAAATTTATGTTCTGACCACTCAGAATTTTTGCCTACTTTTGTAGATGGCCGACAGAATCTGCGAGTCTCGTGTGTTCGCCAACGAGCCCGATGGGTTCGCTGCTTCTCACCTTCATCGCTCAGTGGCGATGGGGCCATCCGTGCGCCCGTCTTCTCACTCTGTCGGCACCAGGTCAACGACGGTCCGACCATGCACCGAGCTGCGGTGCAATTCAAGGAGGGCGCCATGAGCTACGCCGCTTCCGGGTATTTGGGGAGAGCCATGCCTACGGAGAGGCATGCTATGCGATGGCAGCCCGTGAGGCGATAGCTCGTCTGTGGAAGACCTTCCATCAATGAAGACTCGTCGTTACCGCTACCTTCCATGCCACGTGCCATACGCCTGTCACTACTCATACGCTTGCCCCAGAGGGGAGCGAGATGAGGCCTTCGAGATGCTCGTCGGTTATCTCCGGGCTCTGGAGGCAGCCTTCGACAGCCTGGTGGACGACCTCGTGGCTGCCCGCATGGACTCAGTCCATGGCTGTGCCGCCAACAGGAGGGAGCTTCTGCACACCGCACCACCACTGACGTTCGTCTCGTCATCAGCATCTTTTACACCGACCACTCGCGCCATTCCTCGTCGCCTGCCGTCCACCGAGGAGTTCAACCAAGCCATTGCACCCACTCCAGTTCGCTCAGCACCACCCACTGCGCCCACACCTGTACGCGTTGCTCCATTTAGGGCACCCGTCCCATCTACCCAGCGCAGCACTACCCGTCTGGAGCCTATTAGCGAGGAGGAAGTCGAGTCCCCGCCCTCACTGCATCTCACCCTTGGCAGAGCAAAGGAGGTCCTCAACATCTCCTCCGACTAGTGCGCTTGATCGTCATGCGATGAACCGACTTGTATGATATGTACATAGGTTGTGAGCAGTAGCCTGTTTGCGCATCATGTAGGAGCTGGAGAAGTGCACTAGCCTAAATAACATGTCAGGATTATGTACGCATATCCTGAGTGATGTATTGTATAATTACCCCCCTGCATGTAAGATATGTACGAGCAGTCCTTCTCCGAACGCAAACGGCCTTTTTATTTCAAAAAAAAATGTGTCCTGGAGTGTCCTTTTGGTTTTGTTCGTCCTTGCGCATTTATTTTTTTTGCGACTCAGTTTTCTTTCTTATGAGTTTTACAAAATGTATCCCCAGAGTGAAAAATGTCTCGTCCCTGGACGCGCTCCATGCCAGCTCCGCCAGAGGAAAATTATGATGCGCAACACAGCAACAATTTCACACAGGACAATGAGCCAACAGGCAGTGAATCAGCACTTTCACGGATGTGCGCCTCTATGAGCAGAGTCAAGAACAGCATCAGGAATTAATGAATCATGTCATTACTATGGGGAATCGCCTTGACAATTCCAGCAACAATCCAAATTGTCCGAGCATGTAAGACGCGTCCCCAAACATTTTCTCATACCGACAAACCCTTGAGGTCAAGGCGGCTTCGGGACATGGAGAGAAGATTAATTATTGCCAAGTGTTCAGACCAGGAAAAAGTCTGTATGCACCCCACTATCTGACAGGAGCAGCTGCCTCATGGTGGGAGAATTTCCTCCACATGCACCCCAACGAGAATAATATAACTTGGGACGATTTTAAGGAAGGTTTTCGTGGGGCCCATATTCCAAAAAGCCTTATGAAAATCAAGAAGAGAGAATTCGATGACCTCAAGCAAAGGACCATGACCGTGTCAGAATACAACGGGCAATTTACACTGTTATCTCGCTACGCCAATGAGGAGCGTATGACTGAAAGCAAGAAGATGGAGAAATTCTTGGACGGCCTGGCGCCTGCACTTAAATGCCAACTGGTCGTACACACTTTTCCAGATTTCAAGACACTAGTGGATAAGGCCATTACCTTGGAAAATGAAAGGCGAGCTGGAAGATTTCATAGCGAAAAAGGACCAGAAAAATCACGCCGTAATCCCGAGGCAAGGCGGAGTTTCAGAAAAGTGATGCACGCAAGACCCCGACAAATGTCTCACGACCAGTCCAGAATTTCCATGCCAGGGATAAAGAGTTCGCATATCGCCCAGGCATAACCTGCTACGCTTGTGGGGAGGAAGGGCACTACTCCAAACAATGCCCCAAGCCAAGGAACTCGACCCCGAAGCCAAACAACGGTGGTAATAATTCAGCGCCCAAGCGCAACAATTTCAACCCCAACAATAATCACAGGAAGGGTCACCTGAACCACGTGACCAGAGAGGAAGCACGGAATGCCCCAGATATCGTACTCGGTACGTTTCCTGTCAACACAATACCTGCCATGGTTTTGTTTGATTTCGAGCTTCTCACTGCTCGTTTCAAAAGTTTTGCCTTGCAAAATAATTTTTCGATTCTCCCCTTGGAAAAATCAATGATCGTCAAGTCCCCTGGGATTAAGCAAGTCACCCAGAGTTACTGCCAAGGTGTGACAATTGAGTTTGAAGAATTAAAATTCCACGCCAACCTCATTGTACTAGAAAATAAAGGGCTGGACGTCATATTGGGGATGGATTGGTTAACCACCAACAAAGGTTTCATTGACTGCTTCAACAGGACCGTGATCCTCACCCATCACCACGGGAAGACAATAAAAGTTTCAGCCAAAGAGAGGAAAATACCCCGACAACCGAGATTGAATAAGGTGGATATTTCTGAAGTAAGCAAGGTTCCGGTAGTATGTGAATTTCAGGCGTATTTTTCAAGAACCGCCAGAATGCCACCGGACCGAGAAATAGAATTCAGCATTGAGCTAGCTCCAGGAACTGCTCCCATCTACAAGAAACCATACAGGATGGCACCATCCGAATTAGTAGAACTGAAGAAACAAATAAAGGAATTATTGGACAAAGGGTATATACGAGCTAGCTCCTCACCTTGGGGTTCACCAATATTATTTGCCAAAAAGAAGGATGGCACACTGAGATTGTGTATCGATTATCGAGCACTTAACATGGTCACAATCAAGAACAAATATCCAATGCCACGAATAAATGATTTATTCGATCAGCTCGCTCACGCCAAGGTATTCTCCAAGATTGACTTAAGGTCAGGATACCATCAATTAAAAGTACGGACAGAAGATATTCCAAAGACAGCCTTCACCTCCAGATATGGACTGTATGAGTTCACAGTAATGCCATTTGGGCTAACAAACGCACCCGCATATTTTGTTCATCTCATGAACAAAGTATTTATGAAGTACATGGACAAGTTCGTTGTGGTATTCATCGACGATATTCTGATATACTCCAAGACACCCGAAGAGCATGCTGAACATCTCCGAATTGTGCTAGGAGAACTCAGGAAGCATCAGTTATACGCCAAATTCAGCAAATGTGAATTTTGGCTAAGGCAAGTAGGCTTTCTGGGCCATGTATTAACCCAAGAAGGTATTGCCGTAGACCCGGAAAAGGTCACGGCCGTGCTTGGTTGGAAAACGCCAGCCAGCGTAATGAGACGTCTTAAGTTTTCTAGGGATGGCAGGTTACTACGAAGATTTATCAAGGATTTTCCACAATAGCCAAACCAATGACACAACTTCTCAAGAAAGACAAGAAGTTTGATCGACGGAAGCTTGTGAGAAAAGTTTCCAAGAGCTAAAGAAGAAAGCGACGACGACACCAAAGATTAAGCGTGCGGATATACACAAGAGTTTTGAAGTGTATTGTGACGCATCTCGAAAGGGCCTCGGTGCGTATAATGCAGAAGGCAAAGTCGTCACAGATGTTTCCGCACAACTCCGCAAGCATGAGGAAAATTATCCTACTCATGATCCGGAGTTGGCAGCGATTATCCATGCACTCAAGGAATGGAGACATTTCTTACTTGAAACCGTGTGAAATATACACGGATCATAAGAGTCTCAAGTATATTTTCACCCAACCGAACTCAATTTATGCAACGACGCTGGTTGGAATTGGTAAAGGATTATGATGTTGGAATCCACTACCACCCAGAAAGGCAAATGTTGTAGCAGATGCACTAAGTGGAACCCGGTCCAAACAACGACACAAGTGACAAGCTTGAGGCCTGAATTTGGCAGAATTTGCTAAGCTCAATCTATTGTCACACCGAAGGAAGTGTGTCAAACTTAGAGATACAACCTACCCCGATAGAAAAGATTAAAGAGGCTCGGCGTGGTCACCCCAAAGATTGAAGGCATAAAGCGGAAAATGAAATTGGGCAAGGCCCGAATTCATTGTCGATGAACAAGGAATATTATGGTACGAGAATAGACTTTATGCGTCAAATATTCATGATCTTAAACAATGATCTTGGCTGAAGGCCACACCGCCCCATATTCAATTCACCCTGGTGGGACAAAAATGTACAAAGACCTTCAGGAATCATTTTGGTGGCATGGTATGAAGAGGGACATAGCCACATTTATTGCGTGTTGTGACTCATGTCAGCGCATTAAGGCCGAGCACCAGAAACCGGCCGGACTATTGCAACCAAATAAGATACCCGAGTGGAAATGGGACGAGATCGGAATGGATTTCATTGTTGGGCTACCAAGGTCACAACGTGGGCATGATGCCATATGGGTCATCACGGATAGATTGACTAAAGTAGCGCACTTCATTCCCGTAAAGACAACTCACACCACACAGAAGCTCGCCAGACTGTATCTCTCCGTGATTGTCCGCCTACATGGAGTTCCAAAGACCATAATATCCGATGAGGCACCCAATTGTCTCCAGATTTTGGGATCACTGCAGCAGCCCAGGGACCCAACTAGCTTTCAAGATTACCGATACCACCCATGTAACCGATGGGCAACCGAGCCAGAATCAAATTTTGGAAGACATCTTTGAGGGCATGTGTTCTCACCTATGGGGCCAGTTGGGAGGAAAGCCTACCATCGCCGAAGTTTGCCTACAACAACAGTTACTGACCAGCTGCAAATGGCACCTTTTGAAGCCTTGTACGGGCGAAGATGCCGTACCCCACTGAACTGGTCAGAGACCGGAGACAGTCGTATCTTCGGCCCAGACATGCTCAAGGAAGCCGAGGAAAAGGTCAAACTAATCAGGGACCGACTTAAGACGGCTCAGAGCCGACAGAAAAGCTATTATGATCGGAAACATCGTGAAGTAAATTTTGAACCCGGTGAGTTTGTGTACTTACGAGTATCTCCTATGAGGGGACTACAGCGGTTTAAGATCAAGGGGAAGTTAGCACCAAGATTCATTGGACCATTTTGCATAGTAGCACGAAGAGGCACGGTAGCCTACCAGTTAGACTTACCCGAAGAATTGTCCGACATCCATGACGTGTTTCACGTCTCCCAACTAAGAAAATGCGTGAGCAACCCAGAGAAACAAGTATCCCATGAGGACATCGACATACAACCAGACCTCACCTATCGGGAACACCCAGTGAAAATATTGGAGGAATCCGAACGAAGAACCAGACAGAAAACCATCAAGTTTTTCAGGGTTCAGTGGAGCAATCACACCGAGAATGAAGCCACCTGGGAAAGAGAGGATTTTCTTCGGACAGAGCACCCACACCTGTTTAAGGATCAGCTGAAATCTCGGGACGAGATTTTTCCTAAGGGGGTAGGTGCTGTGACACTCCAAAAATTTTTGTTGGTTTTGTTTTCAATTCAAAAAAAAAAAAAAAAACCTTTTGGTTTTTGGTTTTCACTTGGTTTTTAATCCATTCTTGTTTTGCCAATCTCCTTTGGATAAAACTCCCCTCAAGACATTTGAACAGCCCAAACACTCTGTCCCAACCAATAAAATCTATTTCTGGATTTTATTTGAATTATTTTCTCTGTTTAACTATTCTGCCTATTTCTTTTGAGCCTTGGAGATTTGCAAAGCAAGTGCCCTAATGCTTTGGATTTATAACCTCAACCCAACTCCCCTGGATAGTCCTTTGTACCCACAACCCAGATCCATCTTGATCCACCCTTCCCCTTCTCAAATATTTCAAATTACACTCACTGTAAATTTGGACCAGAATTGCCAAATTTGGTGAAATTCATATCTATACTTCTCCAAAAATTCTACAAAAATTCAGACAGCCTATAGTTGCAATGAGAGGCCACTCCACCAAAAATCAGCTCAAGGAAAAATCCCTACATGCCTGTATCATTCTGTCGAACACCTTGCGAGCCTTTGTTTTTCTTCCATCACAAAAGTTCGATTAAATTCAGACTTCAACCCGACAGCTCCGGTCACGCGATCACAGTGCATTTGGCACGTTGCTCATGCCTAACCTTCTTGTCCGGAGCCCACACGCGCGCTTGGCGCGTTCTCGGCGTCGGAGGCACCTTGCCCGCCTGCGCCGGGCGTGTCTTGCGGCGGCGAATCCCGAGCGCCAACAGCCAGCAGAACGGCGGCGAACGCCGTCGGCGCCGCCTGCATTCACCGGTGGCAGCGTGGCGATATTCGCACCGAGCAGACGCCTGTGGCACTGCCGCCGTGGCGCGGCGCGCACAGAGCGCGCTCTCTGCCGCCGACGGGCCCGCGCCGTCCCGTTCCGTTGAACTCCACCTAAACCGCCAAAACCCAACGCAGTTAACGCACGAACCGAAGCAGAGGATGACCGTGATGACGCCCCACCTCTGCAACCTCCCGTTCAACCTTCACGCCGCCGTAATCACCCCGCCGGAGAACCCCGTTCTCGGCCACCGCCTCGGGCCGCCTATAAAAGGGCCCCGAGCTCGCCCTCGAGCACACACCACCCCTGCACCACACGAGCACCCCACCAGGCCACTAGGAGGACCCGAGGAGGTCTCCTTCTCCAACTCCGGCAGCCCCGTTCCGCCTCGGCCTCCACCTCGATTCACTCCGGTGAGGCCGTCTCCGGTGCCCAAACTCCGTCTGCTACCCTCTCTAGCTACCATGAGTCTAACCCCCTCGCCAATTTGAACCTTGCAGCCCTCTCCGGCGAACTCCACCCTCGTCCGAACCGCCGTCCGCCGGAGCAAGAGCCCCACGACACGGTACTGGCTGGCGACCCCTTCCACCTCCCTCAGACGGAATGGTGCCTGAACCCAGAGGTACTACCCGATCCCTCGCCTCGCCGTGGATCGCGCCGGCGACCACCGCACCCTCGGCGCCGTCGGGCTCGGCCCCTCCGCTTGGATTTTAAACCCGGCAGTGGAGCCCACTGTCAGCCTCTCACCCCTTTTAAACGGCGTTTTCAAGGCGCCTTCGCCAAAGTACGTCTCCCCTCCGGGCGGCGTATTTTCAGTTGGGCCGTTTACTTTTTTATAAACGAGCCTCGAAACCTTACATTTCATCACAGATGGGTCCTTGGGCTAAAACCTTTATAACTTTTTAATGAAGGGAATTTTGAGTGATTCTTCTTCTGTTCTCTTCAAATTTCTGTCTAGTTTTTTATCATATTTATTTGGAAAATATTTGGATCAACTTTCTGTACCTCACGGTATTTACGATAGCACGTGTATTTCTGTGTACCGTAGATACCGAAGGTGGTGAAGGAGACGCGAACTTCGCCGAACTAGGCCCCGACTACTCCGAGCCAGGCAAGCATGTTTGAACTTTTGATATGATGAGTGTCTTGGCATGTTTGCATTAAAATGGTTTCATGAAGTGTTTGCATTAAAATGGTTTCACGAAATGTTTGCATTGAAATGGTTCATGACATGTTCATAAGCATCCCGATGAATTTTGTTTCATGAAAAGGTTGAGACAAGTGAGTTAAAGAAATCCATGAGTTCATGGAAATGAGGTTGCATGGCCACATGGTGGCATGAAGAAGGCTAAGATGGTAGTGTTGTAGCATGCCAGTCTTAAGCCAGTAAGTGTGTTGACCCTGCATCAATTCCGTTCATTTCCTTTCCGTCGCCACATGTTTCCGCAAGGGGTAGGGTTTAGTAAGAGGTAAACCACTTCCGGTACACACCAAATGGAGAGGCGGGATGAAGGTTCCATGGCCCTGGATTAAAGCCTCTCATCCGGTCGGGGCATGGGTGTTTCGGTTGGGACCGAGAGGGGGCACCCTTAGAGCGCTGCAGATATAAATTTGATCCCATGTCATTCGAGTGTGTGATCTCCCCGTCTCAAAGTTTTTCTGGAACGCTGTCAAGGGTGATTCCTGGCAACGTGAAGTGGAATGGGTGTGTACTGGTTAGGTTGTGTTTTCTTCCGAAATACCATAAACGGAACTAGTCCCTCGTGACTACGGAAATCCGTTGGCTGTGGGCATTCTAGTACAAACTCTGCAGAGTCAACTCCCCATTTCAACGTCCTATCCATGACCCTGTTTCGGGTCTCATCTATCGTGTCAATAGTCAGTCTTGATGGTAAGAACCCCGGTAAGCTAAAGGAGTGTGAAGTTTGGCTAAGTTGTGCCTTGTGAAGGACTAACCGTTAACCATCCTGTGTGGGATATTATTCCGGTATACATTTACCCTCACCGTTATGACAATGAATTATAAGCCCTTTATGTGACGTCGCTCAGACGTCCGACTGCGGCATTGTTATTATTCATTTTGATTTAAGCCCTTTATGTGACGTCGCTCAGACGTCCGACTGCGGCATTGTTATTATTCAATTTGATATAAGCCCTTTATGTGACGTCGCTCAGACGTCCGACTGCGGCATTGTTATTACTTATTTTGTTATAAGCCCTTTATGAGATGTCGCTCAGACATCCGACTGCGGCATTGTTATTACTTATGTTGTTATAAGCCCTTTATGAGATGTCGCTCAGACATCCGACTGCGGCATTGTTATTACTTATTTTGTTATAAGCCCTTTATGAGATGTCGCTCAGACATCCGACTGCGGCATTGTTATTATTTATGTTGTTATAAGCCCTTTATGAGATGTCGCTCAGACGTCCGACTGAGGCATTGTTATTATCTATTTTGATATAAGCCCTTTATGTGATGTCGCTCAGACGTCCGACTGCGGCATTGCTATTATTTATTTGTTATAAGCCCTTTCCGTGATGTCGCTCAGACGTCCGATCATGCAGGTTTTATTTATCGACCTTCCTTCGAGGCGTCGTTTCAGACACTCGATTGGGTTCACGTTTACCTTCTTTGGGTTACGCGCGGACTACCGCCGTTTCCCATTTTTCCCTGACTTGCCTTTTTGAAATTTAGTGCACCCTTGTTAAAATACTCATGTCGCATTCATGCATGCATTTGTTATATCTCTCGTCCGAACTGTCTTGCGAGTACATTCAAAGTACTCACCTGGCTTGTTGATTTGGCCAGATGCTGACGAAGGCGATCTCATGGATGAAGAGTTCGATAGCGAGTCCGACGCTTAGAGGAGTCGATCCACCACGTCGACCCTGGATTTGGTCATTGTTTATCACCGCTTCGCTACCTAAATAAAATTCATCGAGCCTCACCTCGACGCTCGATGAGCCACCAGTGTGGTAGTAATGCTACCCACTCCACTGTGTTACTCCACCCAACCACTATTATCTCAAGTCAGTAGTATTGCCACCTCACCATTGTGCCATATCCGCCATATGTATAATTATTGGCGTGCTTGTAATAACTGTTGAGCGACTTCAGCTCAACCCCTTTGTAATATAACAATGCTACTGGCTTATTGTACCAAAGTTTTGTCTACCAGTGAGGAGGATTTTCCTCACACTGGGCATGAGAAGACCAGTCTTTCAATAAATATTTTTATTGAAAAACGGGTCGTGACAAAAATTACATCCGCGCCTACTACCGCGACGAAGCGGTACTAGGCAGAAGGGCCACGGTACTACAACTCCAAGGGAGCGGTACTACCGTGGGCCCCCGCGGTACTACCGCGCAGAGCGAGCGGTACTACCGTGGGTGCCGTGGATGTAAAAAATTACATCCGCTCCTACTACCGCACCGAGCGGCACTAGGTTGAGTCTTGGCGGTACTACGCGTCAACGGAGCGGTATTACCGTGGGCGCGGATGTAAAAAATTACATCCGCCCCTACTACCGCACTGGAGCGGCACTAGGCCAAGGTACCGCGGTACTACCGCACCCGAGGGGCGGTACTACCGTGGCCTGCCGCGGTACTACAGCTCGTACTTGCGGTACTACCGCAAGTACAGCAGTAGTCGTTAGTTTTTCGCACAACCATGATAACGATGGGTAGCTCCAAGGTGCAAGGAAAGGAGGGGCAAGTGTACATGTGATTCCACCCTACCTTTCCGACGCGGACCCCCTCTTAATAGTACGGCTCTCCTACGACTCAACTCCACCAAAGAGAAACGTAGAACAACGCCGGCTTCGTTAGTCTCCGAGGGGCACCGAATCGTCTTGTGCCTAATAATGAAGTATATGTGGAACTCAAGGCACACGATTAGTCCGCACGAGAATTGTCATCAATCACCAAAACACTTAGGGATAAATATGCCCTTACAATCTCCCCCTTTTTGGTGTATTGATGGCAACCCGGGATTTGCACATAGATAAGATATGATTAAAGCAGTGGCAAACCCCACTCCTCTAAAATATAGACGGGGCTCCCCCTAGATGTGTGCACTATATATGAATGCTTTGGACTGCATGGCACACACACTAGGATCAACACTCCCCCTATATTTTAGAGACCAAGACATGGTAATAAGCCTAGCATAGCAAGAATAGCACAATATAACACAAGCTGGCTAGGATAGATAGAGTGCATATGTCTTACACCATATGAGATAAGATAACCAAGGTTCAACGGTAAAAGCAGCAAAGAGTTCAACTGGCAAACACACAAACTCGCAAATCCAAATCCCTACACTCTCTCCCCCTTTGGCATCGAGACGCCAAAAAGGCAGAGAGGACACCTAAACACACAAGAGGTGGCTCAAGCAGAGAAGCTGTCCCACTCCTCATCGTCAGACTCCTCCGCAGCTGGAATGGACTCCTCGGCCTCCTCCTCAGAATCAATCCACTTGTATCCTTGCTTCTCCATCCACTCGGTCTCAGGAGTGATGCGCTCCTCAGACCCGCCAGACACATCCTCGCCATAGAGCTGCAAGATCTTGTTGTGCCGGCGACGACTCTCCTTGGCCTCCACGTGAGCCTGTCGTCCCTTGGCTTGCATGCAAAAGAGACTTCATCTTATCCTTCAACCTCTTGGCCCAAGATGGCCTAGAGGCACTCGAGAGGGCCTAGCAGAACGGCCCCAAAGAATATCCTCAAGATCAAGATCATCCTCATCAACAAGCAGCAGCCCTAGCAGCAGACGCCTCAAAGACGAGTAGCGGTGTTGGCCCAGTTAGGTTTGACCCTCGACAAATGGGCTCATGGCGAATCCATCTGGAGCCAGAACTCCTCCCCGGGTACATCTTCTCCCAAGTCTTGAAATCAGCGTAAATGTAGGGTCCATAAATAGGCACCTTGCGGTTGAACACAGCAAACCGAAGCTCACACCACATGATTTGAGAGACATTAAGTGGCTGAGTCTGAGACGAGCGAGCCTCCTCGCACAGACGAGCGAGCGGACCCCCTCTTAATAGTACGGCTCTCCTACAACTCAACTCCACCAAAGAGAAACGTAGAACAAAGCCGGCTTCGTTAGTCTCCGAGGGGCACCGAATCGTCTTGTGCCTAATAATGAAGTATCTGTGGAACTCAAGGCACACGATTAGTCCGCACGAGAATTGTCATCAATCACCAAAACACTTAGGGATAAATATGCCCTTACACTATTTTACCTTAAGGGTGTTTAGGTCCTACCTGATACTGATGATCATGTGCTAAGAACAATTATGTAGGGTTTGGTTCGATGACTATATATGAGGATGATGATCGTATGACTTATTATTAATAACAAGTAGAAGTTGTATGATGATGCATGATTAGTAGGACTTGTTATTATATATATATGATGATGTAATGATGCAAAAGCATGCATGAGCATGTTATATCTCTGGGTGCAATGGACATAGCAGCGTTGATAAACAAAGCATGCATGATGTATATATGATGCATAACGTGTACAATGTGTAGTATCGTAAAATACCAGCAAACGAAAAGAATTAAAATGGAAACACAAAATTAAATGAAAAGAAATCATAAAACTAAAACCCACCAAACCTTATAGTACGGTTGGTGTTACCAACCAAGACTAAAGGGCTCGAGCCCCGAGCTGGCTAGTGCCACGTGGTTGCCCTTTAGCACCGGTTCGTGCTGAACCGGTACTAAAGGGGGGGGGGCTTTAGTGACCACAAATTAGTGCCGGTTATGTAACCGGCACTATAGGTCCTTACGAACCGGTGCTAATGCCCGGTTCTGCACTAGTGTAATTAACCATAGAAGGTAAGTTGAGAACATTTTTTAGATGTACTAATATTGAACAGGTTGAGGGTCACATGGTAGGAACACGACTTGAACAAGAAGAGCATGAGGCACTAATATCCATAATAGTTTTGTCTAGTCAACATATTTCCCCTAGGGCCTCGTGGATCGCTGCCCTCCAATCTTGCAGAACGACAAAGAACGAGAAGAAAGATACAACGGAGAAGATAAAAGTAAAGGTAAAAGTGATAAATTGATTTGTTCGATTGTGTGTTGTTCAATCATCCGTCACCTCTCATCTATTTATGAGGCGGCTGGACTTTCCGTACAAGAAAAGGGCTCCAAATGCCGTCCAAATCTTTCCGAATTAACCGAACTTGGATTTAGGTAAGTCTGAGACATCAATTCGGTTTTTGGTTCTCATAGGCCACAAAAATGACCTCGGATGAAGATGCGCTCAAAAGAAAATTTAGTCGCTTCGACGAGGCAAACAACTTTCATTTTGAACGTTTTTCAATCCGAGGTGATCTTGAAGGCCGAATAGCCCGCACAAAACATACAATTACTGGCGCTACCCATCAGACATCAGCCATACGAGTGTCGAATGGCGCGCCACTTTTTTGGATCATGACAGGACCAGGAGTGTGGCTCAAACTTTTGCATATGACTTCAGATTGAGACATATTTTATATCAAAATAGACCATTTCCACGAGATGAAGACAATTCATGTAAACTTTTCTCATACGAGGCTTTCTTGGAGGCCTAATTGGCTGAACAGTACTCTGCATACAAAATCCTAATACTTCGAGCACAACTTCGGCCCTCGAGCAGAGATCGGATGGTGATGGCCCAAACTTCAAAGATGTTCATGTCGACAAGAAGTAACTTTTTCATGTAGATCACTTCTCCATTTGAAGCCATCTGAATTAAGTTATTGACCACGCCAAAATCGGGTGTCAAACAGCAGCACGTAGTATGTGGGGTGGAAATTACTATGCGACACAAAACAGCTAGAGCAGCAAAGAAGAAACTTGATTTATTGGCTTACTTGTTTTTAATTTTATCATCTCAGATCTGTAAGGAATACAATTTTTGAACTTCGTGAGCCATCATTGTAACCAATGACAACATGAGTCCTGCAATAATGTCATTAACTAAATTATGCCATCACCTTCTGTAACACATGTATAGGAGAAAAGATATTCAGACTTTAACATGACTGAGAAACGCAAGAGAGATCAGTTAAAAATAGAAACATAATTAAGTGGCTATTTTTGGCATGGCCACAACATACTTACTGATGGGATCAATTCTAGTCTTTTCGATAAGTAAGAGTGTCGAACCCAACGAGGAGCAAAAGGAAATGACAAGCGGTTTTCAGCAAGGTATTATCTGCAGGCACCGGAATTATCGGTAACGGATAGTTTGATAGCAAGGTAATTTGTAACGAGAAACAAGTAGTAATGATAACAACGATGCAGCAAGGTAGCCCAATCCTTTTTGTAGCAAAGGACGGGCTGGACCGGTCTCTTATAATAAGTAAAGCATTCTTGAGGACACATGGGAATTTCATCTAGTCATTTTCATCATGTTTGTTTGATCCGCGTTCGTTACTTTGATAATTTGATATGTGGGTGGACCGGTATTTGGGTGTTGTTCTTACTTGGACGAGCCTCCCACTTATGATTACCCCCTCTCGCAAGCATCCACAACTACGGAAGAAGAATTAAGATAAATCTAATCATAGCATCAAATATATGGATCCAAATCAGCCCCTTATGGAGTAGCGCATAAACTAGGGTTTAAGCTTTTGTCACTCTAGCAATCCATCATCTAATAACTACTTCACAATGCCTTCCCTTGGGCCCAAACATGGTGAAGTGTCATGTAGTCAACGTTCACATGACACACTAAAGGAAGAAACAACATACATATCATCAAAATATCGAACTAATACCAAATTCACATGATTAATTATGACAAGACTTCTCCCATGTCCTCAAGAACAAATTTAACTACTCACAAATCATATTCATGCTCAAGATCAGAGGGGTATTGAATAGCATCAAGGATCTGAACATAAAATCTTCCACCAAATAAACCAACTAGCATCAACTACAAGATGTAATCAACACTACTAGCAACCCACATGTACCAATATGAGGTTTTGAGACAAAGATTGAATTCAAGATATGAACTAGGGTTTGAGATAAGATGGTGCTGACGAAAATGTTGATGAAGGTTGGCCCTCCCACAACGAGAAGATCGCTGATGATGACGATGGCTTCGATTCCCCCCTCCCAGAGGGAAGTTTCCCGGCCGGGAAGTCTTCATGCACGTGCCCGTGGGGACCAGCTTTCGGGAGCCGCAGTCATCGCCATTGAATCCTTGAATTGATCTGAATAACCTGACACCAAATCTCGTCATTGCGTACGTATGACGAGAAACCCTAACGTCACCGCTCCGCGGAGCTGGTAGGAGTATACGCCGGAGCTCCATCTAATTTGTCCCGACGAACGAATTTGAGGAGGATCGAATCCCAGAAGCGAATAAGTGCCACCATCCGTCTGAGCGCCGCCTTGCAAGAACCAAAATCCTACCTATCTAAGCCGACACACAAGGAATACCCTCCCCGCCACCATCCGTCGGAGCGGCAGGCAGAGGGGAGGCGAATCCACGGGCTCATCGGCTGAGATCGAAGGGAAGAAGGCTCTCCCTAGTCGTCTTGGGATAGGGGAAAGGTTTAACAATGTCTAAGGTCTTCGATTTTATAAAATGAAAATTTCTCAATCATTTGAGAAATAGGCAGTATGTCTATAATAGAGTTGCACCAATTTGTTTTGTGCAATGCAACTAAAAACTAGCAAATCCTATATACTTAGTTGATCGCCACTACTTCAATCTATTTTAAAATGCACACTTGCCACCTCATGAACTTCACTACTTTTATTTCTCTTAATTTGCATGCATGAAAATGCTGCCTACGAATTCTTTCACCTCTAAAAAAAGATAAAAAAAGATAATAATCTCAACATGCACACATCCCATTTTATTAGGAATCCAATAACTCCCGAACGTTCGGGATTTGAGCAGTTCGTCCCGAAAGTTTTGACATGGCAACTTTAGTTCGTAGGGGAAGGCAACTTTAGTTGATAGGGGATGGCAACTTTGTCCTTTCTAGTTTTTATCAGAAAATTGCCATGTTTTCCAAATCTCACGCAAACTAAAGTTACCATCTAAAAGCGTTCGGGTTGCCATGATTAACTCCCGAACGTTCGGGAGTTATCATTACCATTTTATTAGCACCACTACTTTTACTTCTCTCAACATGCGTGAGAAATACTACTTGATAATTATTTTATAACTACATAATGATCAAATACAAAAAATCAAGTGTACTTTTATCTTTAGTCCCATCTTTAAATTCAAGACAAGCAAATCTATTAAAATAATATATTGCAACCAATTCACGCATGTTCGCACTGCAACACGCGGGGGTATCATCTAGTTTCAATGAAGGCAGAGTCGTATCAATCTTGTTTTGTGCAATGCAACTAAAACATACCAAAAGTTTCCCGGTCATCGGAAGTGAATGTAACCATTTAACATGAATATATAGAGTTATGTAGCAAACATAAGCAGATGTAACGAGGAGCCCATATATATAGGAATCCAATCATGAATGCAGTTTCCTCCCTCGATCAGTTGGTCGTGGGATCAAGGACGTGCCCCGCGAATAGGGTAGCACCGGACACCTCCTCGATGACGAAGAATCCAAACGGATGGTCAGCCACGAAGTCCACATGCGGCGCATCACTAGTTTTCGACGAACATAACATCACAGTCGCAACGGTGGCAGCCGCAGCCTCGGTGCCTTCCTCGTTCACCTCGATGACGGCCCTGTGGATTATTTTCTCCAGCGCCAGCTTCCCTGCGCCGTCTTCCGCCATGTCGGACAAGTCGGCCTTCCCCGGCTCGAAGGCCTCGTTGAGGCCCATGTCCTGGAGAATGCCCTCCATTGTCATGCCGAAGTTGAGCTTGAATTTAGGCAGCCGGAAATCGCTGACCATGACGTCGCCCCACGGCAGGTGCTTGCGCACAAAGTCGGGGTTGCTGGCGATCTTGTCGGTGAGCTCCCACAGCCCGTCGCGTGCGTCGGGGAGGAAGACACACATCGAGTAGATCGGCGGCGGCTGCGGCTGGCCCTGCGAGGAGTGGCCTTGCACGTAGCGGAGCTGGAGCACCTTGAAGCCGTCGTGGCAGGCGATGTAGTGCCAGCCCAAGCCGCGCACGAAGGGCGCGTCCACGGCGGTGCCGTCGAGGCAGTGGAACTTGTCGTCCTTGGTGAGCTCCTTGTCGAACGGCTTCTCCCACATGCCCTTGAAGTAGATGGCGTTAGCGAGCACCAGGACGGTGAGGCTGGACAGCGCGTCGGGGCTGAGGATGGAGGGGATGAGGTCGTTCGTCGCAGCCGCCACCCATGCGTTGATCTGCTCCCTTGCCTCCTCCGGCTGCACGTACCACGATCGACATACATAATGACAATCGTATACTAGATTACTAGTGCATGCCATGCCACAGATCGATCATGGTCTCGGCCGATGTACACTAACCTTTTGGAGGAAGTTGACGGCGCGGGCGACGGCCTTGTACGACTCGGCGGCGGTGGCGCGGTAGGCGGGGCGGAGGGGCATCGTCACGTCGTGCCACACGCTGCAGGCGAAGGTGACGCGCGGGCCGCCCGTCTGGGACCCGTCGGCGAGGGCATGCTCTGCCAGCGCGCGGACGTGGCCGGCGAGGAAGTCCCGGGATGGCGCGCCAAGGACGCGGAGCAGCTCGTCGAGGGTGCCCTCGCGAGCGCCGGCGGCCACCAGCGCCAGCGCCGCGTAGACGGACAGCGGCGACGTGACCAGGTTGCCGCTTCTGCCGGCGTCGTCGTCGGTGAGGCGCTTGTTCAGGCCGAGGGCGAACGCCTTCAGGCCGTCGCTGGCGGCGGGGGCGACCGCCTGCAGGCCGTCGCTGGCGGCGAGGGCGTGATCGGGCTCGGCTTCCGCCTCCGTGCAGAGCCATAGGCAGCGGAGGACGAGCTCCTTGACAGATTGCATCTTGTCTTGCGTTGACGCGCACTAGCTGCGGCCTGGCGATTTCTTTGCTTATGGCACGAAGAAAACTACTAGAGCTAGCAATGTGGGTTGCCCCGTCTCCTCTGTTCGTGTGTGCTTGCCGAGAAATGGCTGCCCACCCGATGGCATCTGATTCGGCAGGTGTCCAACATCCAATTGGTCCACGCTAGACAACAGCAGCATTTAAAGAAGAAAAATTTGCAGCTGAGAAGTTGCAGAAGGTGAAGGAGTGCTGGCGCACGACGGGTATGGAAGACCTGCAACTGGAGCTCGCTGGTTGTGCCAACGCCTAGATGCCTGTGGGGTGCAGCTGAGGGCATGTGGAATGCGAGGAACAATGTTAACGCCATCGCTCCTTCAACGCTTATAAAAAGGACCCCGATAAAATCCGAACGTTCGGATTTTAAGTATTTCATCCCGAACGTTTTTACATGGTAACTTTAGTTGACGCGAGGTGGCAACTTTAGTTGGTAAGACATGGCAACTTTGTCCCAGTTCGTTTTTTTGTCAGAAAATTGCAATGTTTGCCAAACTCACGTGAACTAAAGTTGTCATAAAAAACGTTCGGGTTGCCATGCTTAAAATCCAAACGTTCGGGATTTATCATTGCCGTATAAAAATGCGTCGCCATGTATCTCCATGTCCATCTCCACTCTACTATTGAACAAGCGAGTTATGACCGAAACATTGGCGGGGTCGACTTTGCCCTCCCCTCCCGGGTCGCACGCGCGGGCGACCCTGGGGGCCGAAACCCTAGTGCCCAGCTTCCCACCCACCCCGAGCTCCACTATCGCCGCCGAAGGCAGTCGACACGGTCAGCGCGCCCCGACGGGCCTCCCTCGCGCGGGGGAGCGGCGTCATCCGAGCGGCACGGGGCGGATCTGATGGTGCACGACGGATCTCATGGCTCGCAACGGAGCAGGCGGCAGAGAGGAGGTGGCTGCTGGGGCTCGCGGGAGAGTTGGTCGCAGCGCGATGGATCCTCCAGGAGTGGCGGCGCTCGGCCAGGAGTGGCTGCCTTGCAGCGGCCAAACTTGCTTCGTCCTCGGACGCCTCCGTCGCAGTGTCTGCTCCAGGTCGCGGTCGTGGAAGATGGAGGTGGAGGCGCGGGCTGGATGGGCCCGATCTAGACCGCAGGGGCTCGGCACGAGCGTCTGCCAAAGTTGGCTTGACGGCTGCTATGTGCGGCTCCTGGTGGTCCTTGATATGGCCGGGAGGGAGACCTACAAGCTCGCAGCCACGGGGAGGTTTGGTTTGTCGGGCTGTTTTACTTCTGCAAGTGCGGCCTTGGAGGACCACGACAGCTCGGCTACGCCGGTGAAGTGTTGCTGCGGCGGCGAGTGGTCAACCTGGATGGTGTGTCCCCAATCCGGAGGGCAAGGATGGAGGTGCGCGGCAATTTGGAAGAAAATCCAGCCAGTATTAGGTCGGTGCTAGGGGCGACGACGTCCATGGGTGTCGTTTCCCTCCTTAGAGGCATCACCAAGGTGTGTCGGCATCTCCCTTGCTCGCTCATGGGATTGGCAGATGTCTTCGGGCGAAAGCCTAGGTTCGAAGTTGAACCAGCATGATGGCGGCGTCCTCGTTGTTGCTACTCTATTGGGAGCATCGCGTTTGAAGACCGGGTCTTGAGGTTCCTTGTTGCGCTACTCCAGTGCTCGCTGCTATCCAATATGAGCTTCTGAGGCGCAATGTACGTCGCAGCCGGTGAGTCCAAGACGATGGCTTTAGTGTATTGACCAAGTTCCGCCGTCTACTTGCCACCTCCTTTTTGGCATCAAGGATGGATGGTGCGTCGACGAGGGAAGTACTATTGGAGTTGGTTGTCTTCAGAGGTGACCGGCGCTGGTCGAGACGCGGCGAGGTTGCTTGGTTTTGGTCAGGTTCTTTTTTCTTTGTAGTTGTGTTGTTGTTCGTGGCCGTCTTCGGTCTAGCCCTTGTGTGAAGTCTATGCTACGCTTGTTGTTTGCAACAAGTTGTAATAGCCTTGTAATTAAAATTTTGCCTTTTATAAAAATATGGTATGCATTCTCGTACTCTCGAAAAAATGACCGAAACATTGAATACCAGCTCTTCATTTTCTTAGATCTGATGGCCTACATTGCTCCAGGGTTTCTAGTGAATGTTTTATCAAAGGTTGTATCCTTATTTCACATGAAATAGTGTCATGTCTCCAATGTATCTATAATTTTTGATTGTTCCATGCTATTATAGTATCCATCTTGGATGTTTTATATGCATTTATATGCTATTTTATATGATTTTTGGGACTAACCTATTAACCTAGAGCCCAGTGCCAGTTTCTGTTTTTTTCCTTGTTTTTGAGTTTTACAGAAAAAGAAATACTAAACAGAGTCCAATTGATGTGCCAATTTTTGATGATTTTTTATGGACCAAAAGAAGCCCCCGAAGTAAAAGAGTTGGTCCAGAAGAGTCCCAAGCCATCCACGAGGGTGGAGGGTGTGCCCTACCCCCCTGGGCGCGCCCCCTGCCTCGTGGATGACTCAGAGACCCCGACGTGAGACCGACGCCAAAAATTCCTATAAATACATAAACCCCCGAAAAGAAACCTAGATGGGGAGTTCCGCCGCCGCAAGCCTCTATAGCCACCAAAAACCTCTCAGGAGCCCGTTCCGGTACCCTGCCGGAGGGGGAATCCATCACCGATGGCCATCTTCATCATCCCAGCGCTCTCCATGACGAGGAGGGAGTAGTTCACACTCAGGGCTGAGGGTATGTACCAGTAGCTATGTGTTTGATCTCTCTCTCTCTCTATCTATCTCTCTCTCTCTCTCTCGTGTTCTTGATGTGGCATGATCTTAGTCTACCGCGAGCTTTGCTATTATAGTTGGATCTTATGATGTTTCTCCCCCTCTGCCTTCTTGTAATGGATTGAGTTTTCCCTTTGAAATTATCTTATCGGATTGAGTCTTTAAGGATTTGAGAACACTTGATATATGTCTTGCATATGCTTATCTGTGGTGACAATGGGATATTCACGTGATCCACTTGATGTATGTTTTGGTGATCAACTTGCAGGTTCAGTGACCTTGTGAACTTATGCATAGGGTTGGCACACGTTTTCATCTTGACTCTCTGGTAGAAACTTTGGGGCACTCTTTGAAGTTCTTTGTGTTGGTTGAATAGATCAATCTGAGATTGTGTGATGCATATCGTATAATCATACCCACAGATACTTGAATTGACATTGGAGTATCTAGGTGACATTAGGGTTTTGGTTGATTTGTGTCTTAAGGTGTTATTTTACTATGAACTCTAGAGCTGTTTGTGACACTTATAGGAATAGCCCAATAGATTGATCCAAAAGAATAACTTTGAGGTGCTTTCGTACCCTACAATAATCTCTTCATTTGTTCTCCTCTATTAGTGACTTTGGAGTGACTCTTTGTTGCATGTTGAGGGATAGTTATATGATCCAATTATGTTATTATTGTTGATAGAACTTGCACTAGTGAAAGTATGAACCCTAGGCCTTTTTTGGAAGCATTGCAATACCGTTTGTGCTCACTTTTATCATTAGTTACCTTGCTGTTTTTATATTTTCAGATTACAAAAACTTATATCTACCATCCATATTACGCTTGTATCACCACCTCTTTGTCGAACTAGTGCACCTATACAATTTACCATTGTATTGGGTGTGTTGGGGACACAAGAGACTCTTTGTTATTTGGTTGCAGGGTGGTTTGAGAGAGACCATCTTCATCCTACGCCTCCCACGGATTGATAAATCTTAGGTCATCCACTTGAGGGAAATTTGCTACTGTCCTACAAACCTCTGCACTTGGAGGCCCAACAATGTCTACAAGAAGAAGGTTGCGTAGTAGACATCAAGCTCTTTTCTGGCGCCGTTGCCGGGGAGGCTAGGTAAGCGGCACTAACACCCCGTCAACTAAGCTCTTTTCTGGCGCTGTTGCCAGGGAGGTTAGTGCTTGAAGGTATATCTTTAGATCTTGCAATCGAACTTTTTGTTTCTTGTTATATCACTAGTTTAGTCTATAAAAGAAAACTACAAAAAAGTGGAATTGAGGGTGCCTCATATGCTTCATCTTTTTAATGTCTTTTGTGAAAATGATGGAAAGGAAAATTGTGCTCAAGTGCTAGAAGAAGAACTCTATAAAATGTTTGGCACTAAATATTTGAATAATGAGCATGATTGCAATGTTGTTAGTATGAATTCCTTGAATATTCATGATGCTAATGATATGCAAAGGCACAAGCTTGGGGATGCTATGTTTGATGAAGGTGATATTTTTAGTCCCCCAAGTTTTGATGAACAAATTTATTATGATAAAATCATGCCTCCTATCTATGATGATTATTGTGATGACATGTACACTATAAACAGTAATGATATCCATGAAACTTGTCATCATGATTTTAATGCTCAAATTGATTATGTGAATAAAGTATCACATGATAGTTATTTTGTTGAGTCTGCTCCCACTACTATTGATGAGAATAAATTTGCTTATGTGGAGAGTAGTAAAATTTCTATGCTTGTGGCTCATGAAAAGAATGCTTTATATGATAGTTATATTGTTGAATTCATTCATGATGGTACTGAAAATTATTATGAGGGAGGAATATATGCTTGTAGGAATTGCAATAATATCAAGTTTCCTCTCTATGTGCTTAAAATCTTGAAGTTATGCTTGTTTTGCCTTCCTATGCTAGTTAATTATTGTTCCCATAAGTTGTTTGCTCACAATATCCCTGCGCATAGGAAGTGGGTTAGACTTAAATGTGTTAGTCATATTGTTCATGATGCTCTATTTATGTTTCAATTCTTATCTTTCATGTGAGCATCATTGAAATCATCATGCCTAGCTAAAAAGGCATTAAAGAAAAGCGCTTGTTGGGAGACAACCCAATATTTACCCCTACTGTTTTTGTCTGTTCACATGATTAAACTACTGTATTAATCATGTTTTATAGTTTTTGTTTCTATAAAGTGCCAAGTAGAACCTTTGGGAAGACTTGGGTGAAAGTTAATGCGATCTTGCTGTAAAAAACAGAAACTTTGCGCTCACGAGAATAGCCGTCATTTTTTTACAGAAGAGTGCTTTTAGGTTGATTCTTTTTTCAGAAGATTAGTAGACAAATTACTCACGTCCACCAATTTATTTCAGAATTTTTGGAGTTACAGAAGTATTCAAAAGTTACAGATTACTACATATTGTTCTGTTTTTCACAGATTCTGTTTTCTATGTGTTGTTTGCTAATTTTGATGATTCTATGAGTAGTATCGGAGGGAATGAACCATGGAGAAGTTGGAATACAGTATATATAACACCAATATGAATTTAGAATGAGTTCACACTAGTACCAGAAGTGGTGATCTATGTTCTTATACTAACGGAGCTTACGGGTTTTCTGTTGAGTTTTGTGTTGTGAAGTTTTCAAGTTTTGGGTAAAGATTTGATGGACTATGGAATAAGGAGTGGCAAGAGCCTAAGCTTGGGGATGACCAAGGCACCCCAAGGTAATATTCAAGGACAGCCAAAAGCCTAAGCTTGGGGATGTCCCGGATGGCATCCCCTCTTTCGTCTTCGTTCATCGGTAACTTCACTTGGAGCTATATTTTTGTTCACCACATGATATGTGTTTTGCTTGGAGCGCCATTTTATTTTATTTTGTTTTGCTTGTTGTTTGAATAATATCCCAAGATCTGAAATTCTTAAATGTTAGAGAATCTTCACACAGTTACATAATTATTCGACTACTCATTGATCTTCACTTATATCTTTTGGAGTAGTTTGTCATTTGCTCTAGTGCTTCACTTATATCTTTTTAGAGCATGGCGGTGGTTTTATTTTGAAGAAATAGATGAACTCTCATGCTTCACTTATATTATTTTTAGAGTCTTAAACAGCATGGTAATTTGCTTAGGTTATGAATTAGTCCTAATATGATGGGCATCCAAGAGGGATATAATAAAAACTTTCATATAAAGTGCATTGAATACTATGAGAAGTTTGATTCTTTATAATTGTTTTAACTATGAAGATGGTGATATTAGAGTCATGCTAGTGAGTAATTGTGGATTGTAGAAATACTTGTGGTAAAGTTTGTGATTCCTGTAGCATGCACGTATGGTGAACCGTTATGTGATGAAGTCGGAGCATGATTTATTTTTTGATTGTCTTCCTTATGAGTGGCGGTCGGAGACAAGCGATGGTCTTTTCCTACCAATCTATCCCCCTAGGAGCATGCTCGTAGTACTTTGTTTCAATAACTAATAGGTTTTTGTAATAAGTATGTGAGTTCTTTATGACGAATGTTGAGTCCATGGATTATACGCACTCTCACCCTTCTACCATTGCTAGCCTCTCTAGAACCGCGCAATTTTGCCGGTACCATACACCCATCATAACCTTCCTCAAAACAGCCACAATACCTACCTATTATGGCATTTCCATAGCCATTCCGAGATATATTGCCATGCAACTTTCCACCATTCCGTTTATTATGACACGCTCCATCATTGTCATATTGCCTAGCATGATCATGTAGTTGACATCGTATTTGTGGCAAAGCCACCATTCATAATTTTTTATACATGTCACTCTTGAAACATTGCACCTCCCGGTAAACCGACGGAGGAGTTCACATAGAGTCATATTGTAACATCCCAATTTTTAATTTCGATGTTATACATAGATCATAATATGCATATCATATTTATTCTTGCATTTTGGTTGAGATCCTAGAAATCTTAAGCAACTCAAGGACCCACGGAGAGAGTTGGAGGTCTCACAAAATTCATATTTAAATTTATTTCAAATTTGAATAAAGGGCAAATTTGGTTTTATTATTTTTCTCCAATTATTTCCAATATTAAAAATAAATGAGAGAAGATAATATGACTTCTTCAAATTCAAAGAAATATTGGAGAAATAATTTTAAATCAAATTATGATTTTTCTGGTATTTTATTTGCTATTTGTATTTGAGTTAGAAAAATATGCATTTTTCAGAAATTGCATTTTAGGCCAGAAAAATGTTCAGTTTGTTCTAAATATTTCATTTAGACGGTGAAAATTGTTTTTGACATTTTTAGAATTTCTTAATATTTATTAGGATTTTTCTTTTCGGGGATAATTATTAAAAAAAATTGCTTCGCGGACCAAACTGGGCCAGCGGCCCAGCCGGCCCACAGTGTCGCCGCCCTCCCACGTGTGGCCGAGCTGGACTCCTACCAGAATTCGAGCCGCCGCCGGCCGCCTTGGCCCCTCCGCCAAGTCGAGTGCCCCCCTCCTTTAAATGCCCCCCGGAGGCCCTCATCCCCTTGACATTGCCAAGACCGCCACCACAAATAAGAGCCGCCGCCGCCATTGCACGACACGTCTCCAACGTATCTATAATTTATGAAGCATTCATGCTATATTATTATCTGTTTTGAATGATTACGGGCTTTATTATACACTTTTATATTACTTTTGGGACTAACCTATTAACCGGAGGCCCAGCCCATATTGTTGTTTTATTGCCTGTTTTAGTATTTCGAAGAAAAGGAATATCAAACGGAGTCCAAACGGAATGAAACCTTCGGGAGCATGATTTTTAGGAAGAATATGATCCGGGAGACTTGGAGTTCACATCAGAAGATCATCGAGGAGGCCCCAAGACAGGGGGGGCGCTCACCCCCCTGGGCATGCCCTACCCTCTCGTGGGCCCCTCGAGGCTACCCCGACCGACTTCTTTCACCTATATAAGCCTACGTACCCTAAAAACATCGATAAAGAAGATAGATTGGGAGTTCCGCCACCGCAAGCCTCTGTAGCCACCAAAAACCTCTCGGGAGCCCGTTCCGGCACCCTGCCGGAGGGGGAACCCATCACCGGTGGCCATCTTCATCATCCGGCGCTCTCCATGACGAGGACGGAGTAGTTCACTCTCGAGGCTGAGGGTATGTACCAGTAGCTATGTGTTTGATCTCTCTCTCTCTTGTGTTCTCTCTATGGCACGATCTTGATGTATCGCGAGCTTTGCTATTATAGTTGGATCTTATGATGTTTCTCCCCCTCTACTCTCTTGTGATGAATTGAGTTTTCCCTTTGAATTTATCTTGTCGGATTGAGTCTTTAAGGATTTGAGAACACTTGATGTATGTCTTGCCGTGCTTATCTGTGGTGACAATGGGATTTCATGTGCCACTTGATGTATGTTTTGGTGACCAACTTGCGGGTTCCGCCCATGAACCTATGCATAGGAGTTGGCACACGTTTTCGTCTTGACTCTCCGGTAGAAACTTTGGGGCACACTTTAAAGTACTTTGTGTTGGTTGAATAGATGAATCTGAGATTGTGTGATGCATATCGTATAATCATGCCCACGGATACTTGAGGTGACAATGGAGTATCTAGGTGACATTAGGGTTTTGGTTGATTTGTGTCTTAAGGTGTTATTCTAGTACGAACTCTTGAATAGATTGATCCGAAAGAATAACTTTGAGGTGGTTTCGTACCCTACCATAATCTCTTCGTTTGTTCTCCGCTATTAGTGGCTTTGGAGTGACTCTTTGTTGCATGTTGAGGGATTGTTATATGATCTATCTATGTTATTATTGTTGAGAGAACTTGCACTAGTGAAAGTATGAACCCTATGCCTTGTTTCCTATCATTGCAATACCGTTTACGCTCACTTTTATCATTAGTTACCTTGCTGTTTTTATATTTTCAGATTACGAAAACCTATATCTACCATCCATATTGCACTTGTATCATCATCTCTTCGCTGAACTAGTGCACCTATACAATTTACCATTATATTGGGTGTGTTGGGGACACAAGAGACTTTCTGTTATTTGGTTGCAGGGTTGTTTGAGAGAGACCATCTTCATCCTACGCCTCCCACGGATTGATAAACCTTAGGTCGTCCACTTGAGGGAAATTTGCTACTGTCCTACAAACCTGTGCACTTGCAGGCCCAACAACGTCTACAAGAAGAAGGTTGTGTAGTAGACATCAAGCTCTTTTCTGGCGCCGTTGCCGGGGAGGTGAGTGCTTGAAGGTATATCTTTAGATCTTGCAATCGAATATTTTTGTTTCTTGTTTTATCACTAGTTTAGTTTATAAAATAAAACTACCAAAAAATGGAATTGAGTTTGTCTCATACGCTTCATCTTTTTAATATCTTTCGTGAGTATGATGGAAAGGAAAATTGTGCTCAATTGCTAGAAGAAGAATGCATTAAAATGCTTGGTACCAAATCTTTGAATGATGAGCATGATTGCAATGTTGTTAGTATGAACTCCTTGAATATCCATAGTACTAATGATGATTGCACTAGTTATGATGAATATGTCTCCTTTAAGTATGTCGATTTTTGTGGAGTAGATTGGGTTTGCAAGTACACACCAAATAGGGAAGATAGATATTGCAAGAGGCATAAGCATTTAGAAACTAAATGGTTGCAAGAAAGGCTAAATGTGAGTGCTGAAAATTTAAATTTCCTTTGCCGTACTTGTGAACTTTGCAATGAACATGGTCATTTACATCTCCGATGCAAATTGTTTCATGATCGAATCGTGTCCAAAAATTGTGATGATTTGATCTCCCTTGCTCATTACTGTTAGAATAAATCCGAGGCATACCGTCGATCATCCGAGGACCAAGCAATCACACGAGGCACGACACCGAGATTTGTTAACGAGGTTCACCGACATGGCTACATCCCCGGGGCTTGACTACGGGTGCTCCTCCCCGTGACACCGTCACAATACCGCACACCGGCCACCCGGGAGCCGGCACACGCCGCCGGCTCCCCCTTGCGTGCCTGTGCTATTATGTTGGCATAGGTTACATCGTGTGTCTACCCCTGCTATATAAGAGAGGCCTAGGATACAAGTGTACTATTAGGACACGAGTCCATATCCTATGTAAACACAATACAACTACAAGTCCAACTGTAACCTACCTTGTACACAAGATTCGACACAACTCTAACAAACTCCACCTTGGTGAATATTCTCCACCTCCTTGAATTCGTCGATGCGTCAAACCTCCATGTACATTGGACTTGAGCTTATCCCATGAGTACCGCTGCTACTCCAAAGACTCCATGTGACTCCACCTGCAACTTGTAGTCCCTTTTTCTTGACCACAGTCAACACTCGAGCAAAATTAAGTTCCTTGTTACTCTAGTTTGTGCTCCCAACTTCCAGAGTATCCGTCAACGCCATCACACACCGATCACTTACCTGCGTGAAAGTGAACAACTCACATATTGGGTGTCACACATAAGAGTTATCTGAACTCAACATCACCGCTCCTTTCTTGACCGTCTATCTGAAACTTGAAAGAATTTCACCATTGCTTGTAGTCATCCCGAGTCAAATTCGCAGTTGTCTCACCACATGTATGACCACCAGAGCCTGGCCCGTCTCCATGTCCCGTGCCACCACACGCCTCGCGCTATTACTGTGTTGAGCCTCCGCTATCCCGGTTGAGTCTCAAGGGTCACGACCCACACCACTCAAACCCCACTGCAGAGTACCACCGATCATCACCGACCGATGACGAGTTTCATGCTTCCATCAGACCACTGGGCTCCAGTCCAAACTGCATGTCACTCGCTTTTTCCCGCCTGCTGAATAGGCTTCGACCTCATCGACTTACGCCGTAGCCCCTCAATCTAGCTCCACCTTCAACATGACTCCATGGTAGATGATCAATCCACCCCTGCGCCTCATCGACTTCAAGCTCTGTGTATACACCACCTTGAATCAATCCCGCGTCATAGTCTTGTCAAAGCCGCACAAGCCCTCGGGCCTGCGCCACGTGTTTCCACGCCCAGAAGTCGGTCACCATCAGCATCACGCTCCTACGTCGTCTTCGCCGATCCCACCACCATCTTCTATATCAACCGACTTACATCGATCCGTCAGACTGTCCAGTCTGACCCAGCCGAACTTGTTCGACTGCAATGACACGCTTCAAGGCTCCCAAATCATCTTCCGTGAATTTCCATCCATCACCTGATAATTCCATCTTAGCTGACATGACTTCCTGCAACGCCTTCAAGCATCTCTATTGCACCAACAAATCTTTCACGTTTGTCTGCCATAACCCAAGGTTTCCAGTACAGTCAACTTCTCCACCTCAAACCTGATGCCCGATGGCGTCACAATTCTTCGTACAGCTGACCTCGATAAAAAATAACTGAGCTTCTACACACAATGCCCAAGTACTTCAAGTACGTGTACTAGTACTAGCAAATTTAACCAATAAATTGCTTTGGTCTTCATGTGATGGCTCCTGGCTCAACTCACGATGCTGCTGTTGCTTTGTCCTGTGCTGTGCTATTCTGATGGATGCACCCTTGATGGATTTCTTCCGCCGATTTGATCTGCCTCTCCGTGTATACGGAGACTCGGTCTCCTTTTGTTTATTTTCAAACAAAATCTCACGTACATAGCCCTTGTTCCAACTTGCTATCGGCCGACTCCGCCTAGGCCTGCCACACATGGGCCAGCCCACATCCTGACCTTCACAGGCCACACGCCTTTGGTCCATGCTAGCCCTCGCCTTGGCTTCAGCCACCTGCGCGCACGGCTGCACATCGCGTGCTGCCTGCACGTTCTGCCACCGCCGTGAAGCGCCGAGAACTCCGATATCGCCGATAACTCCCTGCGAACGGATTGCTCCTGTCTTGGACCAGATCGCCTTGCTGCTCCTTGTTGTCACGTTCCGCCCGATCACAGATACAAGATCCCGCCGACAAGACTAGCTTTCACAGACACGATCTCTTCAAAACCTCCTCTAGATCAAATCGATCCGCCTCGATCTCGAACCTTGCTCTGATACCACTTGTTAGAATAAATCCGAGGCATACCGTCGATCATCCGAGGACCAAGCAATCACACGAGGCACGACACCGAGATTTGTTAACGAGGTTCACCGACATGGCTACATTCCCGAGGCTTGACTACGGGTGCTCCTCCCCGTGACACCGTCACAATACCACACACCGGCCACCCGGGCGTCGGCACACGCCGCCGGCTCCCCCTTGCGCGCATGTGCTATTATGTTGGCATAGGTTACATCGTGTGTCTACCCCCGCTATATAAGAGAGGCCTAGGATACAAGTGTCCTATTAGGACACGACTCCATATCCTATGTAAACACAATACAACTACAAGTCCAACTGTAACCTACCTTGTACACAATATTCGACACAACTCTAACAATTACAATGAACTTAGTTTGCTTTTGGATTATGAAAAATTGAAACGTTTAATTAAGGACCTTCCAGAATTTGCCCATAAGAAACTCCTTGATATTGATCTAGAGAAGATTTATTTGTATTGTGCGGTGAAATGCATTAAAAATCCTTATATTGCCAATTACCTAAAGAAAAGAAAGCAAATAGAAGATGATGAGAATACTAATGAAAGGGAAGAGACCTCCCAATATCCTCCTATTATTTCTTATGATGAATCAGGTAACGAGGAGGAGCTTTCTATTCAACCAATCTCGTCAATAAGGAGCTCAAAGAGGAAGGTTGAACCCACACATAATACGAAGAAGAAAAAGAAAAGAAGGAGCAACAAAGGTAGAAAAGTATCCCTCCCAAATGATGTTGCTCCTACTACTCATTGTGATGATGATAATTGCTATACTATTGGTGCTATCCATACTATTAATGATGAGAGTGATTATGCTTATGATATGAAAAGTCCCAAGCTTGGGGAAGCTATGTTTGATGAGGATGAAATATTCGAGAATATATTTGCTGAAATTAATGTTTGTCCCAAGCTTGGGGATGCGATGTTTAACAAAGATGATATTTTTAGCATCCCAAGTTTTGATATGCAAAGTTGTTATGATGATAGCATGCCTCTTACCTATGATGATTATATTGATGAAACTGGATTTGGAAGAGTGTCAACTTTAGGAAGTAGTGATCCCACTATTTTGGAGGATGTTGAATTTTATTATTATGAATACGAAAGTGGATTTGGAAGAGTGTCAACTTTATTTAGTGATTCCACTATCTTGGGAGAGGTTTCAATCGATTACGATGAGAACGAAGTTGCTACTTATGATGATTATTGTGATGAAACTTATGCTATAAAAAGTAGTGATGATTATATTTATAAATCTTGTCATGATTATGATTACCCTTTTTCTGAACATTACTCTTTTAATGTGGAAACATTTTTTAGTGTTCAAGTCTCTTATGATACTCCCGCTATTCCGAATGAGAAGAATTTTGCTTATGTGGAGAGTAGTAAATTTTCTATGCTTGTAGATAATAAAAATAATGCTTTATGTGCTGGTTATATTGTTGAATTCATTCATGATGCTACTGAAAATTATTATGAGGGAGGAACATATGCTTGTAGGAATTGCAATAATGTCAAGTTTCCTCTCTATGTGCTTAAAATTTTGAAGTTATGCTTGTTTAGCTTTCCTATGCTAGTTGATTATTGTTCCCATAAGTTGTTTGCTCACAAAATCCCTATGCATAGGAAATGAGTTAGACTTAAATGTGCTAGTCATATGCTTCATGATGCTCCCGCTATGTTTCAATTCTTATCTTTTATGTGAGCATCATTGTCATCATCATGCCTAGCTAGAAAGGCATTAAATAAAAGCGCTGGCTGGGAGACAACCCAATATTTATCCTTACCGTTTTTGTGTGTTCACATTATTATGATACTATATTAATCATGTTTTATAGCTTTTGTTTCAATAAAGTGCCAAGTAAGACCTTTAGGATAGCTTACGGTGATAGTTGTGTTGATCCTGCTGAAAATCAGAAACTTTTGCACCCAGTAAATTAGTTTTGTTAATTCACAGAAACCTGCTTATGATCTGATTATTTTTTTCTCTCGATTGGTAAACAAATTTCTTAGTAATTCCTAATTTGGTAGGATTTTTGGAGTTCCAGAAGTATACGTTTGATATAGATTACTACAGACTGTTCTGTTTTTGACAGATTCTGTTTTCTATGTGTTGTTTGCTTATTTTGATGAATCTATGAGTAGTATCCGAGGGTATGGACCATAGATAAGTCGGAGTACAGTAGATATTACACCAATATGAATTTAGAATGAGTTCATTACAGTACCTAAGTGGTGGTTTTATTTTCTTATACTGACGGAGCTTACGAGTTTTCTGTTGAGTGTTGTGTTGTGGAGTTTTCAAGTTTTGGGTAAAGATTTGATGGACTATGGAATAAGGAGTGGCAAGAGCCTAAGCTTGGGGATGCCCAAGGCACTCCAAGGTAATATTCAAGGACAACCAAGAGCCTAAGCTTGGGGATGCCCCGGAAGGCATCCCCTCTTTCGTCTTTGTTCATCGGTAACTTTACTTGGAGCTGTATTTTTATTCACCACATGATATGTGTTTTGCTTGGAGCGTCAGTTTCTTGTGTTAATATTCGCTTGCTGTTATTTAGAATAATGTTTTGCATCTTTATTTTCAATAAAAAAAAGTAAAGGATAGCCTTTACCATGCTTATTTTGCTAGTATACATGTTGCTGTTTGAAAACAGAAAGTTTACCGCTGTTGCAAAAATTCCCTCAAAAAGTCAGAGCACGATATAATGTTGAAACTTTTTGCATAGAGATCTGATAAATCTTATACAGCATAGTATTTTTCTCATAATTTTTGGAGTTAGGGAAGTATTGATACTCCTGCATTCTTTACAGACTATACTGTTTTCGCAGATTGCTGTTATGGTTGCATTGTTTGCATATGTTTGCTTGTTTAATGATTCTATTTGAGTATAGGAGTATTAAATATGCAGAGGAATTAAGTATGCAATGTTGAATAATAATTTTAGTGATTTGTTACACTAGAAAATGATAAGGTTTTGCATTGGTTTATACTAACCTATCTCACGAGTTTTTGTTGAGTTTGTTGTGGATGAAGCTTTTGAGAAATAGAGAAACCATGATATGAGAGGAATTAAGGAGACACAAAAGTTCAAGCTTGGGGATGCCCAAGGCACCCCAAAATAATATTCCAAGAAGTCTCAAGCATCTAAGCTTGAGGATGCCCCGGTAGGCATCCCACCTTTCTTCTTCAACCACTACCGGTTAGTATCTGTTGAGCCTAAGTTTTTGCTTCTTCACATGAGTTGTGCTATCCTTGCAATGTCATTTTATTTTGTTTTGCTTGCTGTTTGAATAAAATACCAAGATCTGAAATTCTTAAATGAGAGAGTCTTCGCATAGTTACATAATTATTTAGCTACTCATTGATCTTCACTTATATCTTGTTGGAGTAGTTTGTCATTTACTCGTGTGCTTCACTTATATCCTATGAGTAAATTGTTGGATGAGTTGATTGTCATAAATCTGAAATTATATATGTCTCATTTGCTTATCCCATGGGGAGTAATGACTTCACATCTAAGAAGTGGAGGTTGTAAATTTATTGAAGGTTAGCAAGCATTGTATTGGTCATTTGAACAATTCATGAAAGAATATTGAAGGAAGAGACATTTCACATATAAATACACTATCCTAGACATCTTTTATAATTGGGAGCACTCATTAAGTATGACATGCTAAAGAGTTGATGTTGGACAAGGAAGACAACGTAATGGGTTATGTTTTCTCACATCTCAGTTAAAGTATATTGTCATGGATCATTCAAACATGTTGAGTTTGCCTTTCCCCCTCATGCTATCCAAAATTCCTTGCACCAAGTAGAGATACTACTTGTGCTTCCAAATATCCTTAAACCCAGTTTTGCAATGAGAGTCCACCATACCTACCTATGGATTGAGTAAGATCCTTCAAGTAAGTTGTCATCGGTGCAAGCAAAAAAATTGCTCTCTAAATATGTATGATCTTTTGGTGTGAAGAAAATAGCTTTATACGATCTCGTTATGGAAACAATAAAAGCGACGGACTGCATAATAAAGGTCCATGTGCAAGTGGCAATATAAAGTGATGTTCATTCGCATTAAGATTTTGTGCATCCAACCCTAAAAGTGCATGACAACCTATGCTTCCCTCTGCGAAGGGCCTATCTTTTATTTTATGCAAGAGTCAAGGTGATCTTCACCTTTCCCTTTTTCATTTTATCCTTTGGCAAGCACCTCGTGTTGGGAAGATCCTGATATATATATATATATATATATATATATATATATCCAATTGGATGTAAGTTATCATGAACTATTATTGTTGACATCACCCAAAGGTGAATACGTTGGGAGGCAACACTATAAGCCCCTATCTTTCTCAGTGTCCGATTGAAACTCCATAACCATTAGTATCGCGTGAGTGTTAGCAATTGTAGAAGACTATATGATAGTTGAGTATGTGGAGTTTGCTATTCCTGAAAATAAGATGAATTGCAATTGTTTGATGACTGAGAATGAAGTTTGCTAGTTTTCAAGAAAGTTTATGGTCTATGCTTTAACATGTGAATTGCTTGTTACTTTATTGTGAGAAGTTTCATGAGATGAACTATTGTTATGACATATTATCATGCTAGAAAAGGTGATTGAAATTATCATTGATCAAACTTGTGCACCTTCTAGCATTCACACTTCATAAATTCTTTCTTTTATCATTTACCTACTCGAGGACGAGTAGGAATTAAGCTTGGGGATGTTGATACGTCTCCAACGTATCTATAATTTATGAAGCATTCATGCTATATTATTATCTGTTTTGAATGATTGCGGGCTTTATTATACACTTTTATATTACTTTTAGGACTAACCTATTAACTGGAGGCCCCGCCCATATTGCTGTTTTATTGCCTGTTTCAGTATTTCGAAGAAAAGGAATATCAAACGGAGTCCAAACGAAATGAAACCTTTGGGGGCGTGATTTTTAGGAAGAATATGATCCGGGAGACTTGGAGTTCACGTCAGAAGATCATCGAGGAGGCCACGAGACAGGGGGACGCACCCACCCCCTGGGCGCGCCCTACCCTCTCGTGGCCCCCTCGAGGCTCCCCCGACCGACTTCTTTCGCCTATATAAGCCTACGTACCCTAAAAACATCGATAAAGAAGATAGATCGGGAGTTCCGCTGCCGCATGCCTCTGTAGCCACCAAAAACCTCTCGGGAGCCCGTTCCGGCACCCTACCGGAGGGGGAACCCATCACCGGTGGCCATTTTCATCATCCCGGCGCTCTCCATGACGAGGAAGGAGTAGTTCACCCTCGAGGCTGAGGGTATGTACCAGTAGCTATGTGTTTGATCTCTCTCTCTCTCTCTCTCTCTCTCTCATGTTCTCTCTATGGCACGGTCTTGATGTATCGCGAGCTTTGCTATCATACTTGGATCTTATGATGTTTCTCCCCCTCTACTCTCTTGTGATGAATTGAGTTTTCCCTTTGAAGTTATCTTGTCGGATTGAGTCTTTAAGGATTTGAGAACACTTGATGTATGTCTTGCCGTGCTTATCTGTGGTGACAATGGGATTTCACGTGCCACTTGATGTATGTTTTGGTGACCAACTTGCGGGTTCCGCCCATGAACCTATGCATAGGGGTTGGCACACGTTTAAATCTTGACTCTCGGTAGAAACTTTGGGGCACTCTTTGAAGTACTTTGTGTTGGTTGAATAGATGAATCTGCGATTGTGTGATGCATATCGTATAATCATGCCCACGGATACTTGAGGTGACAATGGATTATCTAGGTGACATTAGGGTTTTGGTTGATTTGTGTCTTAAGGTGTTATTCTAGTATGAACTCTTGAATAGATTGATCTGAAATAATAACTTTGAGGTGGTTTCGTACCCTACCATAATCTCTTCGTTTGTTCTCCGCTATTAGTGGCTTTGGAGTGACTCTTTGTTGTATGTTGAGGGATTGTTATATGATCTATCTATGTTATTATTGTTGAGAGAACTTGCACTAGTGAAAGTATGAACCCTATGCCTTGTTTCCTATCATTGCAATACCGTTTACGCTCACTTTTATCATTAGTTACCTTCTGTTTTTATATTTTCAGATTAAGAAAACCTATATCTACCATCCATATTGCACTTGTATCATCATCTCTTCGTTGAACTAGTGAACCTATACAATTTACCATTGTATTGGGTGTGTTGGGGACACAAGATACTTTCTGTTATTTTGTTGCAGGGTTGTTTGAGAGAGACCATCTTCATCCTACGCCTCCCATGGATTGATAAACCTTAGGTCATCCACTTGAGGGAAATTTGCTACTGTCCTATAAACATGTGCACTTGCAGGCCCAACAACGTCTACAAGAAGAAGGTTGTGTAGTAGACATCACTACCGCGCGCCATCGCTACTGCCGCGCCGCCCGTGCTAACGACCCAGCCGCCCCGCACTGTCGCCCACGCCGCCGCACGCCGCCCCGCCTCGCCAGAAGCTGCCGGAGTCGTCGCCCTTTTTTCGGTTTAGGTATAAAAACCGCCCGGTTTTTTATGAACCCTAGATATGTTTTTTTATTAGATCGGTTTGGTATTCGTCGGTTAATTTATTTAACGGACGTTCGTCTGTTCGTTCGTTTTAATGAACGTTGTTTGCCGGTTAGGTTCAGACAGCGAACAATTCGTTAGTCTGTTCTTTTTATTTTATTTTCCAGGGATTTATCTACGATTATTTTTATGTCGATTCAGCCCCTGATTTCTAATTCGGTATAACTTTGTACTCGTTTATCCAAATTAGATGAAACCAATGCCTAAATCTTCGTATCGAAGCCCTCTTTCTAGTTAATCAACTTGAACATGATTTTGGTACTATAAAATTTGACTTTAGTTCAGATTAGTAAACGATCTTGTTTCGTTCATATCTTGAGTTTTGTTGCTCCGTTTGAGTTGAATCTTGTTGCAAACCGTAGCTAATCACATATATTTACTGCTAAGTTCTAATTCACACGTTAATAATGATGTTAGGTTTTGACTCTTGTTAGTTTAAGTCGTTGCTTGTTTCGTGTTTGATTTGGATCTTTTCTCGAGTTTTCTCCTGTTTCGTTTGAGTGATTGCTTATGTATGCTATTGTTTGTCTACACTAGATTACCCGGAGTGTGAAGCTTGTTACTACGAATCTCTAGAGTTTGCAGACCGTCAGCAAGGCAAGTTACACTTTGATCATACTCTTTTATACCCACTTTTTACTATGCTTAGTTCTGCCCCACAAATATTTGCATTGGTAGGATTGGGAACATTTGGTTTTGGTTGTAGTGTTTGAGGTAGGAACCTAATACCTTTTGATCACCCCGGGAATATACGTATGCTTATTATTGCTTAGCCATGTCGTACACAGGGATTGGATCGTGATTCACACATGGAAGTTTGAGAGTTATTTACTATTGGATAACATTAAGGTGGCAACTTTAATACAAATCTGGGTGGATTGGTTGAGGCACCTGGAGTACCCAGTGTTGTTCATTTTTGAAATCCCGAGTACCAGTGTGATTATCCTATGGAATGCCACCCAGGCTCAAAGGGATCATAAGATTATTCATGCTAGAAACTTCCATGGGCAGCCACAAGCCATTATGGGCTCTGGCATAGTTGAGTAAGTTGCGTGAGCTCTTGAAGAGGTAGACTAGCAGATGTAGAGGGTTGTAGGTGGTACTGTCTACCTGGAGTAGAGAGTTAATGCTTCAAAAAGGCTATGTGTCGATCATCCGATCATGGATGCGGTCGAGTCTTGTGGGGAAAAGTGCGCAAACCTCTGCAGAGTGTATAAACTAATCATGATTAGCCGTGTCCCCGGTTATAGACATCTTGAGTATCTATTACTTGAATCTATTGATGTGATCTCATCATGTTACTCTAATAAATTCTGATGATGGGTTAATGCTAATACTTTTAATTGAGATTTGAGTTGGAGGAACCTTCTCAAATAATGGGCAACATGGGAGTAGTTAAATAAATTTATTCCTTTGTTGTAGGGAAAAACTAGCTTTATGCAAAACCATGAAACTTACAGCCTGCACCAGCCAAATATTGCATGTAGATATAGTTCTTGCATTATCATTGCTTTACAGTGTAACTATGCCAGCATATTCCATGTGCTGACCCGTTTCGGGCTGCAACGTCTTATGTTGCAGACTACTCAGACAACGAATAAGGTGCGATATGTCGTTTTTCTGCACTCGGCTATGCCGTTGGAGTTGATGGACTCATTTACCTTCGAAGCCTTCCGCTGTTATCTAGTTTAGATGGCCTTCAGCCATGATTTATTTATGTAATAATACTCTTTATGAGGACTCGATGTAATAAGTGTGTGATTGAAACTCTATTATAATTCCTCGAGTACTGTGTGTGTCAGCATTACCGATCCAGGGATGACACTGATGCATAGAGACTTGACCGTTTGGGGTCTGGTTGCTACAAGATGGTATCAGAGCACACACTGACTGTAGGACGCCACCACTAGAAAGAGCCACAAGATTTCTCTTCTCTACTCATTTCTAATTCTCCTCTCTTTCTACTCTATTGATGGCAGATCCCAGGAACAAGTTCACTCAGCCGGATGATGACACCCCTTTCAGAAAGCACTTGAAGGAAGTCACTAAGTATCTGAACATCGGATTACCAAGCTTCACGGTGACTTTCTCTACATCTGTACCAGAAGAGGAGTGCTAGAAGATTAAAGTCTGGATACCTGGGAGGACCTTTGCGCCAACAATGGAGCCTATTGATTTCTACCTAGATGCACCAAGCTGGAGTATTGGAAAGAGCATGGCCGCGCATATCACCTTTGGACGCATATGCGAGGTGTACCACAAGGAGCTGGAGAATACCGTCTACCAGATATGTGGCCGCCGAGATGACAAGTGGGAGATGATTCGTACCAGAAGGGATGGATCAATTGTAGCTTACATACAAGAGATGGGAGATCATATTCGTCGACAGGAGAATCAACAAATTATCCACATGAAGAAGATCAAGAAACTGGTTGTAACACCCTCGATGCGGCTATATCTCCCACGTGTCGAAGCACGACTTAGAGGCATAACCGCATTGAAAGCAATGTCGCAAGTGAGGTAATCTTCACACAACCCATGTAATACATAAGGGAAAAGATACATAGCTGGCTTACAATCGCCACTTCACACAATTACATGAATAAAGCATTACATCATCCAGATACAATCAAGGTCCGACTACGGAACCAAAATAAAAGAAGAACCCCAAATGCGACAAAGGACCCTGATCGACCCCAACTGGGCTCCACTACTGATCAACTAGAACGAAACAACACAAAGGGCAAGATCTTCATCGAGCTCCTCCTTGAGCTTGATTGCGTCTCCTGCTTGGTAACATAGGCACCTGCAAACTGGTTTTGGAAGTATCTGGTGAGCCACGGGGACTCAGCAATCTCGCACCCACGAGATCAAGACTATTTAAGCTTATAGGAAGGATGTAGTAATGGGGTGGAGCTGCAGCAAGCGACTAGCATATATGGTGGCTAACATACGCAAATGAGAGCGAGAAGAGAAGGCAAAGCACGGTCGATAAAAGTATGATCAAGAAGTGATCCTATAGCAACCTGCGTCAAGCATAACTCCAACACCGTGTTCACTTCCGGACTCACGGAAAGAGACCATCACGGTAACACACGCGGTTGATGTATTTTAATTAAGGTCAACTTCAGGTTTTCTACAACCGGACATTAACAAATTCCCATCTGCCACATAACCGGGCACGGCTCTCGAAAGTTTATACCTGCAGGGTGTCCCAACTTAGCCCATGACAGGCTCTCGCGATCATCGAAGGAATAGACCTTCACCCAAGACACTCCGATCAGACTCGGTATCCGGTACATCAAGACATTTCGACAATGGTAAAACAAGACCAGCAAAGCCGCCCGAATGTGCCGACAAATCCGATAGGAGCTGCACATATCTCGTTCTCGTGGCACACCGGATTGTCCAAACTTCGGTAGGCCAGCCCAGAGTTGCCCGGTGGCCACCGTGGCCGACGGTTTGGACCAACACTCACAACGAGCACGGCCCGGGGTAAATAAAGATGACCCTCGGGCTCCGGAAACCCAAGGGAAAAAAAGGCTAGGTGAGGCAAATGGTAAAAGGCAATGTTGGGCCTTGCTGGACAAGTTTTATTCAAAGCGAACTGTCAGGGGGGTCCCATAAATCACCCGATCGCGTAAGGAACGCAAAATCCAGGAACATAACACCGGTGACGGAAACTAGGGCGGCAAGAGTGGAACAAAACACCAGGCATAAGGCCGAGCCTTCCACCCTTTACCAAATATATAGATGCATTAATAATATAAGAGATATTGTGATATCCCAACAAGTAAACATGTTCCAACAAGGAACAACATCTCCATGTTCCAACAAGGAACAAACTTCAATCTTCACCTGCAACTAACAACGCTATAAGAGGGGCTGAGCAAAGCGGTAACATAGCCAAACAACGGTTTGCTAGGAATGGTGTCAAAGGTTAGAGGTTTGACATGGCAATTTGGGAGGCTGACAAGCAAATGGTAGGCATCGTAGCATAGGCATAGCAAAAGAGCGAGCACACTAGCATAGCAAAGATAGTAGTGATTTCGAGGGTATGATCATCTTGCCTGAAATCCCGCAAGGAAGAAGAACGATTCCATGAAGAAGACAAACGGACGAAGTCGAACGAATCCTCACAACTCCGGAACGGAACCGAGGCTAACGAGAGAAACAACCCGGAAAGAAAGAAACAACATAGTAAACAACCATCACATAAACATGGCATGATGCGCAAACAAGCATGATGCATGTCCGGTTTAAAAAGCATGGCATGGCAAAGGGCAACAAACAAAACTACAAGTTAAGTGGAGCTCAATATGCAACGCGTTGCATATTGACGGAACGCCACATCAATTATTTAGTTCTCTCTCGGTTATGAACAAGACAAGATTAAGTGTTGGTTAACATGGCAAGAGGTGAAGCATAATTAAACTAACAATTTAGGCAAGTTTAAATGAGGCCGGAACAACAAACAACATTTCCGGAAGATCCCCATATGTGATTTAGCAAATTAATGCAACAACAAGTTTAAGCATTTTAATTGTTGTTATCATGATGCGGATGACATATGCAAGTTTTATGCAATATTATGAAAACGTTGACATGAGCATGTTATGAAGCATTTGTCGCCATGGCGGAACAAAAGGGGTGCCACGGCGGCGAAACAAAAAGGGTGCCACAGCGGCGAAAAGGAAATGGTGCCACGGCAACATATCCGAAAATGATGCCACGGCAACATATCGGTTCCGGTAGCTCACGGAGATACCGGTGCAAAAGGAAGTGTGACGAGCGAGTCGTGCAAGAAGGTGGGGTGCTCCCGGATACCGGGTTCCCACGGGTCGACGGCATGGCAAACAAGGAGGAACTTGCAATGACAATTCAGACATGGTGAAAACACGGGCATCTCATACAACATGCATTCGGTCCACGGGTGATCATCTCGGGATTATACCTTCGAAGCGTGCATCTTCGGAGCGGTTCGAGTCGTCGAGGGAAGTAGAGGAAGTAGTTGTTCCGCGACGGTAGTAGGGGAAGTAGTTGTTCTCGGACGTCGTGGGAGTAGTCATTCGCGGCGACGGTAGTGGAAGTAGTTGTTCATGTCGTAGTGGAAGTAGTTGTTCATGTCCCGTGGATGTTCGGGGTCCACGGGGTCTTCGAGGGTCGACGGTAGAGGTACACGTTTCGAAAGCGGTTCACGACGATGGTAGTCGAACTTGGTGATCCGAAGGGGTACTTGGCGGATGACGACCGTAGTGGTACTTGGGGAAAAACTCCCGGAGACGATGCTTGGCGGTCCTGGTGTGGTCTTGGCGTCCAAGTAGTCGATCTTGCCGGCCTTGACGGTCCAACACAAAACAACACAAGTGCCTCGGGATGCCAGCAAGGAGGCGATGGTGGTGGTACACGCGACGTTGTTGGACTTGACGGATCCGAGGGCTCCGGGCGTCGAGGTACTTGGCAAAACCACGAAGAGGGTACTTGACGATCCAGGTGACACCAAGCACACGTCCACGGTAGTCTTCTGACTTGGTTTTTCCATGCATGACTCCACGGGTCCTGGGGCAACGGAGAACGGCAAGGGCGGCGGAGGCCATCCTGATCTGGACGAGGGGCTCCTCCCCTGGCGACGGAAGGAGCGGCTCGGGGTCTTGGATGGCGACGCGGGCCTGACGGCAGCTTGGCGCAGGCTCCGGGGCCGCCGGAGTTGGCCGAGCTCGGGGACGAGCTCCCGGCGACGAGGCGCTGACGCGAAGGCGAAGACGGAGGCACGAGGCGACATGGCCATGGCGATGGGGAGACGAGGCGGCAGCGCTACAAGGAGGGTCGGCTCGGTCGACGGCTGCGGGAGGCGACGCGCTTGAGGGCGCGGCACGGTTGGACGGCGAGGAGGCAGAGGCAGCGGCAGCAGGGCACGGCAGGGCGCGGGGACGCTCGAGAGAGGGAGGCGTCGCGAGGTGGAGATGGGGATCGAGAGGAGGGAGATGGGATCGGGCGCAGGAGGTGGGAGAGATGGGGATCGAGCAGGGGATCGATCACGGTCTCCTGGCGCTAGCTATGTGTGGCGGCGGCGCACAGGAACGAGAGTAACGAGAGGAGAGAGAGCGAGAGGAGGGGATCGAGCGGCGCTGGGGATCAGGGAGAGATGCTCGATCGAGCTAGGGTTAGAAGGCAGGGGTTGGCTGGGCTTGAGAGGCCGGTTGGGTCGGCCCAGGTGGAGAGGAAATGGCCAGAGGCCTGGCTGGGCTTACCTCTGTCTTCTCTCTCTATTATATTTTCTTTAGCAGAAAACAATTAAAGAGAAGAAAAAGAAAGAGAGGGTTAGGGAAAGGATTTGTGCATAGGGACAATTTTCCGGACTGCAAAAAATATGCTCGTTCAAGAAAATAGAAAGAGGCATGATTGAAAGATTTAAATTCAAACTCATTTGAATTTAATTCAAATGGGTTTGAACTAGGACTAGGATTTAGAAGAGACCAAAAATGTTGGGAAATTTAGGAGGAGCCTCGATAAATGGGAAAAGAAATATTGGCAAAGTTTGGGGACCAAACTTGAAGTAGAAAGGGAGTGGGGATTTGCAAGTGTGTTACGGTGAATTCCAAAAATGGAATATTTTTTATAATAGCTCCCTAATAATATTGGGAGTATATGTTTTAAAGAGAAACCACCATGTGGGTTCCCTCGATTTAAATGGACCGAAGATCCATGCAATTTTATTTAGAAGAGGTTTTAAAAAAATGAAATGACATGATGGCATGATGCAATGCAAATGATGCAATAATGAATGCATCAAACAAATAAATCACACGACGAATCTCGGAAAAGCTGGAAGTCTTCTGGAGCATCGGTCTCGGGGCGTTACAACACTCCACTATGAGAGGATCTCGTCCCGAGATCTAGAATGGCACCAGAGAGAAACGGAAGAGGAAGAGAAGAGGTAAAACTAAGTTGCTTCTTCGACAACGAGTGAAACCATGAACCTTGAGAGGTTGAGCAAAATGAATGAAAGAAAACAACGAAGATGAACAAAGTTGAAAACACTCCGTTAGAAAAGAGGAACAAGGGATACGATGAGAACCAAGAGGTTTAGTGATAAGATAGATATTGAAACCACTCCGGTTAAAACTAGATAGAGAAGGAATAAGATTGATATAATCTGGGCAGCACTTCGACTGAAAGAAGGAAAACTTGATAAGATGAGAGAACTTGAGCAGAGGGCATAACACTCCGGTTAAATGGATAAGCATGAAAAGAACATGATCTTAGACAAACGAGATGATGGGTAGAGAAGAGCAACATCATAATACCTCCGTAAGAAAGAATAGAAGATAGATCATTGGAATAACAGAATGGAGAAGAAAATGACAACTTCTACCACAATTGAATTTGGAAGGCATCCTTGCAAAGAAGAGTTAAACGGAGTTGTTGGAAAATCAACAACGAAAAGAATAAGTTTGTAGTGGGCTTATGGAAACATCTCAACATTATGAGGTGACAACCGGCCACTAATAAAAACCATTGATTTGAGTGAGAGCACCAAGGCGATGAAAAACTTCTTCCACCAAGAGGATAGGAGAAAACTTGGATCATTGATAAGCACCATAATAGCAACATTCCTTAGGGAAGGCTTTAGGTGAAATCTATACCAAGATAACTCCAATGAAGAGATTGACGGTTGAAAAGATCTCTTGAATGAGAGAAAATGATGGATTTAAATATACCTCATTCTTGACAACATATGAATCATGAAACATGAAGGAAATTGTCAAGAATGACCTAACACCATCTCAAAAGATAAGGTAGAAAGAATTGCACTCCGGATTACCATATGAAGAAAGCTTGAGCTCCTTAGGAAGGAATCTGGATGAAAACTTTGAGAAGGAATTGAATCCTTGATGAACCACCATGTAGAGCCTCAATGAAGAACTCCGGTAATAGAAGGATGATAGAAAGAAAGAGAAGTTGAAAACACAAGGTGAAACCTTGCAATGATTTAGATGGATCTCCGTGATAATTAGAGCTTGGAACTCCGGGAAAAAGAGAAGATGCAGCAAATGAAACCAAGAATTTTAAGGGCCTCCGGAATAAAGAATTAATCACTTGGATGAACAAGAATAAGAATTATGTTATGCTTATCCTTCACCAATTTAAATTGATGACAAGCAACGGATTTGGCATACTACTTATTCTCGTAGAAAGGATTAAAAGAGATATAGCGCAAACTTGAGAAGGTATTGATGGAATCATCGGTGGGATTTGGAAACAACGAATGAATTGATATGATAATGAAGGAAGTGAAATCTTGAAAGAACCACCGTAAGAATTCAAAATGAAAGTAGCAAAGGCACAATTCACCGGGAAGAGTTGGAAAACGAATGAAGATATTTGAGGGGATTTAGATACAAATGAACGAATAGATCACGAGCTGATTAGAGAATACTTGAATGATGCACCGGTATGATTTGGAGAACGCGAGCTGAAAGCTTGAATTAATAATACTGAGATGATGGGCTTCAAAGAATGAAACTGAAAAGACTCCTAAAATGCTCCGGATGGGTGAAAAAGATTCTCACAATCGAAAACAATTATGAGAGGATGGCAACAAGCTAGCACCATGAATCTTCAAGAGAATGGAGCAAGATTTAAGAGAAACTCTTCTTCGGTCTTCAAATGATGAGAATGACAACGAGAAACACCACCAAGAATTATTGAGGCACATCGGAAGAATCAAAAGCGAAGAGGTTGAGCCAACTATGAAAAGAATTTGAAAGATCTTGGAGAAAAACATTTGACTGATGATAACTCATTCTTACGTCAAACTTGAAAAGAATTTGAGAATGGCTCCGGAATAATTAGAAGAGTCAGGTAAGATCCTGGGAAAAGACCTGTGGGTTAGGGCCCACTCAAAAGAAAACACCGTTGAAAAGATTGCTTGAAAGGGAGGTAGCACCGGTTGATTTAAATGGCTTGAATGAGATAGCAATCTCGAAAGAGCTTGAACGAATGCAGAATGGAATCACGAATCTTCGAGATATCTTGAGCACTCCGGAATACAAATAGCGGGAAGAATGATAATGAGGTGCACCGGTATGAGAAGACATTGAAAAGAGGAAAAAGGTATGATCAACAAAACTTGACTTGAATCCACCGGAGAAGAAAAGAATGACGAATGATGAACTTGAAGAACATCTTCATGAGAACCACCGGGTAAGAACATTGACTGAAAAGAATGGAGAAACTTCACATGAATAAATGGATACTTGGTAAAGAAATCTTAGTCCTTGAGCAAAAAGGGTGGGTGGGCGGGAAAAACAAAGGCAACTTGGAGACGGATGAAACAAACACCGTTGAGAAGAAATGATAATTGGTCTTGCTGATGTTGAAGTGATCGGATCCACTTGAAGAGAAACACACCGGTTGGAAAAGAGTTGACATGACAAAATCAATGATCAAAAGGATTAGTATTCACATAGCAATATGAGAACACCGTTTAGGAAAGGTATGGATTCAACATTTGACATTGAAGCAACTCGAATACCACAAATAAAACAAAACAAAGGATTGGCTTGCAGAATAAGCCGTAACAAACATATGATAGAGATTTCGTCCAAAGTTTTCGTGGTGGGGCCTACACGGGCTCAATCGTACAGCACCATCATGTACAAGGCAGTGCACATGACATACTGAAGCGCCCCCAGTCGGCATAGCCAAGGACTCTTTAAGACACAACGAGACCATGTAAAACCAACCGTGAATAGGCGGACCACTAGACGTCGAACCCCAATTTCATATCATACATCCGTCGGAAAGATATCCTAAGAGCTACTTGAATTCCCACCTATGAAACTCCGAAACTTTACGGTTATGCAATCTGGTGTTGGGGATACAGGGAGCAATAATATCGACACAAACTAACAATCCCTACATCCATTGTATCCATCCGTCAACACATAACCAAGAAACCTTCGAAATCGTCTACCTCAACCTTGAAAAGCATCCGTTATACAAGTCATGGCAATACTCCGTACTCACCTCAAGATTGGGTTAGCGGGTTATCTCACCAACAAGCGCATAAAAGAGATTTTCGATGTCGGCGATTAAACTCGGTATTCCAGAATCGCAACGATAAAATTATGACGACAACACCTCGGAGCTCAACTCCCGGGACACTGCCACAACCCCTAAATGTCAGGAGGCAACCAAGACAATGTTGTCATCATAAAACCATCGAAACGATTCTAAGATACCCGCGTGATCCTAAAAAAAAAAAATTAGTGAAATTTGAGAAGAGAAGAGTCAAAACTCTACGTCAGGATACCTCACCAGAAGGTCGAAGGGACTGAGGAGTAAAAAGAATTCCTAACTCTCCGCTATATATAATCCTAAATGACTCAAAACATTTTTCTAGACACAACTCGGCCGCTAAAAACGATCAAGCAGTGGGGCTCCTAAGGTCGGGGAAGGCTCTGATTACCAACTTGTAACACCCTCGATGCGGCTATATCTCCCACGTGTCGAAGCACGACTTAGAGGCATAACCGCATTGAAAGCAATGTCGCAAGTGAGGTAATCTTCACACAACCCATGTAATACATAAAGGAAAAGATACATAGCTGGCTTACAATCGCCACTTCACACAATTACATGAATAAAGCATTACATCATCCAGATACAATCAAGGTCCGACTACGGAACCAAAATAAAAGAAGAACCCCAAATGCGATAAAGGACCTCGATCGACCCCAACTGGGCTCCACTCTCGATCAACTAGAACGAAACAACACAAAGGGCAAGATCTTCATCGAGCTCCTCCTTGAGCTTGATTCGCTCTCCCTTTCGGTAACATAGGCACCGCAAACTGGTTTTGAAGTATCCGTGAGCCACGGGACTCAGCAATCTCGCACCCACGAGATCAAGACTATTTAAGCTTATAGGAAGGATGTAGTAATGGGGTGGAGCTGCAGCAAGCGACTAGCATATATGGTGGCTAACATACGCAAATGAGAGCGAGAAGAGAAGGCAAAGCACGGTCGATAAAAGTATGATCAAGAAGTGATCCTATAGCAACCTGCGTCAAGCATAACTCCAACACCGTGTTCACTTCCCGGACTCCGCCGGAAAGAGACCATCACGGTAACACACGCGGTTGATGTATTTTAATTAAGGTCAACTTCAGGTTTTCTACAACCGGACATTAACAAATTCCCATCGCCACATAACCGCATGGCACGGCTCTCGAAAGTTTATACCTGCAGGGTGTCCCAACTTAGCCCATGACAGGCTCTCGCGATCATCGAAGGAATAGACCTTCACCCAAGACACTCCGATCAGACTCGGTATCCCGGTACATCAAGACATTTCGACAATGGTAAAACAAAACCAGCAAAGCCGCCCGAATGTGCCGACAAATCCTGATAGGAGCTGCACATATCTCGTTCTCAGGGCACACCGGATTGTCCAAACTTCCGGTAGGCCAGCCCAGAGTTGCCCCTGGTGGCCACCGGCGGCTGACGGTTTGGACCAACACTCACAACGAGCACTGGCCCGGGGGGGTAAATAAAGATGACCCTCGGGCTCCGGAAACCCAAGGAAAAAAAAAGGCTAGGTGAGGCAAATGGTAAAAGGCAATGTTGGGCCTTGCTGGACAAGTTTTATTCAAAGCGAACTGTCAGGGGGGTCCCATAAATCACCCGATCGCGTAAGGAATAAAATCCGGGAACATAACACCGGTATGACGGAAACTAGGCGGCAAGAGTGGAACAAAACACCAGGCATAAGGCCGAGCCTTCCACCCTTTACCAAATATATAGATGCATTAATAATATAAGAGATATTGTGATATCCCAACAAGTAAACATGTTCCAACAAGGAACAACATCTCCATGTTCCAACAAGGAACAAACTTCAATCTTCACCGCAACTAACAACGCTATAAGAGGGCTGAGCAAAGCGGTAACATAGCCAAACAACGGTTTGCTAGGAATGGTGTCAAAGGTTAGAGGTTTGACATGGCAATTTGGGAGGCTGACAAGCAAATGGTAGGCATCGTAGCATAGGCATAGCAAAAGAGCGAGCACACTAGCATAGCAAAGATAGTAGTGATTTCGAGGGTATGATCATCTTGCCTGAAATCCCGCAAGGAAGAAGAACGATTCCATGAAGAAGACAAACGGACGAAGTCGAACGAATCCTCACAACTCCGGAATGGAACCGAGGCTAACGAGAGAAACAACCCGGAAACAAAGAAACAACATAGTAAACAACCATCACATAAACATGGCATGATGCGCAAACAAGCATGATGCATGTCCAGTTTAAAAAGCATGGCATGGCAAAGGGCAACAAACAAAACTACAAGTTAAGTGGAGCTCAATATGCAACGCGTTGCATATTGACGGAACGCCACATCAATTATTTAGTTCTCTCTCGGTTATGAACAAGACAAGATTAAGTGCTGGTTAACATGGCAAGAGGTGAAGCATAATTAAACTAACAATTTAGGCAAGTTTAAATGAGGCCGGAACAACAAACAACATTTCCGGAAAATCCCCATATGTCATTTAGCAAATTAATGCAACAACAAGTTTAAGCATTTTAATTGTTGTTATCATGATGCGGATGACATATGCAAGTTTTATGCAATATTATGAAAACGTTGACATGAGCATGTTATGAAGCATTTGTCGCCATGGCGGAACAAAAGGGGTGCCACGGCGGCGAAACAAAAAGGGTGCCACGGCGGCGAAAAGGAAATGGTGCCACGGCAACATATCCGAAAATGATGCCACGGCAACATATCGGTTCCGGTAGCTCACGGAGATACCGGTGCAAAAGGAAGTGTGACGAGCGAGTCGTGCAAGAAGGTGGGGTGCTCCCGGATACCGGGTTCCCACGGGTCGACGGCATGGCAAACGAGGAGGAACTTGCAATGACAATTCAGACATGGTGAAAACACGGGCATCTCATACAACATGCATTCGGTCCACGGGTGATCATCTCGGGATTATACCTTCGAAGCGTGCATCTTCGGAGCGGTTCGAGTCGTCGAGGGAAGTAGAGGAAGTAGTTGTTCCGCGACGGTAGTAGGGGAAGTAGTTGTTCTCGGACGTTGTGGGAGTAGTCGTTCGCGGCGACGGTAGTGGAAGTAGTTGTTCATGTCGTAGTGGAAGTAGTTGTTCATGTCCCGTGGATGTTCGGGGTCCACGGGGTCTTCGAGGGTCGACGGTAGAGGTACACGTTTCGAAAGCGGTTCACGACGATGGTAGTCGAACTTGGTGATCGAAGGGTACTTGGCGGATGACGACCGTAGTGGTACTTGGGGAAAAACTCCCGGAGACGATGCTTGGCGGTCCTGGTGTGGTCTTGGCGTCCAAGTAGTCGATCTTGCCGCCTTGACGGTCCAACACAAAACAACACAAGTGCCTCTGGATGCAGCAAGGAGGCGATGGTGGTGGTACACGCGACGTTGTTGGACTTGACGGATCCGAGGGCTCCGGGCGTCGAGGTACTTGGCAAAACCACGAAGAGGGTACTTGACGATCCAGGTGACACCAAGCACACGTCCACGGTAGTCTTCTGACTTGGTTTTTCCATGCATGACTCCACGGGTCCTGGGGCAACGGAGAACGGCAAGGGCGGCGGAGGCCATCCTGATCTGGACGAGGGGCTCCTCCCCTGGCGACGGAAGGAGCGGCTCGGCGTCTTGGATGGCGACGCGGGCCTGACGGCAGCTTGGCGCAGGCTCCGGGGCCGCCGGAGTTGGCCGAGCTCGGGGACGAGCTCCCGGCGACGAGGCGCTGACGCGAAGGCGAAGACGGAGGCGCGAGGCGACATGGCCATGGCGATGGGGAGACGAGGCGGCAGCGCTACAAGGAGGGTCGGCTCGGTCGACGGCTGCGGGAGGCGACGCGCTTGAGGGCGCGGCACGGTTGGACGGCGAGGAGGCAGAGGCAGAGGCAGCAGGGCACGGCAGGGCGCGGGGACGCTCGAGAGAGGGAGGCGTCGCGAGGTGGAGATGGGGATCGAGAGGAGGGAGATGGGATCGGGCGCAGGAGGTGGGAGAGATGGGGATCGAGCAGGGGATCGATCACGGTCTCCTGGCGCTAGCTGTGTGTGGCGGCGGCGCACAGGAACGAGAGTAACGAGAGGAGAGAGAGCGAGAGGAGGGGATCGAGCGGCGCTGGGGATCAGGGAGAGATGCTCGATCGAGCTAGGGTTAGAAGGCGGGGCTGGCTGGGCTTGAGAGGCGGTTGGGTCGGCCAGTGGAGAGGAAATGGCGGAGGCTGGTGGGCTTACCTCTGTCTTCTCTCTCTATTATATTTTCTTTAGCAGAAAACAATTAAAGAGAAGAAAAAGAAAGAGAGGGTTAGGGAAAGGATTTGTGCATAGGGACAATTTTCCCGGACTCGCAAAAATATGCTCGTTCCAAGAAAATAGAAAGAGGCATGATTGAAAGATTTAAATTCAAACTCGTTTGAATTTAATTCAAATGGGTTTGAACTAGGACTAGGATTTAGAAGAGACCAAAAATGTTGGGAAATTTAGGAGGAGCCTCGATAAATGGGAAAAGAAATATTGGCAAAGTTTGGGGACCAAACTTGAAGTAGAAAGGGAGTGGGGATTTGCAAGTGTGTTACGGTGAATTCCAAAAATGGAATATTTTTTATAATAGCTCCCTAATAATATTGGGAGTATATGTTTTAAAGAGAAACCACCATGTGGGTTCCCTCGATTTAAATGGACCGAAGATCCATGCAATTTTATTTAGAAGAGGTTTTAAAAAATGAAATGACATGATGGCATGATGCAATGCAAATGATGCAATAATGAATGCATCAAACAAATAAATCACACGACGAATCTCGGAAAAGCTGGAAGTCTTCTGGAGCATCGGTCTCGGGGCGTTACACTGGTGAGGAGGAACAACGAACTGGAAGAGGAGATCAAGTCTACACGTGATGGATACGAGGATGAGATTGCTATATTGGTGGAAAAGAATGACGACCTAACAAGGAAGCTAGGAGTATTCATGGGAGACCCAGCGCCAAAGAAGGACAACCAGCCAGGAGACTACATCATCCTTGACGACACCGACTCCGACCCTGATAGTGATGATGACTACGTAGATGAAGCTGGAGCAGATATTATGGAGTCTTCTTCTGATGAAAATTTCTAGACGACCACCATTGTAATTAGTAGTATTTTCCCTCCAAGTATTTGCAACGATCGAGTTAGTAGTTTTAGGTTAGACCGCTTTTGTAATATTGTGTGCTATTGATTGAAGTGTTATTGATTGTGTTTGTCTCATGAGCATTATGGGTAGTGAATCTCTCTTAGACCTCTATTCTATTCTGTTTTCTCACCCGTTCTAAACCCATCAGATGCCTCCGAGACGTGACAATGGATTTACCTTCCCACCGGGGCTCACTCAGTTGATCCAGCAGCAGAATATCCTGATGCAACTTTTAGTCCAGAATCAGAACCAAGGCAACAACAACAACCCACCACCACCACCACCTGTTGATCACTTAGCCCATTTCCTAAGGTTGAATCCGCCGGTGTTCTCTAGTAGCACCGAGCCGATTGTTGCAGATGATTGGCTCCGCAAGATTGGGAGAGAGATGACCACTGCAGGATGCACAGATGTGGAGAGAGTGCGTTTTGCCGCACATCAGCTTGATGGACCTGCAGCATCATGGTGGGAGAATTTCACAGCCACTTACCCCATTGACACTGTTACGTGGGATCAGTTTCAGTAGGCTTTCCGCACTGCCCATGTTTCAGCTGGAGCTATGAGCATGAAGAAGTGTGAGTTTTGCAACTTGCACCAAGGAGGACGTACAGTGGGCCAGTATGTGGATAAGTATAACCTACCAACCCAAGCCCTTAGGTCACCCATGTTAGTAAGTTCGCCAGGAGCAGAGTATATGGCCAGCCTATGGTGTGATCGGTTACCCTTGAGGATTGGTAACTATGTGTTTCCCCCAGACCTAATAGTTTTGGAGTCACAAGGATTGGATATAATATTAGGCATGGATTGGTTATCGAAGTATGGAGGGAACATTGATTGTGCTAGTAAGTCGATATTCCTTACCACCCCAGAAGGGAGAAGGATCAAGTATGTATCCCGACATGTGCTGAAGAGGACTCAAGTGAATTCCTTATCAGGAGTTGTACAGGAGGAAGTACCAATGGTGAAGGATTACCCCGATGTATTTCCAGAGGAGTTGCCAGGCATGCCACTGGATCGAGACACTGAGTTTTTGATTGAGCTATTGCTAGGCACCAGGCCAATATCAAAGAGACCGTATTGGATGCCCGCACAGGATTTGGAGGAAATTAAGAAGCAGATTAAGGAGTTACTGGATAAAGGTTATATTCGACCAAGTTCGTCACCTTGGGGAGCCCCAGTGCTTTTAGTGGAGAAGAAGGATGGATCATTAAGGATGGTTGTTGATTATCGTGTGTTGAATGAAGTGAAAATCAAGAACAAATACCCTTTGCCGATGATCAATGATTTGTTTGACCAGTTGCAAGGAGCTAAAGTTTTCTCTAAGATAGATCTTCGATCAGGTTATCACTAGTTGAAGATTCGAGAGAAGGATATACCTAAGGCAGCTTTTACCACAAGGTATGGGTTATATGAGTATACCGTTATGTCATTTGGTCTGACTAACGCGCCTACCTATTTCATGAACATGATGAACAAGGTGTTTATTGAGTTTTTGGATAAGTTCGTCGTGGTGTTCATTGATGATATATTGGTCTACTCGAAGAACGAAGAGGAGCATAAGGAGCATTTGTGTTTGGTCCTTGAGAAGCTTAGAGAACATCAGTTGTATGCCAAGTTCAGCAAGTGTGAGTTTTGGTTAAAGGAAGTTGGATTTCTCGGACATGTATATCCGAAGAAGGAATAGCAGTAGACCCTACCAAGGTTGTTTTTGTGACTAAGTGGGTGGCACCCACATCAGTTGGAGAGATCAGGAGTTCCTTGGACTCGCAGGATATTATCGAAGGTTCATTGAGAATTTCTCCAGGATTGCAAAGCCCATGATGGAGTTGTTGAAGAAGGTCACCAAGTTTAAATGGACTGAGGAGTGTGAAGCCAGTTTTCAGGAGTTGAAGAAACGTTTGGTAACAGCCCCAGTGCTGATTCTTCCAGATCAACGTAAGGATTATCAAGTGTATTGCGACGCTTCACGTCGAGGACTTGGAGCAGTGCTTATGCAGGAAGGAAGAGTTGTTTCATATGCCTCACGACATCTTAAACCTCATGAGTTGAATTATGCTATGCATGATTTGGAGTTAGCAGCCGTAATGCATGCGTTGAAGACATGGAGACATTTCCTCATCGGAAACCATTGTGAGGTATACACGAATCATAAGAGTTTGAAATATATCTTCACGCAGAAGGAGTTTAATATCAGGCAGAGAAGATGGTTGGAGCTCATTAAGGATTATGATATGAAACTGCACTATCATCCCGAAAAGGCCAATGTAGTAGCAGATGCGTTGAGCCGCAAGAGTTATGTTAATACGCTCATGACCGGAGGATTACCCAAGGAGTTAGCGGAGGATCTTCGCGAGCTATGTTTGGAAATAGTCCCGAGAGGTTATGTAGCAGCATTGGAAATTCAGTCCACTTTGATGGGTAAGATCAGAGAAGCCCAGAAGACTGACAAGGAGATTGCCGAGATAAAGGAAAGGATGAGCAAAGGAAAGGCTAAAGGATTTCGTGAGGATGAGCACGATACCTTATGGTTTGAGGATCGCGTATATGTGCCTAATGACCCCGAGATCAGGAAGTTGATTCTGCAGGAGGCCCATGATTCGCCGTATTCAATTCATCCAAGTAACACCAAGATGTATCTAGATCTGAAGGAAAGTTTTTGGTGAACAGGAATGAAGAAGGATATTGCCGAGTATGTAGCAATATGTGATGTATGTCAGAGAGTTAAGGCAGAGCATCAGAAGCCAGCTGGATTGCTATAGCCATTGTCGATACCCGAATGGAAGTGGGATAAGCTTGGCATGGATTTTATCACTGGGTTGCCCAGGACTCGATCAGGCTATGACTCTATCTGGGTTGTAGTCGACCGTTTGATGAAAGTACCTCATTTCATCCCGGTGAAGACCACCTATATGAGTGCTAAGTTGGCAAAGATATACATGACCAGGATCGTATGTCTGCATGGAGTTCCGAGGACCATTGTATCGGATAGAGGAACCCAGTTTACCTTAAAGTTCTGGAATCAGTTGCACGAGACTTTGGGTACTAGGCTAGAGTTCAGTACAGCCTTTCATTCACAGACGGATGGATAGACCGAGAGAGTCAATCAGATTCTGGAGGACATGTTGAGAGCTTGTGCTCTAGATTATGGATCTAGTTGGGACGACAATTTTCCATATGCAGAGTTCTCTTATAACAACAGTTATCAAGCCAGTTTGAAGATGACCCCTTTTGAAGCTTTGCACGGAAGGAGGTGTAGGACACCATTATTGTGGGATGAAGTTGGAGATAGACAGTTGTTTGGACCAGATCTAATCAAAGACTCTGAGGAGAAGGTTAAGTTGATTCCTGGCAGACTCAAGGTAGCCCAGTCCAGGCAGAAGAGTTACACGGATTCTAAATGCGAGGAGACAGTTTACGAAGTTGGAGACAGAGTATACCTACGTGTGTCCCCACTTTGAGGAGTTAAGCGTTGGAGTTAAGGGAAAGCTAGCCACGTTTTGTGGGACCATATCGAGTTTTGGAACGTATGGGAGAAGTTGCTTACAAGCTGGAATTGCCAGAAGGATTGTCAGGAGTTCACGATGTGTTTCACGTTTCCCAGTTAAAGAAGTGCCATGCAGAGATGGCTGATATTCCTCTGAGAGATACAGTGCCACTGGAAGCGATTCAATTAGACAGTGATTTGACTTATGAGGAGAAGCCAGTCAAGATTCTCAAGTTTTCTAGCCGAGTCACTTGCAGCAAGGTTATCAAGTTTTGCAAAGTTCAGTAGAGCCACCATACTGAGGAGGAAGCCACCTGGGAGCGAGAGGAAGACCTTCGTCGAGACCACCCAAACCTTTTTGCTGACCAACCCAAATCTCGAGGGCGACATTCATAGGGGGGTAGGTTTGTAACATCCCAATTTTCAATTTGGATGTTATACATAGATCATCATATGCATATCATATTTATTCTTCCATTTTGGTTGAGATCCTAGAAACCTTAAGCAACTCAAGGACCCACTGAGAGAGTTGGAGGTTTCACAAAATTCATATTTGAATTTATTTCAAATTTGAATAAAGGACAAATTTGGTTTTATTATTTTTTCTCCAATTATTTCCAATATTAAAAATAAATGAGAGCAAATAATATGACTTCTTCAAATTCAGAGAGGTATTGGAGAAAGAATTTCAAAATCAAATTATGATTTTTCTGGTATTTTATTTGCTATTTTTATTTGAGTTAGAAAATATGCATTTTTCAAAAATTGCATTTTAGGCCAGAAAAATGTTCACTTTGTTCTAAATATTTCGTTTAGACGGCGAAAATTATTTTTGGCATTTTTAGATTTTTTTTATATTTATTAGGATTTTTCTTTTTGGGAGTAATTATTAAAAAAAGTTTCGCGAACCGAACTGGGCCAGCGGCCCAGCCGGCCCACAGCGCCGCCGCCCTCCCGCTCATGGACTCCTGCTGGAATCCGTGCCACCGCTGGCCACCTTGGCCCCTCCGCCAAGTCGGCCGCCCCCTCCTTTAAATGCCCCCGCCATTGTCGTGCCGTCATGCTCATCACGTCTCGCTCGCCATACGCCTTGCCGCCGCCTTGCCGCCTGCCACGACACATCCGCTGCCCCATGCTGCCAAGACGCCCGCCTCGTTGAGTTCACGAAGCCGCCGAAGTCGCCGTCGTGTTTTTCGGTTTAGGTATAGAAACCGCCCGGGTTTTTTATGAACCCTAGATCTGTTTTTTTTAATAGATCGATTCGGTTTTTCGTCGGTTAATTTATTTAACGAACGTTCGTCCGTTCGTTCGTTTTAACGAACGTTGTTCGCCGGTTAGGTTCAGATAGCGAACGTTCGTTCGTTAGTCTATTCTTTTTATTTTATTTTCCAGGGATTTATCTACCATTATTTTTATCACGATTCAGCCCCTGATTTCCAATCTAGTATAACTTTTTACTCGTTTATCCAAATTAGATGAAACCAGCGCCTCAATCTTCGTCTAGAAGCCCTCTTTCTAGTTCATCAACTTGAACGTGCTTTTGGTACTGTAAAATTTGACTTTAGTCCAGATTCGTAAACGATCTTGTTTCGTTCGTATCTTGAGTTTCGTTGCTCCGTTTGAGTTGAATCTTTTTGCAAACCATAACTAATCACATGTACTTATTGTTAAGATCTAATTCACCTGTTAATAATGCTGTTAGTTTTTGACTCTTGTTAGTTTAAGTCATTGCTTGTTTTCTGTTTGATTTGGATCTTTTCTCGAGTTTCCTCGTGTTTTGTTTGAGTGATTGCTTATGTATGCTATTGTTTGTCCACGCTAGATTACCCAAAGCGCGAAGCTTGTTACTACGAATCTCTAGAGTTTGCAGACCATCAGCAAGGCAAGTTACACTTTGATCATACTCTTTTATACCCACTTTTTACTATGCATTAGTTCTGCCCCACAAATATTTGCATTGGTAGGATTGGGAACATGTGGTTTTGGTTGTAGTGTTTGAGGTACGAACCTAATACCTTTTGATCACCCTGGGAATATACGTATGCTTATTATTGTTTAGCCATGCTCATAGACAGGGATTGGATCATGATTCACACATGGAAGTTTGAGAGTTATTTACTATTGGATAACATTAAGGTGGCAACTTACAAATCTGGGTGGATTGGTTGAGGCACCTGGAGTACCCAGTGTTGTCTGTTTTGGAAATCCCGGAGTACCTGTGTGATTATCCTATGGAATGCCACCCAGGCTCAAAGGGATCATAATATTATTCATGCTAGAAACTTCCGTGTGTAGCCACAAGCCATTATGGGCTCTGGCATAGTTGAGTAAGTTGCGTGAGCTCTTGAAGAGGTAGACTAGCAGATGTAGAGGGTTGTAGGAGGTACTGTCTACCCGGAGTAGAGAGTTAATGCTTCAGAAAGGCTATGGCTCGATCATCCGATCATGGATGCGGTTGAGTCTTGTGGGGAAAATTGCGCAAACCTCTGCAGAGTGTATAAACTAATCATGGTTAGCCGTGTCCCCGGTTATGGACATCTTGAGTATCTAGTACTTGAATCTATTGATGTGATCTCATCACGTTACTCTAATTAATTTTTATGATGGGTTAATGATGATACTTTTAATTGGGATTTGAGTTGGAGGAACCTTCTCAAATAATGGGCAACATGGGAGTAGTTAAATAAATTTATTCCTTTGTTGTAGGGAAAAAGTAGCTTTATGCAAAACCATGAAACTTACAGCCTCCACCAGCCAAATATTGCATGTAGATATAGTTCTTGCATTATCATTGCTTTACAGTGTAACTATGCCAGCATATTCCATGTGCTGACCCGTTTCGGGCTGCAACATCTTATGTTGCAGACTACTCAGACGACGAATAAGGTGCGATAGGTCGTTGTTTTGCACTCTATGCCTTTCGAGTTGATGGACTCATTTACCTTCGTAGCCTTCCGCTGTTATCTAGTTTAGATGGCCTTCAGCCATGATTTATTTATGTAATAATACTCTTTATGAGGACTCGATGTAAGAAGTGTGTGATTGAAACTCTGTTATAATTCCTCGAGTACTGTGTGTGCCAACATTACCGATCCAGGGATGACACTGATGCACAGAGACTTGACCGTCTGAGGTCTGGTTGCTACACATATTTAGTTCTAAGTATTGAGTTGTAATTCCTGAGTTGTAAGTAAATAAAAGTGTGATGATCTTCATTATTAGAGCATTGTCCCAGTGAGGAAAGGCTGATGGAGACTATGATTCCCCACAAGTCGGGATGAGACTCCGTATGAAAAAAAAAGAGAAAAGGCCCAAATAAAAAAATAAAAAATGAGAGAAAAAGAGAGAAGGGGCAATGCTACTATCCCTTTACCACACTTGTGCTTCAAAGTAGAACCATGATCTTAATGATAGAGAGTCTCCTATGTTGTCACTTTCATATACTAGTGGGAATTTTTCATTATAGAACTTGGCTTATATATTCCAATGATGGGCTTCCTCAAAAATGCCCTAGGTCTTCGTGAGCAAGCAAGTTGGATGCACAACCACTTAGATTCTTTTTTTGAGCTTTCATACACTTATAGCTCTAGTGCATCTGTTGCATGGCAATCCCTACTCACTCACATTGATATCTATTGATGGACATCTCCATAGCCCGTTGATACACCTAGTTGATGTGAGACTATCTTCTCCTTTTTGTCTTCTCCACAACCACCATTCTATAACACCTATAGTGTTATATCCATGGCTCACGCTCATATATTGCGTGAAGATTGAAAAAGTTTGAGAACATCAAAAGTATGAAACAATTGCTTGGCTTGTCATCGGGATTGTGCATGATTTAAATATTTTGTGTGATGAAGATAGACCATAACCAGACTATATGATTTTGTAGGGATAGCTTTCTTTGGCCATGTTATTTTGAGAAGACATGATTGCTTTGTTAGTATGCTTGAAGTATTATTGTTTTCATGTCAATGTTAAACTTTTGTTTTGAATCTTATTGATATGAATATTCTTGCCACAACAGAGAAGATTACATTGATAAATATGTTAGGTAGCATTCCATATCAAAAATTCTATTTTTATCATTTACCTACTCAAGGACGAGCAGGAATTAAGCTTGGGGGTGCTTGATACGTCTCCAACGTATCTATAATTTTTGATTGCTCCATGCTATTATAGTATCCATCTTGGATGTTCTATATGCATTTATATGCTATTTTATATGATTTCTGGGACTAACCTATTAACGTAGAGCCCAGTGTCAGTTTCTGTTTTTTCCTTTTTTTTTGAATTTTACAGAAAATGAATACCAAACGGAGTCCAATTGATGTGCCAATTTTTGATGATTTTTTATGGACCAAAAGAAGCCCCCGAAGTAAAAGAGTTGGGCTAGAAGAGTCCCGAGCCATCCACGAGGGTGGAGGGCGCGCCCTACCCCCCGGGCGCACCCCCTGCCTCGTGGATGACTCAGAGACCCCCTGACGTGAGACCGACGCCAAAAATTCCTATAAATACAGAAACCCCCGAATAGAAACCTATATGGGGAGTTCCGCTGCCGCAAGCCTCTGTAGCCACCAAAAACCTCTCAGGAGCCCGTTCTGGTACCCTACCGGAGGGGGAATCCATCACCGGTGGCCATCTTCATCATCCCAGCGCTCTCCATGATGAGGAGGGAGTAGTTCACCCTCGGGGTTGAGGGTATGTACCAGTAGCTATGTGTTTGATCTCTCTCTCTCTCATGTTCTTGATGTGGCATGATCTTGATGTACTGCGAGCTTTGCTATTATAGTTAGATCTTATTATGTTTCTCCCCCTCTACCTTCTTGTAATGGATTGAGTTTTTCCTTTGAAGTTATCTTATCGGATTGAGTCTGTAAGGATTTGAGAACACTTCATATATGTCTTGCATGTGCTTATCTGTGGTGACAATGGGATATTCACGTGATCCACTTGATGTATGTTTTGGTGATCAACTTGAGGGTTCAGTGACCTTGTGAACTTATGCATAGGGGTTGGCACACGTTTTCATCTTGACTCTCCGGTAGAAACTTTGGGGCACTCTTTGAAGTTCTTTGTGTTGGTTGAATAGATGAATCTGAGATTGTGTGATGCATATCATATAATCATACCCATGGATACTTGAGGTAACATTGGAGTATCTAGGTGACATTACGGTTTTGGTTGAATTGTGTCTTAAGGTGTTACTTTACTATGAACTCTAGGGTTGTTTGTGACACTTATAGGAATAGCCCAATAGATTAATCGAAAAGAATAACTTTGAGGTGGTTTCGTACCCTATAATAATATTTTCATTTGTTTTCCTCTATTAGTGATTTTGGAGTGACTCTTTGTTGCATGTTGAGGGATAGTTATATGATCCAATTATGTTATTATTGTTGAGAGAACTTGCACTAGTGAAAGTGTGAACCCTAGGCCTTATTTCGAAGCATTGCAATGCCGTTTGTGCTCACTTTTATCATTAGTTACCTTGCTGTTTTTATATTTTCAGATTACAAAAACTTATATCTATCATTCATATTACGCTTGTATCACCATCTCTTCGCCGAACTAGTGCACCTATACAATTTAACATTGTATTGGGTGTGCTGGGGACACAAGAGACTCTTTGTTATTTGGTTGCAGGGTTGTTTGAGAGAGACCATCTTCATCCTACGCCTCCCACGGATTAATAAACCTTAGGTCATCCACTTGAGGAAAATTTGCTACTATCCTACAAACCTCTGCACTTGAAGGCCCAACAACATCTACAAGAAGAAGGTTGCGTAGTAGACATCAAATAGCCATGATGGCTTTCCCTCAAAAATAATAATTAAACACCAATCGAAATCCAAAAGAAAAAGCATCAGATCACCATAATTAGCATTTCAAAAATATACATTGTATCAATCAATCAAAGCACCGTAATTAGCAATCTAAAGAACATTGTAACTCAAAATGTTTCCAAACAAATCTACCTGGTCCATAGACCACGACCCTGTAAGCGAACCGTGCCACCGTCGGTGTCTCACCCCACTATCAGCGATATTGATATTCACCAGTAGCAAGACTGATTAAGTAAATCCAGAGAAGCAAAACATAGAATAGTAAAAAATCAGAAAATTTTAAATTTTGGATCATGCGTTGCACGCACATAATTACTAGTAAAAATATTCTTCAGAATGTTTTTTGTTCTCCTTTTTGGTTATTATATTTCGTTTCTTCCCATTTCTGCTGTGTTTTTTTTCCTTTTATTGTTCTGTGAACATTTTTTATATACAATAAATTTATAATACTTTTACAAATACATGAGCATTTTGTTAGAAATGTGTGAACACCTTCTGAGTTACATGAATATTTATTTTCAATACACAAACTTTTTCTTAAAAAGGTTCATTATGTCTTAAAAAAATTCTTCGCGTATTGAAACATTGTTAAGCGATATGAATAATTTGTCCTTCATGTTTTACAAAAAGTTCCAACATAATTGTGTATCAGATATTATTTATCATGTTTTTTAAAAAGACTCCACAAGTATTAAAAAAATGTTCAACACATACAAGAAAATGTTCGTTGCGTTTTTACGAAAATGTTCATGTTATTTCAAAGAGGTCGACGTGATTGGTAAATAAATGTTTATCAAATCCTGCCAGTGGTTTATCTAGCTAAATAATTTTTAGGATTTTATTTGGTAATCATTTTTATTCTGTAAGAAAATAAAATTAAGCACGAAATTAAAAATAAAATAATAAAAACCATGAGAAAAAAAACAGACACGAAATGAGAGAACCGCATGGAAAACTAGACCGGAGAACCAACGAAAAGACTATCAGAAAAGCCGTGCAGTGGTTTCTTCATGGGCCTTCCCAATAAACCTTCGTTGAAGGCGACGCGATTTTCTGTCTCGCTAGAGGCGAGCTATATGGACGCTCCTCTCCTATTTCCAGGCCCCGGGCGCCGGCGCCGCCACACGGCCGCACCCCGTCTGCCTGATCCCCCGCCCCACTACTCTCTGTCACCACGGCCGCTCGGGCACCCGCGTCGTCCTCGTCAAGTTGTCCCGCGCCACTCCTCGGCGGCAGGCAGGACGGCGCGGCCTCGACGTCGGCGTCTGTTGTGAGTTTTCTAATCTTCTTCTTCTAGGTTTCTGAATTTATCCGACCAAGAACAGAGGGCGATCCACATCTATTGATTTGTCTGTCGTAGGCTTCTACTCCCTCCGTTCCAAAATAGATGACACAACTTTATACTAATTTTGTATTAAAGTTAGTACAAAGTCGAATCATCTATTTTGGAACGGAGGGAGTAAAAGTCAATCGAGTTTGAGCAACCTTTTCTGCAATTCGCATTTGGTTGAGGGAGTAAGGAGTAGCTCCCAGTGGGCAACAGAGAAGGAGCAAGGTGAAATTTATGCATTACAATTTGTGCGTGCTTCCATAATTTGCCTGGTTACTTTTCTTGAACGTTAATTTATTCATGCAAGTAAAAGATGATGCCATTATTCCCCTTTTCTAAAAGGGGATTGTAGAGTTAACTTGTGATTTTCTCCTGATTTTGCGATGCAACTCAACTACATAAGATCTTGTTGTTACATACAGTACTGTATAACAGTTTGTACTTCTATTATCGTTAATTGTGAATCTTCATGTCGTATTATTGTTCTAAGATATATATTTTTTTAACTCCCCACATTCATGTTGAAAATCCTGGTTCCACCACTGCATTCCGACCAGTCAAAAAAGAATCATGAACCTTGCTTATGACACGGAGCACACTCACCAGTTGAAGTTGTACTTGAATTATCATCCCTATAATTTAGTTCATAAAAAAACACCCTTATATTCAGCTCAGATAACGGTACACTGTACATAGAAATCAAAGCATGAAGAGAACCATCAAATCCAAACCCAAAGAAAAAAGGTGTAAACATAGCATGGTTTAGCTCACGCACATCCTCGATCATACGCACACGCTTGGGGTAAAATCACTATATCTCATATGTGATCCCAACTTTGAGCAACTGATCTTTCGGAATGGCTAGTGCCTTGTGCCCCTCCGTCAAGTTCTTCCTCAAGAATGTATAAACATAGTTGACCACCATCTTCTTGAACACCGATGAGTTGGCTTTGGCGGTGACATTGGCCTCCCCCATCAGATACACCATCCCGTGTTCCACCTCTCTGTCAATCAGTTGCTTCTCCTCCTCGACTGTCCGGTTGGAATGGAAGCTACCGATCCTCCCCGACGAGTGGCTGCTCACCCTGGCTTGGACCATCTCCTCGCTGTGCACTGCATTGCGTGTGGATCGCCCCGATGCCATAGATGGCTGATCATTGGAAACTTCACCACCAGCGGTCATCTCCTCCACTTGGTTGTGTGCGAATGCGCTCTCCTCTTGAATGAACATCTTGAGCCCATTCATGAGAAAGGCTACAAACTCTTTGGGCTCCTCCAGCGTGTCGCTGTAGCCGTACCGCGCCACGCAGCGGAACATCCGCTGCTCCCTTGGGCCGACCTGCCGGAAGAGAAACCTCTCTGCGGGCAGTACACGTGAGATGGGCAGGTGCTTGATGGACATGAACATGAAGATGGAGTGCACGGATGGTATCCTCTCGATAAGCCGAGGGAACACCGGAGGGATACCCTGGACCAGCTCCGTGTACAAGAGGCCAACCCCTGGGATCCTCCTCACCTCGTTCTTCTCGAGCAGCACTTTCAATTCACTAGTAGGCACGATGTGGTCCAGCTCGTACCAGTACCTCTTGACTTGGACGTAGTGCCATGCCGCCATCAGGCTCATCACGACAAGTGCGAAGCAGATGGGAAGGTACCCGCCTTCGATGAATTTCGACAGTATGGAAGAGAGGTAGATAACCTCTATGGAACCAAACACGACGTAGAAAAGCATGATGAAGATGACGTGCTTCTTCCATATCAGGAGCATCACCACGGTCATCATATGGGTCGTGATGAGGAATGTAGTCACGACACAGATCCCTGAGTGTGTGTGTCAGCAACATATGTCAGATCTCTCCAGGAATGGACCTCGCTCACTGGCTAGCTAGCTAGATAAGCTACACTCTACTTACCATAAGCATGTCCGATGCTGGTGGTGGTTTTGAAGACGACCGTGACTACGATGCTCGCTAATCCCATGATGAAGTTCACCTCAGGGATGTACACCTGCCCCTCGTACTTGCGTGATGTGTGGATGACCTGAACCCTAGGCATGCAACCGAGAGACAGGGCCTTGGAAAGGATGGCAAATGCCCCGGAGAGCATAGCTTGGCTTGCAATGATGGCAGCAAGAATGGCAACGATGAAGGTTGGCCAGAACATTGATGCTGCAGGAACATATTTGTGCATATATTCATGGGTCAGAGACTTGATCTAGATTACTTATGCTCCTATATATACACATAATATATCTACGTATTTATTTGTCTCAAATATATTACTGCATGAAGCAAAACTGTAGTCAGACTTAATTTATCTTTTTTCTTTATTATACCTGGGATAGATCTGTAGAAGGTGTTTGCCACGTTCTCCGGGAATTTCCTCAGATAAGCCGCCTGCCCGATGTAACACAGTCCCACCCCCGGGAACAAGATAAAGTTGAAGCTGATCTGTGAGATGCATGGTTCTGCTTTAGCTTGTAGCTAGGAAAAGAATGCTTGCTTCCGCGAAAGAAATGTGTATGTAAAACAATGAAGTACCTGAACAGCCCTGATGTTGAAATGTCCTAGGTCAGCAAACATACCTTCTGTGCCTGTCATTTGAATTCATTTCAGATTAGTCATTACAGCTTGCAAGCAGGCAGGCAGCACAAGGTCTTTTCAGTTAGAGAGGTTTTTATTACCTGTGACACACAAGATCACTCCACCAAGTGAAACCCATCCCTCCTTACCATTCCTTTGGAAGTACTGTACTATATATACCGGATTAAAGGCCCGTAGAACACCGATATCATGGACGACGAGGTTGTACATCCCAATACCAGCAATCAGAAGGAACCACAGTGAGATGACCGGAGCAAATGTGTAGCCGACCTTGTCGGTTCCGAAACGCTGGACCGAGAAGAGCATGAACAGGATCGCCACCGAGATGAGGACCACTTGTGCTGTTCAAACAACCATGGAAGGCCGTCAGATCGGTGTGATGGACTGATGGGTAAGAAATATAAGCAAACATCTTAACTACTAATCCTTCCTTGGATTCACATACTTTGGGTCAGGCTTGGCGCTTTTTCTCTGATCCCACTCACTGCAGACAGCACTGCCATGAACAAAATATATGTATGTTAGTAATAGTATTACTTCTCCTTTTATGCAAGAGAATATTATACTATATATGATTAATAGGCGTTGACTCTTTGATACATGATTGATTGATCGATTGATTACCAGAAATTGCGGGCGTCAAGGTTCCATCGCCGATCACCATGGATGTGCCGAGGATGGTGAGGGTGAAGAGCGCGATCTTGGCCGCCTTGCTAGACTCGAGCTTCTGCTTGGCCCACTGCGCCCTCCTCAGCTGCGAGTTGGGCGCTTCTATCCGGTAATTCGACACCGCAGCATCCTCGGCCTGCTGGTCCGGTATCATCCTGATCTTCGCATACCGCGATATCAGCGAGTAAAGCGCAAACGTGCCACCTACAACAGCCAGCAAGAAGAACAGTGTGCAATCCAGCTTCAGCAATCAGCAGTCCAGCAAGTAGGTGCACTGATTTGATGGAATTAATTGGGGTTATATATGTATACATACCATCTCCGTTGTCGTTTGCGTAGAGCACGATGAAGACGTACTTGAGCATGGGTATGATGATGAGGGTGTAGATGATGAGCGAGAGGACGCCCAGGAGGTCGTCGTTGTGCTTGATGCCGTCGGGGAAGGTGCTGGAGTAGACGTAGAGCGGCGACGTCCCGATGTCGCCGTAGATGATGCCGACGCTCTGGAAGGCGAGGCTCAGCGTCCGGACCCAGCTCACCTGCATACATATCATTCATGCGTCGCCCAAAGGAAATTAAGTAGGGTACTCTACTCACTGCTAGCCCGTCAGATAAATGCAAGCAATTGACATGATCATCGGGTTGCAGGGGGAGCTAGGACACATGATATACATACCCGGGAGCCATGGTGGTTGGAATGGGACACCTTCTCTGCATCACCCCAAAGCGAGTCATGGCGCTTGAGCGGGGCAGGCGCCGTCTCCGTGCCCCGCGGCTCCTCCGCCTGGACCGGCATCTCCTTCAAGCCTTGTTCGGTTACACCCCTCCACAAGAGGATTGGAGGGGATTTGGGGAGGTTTTGACTTGTAGAGGATTAAATCCACTTCAATCCCTGCCAAATCCCTCTAAACCGAACACAGCCTCAGGGAGTGCTGCAGCTTGCAGTTTTGCTCCGAAGCGCGCAGGCGGCCAGAGAAGGTCTGCAGCTGCAGGTGGCTCGTGTTGGAGGAAGAAGATGAGGATCGGAGGGCTTGTTTAAATAGAGTGGCACGCAGTGCAGTGCAGTGCGCCGGCACATGATGTTGCTCCTGAGAGTTGACATGAAACTTTCGTTTGCTTGAGGTGGCACTGACCGTGCACCCAGCTGCGGCTGGTACATCATCATACCTGGGTGATAATTGGTGCTATTCTAATCAAAGCCTCATGAGCACTTGAAAGTCATTGGCGTCTCTCTCATGTTCACGCGCGTAAAAAATATTCAAGCGAATGCTGCCACCAGATCGAAGAAGATTGGTTTGCGGTTGGCGAGATTGTTTGCGTCCATTGACCTTTTTCATCGGATAAACAAATCCCAATCATTGGTGCTATTTTAATCAGATCAGAGAGCTGCTTTTCTCCAAGGTAGGTTACTTGCGGATGTAGTACTTCGGTGTGTACATATGGAGTAAGCGACAAATAATGTCTTTTCTTACGTCGGCAAATAATGTCTTTACTTAACGCACGTCGGCAAATAATGTCTTTACTTAACGCGACGGTGTAGTCTCGATCCGGATCGTTTTGGCATCGCGTTTCACCTTTACTTGTACATGTGACCTCAATTGTTATGCTTACGCATATGCCGGTGTGAATTCACTACGGGCATGTTTGGTTGCAGTCTTGTACCCGCGTTGCATACACATCTCAACCCAGCGAGTCAGACTCTGAAAAAACAGCCTCATATGCGACATTTGCGAGATGTTTGGTTGCCTGCATATGGACTTCCTGCATTAGGGGATCAACTTTGGCATGTTGTTTGGTTACCTGCATTGTCTCGGCGCATGCAACTACACGATGTTTGGTTGCCCGCATGAGGTATGATTAAGACCTAGCACTTGCACTTAGCACACAGGGTTAAGAGCTAGCAGAGGAAGGGTGAGAAGAAATGCAGTGTGCGCTGGACCATGGCGACTGCGATGGATAATGGTCGTGGCGCCGTGTCCAACATGACGAGCATGGAGTCGTGGATGAGCGACCCCGTCGGCGGCACCGCGAGCGACACCGTCGGCGAACTAGTTGCGGTGCTCGCGCAAAGACAATGGACAGAGGAGGAGAATGCAGTGCTCGCGCCATGGTATCGTAAGTGCAGTGGACGAGAGAGTAGGCCGAGATGATCGACGCCGGGAACGACTCCAGTGTGGTAGCGAGAGAGAGAGGAGGCCAAGATGATCGACCCCGTCGGCGGTGCGGCGAACTGCAGTGTGCACGAAGGCAGAGGACCCAAGAAAGCAGTGTGCGCGCCATTGCGGCGTCAATGTAGTAGGAGGACGACAGAGAGTAGGCCGAGATGAGCGACGCCGAAAACGACTCTAGTATAGTAGGACGCGGGCAAGAAGATCAAGGGGAAGAGCTTCGGCGTCGAGAAGAACGAATAGGAGAGCTCTGAGTAGAGAACAGAGGAGCTCGACATGGCAGCGTCAATGCAGTAGACTGATGTTCATAGAGAGATAAAGCTACGATCGTTGAATCCAAAAACTTACAACACGAATGTTGCGAGGGACTGCAAGATTAGGCTGCTGCTCAAAGGAAATTTCAAATGATCGATCGTGCGCGACGAATTTGACAAAATTCGTCCTGAATAGCTCCAAACGGGAACACAAGATTAAGAACTTACGCCCGACGAAACTACGAACCGATCGCCTAAATGGAACCGTAGCATCGAGGTGCATCTTTTTCGTGTAGAGCTTACCTCAAATCGAAGCACCGTTGTGTAGATCGGAAGGGGCTAGGAAGAACAGCATTACATAGAAGGTCACTTAGGTAGGAGAAGATAAGCACTCTATCCCTTCCATCTTCCGTGGTGCAAGTGGCCCATCATGTGTGTTGTTACCAAAGCTCGCTCGCTAAAGCAGATCCGATCTGGCTTCAATGAGCCCGCCTGTGTGTCTTTAAGTTTCGTGCCGTGCAGGCCCAATAGTAAATGCAACCAACCAAACGGGCTCAATCTTTCCCGCACGGGCCAGGCTGGGCCTAATGCGGACAACCAAACGCCCTACTCGTATGACCTTGGGGCTTGTTTTATAAGTCGATAAAAAGATACTATCAGAAAAAAGGGTAAAATACACTTGCCTGTCATCAATACTTAAAACTCGGCATCTAGTAAAACTATTGGTGTTTTAAAGTTTAACAAATTTTTGGATATGAATTTCACTTCATGCGGGGTACTATATTTGGGTGATAATTGCGGTAAGGCATGAGCATGTACGGTGTGATATACTTGGTTTAGATTTCCTTGTGTACCTCGAACGCATTGAGGCCCATATTATATGTCCCATATTATATGTATGATATACAATGAGATTGTAAGGTCATTATATACCTCATAGTCGACAGGAACATCATCCTCGAAATCACTGAATAAACTAAAATAAATTTAAGAAAATGTGAGCACTCCTAACCAACTGAGCCACTCTCAGTTCGTTTGGGAAAGCGACTTTCATAGGATAGTACTCTTCATCCAACACAATGAACCATAATCAGTATATCCCTCCAACTAATCCATTAGATATGTATAGGCGCGTCAAGTTTTTGGTTTTGCACGCCTAAGTACACCAAAGTACAATTGTACGGAATGATGCTCCCTGTCCAACACATGTACACGGATGTCCCAAAACTAGCATTATCATAGCGTATGGTGCAGTCGAGGGTTGACCTTGAAACCTTTACTAATCATTTCTTCGTAAAAGAAACATTTAATCATTGGTGTTACTTTACTCGAGATGTCGGGAAACGAAGACATATTGGTCCTCATCGTCATCTTCGCTAAACAAAAGGAAGATAAGAATCTCGAGGAAATAATTGTGGTTTGACATTTCTATGGGCAATCTTTCGGATATATGACTAAGAACAGCGAGGAGGAAAGTAATATATTTTTCATGCTGCTAGTGTGTAATCATCTACAGTACTTTCGCCGTGTCTTCTCCGTGTCTGGGTGCATGACGTCATAGCGTTTTGTATGGAGCGCTAATATTCAGACAACACATATATTAGTAATAATGTGCTAATAGCCACCCCTATACCTGGCCATCCGCTGGGCCGGGCCTACCAAAGCCCGAAGCAGAAAACCTAGGCCCAAGCCCAGCCCGGCCATCGGGCCTGGTTTTTGGGCCCAAGCCTGGCCCAAAAGTGATAAAGCCCGGCGGGCTGGGCCCCTTCAATAAATCACAAAAATGGCGGGCCTAAGCCCGGCCCGGGTGCAGCATCTGGTCGGGTCGGGCCGTTCGGGCCAGGCTGCACATGGCCAGGACTAGCCACCCCTTTTGAAAGCCGTTAAAAAAATTCTGTTTATAGTGATAGAGAAGTGCATAACAAGCTACCAAATCTTAGTAATTTTAGTGCCACAACATGCCTATATGCATGATGTAAGAATGACAATAAAGCCGTCTTGATTTCTTTTCGTGTGCAGGAAGTATTTAATCATATTTTGGCACCAAATTTCACTTGTTTATAGTATAATTGTTATGTAGTGTTCATTCAGAAGAAAGAAAGTATTATATATGATACAAAAAATTGGGAAAAAATCGCAGCTGAAAATGTTGCATTTTCCATATCGAGCGGACATCCACAGAGCGAGAAAAATGCATTCCTGACTGCCCCCGGCCGGCCCTGCGTCTAACAGAAGTCCATATTACTGCCCACGGCCCACGGCCCACGCCCAACGCATCGTCCTCCAAAGCTCGCCACCGCATCCCGTCGCCTCCTCTCTTACCTTGTCCCCCGCCGCTGCCGCTTCATCCTCAGCCATCGCCCACCGCCTCGCCGGTGACCCTCCCGTCCACCGGCCCCCCGCCCGCGAGTTCGTTCAGGGAGATGTCGTCAAAGCGCGAGAACGGGTCGGACGGCGAGGGGCTCGGAGCCGAGGGAGGCGTGCCTCCGTCGCCTCTATACGCCGCCCCAGTCGTCTGCCTCCTCCGGTCCGCCGGGGACTTCGGCGCCGGCGCCTTCGTTGGAGGCGTCGTTGGATACGGTATTATCCCCATCCCCCAACCCCGCCCTTTTCTTCTCCCAGATAACTCTATTTCGCGTCGCTGCATTCATTATCTCCCTGATGTTGCTGTCCCCAAATTATCTGTTTTCGGAGTCAGCTCTTATTAGGGCGGATAGTGATAGAATTTTCACCCGAATCCAAGCTTACGGAAATTCATAGATAAGGTTATACAGCCTTGCTAGATATAGTGCTTTGCAGATAATTGCACATTGCGTGCAATACCTTTAGTTTGGTAGCCTGAATGTTTGTATGGTTTCTGCTAGTCTGAATGTTAGATGCTTATTGTGTTTGTATGGTTTCACTAACTTACATAACCTTTGTACTCTAGTTATTTTCCTCGCATAAAATCCTTATGTGGCTCACTCGGTTCTTTTTTCAGGGCAAGGTTTGATCACTAAGAAGGGCTTCAAGGGCTCACTCAGCAATGCAGGCTCTGCTGCCAAGGTTTGTTGTTCATAATGCTTGCGGGGATATGTTCTCTCACATTGAAAAATGTGCTATATCCCTTTTTTCCAGACTGAATGCTCATGATAGAAATTTCTTGAATTAGACTTTTGCAGTTCTCTCCGGGGTCCAGAGTTTCATTGTGTGCTTATTGAAAAAGCTACGCGGAAAAGATGATCGTAAGTTTACCTTTTCCTTTCTATTTGTGTGTTGGGATCTCGATGGTTGAACATATAGTATGAACTCAACTGACATGTTCCTTTGACAGTTGTCAATTCTGGCATTGCTGGATGTTGCACTGGCCTTGCCTTGAGCTTTCCAGGTACATTTATCTTGAACTAATGTTACTTAGTGACAAACTGACAATGATTTTGTCTGGTTACTGTACCTAATATGAAAAGGATGGTGTATGATATTGAGTATCATTATCATTTTTTGGTAGTACTTACCAGTGGTGAACTTGTTTTTGTTTATAGTGTACAAAATATTTGGTGTTCTGGCTACTTGATTGTTCAACAGTTATTTTTTCTGAAAATCTAGCAACGCTGAATTGTTATGTGTAAAGTCTTGGTTGGCAATCTGCAAAAAACTCTTCCTAAAACTGTATGGTTAGGACAATAATTTGCATTTGGTAAACTGTGTAGTATGTAGGTAGTCCATTGAGCGTAAGTTATATGTTGTGTGCTTGTAGTTCTTGAATTGGATTTCAAGTGATACTTATTTGGAGAGATCAGTTGTGAATTTAAACAGAATTTTGTCTATAAATGCATGACTGAATTGCTTCCTGTAATTGTTGTATTTTATCAAAGCTGGTTTCCAAGAGGTTCAGTATCATGTCTAAGAAATTAAGAAAATCAAGATACCTTGTTCTTAATCAGGAGACACCTGAGTGCGTGTTTTGCTTGTTATTGGAATCTTGCACCCACTGGATAAGGACAGGGTCCAAATTAACTGATAGATGACACTTGAGAAAACATTCGAGCTATATTCATGTCTAACACATCATGTAGAAACTGAATCACTCATGCATCTGTGGTGCTGATTTGCACATTTTATTGAGAACAATTCGCTGCAATGTTCAGTTTCAGTTAATGCTCATGGGTAATACGTTACCTGAAAAAGGTCAGTAATATTAATGGCTAGCTGGACACATTGTTATGCTTGCATCTCTTGTTAGCTCAAACTGCACTGCTATGTCGATTTACCGGCACATATGTTGTACCTGCATTGCATTTTTCCTGTATTCAAGTGTCTTAAGGAGGGATGAGTCTATAGCTGGCACATTGGAAGGATGTTTCAAGATTTATTTTTTGTTTGTGGACTCATTTGTGCATGTGCGCCCAAGCTGCTCTTTAGAATCCATTATTAATAGCAGTCTATCTCTTAACTATTGGAGCTTTGGCTACATCATTTTCTCATGCGGTTTGGTTCTATTATTCCCAGGAACACCTCAAGCATTGCTTCAGAGCTGCGCCACCTTCGCAGCATTCTCTTGCATAATGGAGGGGCTGAACAAGCAGCAGGCTGCAATGGCCCACACGCTCCGCGGAAACGCTCTGACCTTTGCGCACGAGAAGGGTGGCATTCTCCCCCCTTTCACGCTTCCGCCAATTCTCGACGCATCAGATGCTCTAGCTTCATGCTGCCAGACCTTGGTGAAGCCCAAGCACTAGGCAACATCGTAGGGAGAGAAAGAGAGATGGTCAGTGAAAACCTTAGCTCGAGACTTCCTTCGCGTATGTAGATTCGTTTCTGGAATTGTCAAGAGTGTAGATTTGCTTCCTTGCCAGGTTTTTCTTGCTGCAGAACGCTCTATGTGCTCCGTTGAGATTGTAGCAGATAAGAATTCTGAAATTTCCGTCGCCCGACCTTCGTGTTCGTGCCTCTGTTAACATCTGAGATATGGTTTGTGACAGTTAAGAATGAAGTGATGGCGGTTCTTCAGATTCTGAATATCTCTGATCCATACTGTATAACCACTGGTATCTTTACATTGCGCTAGTATCCTACTGATTGCTCTGAAGTACGAACTCACTGGCCTAAAATCGAAGCTGCCGGTGGTCGACGAGGTTGATTTGCAGAGGCCGGTGCATCTAATGAATAATTCAGGCTGCAGCTGCCGGCGTCCACTTCACCACTCTGACCTCGCCGGACGCGTCTCCGGTGAAGATCACGCCGGGGGTCCTGAGAGACATTGCCGTGACCTCGCCGTTGCAGCGAATCTGCCCTCTGGGCTTGAACGACGGGAGGTCGTAGACACGGACGACGCCGTCGCCGCGCGAGACCAGCAGGACGGGCTTCTTGTCGGCGTCGTGCGTCCCGTCCATGGCGACCACCCGCTCGCCTTCTTCTCTGTGGGTGTAGTGCACCTCCAGCTCGGGGTCGACGTCGCCGCGGTTCGGGTTGGACCTCCATGCCTTCACGGTGCCGTCGACGGACGAGGAGAGCAGGAACCGGTCCCAGCACAGCAGCGCGGTGACCATGGACGCGTGGCCGGCGAAGCTGCAGACGCACCGGCGCGTCTCGAGGTCCCAGACCCTGATGCCGCCGTCCGCCGCGCCGGAGTAGAGCGCGCCCTTCCCCTGGGCCAGCGACGCGACGGCGTGCCCGTCGTGGCCCGCGAGCGCGGCGACCTCGTCGAAGCGCTGGCGCCCTGGGTCCAGCCTCCACATGTAGATGGCGCCGTCCTCCACGCCGGCGAAGAGGCGCTCGTCGTCCTCTGCAAGTAGGGCAGTGACCTGCGCGGCGGCGACGGGCAGCCGCAGCCGCAGCTCCTCGCCGCTCCCCGCTTGGAGCGCCCTGACGGCGCCGCGGACGCCGACGAGCACCCACGGGCACATGGCGATCAGGCGGCCCACCTCCCCTTCCTGCACCGGCGCGACGCGGACGCACTGCCCGGTAGCGCAGTCCCAGGCGCGCACCGTGCCGTCCAGGCTGCCGGAGAAGAGCTTGCCGGACCCTTCGGGCACCGCGACGCCGGTGACCGCCCTGGCGTGGCCCTCGAGCCGGGCGACGCCGCGGATGCCGTCGCCAACGCACCACGCGCCGCCGCCCGGTGGTTCCTGGACGCGCTCGGGAGGCGGCGAAGGGACCGCGCCCGCGGCCTCGCGGGCAATGGTTGCGGGGCTGGGTTTGGCCTTCGTCGGCGGCGGCACCAGAGGAACCGCGGCCTCTCCTTCATCGGTTGTGGCGCTGGGCTTGGCGACTTTGGAGGAGGTGTTAACCCAGGTTTTGCTGCGCTTCTTGGCGACGACGACGGCCGGCGGCGGCGCCGCCGGATCGGCGTGGAGGAACCGGCAGGGGTTCCGGCCGCAGTGGCCGGACTTCCAGTAGCGGCAGACCGGCGGGGGCGCGGTGCCGGAACACGCAGGGTCGGCGCGGCGCAGCTGATGCGAGGCGGGCGGGAGGGGTTGGCGGCGCTGCACGGCCGCCATGGAGGGAGGCGGCGATCGAATGGGTGTTGGGGAATTCCGCGTTCGGTGGAGGGTTCGCGTTCAGCTATATGTAAGATCGACAACGGGCCCGAGCCCGGCTCCTTCGGTTCGTGCCAGTAGTACTACTTACCGACTCCAGTATGCAAAGTGCACACGGCAGCGCGTTGGTCGTTTTGCAATAAAAATCCCTAGATTACATTATTTTTTTACAATTAATGTGCATTAGGTTTCTTTGGTACTATTTAATTTTGAGAAAGAGATGTATCACACCATATCAAAAACATAACCATATCTTTCTACTCCTTCCGTTCCTAAATATTTGTCCTCCGTTCTTAAATATTTGTTTTTTACAGATTTCAACAAGCGAATACATACGGAGCAAAATAAGTGTATATACTTTTGTATGTGCTACTCCATTTGAAATCTTTAAAAAGACAAGTATTTAGGAACGAAGGGGGTAGAATATAAACATGAAGGTTTCATCTTCTTATACCATGGTAAATGCATAGCAATAGACTCCACGCCTATTGAACGCGAGGGTGTATTTGGTGGCCTTCTCACCCTTGTTCTCCACCGAGACATGCTAACTCTAGACATGTCTGGGTACATACCTATTAGCGTGGTAGCATCCATGCTAAGCTGACATTTTGTTTGATAGCATGTATACGAGTTCGGTGTGGTTACTTCATTCCTGATATGGCGAGAATGCCACCACAAACATGTACTCCCTCTGTACATTAATATAAGGCCCTGTTTGTTTGGACTTCTGCTTCTACTTTTACAGCTTTTTCATTTCGGTCAAAAATCATAAAAGCTCCTAAATAGGTGCTTTTGGAGTTTCTATGGCTTTTGGAGCTAAATATTGTTATATTGATTCATCAAAAGCCATAAAAGCCCCAAAAGAACCTATTTAGGAGCTTTTATGACTTTTTGGTCAAAAAAAAACTGCAAAGCAGAAGCAAAAGCCCAAACAAACAGGGCCTAAGAGGTTTAGATCATTACTTTAGTGATCTAAAACATCATGTGTTAATTTACAAAGGGAGTAACAATGAAAAAAAAATGCATTTTATACACAGTTCCAGCAAGATTTCAACATAAGTAAATATTTGCACAAAGTTTAGATAATATCTAGACATGGAAAACATTGAATCAAGTATCAAAGAACAAGGCAAACAACATTACTGCTCTTTCCAATGTCCTCCTCTCTGCCATCTAGAATTTTCATAGATTAAGGACACAAACCGATGAGCTCTACTCACTGCCATCTAGAATTGCGGCGATCTACAATATAAACTGAGCTAGAATTGTACTCCCTCTGTAAAGAAATATAAGAGCGTTTAGATCACTAAAGTAGTGATCTAAACACTCTTATATTTCTTTAAGGAGGGAGGTTTTTTTTTGCAGAAATTCATTTTTTTTGCCACCAAACACATAAGAATGCAAGCTGTTGAACATTCAAGCCTCCTTCAAAATTCTCATAGACTCTACCAAACACGCCATGGGTAACTTGAACAATTCAGTCTCAGGTTGTCATGGACGAAATATTTCCTTCCTCAAAATTCTCGCAAGGGTAAGAGTAATCATGCTGGAAAAGCAGGGCATGAGAGTTCAACTGATTGTGCCTTTGATATAACTCGAAAAATACAGATACAAAGGGCAAATGGAGAAACACCATGTCCTCCTCTCTGCATATAACTCCATAGTTCTGGTGACAACAGAAATGAAATTCTCATAGTAGGCAAGCTGTGTATGATGATACTAATAGTCTAATACTCCCTCCGTCCGAAAATACTTGTCATCAAAATGGACAAAAAGGGATGTATCTAGAACTAAAATACATCTAGATACATCTCCTTTTATTCATTTTGATGACAAGTATTTCCGGACGGAGGGAGTACTACCACTCATTTTACTGCCCACTCATCATGACTGATATCAACCAAGGGTTCCTCCGACAGGTCCATCCTCAGTTCGTCATATGTATGCTGGCCTCGACTTGCTTGGCGGTTAACAGGGCCCGGACTTCGGTATCTTGATCGGCCATCTCGGCGGCTGCCTGCCCGTAGGTATTCTCCTTCTTGGGACATGCGCCAGCTTCGAGCAGAAGCTTGACGGTGTCCATGTGTTCCCCTCTGGCAGCATGGTGGAGTGGCTGCACAGAGCAAACACATAAGGTTATAAGACCACGCCGATGGCACATTTGCTGCAAAATCAACATGGTTGGCATATGATCGAGTGGTCAAGAGGGCTTACAGTATCGCCTTCAGCATCAACGGTGTTGAGCATTCGCGTCGCACAACCCTCAGCATTTGCAGCAAAACTGAGAATGTACTGAACTATCTCAGTGAAGCCTGTACAAAAAGTGTCAGTAAATAAACTAAACACATTGAGTGCAAAAAGGAAAAAAAAAAAGCTCACTGCAATTAAAGGAATGCATACCTCCAGCACAAGCATCATGGAGAGGAATCGCCCCTTCTTCATCTTTGCACTCTAAGTTTGCTCCACGTTCCAGCAGTAGCTGACAAGATGAACCTGGTTAGATACAACCATTGAGCGGAGAAAAATGTCTAAAAAGGCCAAGGAAAATGTAAACCTGCACGCAAGGTAGATGTCCATATAAGCATGCCAGGTGAAGCACAGTATCACCATCTTCAACTGGATCATCAATGCTGCCACCATAGTTATCTGCGTAAACATAACAGTGGAATCTAAATAAAGAGCTCCATCGATATCAGCCACATATGCAGGCATGTTTTTTTCTGTTGCAAATAATTGGCAAAAACACCACCATTAAAGCAGGTTAGACTGACCAAAAAAAAGTAAAGTATGAAGACAAAATAATTTAGCAACAAGACTTTTGAACCAGTGCAGCAATATGGCCCGACACACTGAGATGGTTAGAGAATCACCATACGGTCCTCAACTAATCGTTATATGATTGTAACACTGCAAGAGTGAGATCTGATAACAATCACTTAGACAAACTTGAAGAGAGAACTCGACAATAACCATGAAAGATATGCATCCAACCTATGTACCCAGCTCTACCCCAGCAATAGCATTTCCCTTGTTTAAGTTTCAATTTAAGAACTATTAATTTATGTATGCTAGTACAAGACAAAAAAACATAGAAGTACTTTCTTTTTACGAATATATGTTCCTAAACAATGGAGATTATATCCTTACAAATTTTCAAGGTAACCATAAAAATCACCACAAGGGGGTGTTTGAAGATGAGACCTAATGAAGATTGATAACATTCATGGGAAAGGTCTGTTTGGTTTGCTGCCCATACTAGCCCTGCCAAAAAACTGGGTGCCTATCAAATCTTGGTCATTGTCTGGTTTGCAGTCAAATTTTTGGTTGCCAATGGGTGTCCACCATTCCTCTCACAGATTTTTGCTAAATAGTTGGCCAAATGAGGGTGAGGAATTCCTTGACCAAAAAATTGGCAAGCCAACTCTTACCAACATTTGGTAGGCTAGTGTGAGCATCAACCAAACACGGCCGACATGCTAGCCAAGCAAGCATAGCAAGCAATTCAAATAAACAAGCTAAGATTCCCAAACTAGAGTTGTCCTTCAAATTTTGTAGGGTTAGGCAAGGAAATTTAAATTGTGTTTGACATAATAGGATGGCATTTAAAAAGTGCCTGTGTTTGCTAATTTTAGAAAACCAACTGATAGACAAATATCATCTCAAGAGCCATACAGCAAATTGTTACATTCCATTAAACACTAACAAACGTTTTTCTCCAGCAAACATTTTGTTGCTTCCTTGGCATAATACAGCAACCCCTGTCTCCCACAAAGATAACATAAAAAATACAGCATTACCAGGATGGCTCTAAATCGATTGCAATAATAAGAGATGCCATTGGCAGGTCAAGTCGCCACCTTTTCAACAATTTATATGTCCTAGATTGCAGCAACAAAATTTACAGCTTATATAATACTCCCTCCGTTCCATAATATAGCGCATATAGATTTTCTACAAAATCAAACTTTATAAACTTTGACCAAGTTTATAGAGAAAACTATTTATATCTACAATACAAAATGTATATAATATAAAAGTATGTCTTGTGATATATCTAAGCATATGTATTTGGTATTCTAGATGTATATGATTTTCTCTACAAACTTGGTCAAAGTTTATAAATTTTGACTTTTAAAAAAATCTATATGCGCTACATTGTGGAACGGAGGGAGTACATATATGTAGTGCTTCCACACGCAGAAATGCATCCTAGTGCTACTGGACTAAGTGAAGACTTTGCTCCTGGGTCACTGAGCTGATGGAAGCACACAGAGGGCGTGTGCAGAAGCGACCCAAACACAACCCATACATCGCAATCATCCAAGACAAGACTTGCACCAGGAAAATCCAGGTAGAAAATACAACCCGATCCGCTGACAAGGCGATAGGTTCAGGCAGTATCACTAAACTATACGCTGAAACATCTGCAATTTTCACGGGGACGCCATGAAAAGCGGCGGTCTGGCCAGTGAATTAATCGATACAGTACGCGTACTCTGCTCTAATCCAACAACCTCGTAGAACCCTAAAAGCATAATCCAGATTCAGGGGGGCGGAATTAAGCCGGTACCGAGCGCGGTGAGGAGGGCGTTGACGTCGCCGTTCTGGGCGGCGTCGGAGAGGGCCTGGAGGTGGGGAGGCAGCGGCGCCTCCTCGTCGTCGGAGGGGGCGACGAAGGCGCCGGCCTGGTCGGCGACGTCGTCGTCCTCGACGAGGCCGTTGCGGCCGCCGGGGACTGCCATCTGCGGCGAGGCCTCGCTGGGTCTGGGTCTCCGCGCGACTGGGCTTCGGTGGGCTCGCGAGCGTGTCCTGCGCTCTGACGGCGGCTGCGGTCGAGACTTGTGTCGAGAGCTCGCGGGGACGAAAAACCTAGTACCTAGGCGACGTGTGCCCTTTTATCTCGCGACGTCGGATCAGAAACAAACGCTCTAGATCATACGGAATAAAACGTGATATATATGGGAAATACTCCCTCCGTTCCCAAATAATTGTCTTTCTAGCCATCTCAAATGGACTATAACATACGGATGTATGTAGACATGTTTTAGAGTGTAGATTCACTCATTTTGCTCCGTATGTAGTCACTTGTTGAAATCTCTAGAAAGACAATTATTTAGGAACGGAGGGAGTAGATAGTTAGGTCACCGATTTTTTTATTGATAGTAATGAGTACTGCAGCAATTAGAAAAATTGATAATTGGTGGGCCAAAATTTGAAAAATAGGAAGGATGCTATGTACAACGGCGTCCAGGCTGGTCGCTATTGTGAATGACGTCCATAGCTGGACGCTATTATAAACAGCGTCCAGTTATGTGGTTCGGTCAGCTGCTCTTATTTAACTATACTGAGAGTATTTCCTCTGATAGATTTAATATGTGAGTTTTAAATTTTTTGTGATGGCTGTAAGGTATCGACAACAAACAGTTTTGCTAGAACTCATCTAGATGAGATACTATAATTTGGTCTTATTCACCTTTTATAGCCATTGGATGTGATGCTATAAGATGTGTGTGTGCGCTAACGTGGGTTGTATCTGTTCTTGTTTTCAAAGTAAATGAGACCAAATTATATCTCATCTAGATGAGTTCTAGGTACTCCCGATAACACCATTTATACCATTCTAGCACAGTTTGCTTTTGCCAAATTAGACATAAAATCATCTTACAACACTTGAATGTATGTATTTCTAACTCATTAGCTACCAAAACTGTCGCAAGCAAGTCTAATTGTGCACCTATGACTTAATTGCTTTCTCGGCTGCCTTGAGGGCGAAAGCCTCCAGCGATTCAATCATGGACAGTGTGCTCCGGTACACTCCTTTGCAACTAAGAAAACAACTCGAGTGGTGAGCTAGTCAAGAGACCTCCCCTCTTTCCCCTCTCCCGTATGTGTCTCTCCCTCGAGCTACCGGCGGCTAACCCTAGCCTCGTCATTGGGGTTCCCCCTCCCCCTCTCCCTCCTCCCTAGTCGCTGCCAAAGGGCATGTTCACCCTGTCAGCGTAGGCGGCGGCAGGGATGTTTTCTCTTCCATGCACAGGAGGTTGGGCGCGGGCGCCGGCGAGTATGGACGCCGCTGGACAACGGGCGCGGCGGTGCATCAAGCTGCCACGGACGGTGTCGTGGCGGCGGTATGACGGTTGGCGGCGGCTCGGCTTCTGGCGCGGCGCTGGCAACGGCTACTCGCCATGGGCATGCGGCGGCATGGTGTCCGTGTTCGCAACCAATGGTGCATGCAGCGCATGGTGTCCGTGTTCGGCAACCAATGGTGGTCTCGGAGACGAGAGTGCATGCCGAGGGTAATCATTGTATGGTTTATGCAAGGCCGGCGACGGTGGCACTGTGGACGCCGTTATTTGGGAAGATTTGTCCCAGTGTTCGCCAGACTTTGAAGGGACTTGCAAGCTTAACCGCTGGTTTGATGAGCTGCAAGTTTGTGTGCGAAGACCAATGAAACTCTCCGAGAGTACATTCAGAGGTGGATTACCTTGCACCATACCGTGGAAAATGTGTCGACCATCAGCGGTTTGCGCTTTCAAAGATGGCGCCAAAAACAGAGAATTGAGTCTCAAGTTTGGTCGAACCGGGACATGACCCCGAGTCGAATGATGGAGATTGTTAGCAACACGCCAATGGCGAGGAAGAAGACCGACTCCGAAGCGGCAAGTACAAGCCAAGCCAGTCGGAGAAGGGAAATTCCAGTCGGAAGTAGAAACGAAAAGCCGAGCCAGCAGCTCCTGGAGAGGCCCTGGCCGCGACTCAGGGGAAGTTCAAGGGGAAGCCCAAAGGATCCTGGAATCCGAAGAAAGTGAAAGATAAAGAAGGAAATGACGTGATGGATATGCCATGCCATATTCACACGAAGAAGGATGAAGAGGGCAACATTATTTACCCGAAGCACACCACTGCCGGTGTCGACTCTCGATCCAGAAGTTTGTGGAAAACAGTCTAAGGACAAGGAGAAGGAGCCAAACAAGGCCGGAGACAAAGAGGACAAAGGAGGAGGAATACCAGATGTCAACTCCACTGATGATCTTCGCGGATGTGGAAAGCAAAAGTCGATCGAAAGTCATTAACCGGAGGTGAATATGGTTGCCCAAGAAAGCCAAGTTATGTGAAGTGGTCCCAGACACCCATCACATTCGACCAACTGATCACCCGACTCACATTGCCACTCCCGGGCGGCAAGCGTTAGTGGTCGATCCAAATTGTCGAAGGCACTCGATCGACAAAAGTGCCGATGGATGGTGGTAGTGGGCTGAATTTGTTATATGCGGATACATTGAAAGGGATGGGCATTCCGATGTCCCGATTGAGCGCCAAAGAATATGAGTTTCCACGAGTCATACCAGGAAGAAGGCCAACTCACTCGGCCAAATAGCCCCGGACGTGGTTTTGGTGATTCCAAGCACTTCCGCAAAGAAAAGTCGACCTTTGAGGTTGTGGATTTTGAGTGCATACCACGCCATTTTGGGAGGCCCGCCACGCACGATTCATGGCTCGACCATGCTACGGTACCTCAAACTGAAAATGCCAGACCAAAGGGAGTGATCATCGCCACCGCGATCGGAAGAAGGCGTAAGAGTGCTTTCGAAGGGCTCAAGATTGCCGACTCCCAAGTGACAATGGTCGAGTTCGACGAATACATGCAAACCGCAGATCCGAGTGACTTGTTACGATCCAAGAAGCCAACAACACGATCAGATTCCGATCGTCCGGTGAGACGGTTACCCATATTCATCCGACCGATCCCAGCGCGCAGCCCGACCCACATCTCCACAACACTCGACTCGAAATAGGAAGAAGCGCCATCCGGTTCCTCCGTGAGAATCGACATTTCGCATGGAAGCCACCGACATGCCGTGTTCCTGTGGAATTGGTGAGCATCGCCCCGGTCGAAAAAGTCAAGCAAAACCGGTCAAAGAACATCTTGGCGGTCTGCGCCCGTAAGAGAAAAGCTATTGGTGAAGAAGTGGCTCGATTGCTGACGGCAGGATTTATTTGAGAGATATACCACCCGAGTGGCTCGCTAATGTCGCCATGGTTCCCAAGAAGGACAACTCACTCCGCATGTGCATTGATTTTAAGCACATTAATCGGGCCTGCCGAAGGATCATTTTCCTCTCCCGCATAGATCAAATTGTTGACTCGACCGCAGGTGTGAGAGATTGTCTTTCTAGATGCATATTCCGGGTATCATCGATCCGCTCAGATGGACCCGATGAAATAAAAACAGCTTTCATCACTCCATTCGGTGCTTCGCTATATCACCATGCCATTCGCCTCAAGAATGCCGGAGCCACATTTATGCAAATGATTCAAAAGTGTCTTCACCAAATCGGTCGGAATGTGGAAGCGATATGGATGATATCGCCGTTAAGTCGCGAAAAGGTTCCGACCTGCTTGTCGACCTCGCCAAACATTTGCCAACCTCGGAAGGTACGATATCAAGCTCAATCCGTCAAAGTGCACATTCGAGTTCCCGTGGAAAATTACTCGGTTTTCGCTTTCGAACGAGGGATCGACGCTAACCCAGAGAAGATCGGCACTATTCTCCGAATGAAACGCCTGCATGCGAAAGTGCACGACGCCCGTAAGCTTATCGATGCTTGGCCGCTTTAAGTCAATTCATCTTCGCCGTGAAAAGGCGTTGCCTCTTTACCGATCGATGAAGAAGGCCGACAAGTTCGAGTGGACTCGAAGTCGATGCAGCGCTTGCCGAGCTAAAAGCTCGCTCTCCACCCACCCGGTGCTTGCCGCTCCAATCAGCAAAGAGCCTCTGTTGCTTTACATTGCAGCCATCGGACAAGTTGTCGATCTCGTGCTTACTGGTCGAGCGGAAGAGGAAGGAAAGGCCTTCAAAGTTCAGCGCCCGTGTATTATCCGTCTCAAGTCTTGACTCCATCCAAGCAGAGATACCTCATTATCGAAGCTTGTGTATGGTATATACATGACCACAAAGAAGGTTGCTCACTATTTCTCCGATCATTCTATCACGATCATCACGACGCCCTTTATCGAGATCATGCACAACAGAGACGAACCGGTCGAGTGGCTAAATGGGCGATTGAACTTCTTCCCTTGATATCAAATTCGAGGCAAAGAAAGCCATTAAGTCCTGTGCTATAGCGGATTTCCTTGCCGAGTGGATTGAACAACAGCGACGATCGAAGTTCACTCGGAGCATTGGACCATGTTCTTCGACGGCTCCAAGATCTTTGAATGGTTCAGTCGTGTCAGGTTGTTCTAGTTTCCCCAGAGGAGATAAGCTTAGGTATGTGCTCCAGATTCACTTTGATTCCTCCAACAATGAGGCGAGTATGAAGCCCTCTTATATGGATTGCGCATGGCCATCTCACTCGGCGTCCGTCGCTCGATGGTCTATGGCGATTCAGATCTAGTGGTCAATCAAGTGATGAAAGAGTGGGACGAGAAGCCCGGCTATGATTGGATATTGCAATGCAAAGATGAGGAAGCTGGAAAAGAAGTTCGAGGGTTGAACTCCATCACATCCCCGATTGAAAAATCAAGCAGCAGATGATCTCGCGAAGATAGGGTCCAAAAGAGAAGCCATTCCGAGTGGTGTGTTTTTGGAACATATACACACTCCGCCGATTAAAGAAGATCCTTCACGAGGAAGCTCCACAACCCAAGAGTGCCACAGACCGATCGAGGTTGAGGTCCGCGGTGGTCGACTTGATCATGGAAGTTTTGGTGGTCACTCCAGTTGGACAATTCCATACATCGCATATATTTCGAGAAAGGAACTCCCAGAGGATGAGGAAGAGGCTCGACGGATCGTCCGTCGATCCAAAGCTTTTACCGTCATCAATGGGCGCTTGTAGAGAGAAAGCCCGACAGAGTCGGACAAAATGCATAACGCCGGAAGAAGGTCGAGTCATACTCAATGACATCCACTGGGACCTGTGGTCACCATGCGCCCTTCGGACCATTGTAGCCAAAGCATACCGAGCCGGATTTTATCGCCAAGAGCAAATGAGATGGCGAAAGAAATAGTGGACAAGTGCGAAGGATGCCGGTTCTACTCCAATATGTCACACAAGCTGCGTCACCTTGAAGACCATTCCACTCATCCGCCTTTCGCAGATGGGGTTGGACATGATCGGTCCCTTGCGAACAGGTCGGAGCGGTTTCACGATGTCTTGGTGGCGGTCGACAAGTTCACCAAGTGGATTGAAGCTAAGCCAATCAAAAACTTGATGTCGGTATCGCTGTTTCCTTCGCCGAGGGTTGACGCTCAGATATGGAGTCCCGCACAAGATTATCACGGACAATGGGTCGAATTTTGACTCGAAGAATTCAAGGATTTCGCAACTCCCAAGGCACACGAGTCGACTACGCTTCGCCGCCCATCCACAATGAACGGACAGCGTAACGAGCCAATGGATTAATCCTCAAGGGTCGAAGCCCGATTGATGCGAGATCTCAAGCATGCGGTGGAGCTTGGGTCGACGAACTTCCTTGATGCTTTGGGGTTTGCGGACCACGCCTAATCGGTCGACCGAGAACTCCTTTCTTCCCGGTCTATGGAGCGTAAGCAGTCTTACCGAGTGATCTCCTTCACAATGCTCCCGAATTGAACTTTACAATGAAGCGTGTTGAGCAAGCGCCAGATGCAATCGACCTCCTAGAAGAGGAAAGGGAATGGCTCGATCCGCCGACCATTTACCAAAGAAGACTTGCGTCGCCAGACGCCGTAAATGTGAGAGGTCGAGCCTTCCAGAAGGAGATCTAGTCCTTCGAGTGGATCGCCAGAAACAACATAAGCTCGCTCCTTCCCGGAAGGACCCTTCATCGTCACCAAGGTTCTCCACAATGGGGCGATCGCCTCTATAACGTCGAACACAATATCAAGAGCCCCGAGCTTGAACGCGGATCTGCTCCTACCGCTTTACACTTAAAGTTTTTCACTCGGAAGAGTTGTAATAAAGTACTTCTGTAGATTCATGGGCTTTGAAATAATAGTGTCATAATTCCTTCATAATTTTCGTCACTTTTTATTTTTTGGTCCAGCAAAATTTACACCCACTGGCTTAGTCGCGAATCCGTTTCGCCTAAGTTTGTACAAATCCTACCGAGTGATAAGCCAGACTTCCACTCGGAGGCTTAGCTGCGAATCCGTTTCGCCTAAGTAACAAAAAATCCTACCGAGTGGTAAGCCAGACTTCCACTCGGAGGCTTAGGTGCGAATCCGTTTCGCCTAAGTAACAAAAAATCCTACCGAGTGGTAAGCCAGACTTCCACTCGGAGGCTTAGCTGCAGTCCAGTACTCGCCTAAGGTATAAGAAATCCCACCGAGTGGTAAGCCGACTTCCACTCGGGGCTTAGCCGCAGCTCTGCTCGCCTAAGTTATTAAAATCCCACCGAGTGGTAAGCCGACTCCCACTCTGAGGCTTAGCTGCAGTCCAAGGACTCGCCTAAGTATAATGCGCACCAAGGAAGGAGGGCGAGGCGGGTCGATGCGACCCTCTCCTCCGAACTACACCATTGTAGCGTGCGCACTGCAAGGAGGACGAGGGCAGGTCGATCGCGACCCTCTCCTCCGAGCTACACCATAAGTATGATGTGCGTCATAAGGAAGACGAGGTGCAGGTCGATTGCGACCTCTCCTCCGAGCCACACAAATACAATGGAAATCCTACCGAGTGAAGAGCAAACCTTTCACTGGAGGCTTAGCTGCAGCCCAGTGCTCGCCTAAGGTAAAGAAATCCCACCGAGTGAAGAGCAAACCTCTCACTCGGAGGCTTAGCTGCAGCCAGCAGCCGCCTAAGGTAAAGAAATCCTACCTAGTGAAGAGCAAACCTCTCACTGGGGCTTAGCTGCAGCCCGCCGCCTAAGGTAAAAGAAATCCCACCGAGTGAAGAGCAAACCTCTCACTGGGGCTTAGCTGCAGCCAGTGCTCGCCTAAGGTAAAGAAATCCCACCGAGTGAAGAGCAAACCTCTCACTGGGGCTTAGCTGCAGCCTGCTCGCCTAAGGTAAAGAAATCCCACCGAGTGAAGAGCAAACCTCTCACTGGGGCTTAGCTGCAGCCCAAGGTGCTCGCCTAAGGTAAAAGAAATCCTACCGAGTGAAGAGCAAACCTCTCACTGGGGCTTAGTTGTAGCCAGTGCTCGCCTAAGGTAAAGAAATCCTACCGAGTGAGAAGCAAACCTCTCACTCGGGGCTTAGCAGCAGCCAGTGCTCGCCTAAGGAATAAGTCATTTGACTTTGGGCATCTTGCCGATTAACCCGCAAAGGGCAATTCAAGCCAAAAGCAAACATCCAATCCAAATTTAGGTCGATACCTAAAAGAACCGAGAGTGCTCAGCACCAAGCACATTAAGGTTTTATCGACACATCTCCACTCGGCATACCGAGGCAAATTTAAGGTCAAAGAAAGTTTTTACCCTCCCGTGGAGGGCTGGATGGAGCAACGAACTCGTCAAGATCAATCCCGTCTGCAATCCGCGTGGCAGCAGCAATGAAAGTCTCCATGAAGGCCCTGAAGTCGTTCTTTTTGGTGTTGGCCACTCGGAGAGCCGCCAGCTTATCCTCTCGGGCATCCTTGCAATGGACTCGTGCCAGACACAGGGCGACATCCGCACCACATCGAGCTGAAGACTTCTTCCACTCTTGCACTCGGTCAGGGACAGCGTTCAGTCGAGTCACCAATGACTCGAGGTCATTTTGGAGTGTCTCCTGGGCCGAAAGCGCCGAGTCGATGCGGATGTAGCAACCTTCGCCTTATGAGATAACCCACGACGGCAGTAACACGGGACTCCAGTCGGAAGATGTTCATGGCAGTTTCATCATTCACCGGGGAATTGACAGGGTCAAGGTTCGTCTCCAGTTGGCTAGTTTCTTCTTCAAAGTTGCGACAGAACTCTGCAAAGACAAAATCCCAAATCAAGAAAACAGTCGAATGGGAACATAACAGTTGGGAGAATTGGTCGAGTGAAGAAGATTACCTTCAAGCTTAAGGAACAATTTTTAGCAAGGGCACCCAAGAAGCCTTCCACTCTTTCTTCTTCCGGTCATCTGGTTGATCCTCTCGGTCGAGTAGTCTTGTCACCTTCACTGCTCAACATCCTTGGTGGCAATGGCCGAGCAGCCTTGATTGGTGTTGTCTGCTCGAGCTTGGTGCGACCGAGGCTAGCTTTTCATCAACGAGCTTGATCTTCTCGCATAGCTCAAGCTCCTTCTTCCTCTGGGCCTCCTTCACCTTGCTCGTAAATTACAGCAAAGTCAGTTCAAGCAAATGAGGGAGAAAAGAGTCGCCGAAATCTCACCAAACATACCTTTGGTCTCCTCCTTTGCCTTCGTCGATTCTCCCGCACTAGCTTCAAGTCCAACTCGAGCTGAACATGCTTCGCTCCATTCAAGATAGCGCTACCGCAAGATCGCAGGATTTCTATGAAGAGTCAATTGCCAAAATATCGAGATAATCCACTTCCGAGTGGATAAAGGAAAATGATGCGCTTCTAAGATTACAATGAATGCTAATCTAGGGATTACACCGGTGGGTGCACTCAGCGCGTCCCCCACCGGTCTTATTCAAACGAGTCGACGATCGACTAGCAAAAAAAAGAGAACGAGTCGACCATCGATCGAAACTTTTTCAGATCGTGATCAATCGCCGCCAATCGACCACGCCTCGGGACTACACCTAGTGGGTGCACTCAGGCGTCCCCACCGATCTCGTAAATCCATTCGCTTCATTCGAGTGACGATCAATATTCATTTATTAAGTTTAAGACCGATCGCCGCCAATGACCTTAGCCTTGGGGATTACACCCACGGTGCACTCAGCGTGCCCCGCTAAACACGGAGTTTTTACCAACACACCCGGTGGGTGACTGCTATGAATTTCGTAAAGAAAAGTTTTGATAACATATCCTAACAGAGCAGCGGTGGTCGATCGACCAACATTGCTCAAGAGCGGAGTCTGGCGTCGAAGTCGCTTGGCTCGCATCTCGAACGATCTTCACCGCTCCATCATGATCTCGCTGACGGATCGCCTCCTTAGCAAGCACTAGCCTGGTCCTCCGGGACGTGGTGCGTGGCGAAGATTGATGGCTGCCCAAAGACTCCACGAAGTGGGTCGCGACTCGTCAACGGCATCATGAACGACACGGTGTGTCGAGAGGCGACCTCCCTTCCGTCGCAATGGTCTCGGCGCCACCACACCTTGGGCTGCTTGGCGAGAGATGCCTTCCGCCCGCCTAGCCCTCAATGGTTCCTCATCCTCATCATCGCTCGCGGGAAGGGTGATAATGTCATTGGTTGGAGCTTCAGGAAAAGTCAAAGTCGAAATTATGCATCACGACCAAGAACAAGATTTAAAGTCAGTAGTACCGGATTTGAAGTCGCCGCCCTCCATCTCATGGTCCTCGGCCTTGCTCGAGGTTTCGGAAGTTGCAGCCGCTGAAATGGTGGGGATGGCTACCTCATTTTTGGCAGAGGCTTGGTCGCCCTCGACGGAGCCACTTTCGATCGCTTCGGCGCTTCTCGAGGGCACCGGAGAAGCGGTCCGAGGGCGTTTGGTCGATCGCGAGGCGATCGCCACTCCTTGCCGCGCTCAATCGAAGGGTCATGCATTGTTTTGACCGCCTCCGAGCGCGGTGGTGCCTCTTCCTCCTCTTCGTCCTCGTCGTCATCGTCCTCGTCATCGTCATCTTCATCTTCGTCGTCTTCTGCAGCGTCCGAATCGCACTCTTCCTGGCTCTCGCCCCCGCTGGCTTCCCCCTCCTCAGTCGGGGTCTGAGCGCCATTGGGCATGGAGTATAGCTCAGTAAGGGCCTGGAAATGTCAAAAACAGAACTCAGTCGACCAAATCACAGAAACACATTCGACGGAGATTCAATGGAAAACAGAGCAAATGTACCTTTTCTGGAACGCTGTTGTGGTCAAGTGGGGAAATCCTCCGGGATCCGCGAGGGTTGTCCTTGTTCCCAGTGATCGCGGCCATCCATCTTTCCACTATGGCATCGCCGATCGCCTCCGGTGGACGCGAGTCTCGTCTTGGTGCCTTGAGACAGCCACATGCAAAGGGTTCGAATCAAGAGGCTGGACTCGCCTCAAGAAAGACCTCCAAGAGGTCCATGCCACCACACCATCCCGAACCAGCTGCACCACGCGATCCATCAACATCTTCACCTCAGTTCTCTCCTCCGAACTACCTTGAGGAGGAGGGTGCATTCACTCGACTCATGGTGAATGCAGAAGAAGACCGATCGTCTCCGGCGTCGCCTCATTCCGCGAGAGAACCAGGTCGATCGCCAGCCCCGACCGACTCGGGAAAAGACATAGCTGGGAAGGTGCTTTTATTCCTCAACTGGACCCTAAGCCACCACACATCTGAACTACTTGGGTCTTTCGTCACGGGGCTTGCCTTCTTCATACCGAGAGCGACATGTGAAGATGTACTTGAACAAACCCGGTCAGGCGGTCGACAGCCCGTGAAGTTTTCGACATAGACACAAACGCAGCAAGATATGCGATGGAGTTTGAGTAAATGGTGGAGCTGGGCTCAAGAAATTCAGAAAACCCGAAAGAAGACACTCGGCGGCAGCGAAAATCCTCGGTCGACATGGGTGGCCAGAGCACGACTCACCCTCTTCTCGGCCGAGGCTGCCACTCGGCCAGGAAGCCTTGCGGCACCGTGGGGAATCAACCCGTCGTTGGCCATGTCGAGGAGATCCTTCTCCTTGATGGTCGATCGATCCAATCTCCTCGACCCAGCCCTTCGCAAGTTGGATTCGACGAGGAACCGCCATGCGGTAGATCTCCCTTCGCCTTCTCACCGCCGACGCCTTCTCCGCCGCCGACGCCTTTTCGGCGCTCCAACACCGCCGTCTTCTCTTTGCCCATGGTGGCGGCGGAATGCTCAGAGAGGAGGTAGTAGAGAGCAGCAGCAGCGCGGAGGGCGGAGACGAAGAGAGCGGAGGAGGAAGAACGGGTCTTCGCGAAGCCCGAGAGCGATGATAGCATCCTTCCGAGTGGATGGTGGACCCAAACAATCCAATCATATCCCGAACAGTTGCGCTGACGATCGTGGCGGAAAAAGCGGCACGGAAATCGAGGCGCCCCTGTTGTGTCCCATCCGAACGCCGCAGATCCGTTTCGGCCAAGGCTTCCCCAAATTTCAGATCCCGCGAGATCTGCGAGGGATGATCGGTCTGTCAAGCGCGAGATTTCCTGCGACCGCCGCCGGGAATAGCAAAGTAAAAGAAGGTCACTCGACCAAAGAACAAGAATGGATCAAGTCGATCAAGAAAAGTTGCGGTTATCAACAGAGAAGATCTTGATCCAAGACAACACGAGCCGACGTAAAAGACAATCGAAACAACGTCAACTCATCCTTCACTCAAGCCTCAATCCATTCGGGGCTAATGATGGATTCATGTACCTAGGGTAGGGTCATAGGCTCGACCTAAACGCCCTACCCAAGGACACTCTCCGAAGAGATCATCTTCCATCGACCAAAGAGGAACCCACTCGACCGATCGAAGGACTCGACCATGGAAGACTCACTCGACCATGAAGACTCACTCGACCACCGGAAGGTCGAAGGCACTCCAGACAACGGCTTGCTATTGAATAGACTTAATGATAGTTAAGATTTTATGAGGGCGTTAAGAACGCCTGCACTTAATGTACTTTAACCTCTCCAATACGTAATGGCTGGGTCCCAAGACTCTATATAAGCCACCCCCTCCACGGTAGAGAGGTTCGCATTCTTGTAATACTCATATCCATAATCCACTCGACCGCCTCAGGGCTCCGAGACGTAGGGCTGTTACTTCCTCCGAGAAGGGCCTGAACTCGTACATCACTTGTCTCCACAACTACTCCATAGCTAGGACATCGCCTCTCCTTACCTACCCCTACTTCTACTGTCAGACTTAGAACCATGACAGTTACCTTCCTGAAGGCGGCGTTGTGGGTACAAGTCAAAGGCCGGAGGTATCCAGGCGGGGTCTGGTCGAACCAAGCAGTGGACGTTGTTTATAAGAGCGTCCAACCTTGGACGTTGTTATTCCTAGCGTCCTTCCTATTTTCCAAATTTCTCATTAATGTTTATTAGTTTCATAATTACTGGAATATTAATTATCAATAATAAAAATTTCGGGTTAGGTCATCCTCGCCTATGCCCCGTAAACCGGCGATTATTTTGTCAGATGGCCCGGTTTATGGAATCTGCTACCGATGCTCTAAGGCGCAACCTGCCATCCATCTCCTCTTTCGTACTATTGCTCACTCTTCATCCTCCCGTCTCATTGTGCTTCCATGAGTTTGACGGTGGTGTCTTCCCCATTTCATATTGCCGCTATCTTGGGAACTTAGAGAAGATGGTTGGAGGTGTTGCCAACAAGGTTGCGATTTTGACCTCTGCCATGATCGCAATCGGTTGTTGTATCGTCGGCACACCGTCGCTACAGTCAATCAGTCACCATTGTCATAATCCATTGCCTAAGGCGATGATTGGTGAAAACCACACCAAACAATTATTATGAGGGGTAATAAGATATGTGAATAGTAAATCTAGATACAAAGGAAATGACTATCACACATGAGAAAAAAGATATGGATACTCATATCACAGATGGAGATTCACGGAGGAAGATGCGTACGAATAAAGCTAATGTAGATGAGGTGAAGGTGTGTTTAGACCGGCAGTGTACATTGATGACTTTATAAAAATAAGATAAAGAGATTAATTTTTCATGAAGACATAATTGTATGTTATCCCAAAGATGCTAGTTTTTTTTCGGAAAAACTTTCAATCTATTCATCTTCAATCATGGCAGTACAACGAATACCAGAAATAAAAATTATATCCAGATTCGTAGATCACCTAGCGACGACTACAAGCACCGAAGCGAGCCGAAGGCGCGCCGCCGTCATCGCCCCTCCATCGCCGGAGCCGGGCACAACTTATTGTAGTAGACAATCGGGAAGTCGTCGTGCTAAGGCCCCATAGGACCAGCACCCCAGAACAGCAACCGCCGTCGATGAAAAATAACGTAGATCGGAAGGATCCAAACTGAAGACACACGAACGTAGACGAACAACGACGAGATCCGAGCAAATCCACCAAAGATAGATCTGTCGGAGACACACCTCCTCACGCCCACCAACAATGCTAGACGCACCGCCGGAACAGGGGCTAGGCGGGGAGGCCTTTATTCCATCTTCAGGGAGCCGCCACCGTCTCGCCTTCCTGAATAGGACACAAACCCTAACAAGATTGAAAAAACGACTAAAAATGGAGCCCTCCCGCCGGCCCTTGCCAGAATCCACCGCGCCTCCATGGCCCTAGGGCCACCGGAGACGAGGCAGACCTGCGCCGGCGCCGGCGAGAGGCACGAACCCTAACTTGCTTTCTTGGAGGAGGAGGAGGAGGAGGCGCTATTGCGGTTTTGATTTTTGACACCCCCAAAGATGCTAGTTGGAAGATCATCAACCCCTCAAAAGGTCACCAAGCATTCACAAGTTAAAGACCTTTTTTCACGTTGAGTTGCATGCATGTTTTGATAGTTGTGACAACACAAAATTATGGAGTACCAACATTCAGTGAGCAAAACACAAGTGATGGCGAGTGTGTACATGGGTCTTATGAAAAGTCAATATATGCTGACAAAATTAATATGCCTGTCGGGGGGATAGACCCCGGGTAGCCTCATCAACACTTAACCACATTTCAAAATATCGGGGCTGACCAAGCCCCTCAGTCCGATTGGTCGCAAGGCCGGCTTCTCAGGCCGGACGGAACCAGTGGGCCACCTCCTAGAAGACAGCGGACCCCAAGAAAGGCGGCAGGAATCAGAGGCCCGCCTCCTAGAAGGCGGCGGACCCCAGACGACACGCTCCAGAAGGCGGCAAGTGAAGGAAATATGCCCTAGAGGCAATAATAAAGTTATTATTTATTTTCTCATATCATGATAAATGTTTATTATTCATGCTAGAATTGTATTAACCGGAAACATGATACATGTGTGAATACGTAGACAAACATATAGTCACTAGTATGCCTCTACTTGACTAGCTCATTAATCAAAGATGGTTATGTTTCCTAACCATAGACATGTGTTGTCATTTGATTAAATGGGATCACATCATTAGGAGAATGATGTGATTGACATGACCCATCCGTTAGCTTAGCACTTGATCCGTTTAGTATTCTGCTATTGCTTTCTTCATGACTTATACATGTTCCTATAACTATGAGAATTATGCAACTCCTGTTTACGGAGGAACACTTTGGGTACTACCAAATGTCACAACGAATCGGGTGATTATAAAGGAGTACTACTGGTGTCTCCGAAGGTACATGTTGAGTTGGCGATTTGAGATTAGGTTTTGTCACTCCGATTGTCGGAGAGGTATCTCTTAGGCCCTCTCGTAATACACATCACTTAAGCCTTGCAAGCATTTCAACTAATGAGTTAGTTGCGAGATGATGTATTACGGAACGAGTAAAGAGACTTGCCGTAACGAGATTGAACTAGGTATTGGATACCGACGATCGAATCTCGGACAAGTAACATACCGATGACAAAGGAACAACGATGTTGTTGTGCGGTTTCGACCGATAAAGATCTTCAGAGAATATGTAGGAACCAATATGGGCATCCAGGTCCCGCTATTGGTTATTGACCGGAGACGTGTCTCGGTCATGTCTACATTGTTCTCGAACCGTAGGGTCCGCACGCTTAAGGTTTCGATGACAGTTATATTATGAGTTTATATATTTTGATGTACTGAAGGTTGTTCGGAGTCCCGGATGTGATCACGGACATGACGAGGAGTATCGAAATGGTCGAGACATAAAGATTGATATATTGGACGGATATATTTGGACACCGGAAAGGTTCTGGGAGAGTTTGGAATATACCGGAGCTCCGAGAGGTTACCGGAACCCCCCGGTAAGTATATGGGCCTTATTGGGCCTTAGTGGAAGGGAGGAAGAAGGAGCAAGGGAGGCCCCCCCCCAAGCCCAATCCGAATTGGGAGGGGGGCCGGCCCCCCCTTTCCTTCTCTCCTCCCCCCTCTTCCTTCCTACTCCTACTCCGAATAGGAAAAGGGGGGGGCCAAACCTACTTGGAGTAGGTTTGCCCCCCCTAGGGCGCGCCACCCCTTGGGCCGGCCTCCTCCCCCCTCCCTCCTTTATATACGGGGGTAGGGGGCACCCTAGAGACACAAGTTGATCATTGAGATCGTTCCTTAGCCGTGTGCGGTGCCCCCCTCCACGATATTACACCTCGGTCATATTGTAGCGGTGCTTAGGCGAAGCCCTGCCACAGGAGAACATCAAGATCGTCACCACACCGTCGTGCCGACGGAACTCCCCCCCGCGCCTCTGCTGGATTGGAGATCGGGGGTGCGTCATTGAGCTGTACGTGTGTCAAGAACTCGGAGGTACCGGAGTAACGGTGCTTGGATCGGTTGGACCGGGAGGACGTACGACTACTTCCTCTATGTTGCGTCAACGCTTCCACTTCGGTCTACGAGGGTACGTAGACAACACTCTCCCCTCTCGTTGCTATGCATCACCATGATCTTGTGTGTGCGTAGGATTTTTTTTGAAATTACTACGTTCCCCAACAGTGGCATCCGAGCCTAGGTTTTATGCGTTGATGTTATATGCACGAGTAGAACACAAGTGAGTTGTGGACGATATAAGTCATACTGCCTACCGGCATGTCATACTTTGGTTCAGCGGTATTGTGAGATGAAGCGGCCCGGACCGACATTACGCGTACGCTTACGCGAGACTGGTTTCACCGTTACGAGCACTCGTGCTTAAAGGTGGCTGGCGGGTGTCTGTCTCTCTCACTTTAGTTGAATCGAGTGTGGCTACGCCCGGTCCTTGTGAAGGTTAAAACGGAGTCTATTTGACAAACTATCATTGTGGTTTTGATGCGTAGATAAGAACGGTTCTTGCTAAGCCCGTAGCAGCCACGTAAAATTTGCAACAACAAAGTAGAGGAGGTCTAACTTGTTTTTGCAGGGCATGTTGTGATGTGATATGGTCAAGACGTGGTGCTATATTTTATTGTATGAGATGATCATGTTTTGTAACCGGTTATCGGCAATGGCAGGAGCCATATGGTTGTCGCTTATTGTATGAAATGCAACGCATCAGTAATTGCTTTACTTTATCACTAAGCGAGAGCGATAGTCGAGAAGCAATAGATGGTGTAAATGACAACGATGCTACGATGGAGATCAAGGTGTCGCCGGTGACGATGGTGATCACGACGGTGCTTGGAGATGGAGATCACAAGCACAAGATGATGATGGCCATATCATATCACTTATATTGATTGCATGTGATGTTTATCCTTTATGCATCTTATCTTGCTTTGATTGACGGTAGCATTTTAAGATGATCTCTCACTAATTATCAAGAAGTGTTCTCCCGAGTATGCACCGCTGCGAAAGTTCTTCGTTTGAGACACCACGTGATGATCGGGTGTGATAGGCTCTACGCTCAAATACAACGGTGCAAAACAGTTGCACATGCGAATACTCAAAGTTATACTTGACGAGCCTAGCATATACAGATATGGCCTCGGAACACGGAGACCAAAAGGTCGAGCGTGAATCATATAGTAGATATGATCAACATAGAGATGTTCACCATTGAAACTACTCCATCTCACGTGATGATCGGACATGGTTTAGTTAATTTGGATCACGCGATCACTTAGATGACTAGAGAGATGTCTGTCTAAGTGGGAGTTCTTAAGTAATATGATTAATTGAACTTAAATTTATCATGAACTTAGTACCTGATAGTATTTTGCTTGTCTATGTTTGTTTGTAGATAGATGGCTCGTGCTATTGTTCCGTTAAATTTTAATGCGTTCCTTGAGAAAGCAAAGTTGAAAGATGATGGTAGCAATTACACGGATCGGGTCCGTAACTCGAGGATTATCCTCATTGCTGCACGTAAGAGTTACATCCTCGAAGCACCGCTGGGTGCGAACTGCTCGCTGATGTAACCGACGACGTTAAGAACGTCTGGCGAGCAAAGTTGATGACTACTCTATAGTTCATTGTGCCATGCTTTACGGCTTAGAACCGGGTCTTCAACGACGTTTTGAACGTCATGGAGCATATGAGATGTTCCAGAGTTGAAGTTAATATTTCAAGCAAATGCCCGGATTGAGAGATATGAAGTCTCCAATAAGTTCTACACTGCAAGATGGAGGAGAACAGTTCATCAAGTGAGCATATACTCAAAATGTCCGGGTATAATAATCACTTGATTCAACCGGGAGTTAATCTTCCGGATGATAGCGCCATTGATGTAATTCTCCAATCATCGCCACCAAGCTACAAGAGCTTCGTGATGAACTATAATATGCAAGGGATGAACAAGACTAGTCGAGCTCTTCGCGATGCTGAAAGCCGCGGAGGTAGAAATCAAGAAGGAGCATCAAGTGTTGATGGTCAACAAGACCACTAGTTTCAAGAAGAAGGGCAAAGGGAAGAAGAAGGGGAACTTCAAAAAGAACAACAAGCAAGTTGCTGCTCAAGAGAAGAAACCCAAGTCTGGACCTAAGCCTGAAACTGAGTGCTTCTATTGCAAGCGATCGACACCGAAGCGGAACTGCCCCAAGTATTTGGCGGATAAGAAGGATGGCAAAGTGAACAAAGGTATATGTGATATACATGTTATTGATGTGTACCTTACTAATGCTCGCAGAGCACCTGGTATTTGATATTGGTTCATTGCTAATATTTGCAACTCAAACAGGACTACGGATTGCGAAGATTAGCTACGGACGAGGTGACGATCTGCGCGTGGGAAATGGTTCCAAAGTCGATGTGATCGCGGTCGGCACGCTACCTCTACATCTACCATCGGGATTAGTTTTAGACCTGAATAATTGTTATTTGGTGCTGTGTTGAGCATGAACATTATATCTGGATCTTGTTTGATGCGAGACGGTTATTCATTTAAATCGAGAGAATAATGGTTGTTCTATTTATATGAGTAATATCTTTTATGGTCATGCACCCTTGAAGAGTGGTCTATTTTATTGAATCTCGATAGTAGTGATACACATATTCATAATGTTGAAACCAAAAGATGCAGAGTTGATAATGATAGTGCAACTTATTTGTGGTAATCGCCGCTTAGGTCATATCGTGTAAAACGCATGAAGAAACTCCATCTCGATGGACTTTCGAATCACTTGATTATGAATCACTTGATACTTGTGAACCGTGCCTCATGGGCAAGATGACTAAAACACCGTTCTCCGGATCTATGGAGAGAGCAACAGATTTGTTGGAAATCATACATACTGTATGTATGTGGCCCGATGAATGTTGAGGCTCGTGGCGGATATCGTTATTTTCTCACCTTCACAGATGATTTGAGCTGATACGGGTATATCTACTTAATGAAGCACAAGTCGAAACATTTGAAAAGTTCAAAGAATTTCAGAGTGAAGTAGAAAATCATCGTAATAAGAAAATAAAGTTTCTACGATCCGATCGTGGAGGAGAATATTTGAGTTACGAGTTTGGTTTACATTTGAAACAATGCGGAATAGTTTCGCAACTCACGCCACCGAACACCACAACGTAATGGTGTGTCCGAACGTCAGAATCGTACTTTACTTGATATGGTACGATCTATGATGTCTCTTACCGATTTACCGCTATCGTTTTGGGGTTATGCTTTAGAGACGGCCGCATTCACGTTAAATAGGGCACCATCAAAATTCATTGAGATGACGCCTTATGAACTGTGGTTTGGCAAGAAACCAAAGTTGTCGTTTCTTAAAGTTTGGGGCTGCGATGCTTATGTGAAGAAACTTCAACCAGATAAGCTCGAACCCAAATCGGAGAAATGTATCTTTATAGGTGATGAGGACATCTCTTCTACTGTTACACCCGTCGCAACTCCTACATCAGTTATTCCACTTGGTCCTATGACTAGAGCGCGTGCGCGACAAATACATGGCCAGGTACTATCGCTCCTTTATACACATGATTTGACTGACGGAAATACGATGCTACACTCATGTTCGACTTGCTTGTACTCGTAAATAAAGAAGAGATTAGAGATGAAGACAACTATGCACTCAAATCGATGAATTAACAAAGGCATGCATGTCTACCACCGAATCAATTCCAGCCACCAAGTATGTCACGTGCATGCACATGCATGAAGTGCACAAGGGCCAATGGATTTGGGTTAATGAGCCAGATCAGCCATTTAACGTGGGCCTTGGAGGCCTTTGACTTTTGGCGCGCCAGTGCTTCTACACACGCGCCGCCTTGCAAGCTGCTTGCCACGTCATCCTCTCGCGCAGCGGACCATGACCGACAGTCCGGATGGGACACAACGACGACGCGTCAAGACGCCTAGCTACTCTTAATAAATAGTAGTTTAGATTAGGTTTATACTGGTTTTATTGTATTGTCTAGCCATCGCTATAATTCGCATTCTCTGAGACGGTAGGACTACCGCCTTGTCGATCCATAGTGGAACCCCAACTTTTCATCTAGTTCGTGTGCTCGCTTTATTATCCGCAATTTCAGTTGCAATTCACCTTTGTTCTTGCCGGTTCTTCGTTGCTTGCGTGAACTCGAACCTCATTGTTCAGTTGATCGTGCCTACGGCAAGGTCAATAACCATCGGAGATTGGTTTAGCGATTGTCGAGGCGTATCGTCGGGTACGGTATAGCCGGATCGTCAAGGTCAAAATCCACCAAATCGATAATTATCCCCACTCTCATCGAAAGATCGGGCCACCGTTACATCAAGTGGTATCAGTTTTCAGGTTCATCGGTGAGAGATTTACAGTTTTCGTAGTTTAGTTTATTTTTTTGACCTATAAAACCACCAAAAAGCCAAAAAAAATTAGATTAGATCATCCTTTACACCTATATTTTTAGCCTTTAGCAATTTTTGCATCTAGTACTTGCTTAGTTGAATTTTTGGTTGCATCCATCCTACAAATAGTGCTGGTTTAGATTTGTTTTGGGAGATAATCATCTACTAGATCGAACCTTGTTTTTGTCCATCACGCCACAAGTTCGCTCAGTAATCTGAAAAAAGAACAAGTCGCATCGCTTTCCACGCTGCATGTGCTTTGCGCCACGACAAGATTCCAGACTCGGTCAACCCGCACGCGCGACGCAGCAGTCTCGTCTCGCGTGTTCGCCGACATCAGCCACCTAGTGTCCGCCTCCGTGCTGTTATTCCCACACGCACGCGAGTGACCGGACATCTATCCATCGATTGTTCGCCTTCACGCCACACCTCCATCAGGCTGTTCCTATCCATTCATATACTAGTCCCGACTAATCTCAAACACCAGCGCTTTTATAGCTAGCTCGCAGTAGCACTTTGTCCAAGAACCTCAGATTGTTTTCTTTTTTTCTCTTGTGACTTAATTTCTGTCCGTGACTTGTGCTAGCAACCGTCTGAAAAAAGAGCAAAAAAGAAAAGAAAGAGCAAAAAAAAGTAAAAAAAAACAGAAAAAAAGAAAAGAAAAGAAAAAAAGGGTTTTGCAAAGTTCGCCGGTTCACATCTTTTGAAATATCTCTTGCTGTTCGTAATCTGTTACTTGGTGCATATACGTGATAATTGTTGCACATCTTCTACTCTTGTCGCCATACGCCACGCTTGTACCTCACTTATATCTAGCTATTTAGAGCTATTATTTTCATCGGTTTTCACTCACTTGATTCAAAGATTCAGGCTTAGATTGTTTTATCTCTTACTAGTCGATCGCCAAAGACTAGTTAGGAGTTTGAGCAATTATTCAGCTTGCATTACTTTTTGCTTAATTGTGCCACATATTGTGAGTTGAGGCAACCTTCACCAAGCTCCACTTCCTATATTGTACCCTGTTCGTCACTTGGTAATCGCTATATCAATCTTTTGATAACTTTTGACATCGCCAACGGCCGACAACCATCGCAAAGACGGTAAGAATTGGTAAGAGCTTGGTAATTGCTCGAGAGTTGAGAGACATTTTCCACCGCCTCACCGTAGTTATTGTAGGAGCAATATACTTGTGATTTTGTTCTTGTTTCATCCTAACCATGGCAGGTGACGAAGACAACATGAAAGCCACAACAGACGCCTCGAGGAGGATGTGCATGCATACACCGAAGCGGTTCACATCGCTCGAGGGCGACTTGATAAGCGCCTCAAGTCGATCGAGGATAGCAACGAGACGCTCACTCAAACACTTGCTTCTATTATGAAACGCCTCGATGCCCGGGATGCCCGCCCTGGTGGCGCCCATCGCCGCCTCCGCGCCTTCCACCACCAACACAGGTCATAACGAGCTTGTCGGGTGCCCCCAGAGACCCGAGGCATCCTCTTTCATACACCGATGCCGCCGACCAGCCCCGCCCTCGCAACGCCAACTCGATAGTGGCGACATCCAAGATGACAACTATGATGGTGATTTTGAGGATCCTGATGCAGTTAACGCTAACAATGATCATGATCATCGTCGACTACGCAATAATCAACAAGGTATGGGATGCCCCCAGCGTCCTCAGGTACGTGGCCATGACGATTCTTTGGGTAGAATTAAATTTGTCATGCCTCCTTTTGATGGAAAATATGATCCGGATATTTATCTTGACTGGGAATTATTAGTTGATCAAAAATTTGCTTGCCATGATTTTCCCGATGATAAACGAGTTAGGGCTGCAACTAGTGAGTTTAGTGATTTTGCTTCTGTTTGGTGGAGAGAACATTGTCGTAAACATCCTCATAATATTCCTGCCACTTGGGAAGCTTTGAAATTAGTAATGCGTCACCGTTTTGTTCCGGGATATTATGAACGTGACTTGCTAAATAAACTACAACGCTTGAACCAAGGATCTAAATCTGTGGAAGACTATTATCAAGAATTGCAAATGGGCATGTTACGTTGTGGTTTAATTGAGACCGAGGAAGCTTCTATGGCTAGGTTCTTGGGTGGATTGAATAGAGAAATTTATGACATACTTGCTTATAAGGATTATCATTCAATGACCCGTTTATTCCATCTTGCTATACATGCTGAACATGAAGTGCAGTGGTCGCTCGAGAATGCGCCCTAATTTTCCTACTGTGTCGTATTTCCACATGGGCGCCAGACACCCATGCTGCCCGCCCACTCGCACTCTACAACAGCACCAGAACCTCTCGAGGGACCTTCTTCATCACTTCAAAGATCACATACTTCGCACCAATCGAAAAGTACTACACAAATTCCAACAAAAAGTACGACGCCATCGTCAGGTTCCTCCAAAAGAACAAAGGATATCCATGCCACACTTCTAAGGGTTTTGGCCATGTCATGAAGGAGTGTCCTAATAAGCGGTATTGATCATTCGTGAAAATGGCGAGTACGACCGCTTAGTGATTTTGATGAAGACACATATGCCTTGCTTGCGCACATGAAGACGATGACACAAGACCGGAGCAAGAGGAAGAACATGTGACCGCCGCCGACGCCGATAAGTACATGAGTCTTATATCACATCGTGTACTTAGTGCTCAGATTGTCAAAGCAAAGAAGGATCAACGCCACAACCTCTTCCACATCAAAGGAGTCGCCAAGGAGCGCGCCGCTCGCATAATCATTGATGGAGGGAGTTGTAACAATTTAGCAAGCATTGACATGGTGGAGAAGCTCTCCCTACCTTCGCGACAACATCCACAACCTTACTACATTCAATGGTTTAATGATGGTGGAAAGGTAAAGGTAACACGCATGGTGAGAGTTCCTTTTTCTTTAGGTTCATACCATGACGCTATTGATTGCGATATTGTGCCTATGCAAGCTTGTTCTATGTTACTAGGAAGGCCATGGCAATATGATAAGCAATGTTTACATGATGGTAGAACTAATCAGTACACTCTCACACATAAAGGAAAGAAAATCATTCTACACCCTATGTCTCCTGAGCAAATTTTAAAAGATGATCTTGCTCGGGCTAGTAGAAACACAAATATTGAGCGCACTAAATCTGAAAATCAGAAAGTGGTTGATGAGTTAGAACAATTTAATAAGATGCACAAATCTGATCCTAGCACATCTAAAGAAATTAAATTGAAAGGTGCTTCTTTCTTAGCTACACGTGCTGAAATTTTTGAGTTAGATGCTCATACTGATGAATGTTATGCTCTTATTTGCAAAGAAGTTTTTTTTCATTTGAGGATATGCCTTCTTCTTTGCCTCCTGTTGTTGCTAACCTTTGCAGGAGTATCATGATGTTTTCCCAAAGGAAGTACCACCGGGCTGCCACCTATGAGAGGAATTGAACATCAAATTGACTTGATACCGGCGCCTCATTACCCAACCGCATACTGCATCGGACTAATCCGAAGAGACCAAGGAGATTCAGCGACAAGTTCAAGAACTACTCGACAAAGGTTACATTCGTGAATCCCTTAGTCCATGTGTTGTACCAATTTTACTTGTTCCTAAAAAAGACGGTACTTCGCATATGTGTGTTGATTGTAGAGCCATCAATAATATTACAATTTGATATCGTCATCCTATTCCTAGATTAGATGACATGCTTGATGAACTCAAGTGGCTCGCTTGTGTTTTCTAAAGTGGACTTATGAGTGGATACCATCAAATTCGTATGAAACTAGGTGATGAATGGAAAACCGCTTTCAAAACTAAATTTGGTTTATATGAGTGGTTAGTTATGCCTTTTGGATTGACTAATGCACCTAGTACTTTCATGAGACTAATGAATGAAGTTTTATGAGCTTTCATTGGACGATTTGTGGTAGTATATTTCGATGATATTTTGATTTATAGTAAGTCACTAGAGGAACACTTAGAGCATTTGCGTGTTGTTTTTCTCGCTCTGCGTGATGCACGCTTATTTGGTAATATCGAGAAGTGCACTTTTGCATGGATCGAGTCGCTTTTCTTGGCTATGTTGTGACAAATAGCAGGAATTGAAGTTGATAAATCCAAGGTTGAAGCGATCCAGAGTTGGCCGACCCCTAACTCGGTCACACAGGTATGAAGTTTTCTCAGACTTGCTGGGTTCTACCGGCGGTTCGTGAAGGATTTTAGTACCATCGCAGCGCCGCTCAACGAGCTCACAAAGAAAAATGTGCCATTTGTTTGGAGCGCCGCACAAGAGGAAGCCTTCACTATTCTTAAAGATAAGCTTACACACGCCCCTTTGCTGCAATTACCTGATTTTAATAAGATGTTTGAATTAGAATGTGATGCTAGCGGCATTGGTTTAGGCGGTATTTTATTGCAAGAAGGAAAACCAGTAGCATACTTTAGTGAAAAGCTCAGTGGGCCTAGTCTGAATTATTCAACATATGATAAAGAACTTTATGCACTAGTTCGGACTTTAGAGACATGGCAACATTATTTATGGCCTAAGGAGTTTGTCATACATTCTGATCATGAATCACTCAAGCATATTAGAAGTCAAAGTAAACTGAACCGTAGACATGCAAAATGGGTTGAATTTATTGAATCTTTTCCTTATGTTATTAAGCACAAGAAAGGGAAGGAGAATGTTATTGCCGATGCATTGTCTAGACGCTATACCATGCTATCACAACTTGACTTCAAAATTTTTGGACTTGAAACTATAAAAGAGCAATATGCTAATGATGTTGATTTTAAAGATATATTGCTCAATTGCAGAGAGGGTAGAACTTGGAACAAGTTCGTCGTTAATGACGGATTTGTTTTTCGTGCTAATAAGCTATGCATCCTAGATAGCTCTGTTCGCCTTTTGTTGTTACACTGAGGCGATGGCGGAGGACTTATGGGACATTTGGCGCCAAGAAGGCAGAAGACATCCTTGATGGTCATTTTTCCGCCAAAATGAGAAGGGATGTGGAGAGATATGTTGCACGCTGCACTACATGCCAAAAAGCTAAGTCACGATTGAACCCACATGGTTTATATATGCCTCTTCCTGTTCCTAGCACTCCTTGGGAAGATATATCTATGGACTTTGTATTAGGACTGCCTAGAACACGACGGGGGAGGGATAGTATATTTGTTGTTGTCGATAGATTCTCTAAGATGGCACATTTTATACCTTGTCATAAAAGTGACGATGCTACTCACATTGCTGATTTGTTCTTCGAGAAGTAGTTCGCTTACATGGTGTGCCAAATACAATTGTTTCGATCGTGACACAAAATTTCTTAGCCACTTTTGGAGGGTGTTGTGGACAAAATTAGGGACTAAGCTTTTATTTAGTACTACATGTCATCCTCAAACTGATGGTCAAACTGAAGTGGTTAATCGTTCATTGTCTACTATGCTTAGGGCTATTATAAAAACAAATTTAAAAATGTGGGAAGAATGTCTACCTCATGTAGAGTTTTCTTATAATCGTTCAGTCCATTCTACCACAAAGTTATGCCCTTTTGAGATTGTTTATGGATTTATACCTCGTGCACCTATTGATTTATTACCTATTCCATCTTCGGAGAAGGTAAACCTTGATGCTAAAGAACGTGCTGAGTTAGTATTAAAAATGCATGAGATGACTAAGAAAAATATTGAACGATGAATGCCAAGTATAAACTTGTCGGTAGTCGTGGTCGGAAAAGAATTGTGTTTGAACCAGTGATTTAGTAAGGTTGCATTTGCGAAAAGAACGCTTCCCGATTTATTTAAAGTCAAAATTAATGCCTCGTGCGAGATGGACCTTTAAAGTGCTTGAAAAATTAATGATAATGCATATAAGCTTGATCTACCCGCAGATTTTGGGGTTAGTCCCACATTTAACATTGCAGATTTAAAACCATACCTTGGTGAGGATGATGAGCTACCATCGAGGACGACTTCAATTCAAGAAGGGGATGATGAGGACATCTCTTCATCTTTGTTACACCCGCCGCAACTCCTCCATCGGTTATTCCACTTGGTCCTATGACTAGAGCTGCGGCGCCGACAAATACATGGCCAGTACTATCGCTCCTTTATACACATGATTTGACCGACGGAAATACGATGCTACACTCATGTTCGACTTGCTTGTACTCGTAAATAAAGAAGAGATTAGAGATGAAGACAACTATGCACTCAAATCGATGAATTAACAAAGGCATGCATGTCCACCATCAATCAATTCCAGCCACCAAGTATGTCACGTGCATGCACATGCATGAAGTGCACAAGGGCCAATGGATTTGGGTTAATGAGCCAGATCAGCCATTTAACGTGGGCCTTGGAGGCCTTGGACTTTTTGGCTGCGCCAGTGCTTCTACACACGCCGCCTTGCAAGCTGCTTGCCACGTCATCCTCTGCAGCGGACCATGACCGACAGTCCGGATGGGACACAACGACGACGCGCCGACGCCTAGCTACTCTTAATAAATAGTAGTTTAGATTAGGGTTTATACTCGGGGTTTATTGTATTGTCTAGCCATCGCTACAATTCGCATCTACGAGACGTGTAGGACTACCGCCTTGTCAGATCCATAGTGGAACCCCAACTTTTCATCTAGTTCGCGTGCTCAGTTTATTATCCGCAATTTCAGTTGCAATTCACCTTTGTTCTTGCCGGTTCTTCGGTTGCTTGCAGGAACTCGAACCTCGTTGTTCAGGTTGATCGTGCCTACGGCAAGGTCAATAACCATCGGAGATTGGTTTAGCGATTGTCGAGGCGTATCGTCGGGTACGGTATAGCCGGATCGTCAAGGTCAAAATCCACCAAATCGATAATTATCCCCACTCTCATCGAAAGATCGGGCCGCCGTTACATCAATAGGATACCCAAAGGAGACTATTGGGTACACCTTCTATCACAGATCTGAGGGCAAGATTTTCGTTGCTAAATTCGGATCCTTTCTAGAGAAGGAGTTTCTCTCGAAAGAAGTGAGTGGGAGGAAAGTAGAACTTGATGAGATAATCAGATCTACTCCCTTATTGGAAGGTAGTTCATCACAAGTACGGTTCTCGTGACAACTACACCAATTAGTGAGGAAGCTAATGATATTGATCATGAAACTTCAGATCAAGTTTCTACTAAACCTCAGAGGGTCTACAGAATAAGATCCGCACTGCAGTGGTACGGCAATCCTATTCTCGAAGTCATGTTACTTGACCATGATGAACCTACGAACTATGAGGAAGCGATGATGAGCCCAGATTTCGCAAAATGGCTAGAGGCCATGCAATCGAGATGGGATCCATGTATGAAAACATAGTATGGACTTTGGTTGACTTGCCCGATGATCGGCAAGCAATTGAGAATAAATGGATCTTTAAGAAGAAGATCGACGCCGATGGTAATGTTTTCGTCTACAAAGCTCGACTTGTTGCGAAAGGTTTTCGACAAGTTCAAGGGGTTGACTACGATGAGACTTTCTCACCAGAAGCGATGCTTAAGTCTGTCTCAATCATGTTGGCTATTTTCGCATTTCATGATTATGAAATTTGGCGATGGATGCCAAGACTGCATTCTTGAATGGGTTTCTAGAAGAAGAGTTGTATATGATGCAGCCGGAAGGTTTTGTTGATCCAAAAGGTGTCGACAAAGTTTGCAAGCTCCAGTTGCTCCATTTATGGACTGGTGCAAGCATCTCGGAGTTGGAATAAACGTTTTGACAAAGGTGATCAAAGATATAGTTTTATATGAGACTTTTGGAGAAGCCTCAGATTTACAAGAAAGTGAGTGGGAGCTCAGAGCATTTCTAGTTTTATATGTTGATGACATATTATTAATTGGAAATGATATAGAATTTGGATAGCATAAAGGGATACTTGAATAAAAGTTTTTCAATGAAAGACCTCGTGAAGCTGCTTATATATTGGGCATCAAGATCTATAGAGATAGATCAAGACGCTTAATAGGACTTTCACAAAGCACATACCTTGACAAAATTTTGAAAAGTTCAAAATGGATCGAGCAAAGAAAGGATTTTTGCCCGTGCTACAAGGTGTGAAGTTGAGTCAAACTCAATGCCCGACCACGCAGAAGATAGAGAGAAAATGAAAGGTGTTCCCTATGCTTCAGCCATAGGCTCTATCATGTATGCAATGCTGTGTACCGACCGACGATGCTTAGCAATAAGTTTGGCGGGAAGGTACCAAAGTAATCCAGAGAGGATCATCGACAGCGGTCAAGAACATCTGAAATACCGAAAAGGACTAAGGATATGTTTCTCGATATGGAGGTGACAAAGAGCTAGTCGTAAATGGTTACGCCGATGTAAGTTTTGACATCGATCCGGACGATTCTAAATCGCAAACCGGATACGTGTTTATATTAAACGGTGGAGCTGTAAGTTGGTGCAGTTCTAAACAAAGCGTCGTGGCGGGATCTACATGTGAAGCGGAGTATATAGCTGCTTCTGAAGCAGCAAATGAAGGAGTCTGAATGAAGGAGTTCATTTCCGATCTAGGTGTCATACCTAATGCATCGGGACCAATGAAGATCTTCTGTGACAATACTGGTGCAATTGCCTTGGCAAAGGAATCCAGATTTCACAAGAGGACCAAGCACATCAAGAGACGCTTCAATTCCATTCGGGACCAAGTCCAAGTGGGAGACATAGAGATTTGCAAGATACATACGGATCTGAATGTTGTAGACCCGTTGACTAAGCCTCTCTCACGAGCAAAACATGATCAGCACCAAGACTCCATGGGTGTTAGAATCATTACTATGTAATCTAGATTATTGACTCTAGTGCAAGTGGGAGATCAAGGAAATATGCCCTAGAGGCAATAATAAAGTTATTATTTATTTTCTCATATCATGATAAATGTTTATTATTCATGCTAGAATTGTATTAACCGAAAACATGATACATGTGTGAATACATAGACAAACATATAGTCACTAGTATGCCTCTACTTGACTAGCTCATTAATCAAAGATGGTTATGTTTCCTAACCATAGACATGTGTTGTCATTTGATTAAATGGGATCACATCATTAGGAGAATGATGTGATTGACATGACCCATCCCGTTAGCTTAGCACTTGATCGTTTAGTATTCTGCTATTGCTTTCTTCATGACTTATACATGTTCCTATAACTATGAGAATTATGCAACTCCTGTTTACCGGAGGAACACTTTGGTACTACCAAACGCCACAACGAATCGGGTGATTATAAAGGAGTACTACAGGTGTCTCCGAAGGTACATGTTGAGTTGGCGTATTTCGAGATTAGGTTTTGTCACTCCGATTGTCGGAGAGGTATCTCTTGGGCCCTCTCGGTAATACACATCACTTAAGCCTTGCAAGCATTTCAACTAATGAGTTAGTTGCGAGATGATGTATTACGGAACGAGTAAAGAGACTTGCCGGTAACAAGATTGAACTAGGTATTGGATACCGACGATCGAATCTTGGACAAGTAACATACCGATGACAAAGGGAACAACGTATGTTGTTGTGCGGTTTGACCGATAAAGATCTTCATAGAATATGTAGGGACCAATATGGGCATCCAGGTCCCGCTATTGGTTATTGACCGGAGACGTGTCTCGGTCATGTCTACATTGTTCTCGAACCGTAGGGTCCGCACGCTTAAGGTTTCGATGACAGTTATATTATGAGTTTATATATTTTGATGTACCTAAGGTTGTTCGGTGTCCCGGATGTGATCACGGACATGACGAGGAGTCTCGAAATGGTCGAGACATAAAGATTGATATATTGGACGGATATATTTGGACACCGGAAAGGTTTCGGGAGAGTTTGGGAATATACCGAGTTCGGAGGTTACCGAACCCCGGTAAGTATATGGGCCTTATTGGGCCTTAGTGGAAGGGAGGAAGAAGGAGCAAGGGAGGGGGCGCCCCCAAGCCCAATCCGACTGGGAGGGGGGGCCCCTTTCCTTCTCTCCTCCCCCCTCTTCCTTCCTACTCCTACTCCGAATAGGAAGGGGGGCCAAACCTACTTGGAGTAGGTTTGCCCCCCTAGGGCGTGCCACCCCTTGGGCCGGCCTCCTCCTCCCTCCCTCCTTTATATACGGGGGTAGGGGGCACCCTAGACACACAAGTTGATCATTGAGATCGCTCCTTAGCCGCAGCGGTGCCCCTCCACGATATTACACCTCGGTCATATTGTAGCGGTGCTTAGGCGAAGCCCCGCAACAGAGAACATCAAGATCGCCACCACACCGTCAGGTCGTGGAACTCCCCAGCGCCTCTGCTGGATCGGAGATCGGGGTGCGCCATCGAGCTGTACGTGTGTCAAGAACTCGGAGGTACCGGAGTAACGGTGCTTGGATCGGTTGGACCGGGAGGACGTACGACTACTTCCTCTACGTTGCGTCAACGCTTCCGCTTCGGTCTACGAGGGTACGTAGACAAAACTTTCCCCTCTCGTTGCTATGCATCACCATGATCTTGTGTGTGCGTAGGAAATTTTTTGAAATTACTACGTTCCCCAACAGCAAGGGTATGGGCCGGCTCCTAACATACGTCCCGCCCCCTCCCTCGGAGTCTGAGCCTGACCAAGAGACAAGCTGGGGCATGGCCACAGTGCACCATGCCTTCCCCGAATCACGGATGCATGGCTACAGTAAGCACCGCCAGGCGGCCGCCGACCCGTCCGGCGCGGCACTATAGCCATGACGCACCCAACACGGCCTCACAAGACGGACGGCAGAGAATGATGAAGAGCCGCCCATGAGGCCCGCAGTGTCGAGCCCCACCGTCGCCGGTTCCTCTCGGCCAGCATGTGGCCCACCAGAGGCGGGCCCCAGTAGTCGGCGGAGAACTCGGCCTCCACAGACTCTGGCAGCTGGGACCCACCACCTGGCCAGATTACCATTGTACCCCTGGGGCGTAGGCCTTTATAAACCCCCAGGCTCACCCATGCAGGGGGTTCGGAATCCCAGCCAGCTTACACATATGTAGAGAGAGAGAGAGAGAGAGAGAGAGAGAGATAGAGCTAGCCTTGCCCTTCTTCCTCCTCTAGCCAAAACGGCTCAAGGAGCACTCTTGTAGCTACTCTATTGACATAGTCATCATGCGGAGACCCCGCAGAGCAGGACTAGGGGTGTTATCTCCACGGAGAGCCTCGAACCTGGGTAAGACTCGTAAGCATTCGAGGTCTTGCTCACTCCCGCTTCTAGAGCCCGGTGACGTACTCCTGTCCCCATCCATGATAAGCCACCCCTTGGCATATTTCGCGAGAATACCACGACAATGCCATGCTTTTTAAATATGTTTGGTAGTCTCGTAGTGTGTCATGCATCTATGTCCAGAGATGCGATGAGAGAAGAGGTCGAAGAATGGCTCGAGCACGAGACAAAGCTACTTTGAGATTCCATTAAGATACGTTTCTAACCGGACTGAAATTAGGTTCGGTTTGGCAGAGAGATGGAACCGTCTCGTCTCCCTTGCGTGTTCGTGCCGGACTTTTGCGCGGCGGTGCCGGTGCCTCGACACGGCCACGTTCGCCGGCGAGGGCTGCGGGTGGAACTCCTCGACAACGAGGGAGTAGTGGTGGACGCATGCAGCGGAGAAGGCGTTGCGGCATGGCGGGTGTGCCAGGAGGTGGTGTTCCCGTGCCACGTCGCAGAAATTGCGGCGGCTAACCGGTGGGGCGCGGCGAGGGTGAATTTCGAGGTGAGTAATGGCGAGCGGGGGCGAGAGGGGGGTTATTACACCGACGCCTCGACTCTCTCCCTCCCCACACCTCACAAATCTCGCCCGTGAGAGCCACCGCCCCGCGCCGCTGCGACAGCTAGGGTTCGATGACGACGAGGGAACAACATATGTGGGTGCTGTCCGACGGCGACGAGATCCTGATGGGGCGGCTGAAGGAGATCGATCGATGGTTCCCGACGGCGAAGTCGCTCAACCACGCGTCGGAGGTGTTGCAGGACAAGCTGCGTGGGGAGGAGATTCTCAGGTGCTTCCCCAACTACGACCGCTAGCCGGCGATGGGTTGCTCCTGTGGGCGATGCTCGAGGTGGAGTCGCTGGTCCCGGGGCAGCAGGAGAAGTGGAAGGTGTTCCGCTCCTTCCGCTACCGCCTGATCCAGCCAAGGGCGCTGCCTCCGGCGCAACAGGACCTGCCGCAGGAGGTGGTGATGGGGATTCCTGCCCCCGGATCCAGGTGGCTGCCAATCCAGATCGAGGAGGACGAGGAGCCCGAGGAGATGGAGGAGGAAGCGACGGTGCCGCTGCGGCGCAGGGCCAGGGCGCCTCCGACCCCAACCTCACTCCCTCGCCGCTCCCCGCGGTTCCAGAGGTGTTCGCCTCGCCTCCTAGCTCTCTCCCGGCCGCCAGTAGGGTGCTCGCCGGTTGGCAACCGCTTCTGGTTGCTAGCCGGTGAGGACTCCGAGGAGGAGGGGGAGGGGGAGGCCCTCATCTCCGATCCAGGTATGATGAAAGCTGCAAAATACTTAGTGTCTACTACTCCAATTGAAGTGGATGATGCTAGTTATGGTAATTTGTTTGGGAGGTTTAATCTTAGCAACAGAAATAGGATTAGGAGGGGGTCAAAATCTCAAAGAGATAAGCGTTCTGGATTGATTTCTTATGCAGACATGTGTCCAGAACGTGGGGGATTTGGGGATAAAGATAATAATGGAAAGTTGAGCAACATGACTCATGGGATTGGGATAGATGCCGAAATTGTTCAAAAACATATGAAAAAAGACAATGTTCATCCCATAATCCCTGTATTTGGGGAAGAGGATGTAGATTTTGGGGAAATTGAGCTGAAAGTACCCCAATTGCAAGATACTTAGGTGTAAAAGGGGGAAGGTTGGAGGAATTGTGTGAGGAAAAAAATGTGAGACCCCTAATGATTTTTGGGGGCTCAGTTGGGAGGGATTTAAACACGGATATGGACGTGGGCCTGCGGTGGTGGAGGCCTGATGAGATGGAGCCCGGCCCAACCCAACAAAGGGACAGAGGTGTGGGGGATATAAAAGAGGGAGTGGAGGGGGTTGGGAAGCAATCCCACTCTTTAGGGTTTCCTCCTCTCCCCCCCCCTCGCCGCCACAAGAAGAAACCATGTCAGGAAATTTTGGTAGAGGGTTTGGAGCTCAGAGATTCAATAGAGGGGGAGGAAATGGAAATATAGGAGGAAGATTCAACAATACTGAGAAAGGAGGGAGATGGAATGGAGGGAGGCATTGAGGGAGTCATGTACCTAGGGTAGGGTCATAGACCTGATCTAAGTACCCTGCCCAAGGACACCCTTAGAAGAGATCACCTTCCAGTCGACCTACGAGGAGTCCACTCGACTGACTTGAAGGACTCGACCATGAAGACTCACTCGACCACCAGAAGGTCAAGAAGCACTCTGCACTGCAACGATCTGTAATTAAGTAGACTTTATGATAGTTAAGACACTTTATGTGGGGCGTTACCAGTAATGCCCCGGACTTAATGTACCTTAAACCCTTCATTACGTAATGGCGGGGGTCTTGGCGACTCTATATAAGCCACCCTCCACAGTGTAAGGGTTCGCACTCTGTAACTCATATACACATAATCCATTCGACCGCCTCCGGGCCCGAGACGAGGGCTTTTACTTCCTCCAGAAGGGCCTGAACTCGACATCTCTTGTGTTTACAACCTCTCCATAGCTAGGACCTTGCCTCTCCATACCTACCCCCACTCTACTGTCAGACTTAGAACCACGACAGTTGGCGCCCACCGTGGGGCAGGTGTTTTAGCGATTTTGTGGAGAAGTTGCGATTCTTCCGAGTACTTTCATCATGGTTGCCGCTGGAGTTTTGGTCGAGGGCCACGAGATCCGTCTCGGTGCACTCACCTTCATCGCCGACGACTCCGCTTGGCTCCAGGAGGCTCCACTCGACGTTGATGCGCTCCCCGTCCGCGGTGCGACGCATTTTCGCGCATGTGTCCGCGGCGTTCTGCTGCGACAACCGTCGACCCCGTATCGGTCGACTCCACTATCGATCACCCTTCCGGTCTCCACCAGCGCAAGCGCTCTGGTTGGTAGAGGCTCCAGCGGTGGGTGAAGCACGCGGTGGCTCGCCAGACGGCCACCGCCCAAGTTGCGGCAATCGAGCCCGACGAATCTCTCTACGGCCTATTCGACCGCCGACTAGCTCCAGAGAGATCGTGATCCGAAAAGCGATAGCGATGATCCGCGGCGGAAACTCGATGGTCAACGGATCCTGCAGTCCTCCTGGCTTCGCCCATGAGGGCGGGGCGGGCGGCGGAGGCGACCCCGTACGGGACCATGAAGAGTACCAGCCCGAGCCACTCGACTCTTTGCAGAGGGAAGAGCTTCGCCGCAGGAACATGGATGCTCTGCACACTCCCATCCCGGGAGAAACCCCGAGGCTCGCACCTTGGAGGAGGCACGTTATTAATCTGGTGAACGCGCCGCTTGGAGAACCTTCGGCGAGCACTCGACTCGACCAGCCTTGTGCAACGAAGTTCCCAACGCCAATCGACGTCAACTCTTCCCATCGACTCAGGTATATCGAACCCCAATCTAGAATTTAGTAGCTGCAACCCGTATAGCAGAGTCCATCGAACCCTCTCGCCGGAAGTCGGGAGAGGCTTGATGCGATCGAGATTTGCTCCGGCAGGAGACCGAGAATTCAGCCGTGTCGCGAGCGCGCAAGAAATTCACAATCGATCCGTCGCTGCGAATACTGTTCGATCGGCTCATAGTCCCAGATCGCCTCGCGGGCGTGAAGGACGCGAGAATCGACGAGACCAAGACAGAGACCGACACGACCGAGATGATAGGCGCCGAATGCCCACTTCCTCCGAGGGTGGGTCTTACGCTCCTCGGGCAAGAAGATGACGTCGGCCGGCGTGGGGCGAAGAGTTCCAGTCGACCACCGGGAACCAGGCTTCGATGCGCGATCCATTATCGTGCAAGGCTTGATAGACCGGAACAGAGCCCACCGAGGCGGGCCCGACAGAGATGCGCCCACAAGCAGTCGAGTGCATGTATCTGGTCCAGAATGTTTCAGCAGGGCTATCAGAGCAGCAGTGATTCCCCCCAATTTCAGGTTGGCAACAGGAGTCAGCAAGTTCACTGGAGAGTCTAAGCCTGAAACTTGGCTTGAGGACTACCGAGTGGCGGTTTAGATTGGCGGAGGAAATGACGAGGTGGCCATGAAACACTTGCCCCTCATGTTGGAAGGTTCTGCCAGAGCGTGGTTGAATCAGTTACCTCCTAGTAGCATTTACACTTGGGAAGATTTGTCCCGAGTGTTCGTCAGGACATTTGAAGGGACTTGCAAGCGACCAGCTGGATTGACAGAGCTGCAAGTTTGTGTGCAGAAGACGAATGAGACTCTCAGAGAGTATATTCAGAGATGGATCACTTTGCACCATACTGTGGAGAATGTGTCTGATCATCAGGCAGTCTGCGCCTTCAAGGATGGCGTCAAGAACAGAGAATTAAGTTTGAAATTTGGTCGAACCGGAGACATGACCCTGAGTCGGATGATGGAGATTGCTACCAAGTACGCCAACGGCGAAGAAGAAGACCGACTCCGAAGCGGCAAGTACAAGCCGAGTCAGTCGGAGAAGGGAAACACCAGTCGGAAATAGAAGCGGAAGGCTGAACCAGCAGCTCCGGGGGAGGCTCTGGCCGTGACTCAGGGAAAATTCAAAGGGAAATCAAAAGGATCCTAGAACCCCAAGAAGGTGAAGGATAAAGAAGGGAACAATGTGATGGATATGCCGTGTCACATCCACACGAAGAAAGATGAAGAGGGCAATATCATTTACCCAAAGCATACCACTCGCCAATGTCGACTCATGATCCAGCAGTTTCAAGGAAAACAGTCTAAGGACAAGGAAAAGGAGTCGGACAAGGCCGAAGACAAGGAGGACAAAGTGAGGAAGGATATCCGCATGTCAACTCCACTGATGATCTTTGCGGATGTGGAAAGCAAGAGTCGATTGAAAGTCATTAACCATGAGGTGAACATGGTTGCCCCAAAGAAAAGCAAGTTATCCGAGATGGTCCCAAACACCCATCACATTCGACCTACCGATCACCGACTCATATTGCCACCCCGGAGGCAAGCTTTAGTGGTCGACCCGGTTGTCGAAGGCACTCGATCGACGAAAGTGCTGATGGACGGTGGTAGTGGACTGAACTTGTTGTATGCAGACACGTTGAAAGGAATGGGCATTCCGATGTCCCGACCGAGCACCAAGAATATGAGCTTTCATGGAGTTATACCCGAAAGAAAGCCGAGTCACTCGCCAAATAGCTCGATGTGGTGTTTGGTGATTCAAAACATTTTCGCAAGGAAAAGTTGACGCTTGAGGTCGTGGATTTTTGAGTGCATACCATGCCATTTTGGGGAGACCAGCTTACGACGGTTCATGGCTCGACCATGTTACGTGTACCTCAAACTCAAGAAGCCCGCCCCAAAGGAGTGATCACCGCCACGGTGATCGGAAAAGGCGTAAGAGTGCTTTCGTAAGGGCTCAAAGATTGTCGATTCCTGTGACAATGGTCGAGTTTGAAGAATATAAGCAAAGCGCAGATCCGAGTGATTTCTTTGCGATCAAAGAAGCCCGCCACAGAATCTGTGATTTGACCGTCCGGTGAGACGAAGCCTGTCCACATTCACCCGACCGACCCCAATGCAGCCCCGACCCACATCTCCACAACACTCGACCCAAAATAGGAAGAAGCGCTCATCCAGTTCCTCCGTGAGAATTGGGACATTTTTGCATGGAAGCCAGCTGACATGCCAGGTGTTCCCAGGGGACTGGCTGAGCATCGTCTTAGAGTCGACTCATTAGCAAAGCCAGTTAAAGAGCATCTTCGGCGGTCCGCCGTCCAGAAGAGAAAGGCTATTGGTGAAGAAGTGGCTCGACTGTTGGCGGCGGGATTTATCCGAGAGATATACCACTCCGAGTGGCTTGCTAATGTCGTCATGGTTCCTAAGGACAAATCGCTCTAAATGTGCATTGATTTCAAGCACATCAATCGGGCCTGCCCGAAAGATCATTTTCCTCTCCCTCGCATTGATCAAATTGTTGACTCGACCGCGGGATGCGAGTGATTGTCTTTTCTAGACGCCTATTCCGGGTACCATCAGATCCGTCTGTATGGACCCGATGAGATAAAAACAGCTTTCATCACTCCATTCGGGTGCTTCTGCTATATCACCATGCCCTTCGGTCTCAAGAATGCCGGAGCCACATTTATGCGAATGATTCAGAAGTGTCTGCTCACTCAAATCAGTCGGAATGTGGAAGCGTATATGGATGATATCGTCGTCAAGTCATGAAAAGGTTCCGACCTGCTCACTGACCTCGCCGAAACATTTGCCAACCTCAGAAGGTATGATATCAAGCTCAATCCATCAAAGTGCACATTCGAGTTCCTGGTGGCAAGCTACTCGGTTTTCGTTTCGAGCGAGGATCGATGCTAATCCGAGAAGATCGGCACTATTCTCCTAATGAAACGCCTGCGGCGAGTGCACGATGTCCGAAGCTTCTTGGATGCTTGGCGCATTAAGTAGATTCATCTCACGACTCGGTGAAAAGGCATTGCCTCTTTACCGATCGATGAAGAAGGCGCACAAGTTCGAGTGGACTCGAGAAGTCGATGCAGCGCTTGCCGAGCTAAAAGCTCGCTCTCCACCCAGCCGGTGCTTGCTGCTCCAATCAGCAAAGAGCCTCTGTTGCTTTATATCGCAGCCACAGGACAAGTCGTCAATCTGAAGGCTTACGGTCGGCGGGAAGAAGAAGGAAAGGCCTTCAAAGTTCAGCGCCAAAGGTATTATTTGTCCGAAGTTTTGACTCCATCCAAGCAGAGATACCCTCATTATCGAAGCTTGTGTATGGGATATACATGACCACGAAGAAGGTTGCTCATTATTTCTCGATCATTCCATCACGATCGTCACGACGCCCACTTTCGAGATTTTGCACTGTGAGATGCAAGCGGTCGAGTGGCGAAATTGGCGATTGAACTTCTTCCCTTGATATCAAGTTTGAGGCAAAGAAAGCCATTAAGTCCTAGGCAATAGCGGATTTCCTCGCCGAGTGGATTGAACAACAAAGAACCGATCGAGGTTCACTCGAGCATTGGACCATGTTCTTTGATGGCTCTAAGATGTTGAATGGTTCCGATCTTTGGGGTTGTCTGGTTTCCCCAGAGGAGATAAGCTCGAGATATGTGCTCCAGATTCACTTTGATTCCTCCAACAATGAGGCGAGTATGAGGCCCTCTTATACGGATTACGCATGGCCATTTCACTCGGCATCCGTGCACCGATGGTCTATGGCGATTCAGATTTAGTGGTCAACCAAGTGATGAAGGAGTGGGACGTGAGAAGCCCAGCCATGACCGGATCTTGCAATGCAAAGTGAGGAAGCTGGAAAAGAAGTTTGAGGGGTTAGAGCTCCATCATATACCCCGATGAAAAATCAAGCGGTGATGATCCGCAAAGATAGGTTCCAAGAGAGAAGCCATTCCGAGTGGTGTGTTCTTGGAGCATATTCATGCTCCGTCAGTTAAGGAAGACCCTTTCACTGAAGAAACCCTGCAACCCAAGAGTGCCACGGATCTGACTGAGGTAGAAGTCCCAGCAGTGGTTGACTTGGTTATGGAGATCTTGGTAGTCACACCCGACTGGACAATTCCATATATCGCGTATATTCTGAGTAAAGAGCTCCCATAGGATGAGGAAGAGGCTCGACAGATCGTCCGTCGATCCAAGGCCTTTACCGTTATCAAAGGACAGTTGTATAGAGAGAGCGCGATCGAGTTGGTCGAGAAGTGCATAACGCCGAAGAAGGTCGAATCATTCTCAATGATATCCACTCGGGACTGTGGTCATCATCGTCCTCTCGGACCATCGTGGCCAAAGCATACCGAGCCGGATTTTACCGCCAAAGGCGAATGAGATGGCAAAGGAAATAGTGGACAAGTGCGAAGGATGTCGGTTCTACTCAAATATGTCACACAAGCTGCGTCGACTCTACCAAGACCATTCCACTCGCCCGGCCTTTCGCAGTATGGGGGTTGGACATGGTCGGTCCCTTGAGAACAGGTCGAAGTGGTTTCACACATGCACTGGTGGCAGTCGACAAGTTCACCAAGTGGATTGAGGCAAAGCCAATCAAGAACCTTGACGCCGGTACTACTGTTAGCTTCATCAGGGAACTGATATTCAGATATGGAGTCCCGCACAACATCATTACAGATAATGGGTCGAACTTTGACTCGGAGGAATTCAGAGATTTCTGCAACTCTCAAGGCACACGAGTCGACTACGCTTGATCGCCCATCCATGATCGAATGAACAGCAGAGCGAGCCAATGGCACGATCCTCAAAGGATTGAAACCCGATCGATCGTGATCTCAAGCATGCGGCTGGAGCATGGGTCGATGAACTTCCTCGGTGCTTTGGGGACTGCGGACCACACCCAATTGGTCGACCGAAGAACTCCATTCTTCTTGGTCTACGGAGCTGAAGCAGATCTTGCCGAGTGACCTTCTTCACAATGCTCCTCGAGTTGAACTCTACAACAAGCGAAGCTGAACAAGCGCGACACGACGCAATGACCTTTTAGAGGAAGAAAGGGAGATGGCTCTGATCCGATCGACCATCTACCAACAAGACTTGCGTCGCTTCCACGCCAGAAATGTGAGGGGTCGAGCCTTCCAGGAAGGGGATTTAGTTCTCCGAGTGGATCAGCAGAAACAGCACAAGCTCGCTCCTTCTTGGGAAGGGCCCTTCATCGTCACCAAGGTTCTCCACAACAGGGCGTACCGTCTCTACAACGTCGAACATAATATCGACGAGCCCCGAGCTTGGAACGTGGAACTACTTCGACCATTTTACACTTAAGTTTATCACTCGGATGAGTTGTAATAAAGTACTTCTGTAGTTCATGGATTACAAAATAATAGTGTCATAATTTCTCCATAATTTTTGTCACTTTTTATTTGTCCAATAAAATTTTCCCCTCAGTGGGTGACTTAGCCGCGAATCCGTTTCGCCTAAGTTTGTAAAAATCCTTACCGAGTGGTGAGCCAGACTCCCACTCGGAGGCTTAGCTGCGAATCCGTTTCGCCTAAGTTTAAATAAAATCCTACCGAGTGGTGAGCCAGACTCCCACTCGGAGGCTTAGCTACGAATCCGTTTCGCCTAAGTTTAAATAAAATCCTACTGAGTGGTGAGCGAGACTCCCACTCGGAGGCTTAGCTGCAGTCCAAGTACTCGCCTAAGTTATAAAAATCCTACCGAGTGGTAAGCCAGACTTCCACTCGGGGGCTTAGCTGCAGTCCAAGTACTCGCCTAAGTTATAAAAATCCTACCGAGTGGTAAGCCAGACTTCCACTAGGGGGCTTAGCTGCAGTCCAAGTACTCGCCTAAGTTATAAAAATCCCACCGAGTGGTAAGCCGACTTCCACTCGGGGCTTAGCTGCAGTCCAAGTACTCGCCTAAGTTATAAAAATCCCACCGAGTGGTAAGCCGGACTTCCACTCGGGGCTTAGCTGCAGATCAAAGTACAATGTGTGTGTCATAAGGAGGACGAGGTGCAGGTCGATCATGCGACCCTCTCCTCTCGAGCCACGCCATAAGTACAATGTACGCTCGCAAGGAGGACGAGGTGCAGGTCGACTGCGACTCTCTCCTCAGAGCTACGCCATAAGTACAATGTGCGCTCGCAAGGAGGACGAGGTGCAGGTCGACTGCGACTCTCTCCTCAGAGCTACGCCATAAGTACAATGTGTGCTCGCAAGGAGGACGAGGTGCAGGTCGACTGCGACCCTCTCCTCTGAGCTACGCCACAGATACAACGTGCGGTTGTAAGGAGGACGAGGTGCAGGCCGACTGCGACCCTCTCCTCTGAGCTACGCGACAAATACAACGTGAAAATCCTACCGAGTGAAGAGCAAACCTCTCACTCGGGGGCTTAGCTGCAGCCCCGTGCTCGCCTAAGGTATAAAAATCCTACCGAGTGAAGAGCAAACCTCTCACTCGGGGGCTTAGCTGCAACCCCGTGCTCGCCTAAGGTATAAAAATCCTACCGAGTGAAGAGCAAACCTCTCACTCGGGGGCTTAGTTGCAGCCCCGTGCTCGCCTAAGGTATAAAAATCCTACCGAGTGAAGAGCAAACCTCTCACTCGGAGGCTTAGCTGCAGCCCAGTGCTCTCCTAAGTTACAAAAATCCTGCCGAGTGAAGAGCAAACCTCTCACTCGGGGGTTTGGCTGCAGCCCAGCGCTCGCCTAAGTGAATTAAGGAATAAGTCGACTGCAGTGAGCGTCTTGCTTTGAACCTGCAGAAGACATTTCGAGCCAAAAGCAATCATATTCAAACATCAAATCCAAGTTCAGATCAATACCTAAAGGAACCGAAAGTGCTCAGGCGCTAAGCCTGTTAAGGTTTATCGGTTACAAATTCACTCGGCATACCGAGGCAAATTGAAAGTGTCGAGCTTAAAGAAGTTTTTTACCCCTCCGTGGAGGGCTGGAAGGTGCAACGAACTCATCAAGGTCAATTCCGTCTCGCGATCCGAGTGGCAGCAGCGATGAAGGTTTCTATGAAGGACCAAGTCGTTTTCTTGGTGTTGGCCACTCGGAGAGCCATGACTTGTCTTCTCGCGCATCTTTGCAAAGTGGACTCGGGCGGACACGAGCAACATCCGCACCGCACCGAGCCGAGGACTTTTTCCACTCCTCGCACTCGACCAGAACCGTGTTCGCCGAGCCATCAGCGACTCGAGGTCGTTCTGGAGTGTCTCCCTGGGCCAGAGCGTTGAGTCGATGCGAGAAGTGGCGACCTTCAGCCTTGCAAGATAGTCCACGACAGCTGCTACACGGGACTCCAGTCGGAAAACATTCATGGCAACTTCATCGTTCACCGGAGAATTGACGGGGTCAAGGTTTGGTTCCAGCTGGCTAGTCTCTTCTTCAAAGTTTTGGCAAAATTCTGCAAGGACAATCACCGAGTCAAGACAATGGTCGAATGAAAAGATCAAAGTTGAAAATGATTATCGAGCGCAAAGGATTACCTTCGAGCATAAGGAACAACTTCTTGGCAAGTCCACTCAGGAAGGCCTCCAGATCATTTTTCTTCCTAGTCAACTGACTGACCTTGTCGGTCAGGGCAGCTTTGTCAGTTTTCAGTCGACTGACTTCTTTGTTGGCAATCCCAAGAGCAGCTTTCAGATTAGTATTTTCTTGTTCGAGCTTGGTGACTGAAGCTAACTTCTCGTCAGCAAGCTTGATCTTCTCAGCCAGCTCAAGGTCTTTTTTCCTCTGGGCCTCCTTCACCTTACCTGCAAGTTACAGCAAGATCAGATTTTGAAACAAATGAAGGAAAAAAGCAGTCGTCGAGTCTCACCAAACATACCTTTGGTCTCCTCCTTTGCCTTCGTCAGATTCTCCTGAACCAGCTTCAAATCCAGCTCGAGCTGAATGTGCTTGTTTTCCAGCTCGGTGTAACGAGCCGCAAGGTCACAGGATTTCTGCGAAGAACCAATCGGCAAAATGTCAAGGATAATTCACTTCCGAGTGGAAAAGAAAAAATCATGCGTTTCTAAGACTACAGCCGAATACAAACATTCAATCGTAGTCTCGGGATTACACCGGTGGGTGCACTTAGCGTGCCCCCACTAGTTCTATTAAAGACAGAGTCGACCAGTCGACCCCCCCCAAAAAAAAACAAGACGTATTTTTAAGATCGTAATTGATCGCAAGCGATCGACCACGCCTCGGGATTACACCGGTGGGTGCACTCAGCATGCCCCCACGGTTTGAGAAATCCATTCGCCTCGGTCGAGCGGCGGAAATACTTTACTTATAAAGTTTAAGGCCGATCGCCGTGATCGACCTTAGCCTTGGGGACTACACCGGCGCGGTGCACTCAGCGTGCCCGCTAACACGGAGTTTCAATCGACACACCCGGTGGGTGGCGCTATGGATTCCGGAAAGAAAAGTTTTTGATAGCATATCCTAACGAGAGTAATGCGATGGTCGATCGACCGAACATTGCTTTGAAGGGCGGAGCTGGCGTCATAAGCTGCTTGACTTGCTTCCCGGATGGCCTTCACCGCTCCATCATGACCCCCCTTGGCGTGATAGCTTCCTTCGCAGCTGGCTTGGTCCTCACGGGACATGGTGCGTCGTGAAGAGAGAAGGTTGTGCGGCACTCGACGAAGCAGGATGAGCACTCGTCAACGGCACCGCGAAAGACACGGTGTGTCGAGTGGTGTTCTCCTCCTCCGTGACTGTGAGCCTCGGCGCCGTCGCATCTCGTGCCACCGCCGGCAGACGCTTCCTGCTCCTCCTGTGTTTGGTGGTTCCTCATCGTCATCATCATCAGGAAGATTGATAACGACATTGGATGAGACTACAGAAAAGAATCAGAATTAGGGACGAAGAGTCAATCGACTAAAAACAGAATTAAGAGTATAGTACCAGGGTTTGAGGTTGCTGCATCCTCCATTTCGTGGTCGTCAGCCCTGGCAGAAGTCTCAGAAGTAGCAGCACTGCAATTCCAAAGAATCAGTCGGTTAACTCAAGTGTCAGTCGGAGATAAAGCTCACACAAAACAAGAAGACTTGAGCAGCATGATTACCCTGATATGGTGGGGATGGACACCTTCATCTTCGGCAGGAGCTTGGTCGGCTTTGATGGGGCCACCCTGGACTGCTTCGGCGCCTTTTCAGTCGGCACCGGAGAAGTGGTCCGAGGGCGCTTGGTCGATCAAGGCGACGACCGCAACCCCTTGCCACGCTCAACACAGGTCATGGGCAAGCTTCGACCGCCTTTCCGAGCACGGCGGTGCGACCTCCTCCTCATCCTCTTCTTCTTCCTCATCATCATCATCATCATCATCATCATCTTCAGCGGCGTCCGAGTCCCACTCCTCCTGGCTCTCGCCCCCGCTTGCCTCTCCCTCTTCAGTCGGAGCCTGAGCTCCATTGGGCATCGAGTACAGCTCGGTGAGGGCCTGATAGACATCGAGACAAAGATCAATCAACCAATTTGCGGAGAAAACAGAAATAGATATGACAAGAATACAATGGAAGGCAGGGCGAACGTACCTTGTCTGGAACACTGTTATGGTCGAGTGGAGGAATTCTTCTGGCTCCACGGGGGTTATCCTTGTTCCCAGTGACCGCAGCCATCCACCTCTCCAACGTGGCATCGTCGACTGCTTCTGGGTGGATCCAAGTCTCATCTTCACCCCGCAAAGACAACCACATGCAATGGCTCGGAATCAAGAGGCTGGATCGCCGCCTAAGGAAAACTTCCAAGAGATCCATACCGATTACTCCATCTCGAACCAGCTGAACAACACGCCCATCAGCATCTTCACGCCGGCTTTCTCCTCCGGAATCACCTTGATGAAGAAGGTTTATTCACTCGGTCCATGGTAAACCGAGGAGTCCACTCGACCGTCTCCGGCGTCGGCTCATTCTCAGCAAGAGAACCGGTCGATCGCCACCTCCGATCGACTCGGGAACGACATGGTTGGGAAGGTGCTCTTGTTCCTCATTTGGATCCCTGCACCACCACACATCTCGACAACTTGGGTCTTTTCGTCGCCTGGGCTCGCCTTCTTCACGGTCTGGGAGCGACACGTGAATATGTGCTTGAAGAAGCCCCAGTGCGGTCGACAGCCTAGAAAATTCTCACACATGGATACAAACGCGGCAAGATAGGCGATAGAATTCGGGGTGAAGTGGTGGAGTTGCGCTCCAAAGAAGTTCAAAAAACCATGGAAGAAAACACTCGGTGGCAAAGAAAATCCGCGGTCGACGTGGGTAGCCGTAAGCACGACTCACCCTCTTCCTTTGGGGCTGTTATTCTTTCCCGGAAGCCTTGCAGCTCCGTGGGGGATCAGACCGTCGTTGGCCATGTCGAGGAGATCCTTCTCCGTGATGGTCGACCGGATCCAATCTCCCTGTACCCAGCCGTTCGGCAGACGGGATCTGGACGAAGACCCACCGCGGCTGGTGGATCTCCCCTTTGCCTTCTCCGCCGCCGACGCCTTCTTCGCACGTTCCAGCGCCGCCGTCTTCTCCTTCACCATGGCTGCCGGCGAGACGCGCGAGGAGAGGTTGTGCAGAGGCGAGAGCGGGCGCGTTGGGCAGAGACGAGGAGAGCAGAGAGGGAATGCAGAGGTATTGTTCAAAAACCCTCGCCGGGCGCATTTATAAGATCCCTTCCGAGTGGATGACAGGTGGGCCCGGTCGATCTAATCGCATCCCGAAACAGTCGCGCGGACGCGATACATGGCGAAAAAGGCGGCGCGAGAATCGAGGCATCTATGCCCTATCCCATCCGAACGCCGCGGTCCGCCCCGCTTCGCGCGCTTCCCCAAATTTCATATCCCGCGGAATCCGCGAACGATAGATTGGCCTGTCAGACGCGGGATTTCCTGCGATCTGTCGCTCGGAAATTGTCAAAGTCCAAAAGATCACTCGACGAAAGAAAAGAATGGATCGAGTCGACTGAAGAAAAGTTGCTCGCTTTCAACAAAGAGATTCTTGGTCCAAAACAACGCATGACCAGTATGCAAAAACCAAACGGAAACAACATCAACTCCTTCCTCACTCAAGCCTCAATCCATTCGGGGGCTAATGATGGAGTCATGTACCTAGGGTAGGGTCATAGACCTGATCTAAGTACCCTACCCAAGGACACCCTTAGAAGAGATCACCTTCCAGTCGACCTACAAGGAGTCCACTCGACTGACTCGAAGGACTCGACCATGAAGACTCACTCGACCACCAGAAGGTCAAGAAGCACTCTGCACTGCAACGGTCTGTAATTAAGTAGACTTTATGATAGTTAAGACACTTTATGTGGGCGCCACGTAAACGCCGGACTTAATGTACCTTAAACCCTTCATTACGTAATGGCAGGGTCTTGGCGCACTCTATATAATCCACCCTCCCACAGTGCGGAAGGGTTCGCACCCTTGTAACTCATATACACATAATCCACTCGACCACCTCAGGGCTCCGAGACGAGGGCTTTACTTCCTCCGAGAAGGGCTGAACTCGTACATCTCTTGTGTTTACAACCTCTCCATAGCTAGGACCTTGCCTCTCCATACCTACCCCCACTCTACTGTCAGACTTAGAACCACGACAGGCATGCCTTCCCAGGGGGATCTGGGGGTTTTGGGAGAGGGGGGAACCGTTTTGGTCCTGTGAAGGGTATGGGCAGAGATTCTGAGGATGAAGATCCTAGATCTGAGAGGAACAAAGAGAATTTGGTGTGGCAAGCTAAGGCAGGGAAAAAAGATGAAGGGGGAGAGACCCCAAGGATGGCCTGTGGTGAAGCAGAAGGTGCTGTAATGGAAAAAGAGAGGAGCAATAATCAGTTATCTCAGTCAGATCAGCAGCAGCAGCAACTACTTTTAACTTCGCTGCTCTCTCAGCTGGTGTAGGGGATGCAGAGCAGTGAAAAGAACCAGATGGAAGGGATGGTTGGAAATCTAATTGGTAATTTGCTTGGGAAATAAAGTCACAGGAAAGAGGAAGGAGGTCCTGATGGGCAACAGAGAGTTGACAAGATGGTTGAACAGGGAGCTGGACTGGAAATGAAGAAGCAAGGGGGTAAAAGTGGTTGGCAGCAAGGGTATGAGGAGAACAAGAGAAATTTTGACAGATTTAACAAGCAGGTGTGTGGTAAGTGTAAAGATCCTAGACACACCACTAAGGACTGCAGGGTGGGACATTCCTTGATCTGTGACTGAGAGAATCATATTACGTGGGAGTGCAACTTGTCAAACAGTTAAACCAGTCCCAAAATATGTAGGATATGCAGCTAAAGGGCTGGGAATTCTTTTGGTTCAGAGTTATAAAGATGTCCCGATAGCGTAACATACCAATCCTTTGGGGTGGTGATCATAAGAGAAGGGAGTATTAATGAGACTGAGCTTGTGAAAGCTATGGAGGAAATGTTTGATTGGGGGTGGCAATGGAGAGTGAGGGAATTTGGAAAGAATGGATACATGATGAGATTTCCCAATAAGGCAAAGTTGGTGGAGCTGGCCAAGTTTAATGACTTCAAATTGTTGGGGACAGGGGTGGTGATCAAGGTTCAACCCTGGTCCCTTGACCATCAAGCTATTGGGAAGATGCATACCATTTGGGTCAGGCTGGCCAACGTTTCAGATTGTTTCAGGCATTTTTTGGGTGTTTGTGAGGTGGCTGCTGCAGCTGGACCTGTCTTGGAGATTGATATGGATACTATAAATGAGGAGAGAATTAGAGCAAAGTGTGGAATCAGGGATGTGGAGAAAATACCAACTCATGTGGAAATCACTTCACCTGATCTTCTTATGTTTAGAATTGGGGTGGAAGCTGAGAAGGTGGTGGAAATTGGCTGGTACAAGGAAGAGAAGAGGAAAAATGATAGTAGTAATATCTCAGAAGTGGGAGAGGAAGAGATTGACAATAGGAAGAGGACTAAAATGGAGGATAATGAACATAGAGGGGTTTCTTTGGGATGCTTATCCCTGAAGCAAAGTGAGGAGGTTGATAGAAGAATTGAAAGGATGAAAGTTCAAGTGGAAGAAAACATGATGCAGTGGCAAAAGGAGATGACTTTGGAGAGAGGAAAATAGCAAAAAGAAAGTGAAATCATGTTCAGTAAGATCAAAACTTTGGAGGAGGACAAGATCAGAAACAATGCACTATGGGTTAAAAATGAAAACAGAATCAGAGAATTAGAAGGGATTCAGACAGAGTTGCAGGAGATTAGTAAAAAACAACTAGAAGAAATCTAGAAATTGGCACAAGAGGCTGCCAATAGAGAGGAATATGAAATGGAATTAGCTAATATGGACCTTGAAGATTATGAGAAAGAGACTCAACAGAAAAAGGAAGATACAGAGTCTGGGAAATATAATGAGCCCACTGACTATAATGCTAGCCAGGAATCTATTAGGACTTTGGGGAGAAAATGGCTGAAATACATGGAAGTGAGATCTTGGATAAAGAAGGGGAGGAAAAAGATGTTGAAATCAAGAGAAGTCTGAGAAACAAGGGGAAGGAAGACAAGAAAATTGAGGATATGGCTAAAAGCAGAGCTGAGGAGAGAGACAATTATGGTAAGAATCCTGAACTGGCTTTTGCTGATGCCTCTTTACTTCATATTAGTTCTCTGGTGGGGTTTTATTTAGGTTGTTCAATAGAGATGATTGACAAAAATATTGATATTATTAATAAGATGGAAATAGCTAGAAGAGAGCTATACTTTCGGAATATTAAAAGAGAAAAAAGTGGTAAAGCAGGGGGGAATGTGAGGAGAATGATAATTTTGAAAAGGATGTCCCAGTATATATTAATACTGGAGACATAACCCTTGAGGAACTTTGTTCAGATTATGAACATTCTGATGTGGATATTGAGGAACAACAGATGAAAAAACTAAGGGGAATGTTCTCTGGGGGGGGGGGGAAAGTGGTAGGAAACGTTCACCAACACTTGACTGTGTGAAGCAATCAGTTGGGATTGGAGTCCTTCGAAGAAGGAAAAAAGATAAGAGGTTTTAATTGAGAGTTTTCTCTGTATTTGCATCAGATATAGATTCTGGTTTTTTGTGGTCAAAAAATAGAAAATGAGGGGATTTTTCTGGAATGTAAGAGGTATAGGACAAGATCATAAGAAAAGATATGTCAGGGAAATGATTATGGATCAGAAGCTGGACTTTATTGGACTCTCTGAGACCATAAAGCAAGACTTCACGAAAAATGAGCTACATAATTTGTGTGGAGGGAGAAATTTTCAATGGAGATGGAATCCATCCAGAGGCATGTCAGGGGGGATCCTGGTGGGGGTTAACAAAGATGTGTTTAATGCTGAAAATATTGAAAAAGGACAATATTTCTTGAGAATGTTAGTATTTGATAAAAATATCAAAATGCACTGGAATTTGGTCACTGTATATGGGGATGCACAGAAGGAAGGAAAAGCCAGTTTCCTTGCTGAATTGGCAAGATTATATCATGATAATCCTCTACCTTGCTTGGTTGGGGGAGATTTTAACATTATCAGAAGTGGGAAGGAGAAGAACAAACCTATGCTTAATGAACAATGGTCCTTCATGTTCAATGCCATTATTGAACAAGCAGGGTTTAGGGAATTACCCCTGAATGGGAGAAAATACACTTGGGCTAATAATCAGGAGGACCCTACTTTTGAAAAACTAGATAGAGTGTTGATGTGCCCAGCTTGGGAGGAAAAATACCCACTTACCATTTTGCAAGCCTTTGCTAGAGAGATTTCTGATCATACTCCTTTGTTCCTGGATAGAGGGGAAGCCCATAATCATAAATATATTTTTAGATATGAAAATGCTTGGTTGCTGAGAGAGGGCATTAGAGAGTTGGTATATAACACCTGGAATGAGAGATACTTAGGGGACGTTTTGGATAGATGGCAATCAAGGTTGAGAAGATTGAGGAAAAAAGCTAAAGGATGGAATAGAAATATAGATGCTTGGTACAGGAAAATAAAAATGGAAATAATAAAGAAGCTTGATGATTTAGATAAGAGAGCTGAGATCATGGGTTTAAGTGCGGTGGATAGAAATGAACAGAAAGAGCTTAGAGCCCAACTGAAAAGAGTAATGATGCAAGAGGAGATGAAATGGTTGCAGAGATATAAAGATTCAGAGATTAAAGATGGGGACAGAAATACTAGATATTATCATGCTAAAGCGAATGGGAGGAGAAGAAAAAACAAAATTGTTTCCCTGGAACAGGAGGAAGGGATTATAGAAGGGGATGAGAAGTTAATGGAGTATATCACCAAATTTTATAAAGAATTATTTGGACATCCTGAAGAATCTAGTATCTCGCTGATAGAGATGGAGATGGATAAAATCAATGAACAAGAAAGAGAGGAGCTTTTGACACCTTTCTCCCTAAATGAAATTCATCAAGTGGTTTTTGGGATGAAGAGAAATAAAAGCCACGCCCCGATGGATTCCTCACGACTTTTACCAAGATTTTTGGGAAGTGGTCAAATGGGATCTGAAAAAACTAGTAGATGGTTTTGCAAAAGGAGAAATTAACATTGCGGACTCAACTATGGCATAATTACTTTAATCCCAAAACTAATGATGCTAAACAAATTTGAAGTTTAGGCCCATTTACTCTTTGAATGTTAGTTTTAAAATCATTAGTAAGATTCTGATGAACAGGTTGGCTAAGTGTGTGGCCCCTATGATTTCTAGAACCCAAACTGCCTTTATTAAAGGTAGATATATTATGGAAGGAATTGTGATTTTGCATGAGGCTCTGAATTCCTTTCATAAGAATAAAGAGGATGCCCTAGTTTTTAAAGTAGATTTTGAGAAGGCATATGACAAAATCAAATGGCCCTTTGTTATACAGATGTTGAAAATGAAAGGGTTTCCTGATAAATGGTGTGACTGGGTGATGGAAACTATGAGAGGGGGACATGTTGGAATTAAAGTGAATGATGAAATTGGCCCATATTTTAAAACCTTTAAAGGATTGAGGCAAGGGGATGCCATGTCACCTTTGTTGTTTGACATTGTTGCTGATGCCCTAGCCTTTATAATGAGTAATGCCCTGAAACATGATTTGGTTAAAGGGGTGTTGAACAGTGATAGAGGGAAGGGGATTAATATGTTACAATATGCTGATGATACCATATTCTTGATCGAAGATGTGATAGAAAGTGTGAAAAACCTTAAACTCATACTAGGAGCTTTTGAGCAAATGTCTGGGCTTAAAATAAATTTTCATAAAAGTGAATTGTTGTTATTTGGCAAAGCTAGAGAAAAGCGAATGATATATCAAGAAATACTAACATGTAAGATGGGGGATTTGCCCATATAATACCTGGGAATGCATGTATCTGAGAATAGAATCAGGAACTCTCATTGGGGATGTGTGACTGACAAAATTAAAAAAAGGTGTGGGTGTTGGCAGGGGAAGCTACTGGGCTCCATTGCAGGGAGAATTACCTTGGTGCAAGCTTGCCTGACTAATATACCTCTGTTCATGATGTCCTTTTATGCTGTGCCTAAAGGGATCATAAAGAAAGTTGATTTCTTCAGATCCAGACTGGTATGGCAAGAGGATGAGAATGTCAAAAAATACCATCTAGTGAATTGGAAAGATTGTTGTCTGCCTAAAGAAATGGGTGGCTTAGGGATACTGAATCTGGAAATAATGAATATTGCACTTCTTGCTAAATGGTTTTGGAAAATGGAGAATGAAAAGAGGTTGTGGCAGCATATTTTGGATGATAAATATAGAAAGGGGGGTTGTCTGGCTTTAATATGTAAAAAGCCGGGGGACTCACAATTCTGGGCTAGCTTGCTTAAAATCAAAGAAATCTTTTACAAATTTGTGAAGAAAAAGGTGGGAGATGGGAGAAATACTAGGTTTTGGGAAGATTCATGGGTTGATGATAAACCTTTGAGGGAGGCTTACCCTAGACTGTATGATATATCCTTTGACCATAACATTACTGTGGAGGAGGCCATACAGAAAGGGTGGCATGAGTTTAGATTTAGAAGGACCCTGCATGGGGAGACTGTGGAGCTTTGGAACAGTCTCAAAAAAAGATGTGAGGAAATTCAAATGCAGGGAGGGTCAGACAAAATCCTCTGGACCCTCTCTGCTGATCATAAATTTTCTGTGGGATCCATGTATAAGAAATTGATAGCTGTTGGGATGAAATTCCCACAGAAATACTTATGGAAGATCAAGGTACCTGCAAAACTGAAAGTATTTTTATGGTTGATTAATAAAAAAGCATCCTAACTAGAGATGTGCTGCTTAAAAAAGGTTGGAAGGGTGAGAAAAGATGTGTCTTGTGTGGGAAAGATGAATCAATTGATCATTTATTCTTCTCTTGCTCTGTTGCTTCGTTGTTATGGAGTTTGGTCAGATGTGTATGTGGGTTTAAAACTGTACCATCTAGTGTAAAAGATTGTTTTGGAGACTAGATTAGGAAATTTAATAAAGATGATAAGAAACTGGTGCTGGTGGGGATTTCAGCCCTGCTTTGGTCAATTTGGAAAAGCAGAAATGCAATTATCTAAAAGGATAAATGATCCTTTATATGTTGTCAAGCTAATGTGCAGGTGGTTAATTGAGTGGTCTATTATGCAGATAAAGGAGTTATCAAGAAAACGTTGAGCTGGGAGCAAGGGTGCTAGAGCAGAAGCAAATGAAGTGTTCACGATAGCCAGGTGGAGAATCAATGTTGCAAGATTGGAATGAAGACGCTCCTGCGGTGGTGAACCTGATGTTTGGTGCTCCTGTAGAATAGATCCTTGGCTCCTTTTTTGCTGCTTTTGCTTCTGCGGTGATGTAATGACATTCATGCTAGTTTGAACTCTGTTGGCAGTTGCGAATTTAGGTATGTGGTGTGGCTGGCCCTTTGTTGGCCGTTGGGGATGTTATCTGATCGTGGTGAATTCTGTTCGATCTTTTCGTTTCCTTTTGAACTCTTTTGTAGAACTCTGTGGTTTTCAGTAATGAAAATCGGAAGAGGCAAGCCCTTCTTTGATAAAAAAAAGATTCCATTAACAAGAGAAGCATCTCACTTACAACTCGACTCTGGAAGACAAGGTTGCCTCGAAGCTCCTCTTCTTTGTCAATCGATCCGAGGCTTTCAAGATTGCTCGTATCTGGCATCTCAATCTAAACCTTGTAAGGTATCTTGAGTAGATGATTCTTTTGGATTTTTCACGTACATTATCTCTTGAGTTTATTAAAAATTAGGGTGAATGATAGTAAATGCGCCCCCATAAGGTTTTTATAGACTAGAGGTACTTGATGAATGACCACCCTTGATGTGCTAAGATATCAATGAAACGAGTTCACTCTTATTTGTTGGTACACAACCAAACATTATGATAAATTTTAAAATAAAAAGGAAAAAAAATAAAGTTCATGTATACTATGAACAGGACAAACTTTACAAAAACAGAAAAATGTAGGGTCAATCTCAAACAAGCAACGAACTGTACTTGCATAACTGCATTCTACGCCTTGTGCTACCCATCAATGCGCCGGTGCCGGCGCCGACGCCGACGGGTCGGGGAACCTGCACACCCCGGCCACCGCCGACACATCCACCGGCCCGCGGCTCAGGCACCCTGTCAATATCCCAACCGGACTGTCTCTGTTCTGCGTCACGGCCACCGGGGCGGCGGTGCGGCCGCCACCCGCTCTCGCGGTCACCACGCTCCACTGGACGCTTTCCTCGCTGGGCTCGTGCGGGCAGTCGTCGATCATTAGGCTCTTGATCTCGAACAGGTCCGAGCTCGACTCGCTCCCGCCGTCGTCGTCGCCGCCGCCTCTGCCGCAGCTGACTTTCACCGGAGCTGGAAGAGTGAAGCTTCCTCTCCTACAGCTCGCGCTCGTGTACTCGCCCTGCTTCTCTTCCCTCCCTACGGCTGCCACTCCTGATGCCCCGAGATTCAAATTTGGCGGGAGGCCAGCAACCACGCCACGGTGGCCGTCTCCGGTTAGCCCGAGGCCAGCCTTCTCCCTCCGCAGGTCTTTGTACCACTCGATATTGCTCGCCGTCGCCGATGCCGCCAGCTTGCTCGATCTGGCGGTCTCCGTCGCCACGGCGGCCGCGCCGTCTACGCGCACGGCCCGCTTCCCGGAGCACAGACGCAGGAGCACGCCGACTTGGAGGCAGCACTTCATGCAGCGGTATCGCGGGCGGCGGCGCGCATCCCGGAGGAGAACGGTCTGGCTGTTGGCGCTGCCCACCGAGCCGGCGCTCGCCGACGACGAGCGCTTCCACGCCGGCTCGCTCACCGGCACAGCTGGCCTCGCCCCCGCGGCCACAGCCTCCACGCGCGTGGGCGTGGCGGGGCCCTCCTGGTGGTGGCCATCCATTGCGCCCTTGAAGTAACGCTCAGCCGAGAACACGTCGAGCTCGCCGTCAGCGCAAGTGCCCTGCCGGCTCGGGGTGCTCTTCGGCGGCAATGGCACCCCTGCCGCTGCCGGGCGGCTGTCCACGGCCTCCCCAGTGAGGTCGACGTAGGCGGGGGACGGCGAGGTGCTGTTCCGGCGCCGCCCGAACAGCTCCTGCTGCTCATAGCTGACCTTCAGATCACCATTTCTTGTGTGCTCCATGCTGCACCAAGTCTGCATATGTCACAAACACACCGAAGATGGTGTGAAATAACCACACTTATATAGACAGCCCAAAAATTATAGTAACAATTTTTCACAAACTTTTGTTGTACAAAGATCAAAATGAACTGATCAATAGACCAAAAAAGAATCAGTTTGCTGCTGATCCGTCTCTGTGAAGCTACTGTGGGGAAACAGGGAGGAGTTAATGAGGCTGTCAACTGGTCGAAAACAGAATGGTTGGAGCACTGACGGCCATATGTTTTCGCAACGTTTCTTGGGAATTCTAGACTCGGAGCAAGCAATCTGATCATGGTGGTTGTTGGTGCCTCGACATCCACAAGTCACAAGAATTCCTGGAATTCTGATAGAACTCTTGTTAACGTTAACACTTCCCTTGAAACTGTTTTGCAGTGCGAAGCTGACAGTGACATCCGTAACATGCCTAATTCAGGGGAGGCAGTTTCTCTTAGATTTTAATAACCCTTGGGGCCCGGTCCAATAAAATTATTAGATATCTAAGACCTATTTAGCTTTTATAATTGTTCTAAAAACTTCTAGCTCAAATTGCTGGGATTGGCAAGTTTACCTTGAACTTGTTTGTCCTTAGCAAATAATTCACAAGCAAAAGAACAAGATAGCACGTGCGGAACAGTAACTTGCAAATAATCCTATTCCTCGATGATGGAGGTTCGAACCACAAAGTTCTTTTTGTGTGTGGGTGGAACCACAAAGTTCACGGCCATGTCTCCCACAAAAACCTCACCAAGTCGATGCCCACCAATTTCATCATGGCTTATGGACCGCAAATGTGAAACTTCGTTTAGGATAGATCTTCACGAAGAAGGTGACATCCGAGCCTTGATTCCTTCACAATTTGGTCACTAGATTTTCTCAGCTGGATCCTCACCACCTAGGAGGCACACGCTCCAAGAGTAACAAACAAAGCATAATCACTTGGATGGACTCCTCAAAAAATCTTCAACGAGAGCACTCTTGAAAATACCCACCATATGATCTCCCTCTACCTCTCTTTGACAAAGGATATGATTTGAAGCAAATGGGATGTCACCTAGGAGTAGGGTACAAGAAAGGAAGGAGGCAGGGCTTCGTAGAACTAAGGAAGAAATCTTGGAATCACCCAAAGCATCTTTTGTCTTCTATTCTTGCCTAGGAGCTCTCTTGACTTTGTGAGGACAGTTAAAATGTGATTTCTCTCTCTTAAGGGTTGTTTTCACAAATGGGTATGGGTGCCTATATTAAGAGCTCATCAGGAACCGGCTACTAATTAGAAAAAGTAACTAGCCTGGAAGCTCCATAGAAACTTCCTCTGAAATGCAGGGACGCGGTCAAAATTTGAACGACCCGAAAGGAAACACATGTTTCTGAAAAGCTCGTAGTACCCTCGGTGGTAACAAACTGCCCATTAACCTCTTAAGAATTAGTACTCAGAACTACCAAGAAAAGGAAAATGGAGGTATGGGACAAAAAATGGATCCATTCTGATAAGATAGAACATGCTCGGAGGTACCAGGGAAAACTAGCGTCTCCGAAGTATCGCTCGGGAGGGGGGGGGGGCACAGAAAGAGCTGTTTGCGGCGAAAACTTTGCATAAATGTCTAAGTCCCAACTCGTATGTTCCGAAAAGATTACCAGCTGAATACGGAACCTATATTGAGACTCTAGTGTAGAAGCAAACCAAAATGGCTCGAAAGTGTCGAATAAGAATGTTATACTCGAACGCGATGAAGTGAGCAGAGATAGTCTCAAATGAAAAAATGGTAGTACCAGAAAAGGATTCTGCTACTGTTGCGACGCTAAAGGAAAAAAAGGTTTGCTCAACATGGCTAACTCAATTCACATTGGCTCATAAGTACAGGGTGGATAACCTTGGAGTAGCAAGATGGAATGCTTGAGAATTTTGGTTGATGATCGCATCTTGGAGTTCAACCTTTTTTGTTGTGTGTGTCCCTCTTCGCAGTACAGTTGTCCTTAGACTCAACGTGAATCTTGGATTCACCAAAAAACCAAAAAATACATGCTAAGCTCTCGAAGTATACCTTATGAAAATGCGAAGGTAAGAATCATCACTGATGTTTCATTCAATCTTGAGGACTAATTTTCCGAAATAACCCTCTCAATTGATTTGTCATTAATTACTATAAATCCAATAGATATATGTAAGAGATGCACTTTCACATGAGCCCCCTGGTGGCCGACGGCAACAGGGTCTGTTTCTCTCACGTGCGAACAATTTAAATTATTGAACTGTTTTGAAAATCACAAACAATTTATAAAGTCATGGACTTTTTTGAAAATCTCAAACAATTTAAATTTAATGATTTTTTTCAAATTCACGAACAACTTTTCAAATACATGAACCTTTTTGAAACTCATGAACAATTTTCAAATTCATGAACTTCTTTTCAACTACGTAACTTTTTTGCAATTTTGCAAACAATTTTTCAAATGCATGAAAAAATTTAATCTTGTTTTTTAATTTATGAATCTTCTATTAAAGTCATGAACTTTATTTAAATCCACTAATTGGTTGTTAGAAAAGTGCAAGCCAAGCAAACCAGCAGCTCACCGCATTGGTAGGCGGGTGAGCGCTAGTTTGCTAGCCGGCGCATAAGGCGCTGACTATGAGCTATCTCAGCGATGTGGACGGAACTTCCTTCCTTATGTGGAGCTGCAGGAAGCCCACGGAAACGGTCTTCCGTTTGGGCCGCTGTACAGGAAACTTCTTCGATCGAGCCCATGGAGTCCGCAGGCACGCGCGTGATGGAGCTCGTAGTTTCTCTCTCAAAAAGAAGAAGAAAAAACGTAATACAGTCCATGACCTAACCGTGCTGATGGGCATGCATAACCGCACCGGCCGACATGACAATGGCAAAAGATGATCACCATCACATCATATCGCCGGGTGGGTTCCGTGCTCTTGCTCGCTTTGCCAACCATCATCGTGGCTTCTTCTTCTTCTTCTCCACAAGGCAGCGCACACAACATCATTGTCCTGCCTGTGACCCAGAAAAGGCAGCGTTGTTAGGACGTTCTTTGCTGATAAACAATGGACGGCAATCATGCCCGCTACGTGCCCTGCTTCTTTCTTTAATCCAGAGCCTTAGAAAATGCTGGTACTAGGAGTCTAGGAGACGGCGACGCGAAAAGTGGAAGGAGGCTTGATCAGTTTAGCTCGGCTGTGAGCTTCAGGGCATCTCCAACGCGGACCCTCAACGCTTCGGTATTCGTTTGGATCGCGTCCTATGAATTGCGAGAGTCATCAATATAGTTCTGTATCGGTCCGCGGTGTAGTCTGGACATACTTTTTTCCGCAAACCGGAGACAAATGTGGGGGTTTTGCGGGAGTCCAGATCGCTGCCAAGTCCGCTTCTGACCGCCCTGGCCCACCAAAAATCATTCACTCCTCTTGCGCGCTTTCCGTCCGAATCGGTCAACGCCGGTACAGAGTGTCAATGTCCGCATTTATGCCCGGCCAGAGCGGACGCGACCGCTCACTGGAGCCGGCATTCAAGCGGAGCGCTGGCCGAGAGAGCGTCGCCCGCGACGCTTCCGTGTGCGGGCGACTGCTATGCGTTGAAACGACACAACAACTGTCCGTTCGTTCGTCTCTGCCCACATTGATTGCACGCGGTTGTCAAGGCCTCTCCTCCGGTGCCACCCGTCCATGCCTCTGCCGTCTGCCATTGCTATATAAACCGCTGCCCCGGCCATACCAGTAGTCATCCGACTCTGATCCCTCTCCGCACCACTCCCACCATGGATTCCTCCCCCGCTAAAGCTCTTTGGGACGGGTTTGACGCCGGACCAGAAGAAGGAGCTGGCCACCATTGTTGTTGGCTGGCTAGACGGCAGGCAGCCAGAGGACGACGGCATCCCAATGGAGGACGCCGCCGCCGCCGCCGAGCCGGTGTTACCCTTCTCCTCCTCCGCGCCACCCTTCTCCTCCTCCGTGCCACTCTCGCCGGTGCACTGCACCACATGACCATCGGCGAGGCCCGTGCCCATTACATGGACATGGTGTGGGGGGAGTAGTTCCGGAAGGTGCAGGCCGACGCGGCCTACAACCACGACCTCCAGGAGCATTTGCAGGCGGAGGAGCAGCTCAACGCTCGCAGGGAGATCACGTCGGACGCGGGCGTAGTGGAGCAGGCTGCGGGGCTCGAGTCCTACCACTACACCCTCGAGATCTGCCTCACCCACTGGCGGTACCGCCAGCGTGTGGCGGAGGTGGTGGCCGCCTACAAGAAGCGCAACAAGGCGGGCAAGGCGGTGTTCGGCGAGATCGACTAGGAGGAGGAGGACATCGCCTAGGCCGCGCCCCGCCGCCATGACCATGAAGTCGGCACGCCCGCGGGCGCCGCTGGCAACGAGGGAGAGTAGTGCATGGTAGGTCGCCGCCGCTCGGGTCCCAAGATGGCCATCGCTCCTCCCCTCCCTGTTGAAGCCAAGCTTGGTGGGCTGAACATTGACGGCTAATTAGCCGCTTGGCGGTGACATAGAGGCGGCCAGCTGAAGGAAATATGCCCTAGAGGCAATAATAAAGTTATTATTTATTTCCTTATTTCATGATAAATGTTTATCATTCATGCTAGAATTGTATTAACCGGAAACATGATACATGTGTGAATGCATAGACAAACAATATGCCACTAGTATGCCTCTACTAGACTAGCTTGTTAATCAAAGATGGTTATGTTTCCTAACCATGAACAAAGAGTTGTTATTTGATTAACAAGGTCACATCATTAGTTGAATGATCTGATTGACATGACCCATTCCGTTAGCTTAGCACACGATCGTTTAGTATGTTGCTACTGCTTTTATCCATGACATATACATGTTCCGTAACTATGAGATTATGCAACTCCGTTTACGGAGGAACACTTTGGTGCTACCAAACGTCACAACGAATCGGGTGATTATAAAGGAGTACTACAGGTGTCTCCAAAGGCGGATGTTGGGTTGGCGTATTTGAGATTAGGTTTTGTCACTCCGATTGTCGGAGAGGTATCTCTGGGCCCTCTCGGTAATACACATCATGAAGCCTTGCAAGCATTACAACTAATGAGTTAGCTGTGAGATGATGTATTACGGAACGAGTAAAGAGACTTGCGTAACGAGATTGAACTAGGTATTGGATACCGACGATCGAATCTCGGGCAAGTAACATACCGATGACAAAGGAACAATGTATGTTGTTATGCGGTCGACCGATAAAGATCTTCGTAGAATATGTAGGAGCCAATATGGGCATCCAGGTCCGCTGTTGGTTATTGACCGGAGGCGTGTCTCGGTCATGTCTACATTGTTCTCGAACCGTAGGGTCCCGCGCTTAAGGTTTCGATAACGGTTATATTATGAGTTTATGTATTTTGATGTACGAAGAAGTTCGAGTCCGGATGTGATCACGGACATGACGAGGAGTCTCGAAATGGTCGAGACATAAAGATTGATATATTGGAAGCCTATATTTGGAGTTGGAATGGTTCGGGTGAAATCGATTTTCTTAGGAACAGGGTTACGGAACCCTCCCGGGGCTATTGGGCCTTAGTGGGCCATGAGGGAAAAGTGGAAGGGCCGGCCGGGGCAGGCCGCGCCCCTCCCCTAGTCCGAATAGGACAAGGAGAGGGGGCGCCCCCTTCCCTCTTCCCTCCCCCAATCCTACTCCAACTAGGAGGGGGAGTCCTACTCCCGGTGGGAGTAGGACTCCTCCGGCGCGCCTCCTCCAAGGGCCGGCCGCACCCCCCCCCTTGCTCCTTTATATACGGGGGCAGGGGGGCACCCTAGAACACACAAGTTGATCTACGGATCAATCCTTAGCCGTGTGCGGTGCCCCCCCTCCACCATATTCCACCTCGGTCATATCGTCGCAAAGCTTAGGCGAAGCCCTGCGCCGGTAGAACATCAAGATCATCACCACGCCGTCGTCTTGGAACTCTCCTCCCAAGCTCTCTTGGATTGGAGCCGAGGAGCGTCATCGAGCTGTACGTGTGTCAAGAACTCGGGGCGCCGAGTAACGGCTGGGATCGGTTGGATCGCGAGGAGATCGTCGACTACTTCCTCTACGTTGTGATCGCTTCGCCGGTCACGAGGGTGCGAGACAACACTCTCCCTCTCGTTGCTATGCATCACCATGATCTTGCGTGTGCGTAGGAAATTTTTGAAATTACTCGTTCCCCAAAGTGGCATCCGAGCCTAGGTTTTATGGTTTGATGTTTTGCACGAGTAGAACACAAGTGAGTTGTGGGCGATACAAGTCATACTACCTACCAGCATGTCATACTTTGGTTCAGCGGTATTGTGAGATGAAGCGGCCCGGACCGACATTACGCGTACGCTTACGCGAGACTGGTTTCACCGCTACGAGCACTCGTTGCTTAAAGGTGACTGGCGGGTGTCTGTCTCTCTCACTTTAGTTGAACCAAGTGTGGCTATGCCCGGTCCTTGAGAAGGTTAAAACGGAGTCTATTTGACGAAGTATCGTTGTGGTTTTGATGCGTAGGTGAGATTGGTTCTTGCTTAAACCCGTAGCAGCCACGTAAAATTTGCATCAACAAAGTAGAGGACGTTTAACTTGTTTTTGCAGGGCATGTTGTGATGTGATATGGGCAAGACGTGATGCTATATTTTATTGTATGAGATGATCATGTTTTGTAACCGAAGTTATCGGCAACTGGCGGGAGCCATATGGTTGTCGCTTTATTGTATGAAATGCAATCGCCCTGTAATGCTTTACTTTATCACTAAGCGGTAGCGATAGTCGTAGAAGCATAAGATTGGCGAGACGACCGGCGATGCTACGATGGAGATCAAGGTGTCGCTACCGGTGGCGATGGTGATCATGATGGTGCTGCAGAGATGGAGATCACGAAGCACAAGACAATGATGACCATATCATATCACTTATATTGATTTGCATGTGATGTTTATCTTTTATGCATCTTATCTTGCTTTGATTGACGGTAGCATTATAAGATGATCTCTCACTAAATTATCAAGAAGTGTTCTCCCTGAGTATGCACCGTTGCCAAAGTTCGTCGTGCCCAGACACCACGTGATGATCGGGTGTGATAAGCTCTCGTCCATCTACAACGGGTGCAAGTCGGTTTTGCACACGCAGAATACTCGAGTTATACTTGACGAGCCTAGCATATGCAGATATGGCCTCGGAACACGGAGACCGAAAGGTCGGCGTGAATCATATAGTAGATATGATCAACATAAGATGTTCACCATTGAAAACTACTCCATTTCACGTGATGATCGGTTATGGTTTAGTTGATTTGGATCACGTGATCACTTAGATGACTAGAGAGATGTCTGTCTAAGTGGGAGTTCTTAAGTAATATGATTAATTGAACTTAAAATTTATCATGAACTTAGTACCTGATAGTATCTTGCTTGTCTATGTTTGATTGTAGATAGATGGCTCGTCTTTGTTGTTCCGTTGAATTTTAATGCGTTCCTTGAGAAAGCAAAGTTGAAAGATCATGGTAGCAATTACACGGATCGGGTCCGTAACTCGAGGATTATCCTCATTGCTGCATGAAGAGTTACGTCTGGATGCACCGCTAGGTGCAGACTCTTCTTGATGTAACCGACGGCGTTAAGAACGTCCCGCGAGCAAAGTCGATGACTACTCTATAGTTCGATGTGCCATGCTTTACGGCTTAGAACCGGGACTTCAACGACGTTTTGAGCGTCATGGAGCATATGAGATGTTCCAGAGTTGAAATTGATATTCCAACAGAATGCCCGGATTGAGAGATATGAAGTCTCCAATAAGTTCTATAGCTGCAAGATGGAGGAGAATAGTTACGTCGGTGAGCACATACTCAAAATGTCCGGGTATTACAATCACTTGACTCAACCGGGAGTTAATCTTCCGGATGATTGTGTCATTGATGTAATTCTTCAATCAACGCCACCAAGCTACAAAGGCTTCGTGATGAACTATAATATGCAAGGGTTAGTAAAGACTATACCGAGCTCTTCGCAATGCTAAAGGCTGCGGAGGTAGAAATCAAGAAGGAGCATCAAGTGTTGATGGTCAATAAGACCACTAGTTTCAAGAAGAAAGGCAAAAGGAAGAAGAAGGAACTTCAAGAAGAACAGCAAGCAAGTTGTTGCTCAGAGAAGAAACCCAAGTCTGGACCTAAACACTGGCCGAGTGCTTCTACCGCAAGCGATGGTCACTAGAAGCGGAACTGCCCCAAGTATTTGGCGAATAAGAAGGATGGCAAGGTGAACAAAGGTATATGTGATATACATGTTATTGATGTGTACCTTACTAGAGCTCGCAGAGCACTGGTATTTGATCTTGGTTCATTGCTAATATTTGCAACTCAAACAGGACTACGGATTGCTTAACACCGGCAAAGGACGAGGTGACGATGCGCGTGGGAAATGGTTCCAAAGTCGATGTGATCGCGGTTGCACGCTACCTCTACATCTACCTTCGGATTAGTTTTAGACCTAAATAATTGTTATTTGGTGCCTGCGTTGAGCATGAACATTATATCTGGATCTTGTTTGATGCGAGACGGTTATTCATTTAAATCAGAGAATAATGGTTGTTCTATTTATATGAGTAATATCTTTTATGGTCATGCACCCTTGAAGAGTGGTCTATTTTTGTTGAATCTCGATAGTAGTGATACACATATTCATAATGTTGAAACCAAAAGATGCAGAGTTGATGATGATAGTGCAACTTATTTGTGGCACTGCCGTTTAGGTCATATCGGTGTAAAGCGCATGAAGAAACTCCATCTTGATGGACTTTTGGAGTCACTTGATTATGAATCACTTGGCACTTTGAACCGTGCCTCATGGGCAAGATGACTAAAACCCGTTCTCGGTACTATGGAGAGAGCAACAGATTTGTTAGAAATCATACATACGGATGTATGTGGTCCGATGAATGTTGAGGCTCGTGGTGGATATCGTTATTTTCTCACCTTCACAGATGATTTAAGCGGATATGGGTATATCTACTTAATGAAACATAAGTCTGAAACATTTGAAAAGTTCAAAGAATTTCAGAGTGAAGTTGAAAATCATCGTAATAAGAAAATTAAATTTCTACGATCGATCGTGGAGGTGAATATTTGAGTGACGAGTTTGGTCTACATTTGAAACAATGCGAATAGTTTAGCAACTCACGCCACCGGAACACCACAACAGTAATGGTGTGTCCGAACGTCGAATCGTACTTTACTAGATATGGTGCGATCTATGATGTCTCTTACAGATTTACCGCTATCGTTTTGGGGTTATGCTCTAGAGGCGGCCACATTCACCTTGAATAGAACACCGTCAAAATCCGCTGAGACGACACCTTATGAACTATGGTTTAGCAAGAAACCAAAGTTGTCGTTTCTTAAAGTTTGGGGATGCGATGCTTATGTGAAAAAGCTTCAACCTCGATAAGCTCGAACCCAAATCGAGAAATGTGTCTTCATAGGATACCCAAAGGAGATAGTTGGGTACACCTTCTATCACAGATCGAAGGCAAGACATTTGTTGCTAAGAATGGATCCTTTCTAGAGAAGGAGTTTCTCTCGAAAGAAGTGAGTGGGAGGAAAGTAGAACTTGATGAGGTAATTGTACCTTCTCCCTTACTTGAAAGTAGTTTGTCGCAGAAACCGGTTTCGAGACATCTACACCAAATAGTGAGGAAGTTGATGATGTTGATCATGAAACTTGAGATCAAGTTACTCTGTAACCTCGTAGATCAACCAGAGTAAGATCCGCACTGAGTGGTACGGTAATCCTGTTCGGAAATCATGCTACTAGATCATGATGAACCTACGAACTATGAAGAAGCGATGGTGAGCCCAGATTCGCAAAATGGCTTGAGGCCATGAAATCGAGATGGGATCCATGTATGAAAACAAAGTATGGACTTTGGTTGACTTGCCCGAGGGTAGGCAAGCAATAGAAAACAAGTGGATCTTCAAGAAGAAGACCGACGACGGTAATGTTATCGTTCTACAAAGCTCGACTTGTCGCAAAGGGTTTTCGACAAGTTCAAGGGATTGACTACGATGAGACCTTCTCACCCGTAGCGATGCTTAAGTCTGTCCGAATCATGTTAGCAATTGCCGCATTTATGATTATGAAATTTGGCAAATGGATGTAAAGACTGCATTCTGAATGGATTTCTAGAAGAAGAGTTGTATATGATGCAACCGAAGGTTTTATCGATCCAAAGGAGCTAACAAAGTGTGCAAGCTCCAGCGATCCATTTATGGACTGGTGCAAGCATCTCGGAGTTGGAATAAACGCTTTGATAGTGTGATCAAAGCATTTGGGTTCATCTGAGACTTTTGGAGAAGCCTGTATTTACAAGAAAGTGAGTGGGAGCTCAGTAGCATTTACGATATTATATGTAGATGACATATTCTTGATCGGAAATGATATAGAATTCTGGATAGCATAAAGGGATACTTGAATAAGTGTTTTTCAATGAAAGACCTCGGTGAAGCTGCATACATATTGGGCATCAAAATCTATAGAGATTGATCAAGACGCTTAATTGGACTTTCACAAAGCACATACCTTGACAAAATTTTGAAGAAGTTCAAAATGGATCAAGCAAAGAAAGGGTTCTTGCTCGTGTTACAAGGTGTGAAGTTGAGTAAGACTCAATGCCCGACCACGTAGAAGATAGAGAAAATGAAAGATGTTCCTATGCTTGACCATAGGCTCTATCATGTATGCAATCTTGTGTACGGACTGATGTGTGCCTTGCTATAAGCTTAGCAGGAGGTACCAAAGTAATCCAGGTGGATCATGGACAGCGGTCAAGAACATCTGAAATACGAAAAGGACTAAGGATATGTTTCTCGATATGGAGGTGACAAAGAGCTCATAAATGGCAGTTACGTTGATGCAAGCTTTGACACCGATCGAGACGATTCTAAATCGCAGACCGGATCGATTTACACTAAATGGAGGAGCTGTCGGTTGGTGCGGTTCTAAACAAAGCGTCGTGGCGGGATCTACATGTGAAGCGGAGTACATAGCAGCTTCGAAGCAGCTAATGAAGGAGTCGGATGAAGGAGTTCATATCCGATCTAGGTGTCATACCTAGTGCATCGGGTCCAATGAAAATCTTCGTGACAATATGGAGCAATTGCCTTAGCAAAAGAATCCAGATTTCACAAGAGGACCAAGCACATCAAGAGACGCTTCAATTCCATCAGGGATCTAGTCCGGTGGGAGACATAGAGATTTGCAAGATACATACGGATCTGAATGTAGCAGCACCGTTGACTAAGCCTCTTCCACGAGCAAAACATGATCAACACCAAGACTCCATGGGTGTTAGAATCATTACTATGTAATCTAGATTATTGACTCTAGTGCAAGTGGGAGATCAAGGAAATATGCCCTAGAGGCAATAATAAAGTTATTATTTATTTCCTTATTTCATGATAAATGTTTATCATTCATGCTAGAATTGTATTAACCGGAAACATGATACATGTGTGAATGCATAGACAAACAATATGCCACTAGTATGCCTCTACTAGACTAGCTTGTTAATCAAAGATGGTTATGTTTCCTAACCATGAACAAAGAGTTGTTATTTGATTAACAAGGTCACATCATTAGTTGAATGATCGATTGACATGACCCATTCCATTAGCTTAGCACACGATCGTTTAGTATGTTGCTCTGCTTTTATCCATGACATATACATGTTCTCGTAACTATGAGATTATGCAACTCCGTTTACGGAGGAACACTTTGGTGCTACCAAACGTCACAATGTAGCGGGTGATTATAAAGGAGTACTACAGGTGTCTCCAAAGGCAGATGTTGGGTTGGCGTATTTCGAGATTAGGTTTTGTCACTCCGATTGTCGGAGAGCCCTCTCGGTAATACACATCACTGAAGCCTTGCAAGCATTACAACTAATGAGTTAGCTGTGAGATGATGTATTACGGAACGAGTAAAGAGACTTGCCGGTAACGAGATTGAACTAGGTATTGGATACCGACGATCGAATCTCGGGCAAGTAACATACCGATGACAAAGGGAACAACGTATGTTGTTATGCGGTCTGACCGATAAAGATCTTCGTAGAATATGTAGGAGCCAATATGGGCATCCAGGTCCCGTTGTTGGTTATTGACCGGAGACGTGTCTCGGTCATGTCTACATTGTTCTCGAACCGTAGGGTCCGCACGCTTAAGGTTTCGATAACGGTTATATTATGAGTTTATGTATTTTGATGTACCGAAGAAGTTCGGAGTCCCGGATGTGATCACGGACATGACGAGGAGTCTCGAAATGGTCGAGGCATAAAGATTGATATATTGGAAGCCTATATTTGGAGTTCGAATGGTTAGGGTGAAATCGGGATTTTAGGAACACCGGGGTTACTGGAACCTCCCGGGGCTATTGGGCCTTAGTGGGCCATGAGGGAAAAGAGGAAGGGCGGCCAGGCAGGCGCGCGCCTCCCCCCAGTCCGAATAGGACAAGGAGAGGGGGCGCCCCCTTCCCTCTTCCCCTCCCCCAATCCTACTCCAACTAGGAAGGGGGGAGTCCTACTCCCGGTGGGAGTAGGACTCCTCCGGCGCGCCTCCTCCAAGGGCCGGCCGCACCCCCCTTGCTCCTTTATATACGGGGGCAGGGGGGCACCCTAGAACACACAAGTTGATCTACGGATCGATCCTTAGCGTGCAGCGGTGCCCCCTCCACCATATTCCACCTTGGTCATATCGTCGCAAAGCTTAGGCGAAGCCCTGCGCCGGTAGAACATCAAGATCGTCACCACGCCGTCATGCTGACGGAACTCTCCCTCCCCGAAGCTCTACTGGATTGGAGCCCGAGGAGCGTCATCAAGCTGTACGTGTGTCAAGAACTCGGGGGCGCCGGAGTAACGACGCTGGGATCGGTTGGATCACGAGGAGATCGTACGACTACTTCCTCTACGTTGTGATCGCTTCCGCTTCGGTCTACGAGGGTACGTAGACAACACTCTCCCCTCTCGTTGTTATGCATCACCATGATCTTGCGTGTGCGTAGGAAATTTTTTGAAATTACTACGTTCCCCAACACCAGCTTCGCTTCTTGTGACTCCAGAGGCGGAGGTTACGAAGGCAGGACTGGAGAGCGCGAAGTTTCAGTTCCCAGGGTTCATGGCCGGACATGGGGAACGGGCGCCAGCGACCATTTATATTAGGTATTAATTATACCTCCAGAGCCGGACTAGCACCGCCTAGTTGATGTAAATATAATGAAATACGTAATGTTTATATGAAATTCGTCCGTGTTTGCATGATTTTCGTTCGATTGGTTCAAACTGTTGTCAAAATGTATGCGACTACGGTTGGATGGCTGCCTCCCGCATCCGTATCCGAGGACTGTGAACCGGGAGGAAATTTACAGGTTGCCGTTGGAGATGCACTTAGAGCATCTATAGTCGGACTTGACAAATCCTGCCCCCTATACGTCTACGGGTGCGCCCGGGCACGCCCGCGGAGTCATCCGAACACGCCCTCATATTTTGCTCCCGGCATCCACATATCTCAAATCTGAACTCTCAAAAATCCATGCAAATGCATGCACGTCGATCATACAAGCCAATGTCACACATAAATAACAAATGTTGGTATCGACATAAATAGTGTTTACGTATAATTTATTTTAAGTGCACAACTCAATCATCAACTCTTTGGTTGAGAATATGCTCCACTTGCCGGTTCATTTTCTCTTGCATGCTCATGAGCATGATTATCCATTTCTTCATCCGAATCAAAGGAATCGAAGAACTTATCTTCGATCATTTGACCAAGCTCCGTCGGTCCATAGTCCTCATCCGACGCATTGGAATCCACTGTTTCCCTAATGAAATCACAAAAAAATCCGGTCAGACAATCTGTCGAACACATCAAGCGCAAGACATAGCCAGAGAGTAGTCCGACGTACCGCGGTGGCATCCGGGCTGGCGACGACGTCCCCGCGGTGAGGACTGGAAAGAGGACTGCTCTGCCGAAGCTGGCAGCACAGAGGCTAGGAATGGTTGTGGAGCTGCGAGATGGACGAGCGGAGGAGGAAGAAGAGAGGAGATAGCAAATGGATCCATCATGTTTGAGGGTGGATTTGGTGCAATTTGAGATGGGGTAGGGCTGTCGGGTCCGACGTGGCGGGCGCGTCGGGACGTGATGACCCACAAGTGTAGGGGATATATCGTAGTCCTTTCGATAAGCAAAAGTGTCGAACCCAACGAGGAGCAGAAGGAAATGATAAGCGGTTTTCAGTAAGTTTTTCTCTGCAAGCACTGAAATTGTAGGTAATAGGTAGTTTTGTGATAAGCTAAATTGTAACAAGTAACAAGTAAATAAAGTGTACCAAGGTGGCCCAATCCTTTTGTAGCAAAGGATAAGCCTGGACAATTTCTTATAATGAGAAAAGAGCTCCCGAGGACACAAGGGAATTATCGTCAAGCTAGTTTCCATCACGCTCATATGATTCGTGTTCGGTACTTTGATAATTTGATACGTGGGTGGACCGGTGCTTGGGTACTGCCCTTACTTGGACAAGCATCCCACTTATGATTAACCCCTATTGCAAGCATCCGCAACTACAAAAGAAGTATTAAGGTAAACCTAACCACAGCATTAAACATATGGATCCAAATCAGCCCTAACAAAGCAACGATAAACTAGGGTTTAAGCTTCATCACTCTAGCAACCCATCATCTACTTATTACTTCCCAATGCCTTCCTCTAGGCCCAAATAATGGTGAAGTTTCATGTAGTCAACGTTCACATAACACCACTAGAGGAAAGACAACATACATCTCATCAAAATATCGAACGAATACCAAATTCACATGACTACTAATAGCAAGACTTCACCCATGTCCTCAGGAACAAACGTAACTACTCACAAAGCATATTCATGTTCATAAGCAGAGGAGTAATAATATGCATTAAGGATCTGAACATATGATCTTCCACTAAGTAAACCAATTAGCATCAACTACAAGGAGTAATCAACACTACTAGCAACCCACAGGTACCAATTTGTGGTTTGGATACAAGATTGGATACAAGAGATAAACTAGGGTTTTGAGAGGAGATGGTTTGGTGAAGATGTTGATGGAGATTGACCCTCCCGATGAGAGGATCGTTGGTGATGACGATGGTGATGATTTCCCCCTCGAGGGAAGTGTCCCCTGCGAACAGCCTTCACGGAGCCCTAGATTGGTTTCCAAGGTTCCGCCTCGTGGCGGCGGAGTTTCGTCCGTAAGCTTGCCCACCATTTTTCCAGGTAAAAGCCTTCATATAGCGTAAGATGGACACGGAGGGCCACCAGGGGCCCAGAGGGGGCGCCCCACCCTCTGGCGAGGTGTGGGCCCTCGAGGTGTTTCTTCCGCTCAATAATTCTTATTAATTCCAAAATAAAGTTTCGTGGAGTTTCGTGATTTTTGGAGCGGTCTGAGAATAGGTTTCAATGTTTGCTCCTTTTCGGCTAGAATTTCAATTGCGGCATTCCCCTCTTCATGGTAAACCTTGTAGAATAAGAGAGAATAGCCATAAGTATTGAGATATAATGTGTAATAACAGCCCATAATGCAATAAATATCGATATAAAAGCATGATGCAAAATGGACGTATCAACTCCCCCAAGCTTAGACCTCGCTTGTCCTCAAGCGGAAGCCGATAACGAAAAACATGTCCACATGTTTAGAGATAGAGGTGCCGATAAAAATAAAATACAGACATGAGGGCATCATGATCATTCTTATAACCGCAACATAAATAGATTTTGTCATATGACTTATTATGCTCAAGTAACAATCAATTCACAATGTCAAGTATGGTTCAGAAACTTCATTGGAGGCTAACAAACTATAATCTCAGTCATTGAAGCAATTGCAATTTATCATAACATCAGAGAGAGTCAAGAATAGAGCTTTTCAGCAAGTCCACATACTCAACTATCATGTAGTCTTCTACAATTGCTAACACTCATGCAATACTTGTGGTTATGGAGTTTCAACCAGCCATTGAGAAAGATAGGGGCTTATTGTGTTGCCTCCCAACGTATTCACCTTTAGGTGATGTCAACAATAATAGTCCATGCTAACTTACATCCAATTGGATATATATATCATGATCTTTCAAACACGAAGAGCTTGCCAAAGGATAAAATGAAAAAGGGAAAGGTGAGGATCACCTTGACTCAAGCATAAAGTAAAAACATAAAGTAAAAGATAGGCCCTTCGCAGAGGGAAGCAGAGGTTGTCATGTGCATTTAGGGTTGGATGCATGAAATCTTAATGTAAAAGAATGTCACTTTATATTGCCACTTGTATGTGGACCTTTATTATGCAGTTCATCGCTTTTATTGCTTCCACAACAAGATCGTATAAAGCTTATTTTCTCTGCACTAATAAGTCACACATATTTAGATAGCAATTTTTATTGCTTGTGACATGACAGCTTACTTGAAGGATCTTACTCAATCCATAGGTAGGTATGGTGGACTCTCATGGCAAAACTGGGTTTAAGGATATTTGGAAGCACAAGTAGTATCTCTACTTGGTGCAAGGAATTTGGCTAGCATGAGGGGGAAAGGCAAGCTCGACATGTTTGGAAGGTTAATGACAATATACTTTAACTGAGATGTGAGAAAACATAAACCATTACGTTGGCTTCCTTGTCCAACTTCAACTCTTTTAGCATGTCATACTTAATGAGTGCTTCACAACCATAAAAGATGTCCAAGATAATATATTTGTATGTGAAACCTCTCTTTCCTTATTATTTCCTATTAATTGCAACGATGACCAAAACTACGTTTGTCAACTCTCAACAACTTTTATGTCTCCTACTTTCTATGTGTGAAGTCATTACTATCCATAAGATTAATATGAACACTTTTATTCTTTCTACTTCCTCAAGATCGTAGCAACATAGCAAAGCCCTTGACTCAACACTAATCTTTATTATATATAGCTCACGGACTCGATTACATAAAGAGATCACAAAGCAAAACTCAAAACTACTTGATACTAAAACTTCAATCTACTAGATCAAGATACTACTAAAAGGATCGAACTAAATAAAACGGTAAAGATAGGAGTGTGATGGTGATACGATACCGGGGCACCTCCCCCAAGCTTGGCGATTGCCAAGGGGAGTGCCCATACCCAGGTAATTATGCCTCCTTCTTCACGGTTGGTGTTATGATCTTCTTGGCAATGATGCCCCTCAGGATACGATTCTCCTCCTCGAGCTTATTGACTTGTTGTTTGAGGTCCATAATTTCTTTGCGGAGCTTGCCCGTGACGGCTAAAGCTCCCTTTACCCAAGGATGTTGCATAGCTTCTGGAGAACAAGTGACGCTCTTTTCATATTTTCATAAGAAATAATCTAAAGTTGGAAGGGATGGCCGAATTTGGAATAGCCGAGCTATGTAGTTCCCCCATCATGAATTCTGCTTGGAGAGGAGAGGTGACTTCTTGATCTTACTCCATGGCATCTATCCTTTTCAAGTCGGCCTCCATCTCATCCTCCGTTGATGGTCCAAAGTGATAAGCATTGCTATTTGCTCTCGACACGGTGTCGTGAGACACCGACTCTCTCGATCGACTCTTGAGAAGACATCTTGCTCTTAAACTGCAACTGGAACAACTCGAAACAAAAACAGAGGATATTTGCGTGATACGGTGGTCAAAGCCTTCGGTAGATTATATAATGAAATTTTACCGACCAAAATACGTAACGTGCAAGAAAACGGAGTCCGGAAGGCACACGAGGTGGCCACAAGACAGGGGGCGCGCCCAGTAAGGGTGGGCGCGCCCTCCACCCTCGTGGAGGCCTCGTGTCCTTCCCGGACTACTTCTTTCTTCCTAAAATTCTTAAATATTCCAAAACTGATAAAAATTGCCTTTAGAATTGTTTTGGAGTCGGTTTACTTACCGTACCACATACCTATTCCTTTCGAGTCCGAACGTTCGAAAGTGTCCTTATGTATCCCTCAGGGGTTACGGTTTTGATAATATTAGTTTCAACATTGATAGGATTACGAGATATAATGTTTAATTCTTTGACCATTCACCACCCTCGGACTTGTGCCTTGAAGTTGTTGATTTTATGGCACCGTAAGCCACAGACCTCCTCGATAACATAAGGACCTTCCCATTTAGAGAGAAGTTTTCTGCAAAAAATCTTAAACGAGAGTTGAATAATAACACATAATCAGCTACGTTAAACTCATGCTTTTGTATCCTTTTGTCATGCCAGCGTTTGACTTTTTCTTTGAATAGCTTGGCATTCTCATAGGCTTGGGTTCTCCATTCATCAAGTGCGCTAATATCAAATAACCTCTTCTCACCGGCAAAGTTTGAAGTCATAGTTGAGCTCTTTAATAGCCCATTATGCTTGATGTTCAAGTTCTAGAGGTAAATGACAAGCTTTTCCATAAGCCATCTTATATGGAGACATACCCATAGGATTTTTGTATGCAGTTCTATAGGCCCATAATGCATCATCAAGTTTCTTGGACCAATTCTTTCTAGATCTATTCACAGTCTTTTGCAAAATTAATTTGAGCTCTCTATTGCTCAACTCTACTTGACCATTAGACTGCGGATGATAAGGAGATGCGATTCTATGATTAACATCATACTTAGCAAGCATCTTACGGAAAGCACCATGAATAAAATGTGAACCACCATCAGTCATAAGATATCTAGGGACTCCAAACCTCGGAAAAATAACTTCTTTAAGCATTTTAATAGAAGTATTATGATCAGCACTACTAGTTGGAATAGCTTCTACCCACTTAGTAACGTAATCAACAGCAACTAAAATATGTGTGTAACCATTAGAGGCAAGAAAAGGTCCCATATAATCAAAGCCCCAAACATCAAACGGTTCAATAACAAGAGAATAATTCATAGGCATTTCTTGACGTCTACTAATATTACCAATTCTTTGACATTCATCACAAGATAAGACAAACTTACAAGCATCTTTGAAGAGAGTAGGCCAATAAAAACCAGATTGCAATACCTTATGTGCAGTTCTATCTCCAGCGTGGTGTCCTCCATAGGATTCAGAGTGACACTTGAGTAGGATCTGTTCCTGTTCATGCTCAGGTACACAACGTCAAATAGCACCATCTACTCCTTTATAAAGGTGTGGGTCACCCAGAAGTAATGTCTTAGATCATAAAAGAACTTTTTCTTTTGCTGGTATGTGAAACTAGGAGGTATAAATTTAGCAACAATGTAATTAGCATAATCAGCATACCAAGGAGCAGTACGAGAAGCATTAACGACCGCTAATTGTTCATCAGGAAAGCTATCATTAATAGGCAGTGGGTCATCAAGACCATTCTCTAACCTAGACAAGTTGTCTGGAACGGGGTTCTCAGCTCCCTTTCTATCAATAATATACAAATCAAATTCTTGGAGCAAGAGAACCCATCTAATGAGTCTAGGCTTAGCATCTTTCTTTTCCATAAGATACTTAATAGTAGTATGATCAGTGTGAATAGTAACTTTGGAATCAACAATATAAGGTCTAAACTTATCACATGCAAACACAACTGCTAAGAATTCTTTTTCAGTAGTAGCATAATTTCTCCGGCAAGATCAAGAGTCTTACTAGCATCTTGGATAACATTCAATTTCTTATCAACTCTTTGCCCTAGAACAGCACCTACAACATAATCACTAGCATCACACATAATTTCAAAGGGTAAATTCCAATCAGGTGGCTAAACAATAGGTGCAGTGATCAAAGCTTTCTTAAGTATTTCAAATGCTTCTACACAATCATCATCAAAGATAAAAGGAATATCTTTTTGCAATAAATTAGTCAGAGGCCTAGAGATTTTAGCAAAGTCCTTAATGAACCTCCTATAAAAACCGACATGACCAAGGAAACTTCTTATACCTTTTATGTCCTTGGGACATGGCATCTTTTCAATATCATCAACTTTAGCCTTATCAACTTCAATACCTCTCTCGGAAATCTTATGTCCCAAGACAATGCCTTCATTAACCATAAAGTGGCACTTTTCACAATTCAAGATGAGACTAGTGTCTTTGCATCTCTGCAAAACTCGATCAGGTTGCTCAAGCAATCATCAAAAGAGGATCCATAGACGGAGAAATCATCCATGAACACCTCACAAATCTTTTCACAAAAGTCAGAGAATATAGCCATCATGCATCTTTGAAAGGTAGCAGGTGCATTACATAAACCAAAAGGCATACATCTATAAGCAAAAGTACCGAAAGGGCAAGTAAAAGTAGTTTTTGATTGATCCTTAGCTGATATAGGTATTTGATAGAAACCAGAATAACCATCTAGAAAGCAAAAATGTGTGTGTTTGGATAGTCTTTCTAGCATTTGATCAATAAAAGGTAAAGGGTAATGATCTTTCTTAGTAGCTTTATTTAATTTACAGAAATCAATTACCATCCCATAATCTATAATTATTCTTTGTGGGATCAATTCATCTCTATCATTAGGAACAACGGTAATACCTCCCTTTTTAGGAACACAATGGAAAGGGCTTAACCAATCACTGTCAGTAACGGGATAAATTATACCTGCCTCAAGGAGCTTTAGTATCTCCTTTCTTACCACTTCATCTTGGGATTCATTCGTCGTTGAGGATCTCTAACTGGTTTAGCATTGTCCTCCAAATTAATTTTGTGTTGACATAACGTGGGACTAATGCCCTTGAGATCATCCAGAGTATATCCAATAGCAAAGACGGTGCTTCTTCGAGTTTTCAATAATCTTTCTTCTTCTTGCTCGAAAGGTTAGCACTAATAATAACAGGATATATTTTCTTTTCATCAAGATAAGCATACTTAAGATTATCGTAATGGTTTGAGTTCAAACACGGATCACCTCGGGTGGAGGGGATCCCAAGAATTTCAACGGAAGGTTGTGTTTCAGCATTGGTTCCTGTTTAAGGAACACTTCATCTATTTCCATTCTTTCCTTCATAAACATATCATTTTCATGGTCTAGCAAATATTGTTCTAACGGATCAGTAGGAGGCACGATAGAAGAAAGACCAATAATCTCATCCTTACTAGGTGATTCTCTATCACGAGGGTGTCTATGAAACTTAGCAAAATTAAACTCATGAGACATACCCTCTAAGACAATTGTGACAGTATCCTTTTCACAATCAATCTTAGCATTAAAAGTATTCAAGAAGGTTCTACCAAAAATATTGGGACAAAAGTCATCTTGTGGGGAACCAAGGACAAGAAAATCAGCAGGATATTTAACCTTCCCACAAAAGACTTCAACATCTCTAACAATCCCAACTGGCTTAATGGTATCCCTATTGGCAAGCTTAATAGTAACATCAATATCTCCTATTTTAGTGGGTGCAATATCATGCATAATTTATTTATATAAGCCATAGGGTATTGCACTAGCACTAGCACCCATATCACATAAACCATGATAATAATGATCTCCTATTTTAACAGAAATAACAGGCATGCCTACAACAGGTCTATGTATCTTAGTATCTGGTCTAAAAATATTAGTAGCCTCACCACAGAAATAAATAACATGCCCATCTAAATCATCATCCAAGAGATCTTTAACCATAGCAATACTAGGTTCAACTTTGATTTGCTCAGGAGGTGTATAAGTCCTAGTATAACTCTTAGAACAACAGTCGAAGTTTTAGCATGATCCTTTATCCTAACAGGAAAAGGAGGTTTGTCAACATAAGTAGTAGGAACAATAGGATCACTATAGGTGACAGTCTTTTCTTCAACTGTAATAGGTTCAACTACTTTCACTTCAACGGGAGGATTATATTTAAACCACTTCTCCTTAGGGAGATCAACATGAGTAGCAAAAGATTCATAGAAAGAAGCTACTATCTCAGAGTCAAGTACATATTTAGCGCTAAATCCACGAAAAGCATCGGTATCCATAAAAGATTTAACACAATCAAACTTAGGTGTCATACCTGACTCCTTACCATCGTCCGAACCCCAATCTTTAGAATTGTGTAGGACCTTGAAGTATGTCTAGAGGGGGGGTGATTAGACTACTTGACCAATTAAAAACTTAACCTTTTCCCAATTTTAGAGTTTGGCAGATTTTAGCTATATTAGGACAAGTCAAGCAATCATCACACAATTCAAGCAAGCATGCAAAGAGTATATAGGCAGCGGAAATTAAAGCATGCAACTTGCAAGAAAGTAAAGGGAAGGGTTTGGAGGATTCAGACGCAATTGGAGACACAGATGTTTTTGGCGTGGTTCCGATAGGTGGTGCTATCGTACATCCACGTTGATGGAGACTTCAACCCGCTGAAGGGTAACGGTTCTTGTGAGTCCACGGAGGGCTCCACCCACAAAGGGTCCACGAAGAAGCAACCTTGTCTATCCCACCATGGCCGTCGCCCACGAAGGACTTGCCTCACTAGCGGTAGATCTTCACGAAGTAGGTGATCTCCTTGCCCTTACAAACTCCTTGGTTCAACTCCACAATCTTGTCGGAGGCTCCCAAGTGACACCTAGCCAATCTAGGAGACACCACTCTCCATGAAGTAACAAATGGTGCGTTGATGATGAACTCCTTGCTCTTGTGCTCCAAATGATAGTCTCCCCAACACTCAACTCTCTCTCCTAGGATTTGGATCTGGTGGAAAGAAGATTTGTGTGGAAAGCAACTTGGGGAAGGCTAGAGATCAAGATTCATATGGTAGGAATGGAATATCTTGGCCTCAACACATGAGTAGGTGGTTCTCACTCAGAAATGGTAAGTTGGAAGTGTAGGTTTAGTCCGATGGCTCTCTCCACGAATGAAGAGGAGGTGGAGGGGTATATATAGCCTCCACACAAAATCTAACCATTACACACAATTTACCAAACTCGGTGGGACCGATTCAACAGACTCGGTCGGACCGATTTAGTAAACCTAGTGACCGTTAGTGATTTTCGGTGGGACTGACATGCAACTCGGTGAGACCGATTTGGTTAGGGTTAGGGCATACTGTAATCTTGGTAAGACCGATTACACAAACTCGGTGAGACCGATTTTGGTAATAAGCTTTCGAGAGAGTTGGTCTCGGTGGGACCGATTTGCTCTTTTCAGTGAGACCGAAATGTTACAAAAGGGAAACAATGAGTTTACATTGCAATCTCGCTGGGACCGATCGCTCACTTCGGTTAGACCAAAACGTTACGAAGGGAAACAGAGAGATTACAATCCCATCTCAGTGAGACCGAGTTCCCTATCGGTAGACCCGATTTGCTTAGGGTTTGTGGCAGTGGCTATGACATTTAAAATCGGTGGCGCCAGATAGGAAGAATCGGTGTGACCGATTTTGGCTTTAGGTTTAGGTCATTTGTGGATGTGAGAAAGTAGCTGAGGGTTTTGGAGCATATCACTAAGCACATGAAGCAAGAGGCTCATTAAGCAACACCTCATCCCTCCTTGATAGTATTGGCTTTTCCTATAGACTCAATGTGATCTTGGATCACTAAAATGTAAAATGAAGAGTCTTGAACTTTTGAGCTTGAGCCAATCCTTTGTCCTTAGTATTTTGAGGGATCCACTTTCATCATCCATGCCATGCCATTCATTGAGCTTTTAGTCTTGGAATAGCATTAGCTCAATGAGCTATATGTTGTTACGAATTACCAAAACCACCTAGGGATAGTTGCACTTTCAATCTCCCCCTTTTTGGTAATTGATGACAACATATAGATCAAAGCTTCGACAAATGATAATAAGATTTAACAACATCATCGCTTTGAGAAGTATGTGATAAGCAAGAGCTCCCCCTAAATTTGCGCATGGTTTAAGATTTGCTTTGGACTGCAAATGCACAAGGAATTAGGCTCATGGGTTACTCTTCCATGTCACATACATCTTGGTGGAGTGCTCAAAATAATAAAGATTGAATACATGCACTCATCACCAAGCAAAGTGAATGATCACATAGGATAAGATAAGGTAATATCATCAATCATGCATAAGTGTAGCTTATGATCAAACACATGATCATCAATGTCTCACAAGCATAGTATCTCCAAGCAATCAAAAGCAAACAAGTTTTAACCACCAAATCAAGAGAGAACAAAAGCAACACACTCTCTCTCTCGAAGCCTATGATCTATACATTTTTCTCCCGCTTTGGCAACAAGTTACCAAAAAGTTCATAGAAAATGCATAGTGCTAGATCGACTCTCAGGCTTGATCTTCAGGTGGTGGTGTCCGTATAACTCCAAGAATGAAGGCTTCAGTTGAAGTAGATGGAGCTGGAGTTGATGCTAGAGCTGGTTGCACTGGAGCTGTAGGAGCTGTAGCTGGTGCAGATGATGTGGCTCTGGTGTCTTTCACAGGCATTGTAGCTGACCTCTGAGCCCTAGGCACTCTGGCAAATACATTAGTGGTAGTCTTGCACTGCCTGTCCTGCATGTCATCCTCAGAGCTGCTCACAAATGATCAATCTCGCCATTTTGACATCGAGATCATGGAATTTGAGTTCCATGATTCTTTCCAATCTCTCCTGATTTCGAGTGAGGGTTGCCAATCCCTTCTCAATCCTGAGTGTTGATGTTTTTAAGTAACCAAGCTGCTCCTGCTTGTTCTTCAAGAAATACTCAGATGCCTCCTCTTGAGTTGGCATCTTGGCAGCCTTCTCCTTCCTTGCCTTCTCCTTCTTCTCTTGAGCATGTACTGATGATGGATCATTCCCATTCATGACGACCTGATTGTCCTCAAAGTCTGGATAGAGAGGAAAATGTTCCTTATCCAATAGATATTTGCCTGTTCCCGTCTTTGAGTTAATCAACTCCTGAATCTGAGGGGCATATCCACAGCTCCTCTTCTGATCTGCTGCAATCCTCTTAATGGTTTCAACCATAAGTCTCATGACCTTGAATTTCCGAGGCACATCAAACAAATGCAACATGTTGATTGCATGCCCTCTGATCATGTTGTGGTCACCAGACTTAGGCAATAGTGTGCCTTAGGATCCAATTGATAGTTGGCAGCCCTGACAGAAGGAAGTGGACTGATCCAAACTTATGTGTCTCAACAGCTTTGTCTGGGATCTCCTTGTACATGTGTGCCATGGAATTGTGGTCCATCTTCTTCTTGGCATAAATATCCAGGTCATCTTCACTCTCCTTTGGGGCATTGATCAGACTTGCCCATTCCTCAACAGATGACTGGTACCTTGTACCTTCAGACATCCAAACTATCCTCCCATCTGGATAGAAGTGTGTTGTGGAGTAGAATTGCATGATAAGTTCATCATTCCAGTTGGTGAGCTTTTGCCCAACAAAATCAACAACTCCACAAGCAACAAAACTGTCTTGCACTCCAGGATAGTGCTCTTCATTGTCCTTCATGTAGGTCCAGTCGACCCACCTCATATCACATACTATGGGCTTCTTATCCAACAAGATTGTCTCATAGAAGTCCTGTTATTCCTTTGTATGGAACCTGTAATCAACAACAGTCCTTCTCCTTGAGGCATATGGATCTGACATCCTCCATATCCTCAACCCTGAGTCCTTTCTGATCCTCATGTCCTCAGCCTGGGATGGGCATCATTGTGGTGCAGTATCTTGGGCTTGAGCTTCCTTAGGATCTGCCCTTCTTCATCTTCCTCATCAAGCAACATTAGGCCTTCGGGCCTTGTTCTTCTCAAAGCAATGGAATACTCCCGGTATTCCTCTTTGGTGCAAGCTTGGCCTTGGGGGCAGCTTTGGGTGCTTCCTTGGGCTTAGATGTTGCAGCCCTCGATCTAATAGCATCACCCATAAGCTTTGGTGCCTTGGGTGCTGGTGCAACAACCTCTTCTTCCTCTTGAGTCTCTTCTCATTGAGGGCTTTCCAAGAACACAGGCGGTTGTGGTTCTTGCTCTCTTCTTCTTCTTATCCTGAGCAGCTTCATCCTCTGATTCAATGGTAAACTTCATAGTTTCTCCAGTAGGAACTTTCTTGGATTTGGAAGTAATGACTTTCTTTTCAGGTGACTCTTTGGGTTCAGTCTGTTCTGGGACTTGAGTGGACCTTCTGACCTTGGGCATAGGTGTCCTCTTGGCAGGAACATTCTTATTCAGTCCAGGCTTTGTGCTATGTGCTGAGCCATACTCCTTTTTGAGTACTACCTTCTTGGAAGTAGCCTCATCCTCTTCAGCTCGATAGTCCTCATCCTCAGAATCTGAGGTTCTCTTCTTCCTTTGCCTGGTAGCAACTTTGGGCAGATTGCTAGGAGTGCTTCTGCTGCCATCATCTGAAGAACTTGAGGGACTAGTGCCCTCACTCATCTGAATCTGCTCTTCTGACCTGTTCTGACTGTCACTCTGGTCTGACATGCTGCAAACACTAACTGCTGACCCTGTGAAGAGTTATAGATGAGATAGAGTGGATGAGCATCACAAAATGCATAGATTTTTGCAAATGAATGATTCAAAAATTCAGTTAAATTTTCCACAGAAAGCATTTCGGATCAACCGATTTTCAAACTCGGTGATACTGAAGCAGTTTTGGAACCTAAACTGATGAACTCGGTTGGACCGAGTCATAGTTCGGTGGCACCGAGACTGTTAGGGTTTCACAAAGTCCTAAAATCGGTCTCACCGATTAGCAATTCTCGGTCAGACCGAGAGTTACTAGTGCAATGACATTAGCCAAATCGGTGGGACCGAGTTTTTCAACTCTGTGGGTCCGAGATGGTTCCGGCTGAAACCTAACCCTAAAATTTCGAATCTCATCTAATCTACGGACTGCATTGACTGGATAGGAGTGTTTCAATCGTGGCAAGAATCAATAAGAACACAATGTGCTAGGAATCGGACGAGGATAGCACAGTGATCGAGTCCATATCCTAGCTTGGCGATGAACTCGCTACGGCGGCAACGTTGGGGTTGAAACCGCTGACGGCAGCGGAGACCCAAGGATGTGAGGCGGTGGCGGCGAGGAGACGATCCGAGACCTTGGAGGCAGAGCGAGCTATTCTTGTGGCGAAGGGGTTGGAGGAATTTCCAAATTTTTGCCCGTGACTATATATAGCCCGACCCTGTCGGTGTGACCGAGTGGAACAACTCGGTGGCACCGAGATGCATAACTGTGTACAGTTACAGCAACTCGATGTGACCGAAAAGTTCAAATTGGTTGCACCGAGATTGAAAACCTAGATCAACTTAGTGATCTCGGTATGACCAAAAAGGTTGAATCGGTCAGACCGAAACGCACAAAGAGGTTTTGGAAGTTTAAGTCTATGACGAATCGGGGACTCCGAGTACTCCTCACACAGAGTGGTTCGAACCTGACTTGATCAAACTTTGTGATATAGCATGAATAGAGTTTGAGACAAGAAAAGCATAGATAGCTAGAGAAGGTTCTTAGGCATTCTTGTCCATCCACTTGGCAAAAGAAAAAGAGACCAAACAATCAAAACTACAAGTGGATGTCCTCGAATGAGTAAAATATGCAACCAACATGCTCACACAATAAAATGGCAAATGAAATATGTGACAAAGCATGCACACACAATTCTAGCATCTATCAAGCAATTGGCGATGATAGGTCATCTATATATGAGTATATTGACGTAGGAGTCAAATGAGAACATTTGATCATAGGTCATACTCATCGTTTAAGCACAAGTGGGGTTACCACTTTTACATAATGCATTGATGTGTTCACACCATTAGAGTTGCTTTGACTCAATTCTTAGAGTTAAGCTCCCCCTAGATGTGAGATCCCCCCTTTTAGAGGGATGACCTAACCTTGGGTTTTGTCGATGATGACTCCATGTAGGTGTTGAAGATGTGGATGCTCAATGTTGATGTAGATCATTTGGAGCAATCCTTTGGACTGAGTTGCACTTTCAACTTACCTACATGGGTTAGTCCCACAAGGAACAAACAAGAATATCCCTAGACATAGAGTGAAGCACACACAAGATGATGTCCATGAAATCATTAGGTTACCTTGTCCCTTGCCTTACCAACATGAGGGTTTGTGACTCCTTGAACTAGTGCAAGATGTGGAAGTTGATTGCACTTGTTCTTGCCATAATGATATGAGTGAAGAATGTTATGAGTCACCCTCAAGAACTCTCTAGTTCTTCTTCTTGGGATCCACATCATCTTGATGGGAATCCTTGGAGTTGTAGTTGTACTTGATGAAGTACAACTTGACGTAGTCTTGGGAACCCACTTGAATGAGGCCTTAGGTGCTTCTTCAAATGCATCAATCTCTTCTTGAAGCTTGTCCTTGCCTTTGTTCTTGTGGTCTTGTGGTGGAAGATCATCTTGAGCTTGTGTCCCTTTGAAAGAAGTATGATCATACTTCTCTTGTTGAGGAACAAACTTCGTCTTGGGGTATTGATCTTCTTCCCACTCAACTCCATTGGCATTGAACTTTCGTTCAAAACCAACACCTTGGTTCTTCGGTGCCTTCCTTGCTTATGCACAATTTCCTCGAATTGCTTACTCCCGGCAAGGCTCTTGTAAACACCTTTCTCTATAATTCCCTTCAAAAGGCTATTTTCTTGCTCAAGTGTAACTTGGCTAAGAGAATCATTAGTGGAATCAAGAGAACTACTAGAAGAAACAACTTTGTATTTAGCATGATTATTGTTACTACTAGAGGAAGAATCTTTCTTGTTCTTGTTACTAGACTTGACTTGAGGCATGTAAGTAGATAAGAGTAAAAGCTTGGCAATCTAAGAAGAACTTTTCTTGCGAAGATCATCATTGATTGCTTTTAAAAACTCATGCTCTTGCTAAGGATTGAGCTTTTCAAAGCGTAACTTCTCATGAGCCCTTAAAAGTTCTCGATGATCTTCGAAGATAGTTTCATGAGCTAACTTAAGAGTGTTTAGTTCTTTAGTTAGAAGCTCAATCTTCTCCTTATCATTGTCATTCGTTTTATCTTGATTAGCATGATTAATTCACATTTCATCATAGTATCCATCACTAGATTTGTCAACAAGTAAATAATCATCCACAAGCAAGTCATCTTCATCACTATCTAAATCAACATACTCAGGATGTGTTACCTTTGGATCTTTGGCCATGAAGCATCTTCCAATTCCTTCATTTGGTGAATCAAATATGTCGTAGGAGTTGGTTTACACAAGTGCTAGACCGGCAACACCTTCATCTTGAGTGTATTCGAGTCGGAGTGATAGCTTCCTCTGAGTGATTGTTGAGTCGAGGCGGATACCCATTCACCAACATGAGCTTGATGTCTTCGTTTTGTGTAGCTCCTTGATGACTTGTCCTTCCTTTCTGAATCCTTGCTTCTCCCTGAGGGTCTTCGTTCATAATGATCATCTCTACTCCTCCTCTCTCTTGGTGGTGATTCTTCTCTTTTGCTTCTTCTTCTTGGAGAATCTTCTCTTCTTTTGTAGGGTGCCGTACACTCATTGGAATAGTGTCTGGGTCTCCCACAATTGTAGCAATTGCACTCTCGACTAGAAGATCTTTTGTCATTGTAAGACCTTGACTTGGAGCTTCTTTCTTTGCTTCTACTCTTGTAGAATTTGTTGAAGTTCTTCACCATTAAGCTCAATTCTTCATTGAAGGTTTGTTTCTCACTTGATGATGTGGGGGCTTCACTTGAGGCTTTGTAAGCACCACTTGACTTGTTGTGAAGTTCCTCCTTATCCTTGAGTGACATCTCATGAGCAACAATTCTTCCAATGACTTCCGTTGGCTTGAGATCTTTGTAGTTTGGCATCATTTGGATCAATGTGCACACGGTATCATACTTTCCATCCAATGCTCTTAGGATCTTCTTGATGATGAATCTGTCGGTCATCTCTTCACTCCCTAAGCCGACAATCTCATTTGTGATAAGTGCAAGCCTAGAGTACATTTCAGCGACACCTTAACCATCCTTCATTTTGAACTTGTCAAGCTGACTTTGGAGCACATCCAACTTGGATTCCTTGACGGATTCGGTACCTTCATGCATATCAATCAAAGTATCCCAAATTTCCTTTGCATTCTCAAGACGGCTGATTTTGTTGAATTCTTCGGGGCACAATCCGTTGAAGATGATATCACAAGCTTGAGCGTTGTATTGCAGCATCTTCAATTCTTCCGCATTAGCTTCACGGTTCGGTTCTCTCCCATCAAAGAATTCACCTTGCAAGACAATACAAATAATTGCCCAAACGGCGGGGTTATGTCTGAGAATATGCATTTTCATCTTATGCTTCCAACTAGCAAAATTAGTACCATCAAAGTAAGGATCTCTATGGTGATAATTTCCCTCGCTAGACGCCATACTCTCCTAGGTTGTTGAAACCAAGGCTATGACCACCAAAAGCTATGGAAATCAAAGCAAATGGAGACCAAAGCTCTGATACCACTTGTAGGACCTTGAAGTTTGCCTAGAGGGGGGGGGCTGATTATACTACTTGACCAATTAAAAACTTAACCTTTTCCTAATTTTAGAGTTTGGCAGATTTTAGCTATCTTAGGACAAGTCAAGCAATCATCACACAATTCAAGCAAGCATGCAAAGAGTATATAGGCAGCGGAAATTAAAGCATGCAACTTGCAAGAAAGTAAAGGGAAGGGTTTGGTGGATTCAAACGCAATTGGAGACACGGATGTTTTTGGCGTGGTTCCGATAGGTGGTGCTATCGTACATCCACGTTGATGGAGACTTCAACCGACGAAGGGTAACGGTTGCGCGAGTCCACAGAGGGCTCCACCCGTGAAGGGTCCACGAAGAAGCAACCTTGTCTATCCCACCATGGTCGTCGCCCACGAAGGACTTGCCTCACTAGTGGTAGATCTTCACGAAGTAGGCGATCTCCTTGCCCTTACAAACTCCTTGGTTCAACTCCACGATCTTGTCGGAGGCTCCCAAGTGACACCTAGCCAATCTAGGAGGCACCACTCTCCAAGAAGTAACAAATGGTGCGTTGATGACGAACTCCTTGCTCTTGTGCTTCAAATGATAGTCTCCCCAACACTCAACTCTCTCTCATAGGATTTGGATCTGGTGGAAAGAAGATTTGAGTGGAAAGCAACTTGGGGAAGGCTAGAGATCAAGATTCATATGGTAGGAATGGAATATCTTGGCCTCAACACATGAGTAGGTGGTTCTCTCTCATAAATGGTAAGTTGGAAGTGTAGGTTTAGTCTGATGGCTCTCTCCACGAATGAAGAGGAGGTGGAGGGGTATATATAGCCTCCACACAAAATCTAACCGTTACACACAATTTACCAAACTCGATGGGACCGATTCAACAGGCTCGGTCGGACCGATTTAGTAAACCTAGTGACCGTTAGTGATTTTTAGTGGGACTGACATGCAACTCGGTGAGACCAATTCAGTTAGGGTTAGGGCATAACGCAATCTCAGTAAGAACGATTACACAAACTCGGTCAATTTTGGTAATAAGCTTTCGAGAGAGTTGGTCAGGTAAACTAGGTGGGAACGATTTGCTCTTTTCGGTGAGACCAAAATGTTACAAAAGGGAAACAGTGAGTTTACATTGTAATCTCATTGGGACCGATCGCTCACTTCGGTTAGACCGAAACATTACAAAGGGAAACAGAGAGATTACAATCCCATCTCGGTGAGACCGAGATCCCTATCGGTAGAACCGATTTGCTTAGGGTTTGTGGCAGTGGCTATGACATTTGAAATCGGTGGCGCCGGATAGGAAGAATGGGTGTGGCCGATTTTGGCTTTAGGTTTAGGTCATTTGTGGATGTGAGAAAGTAGCTGAGGGTTTTGGAGCATATCACTAAGCACATGAAGCAAGAGGCTCATTAAGCAACACCTCATCCCTCCTTGATAGTATTGGCTTTTCCTATAGACTCAATGTGATCTTGGATCACTGAAATGTAAAATGAAGAGTCTTGAACTTTTGAGCTTGAGCCAATCCTTTGTCCTTAGTATTTTGAGGGATCCACTTTCATCATCCATGCCATGCCATTCATTGAGCTTTCCTGAAATAATAGTCTTGGAATAGCATTAGCTCAATGAGCTATATGTTGTTATGAATTACCAAAACCACCTAGGGATAGTTGCACTTTCAAATTGCGTTTAATTCTTTCCAATAAGTCCCATTTGAATTCAATAGCCTTCAGCATATAAGAACCAGCACAGGAAATATCAAGCATGTTGCGATCATTGAGAGAAAGCCGAGCATAATTTTTTTGAATAATCATTTCTCTGGCGAGCTCATGATTGGGGCATGAATATAACATTGACTTAAGCCTCCCCAAGATTGAGGAGTTTGAGAAGGCAAACACAATTGGAGACACGGATGTTTTTGTCGTGGTTCCGATAGGTGGTGCTATTGTACATCCATGTTGATGGAGACTTCAACCCACGAAGGGTAACGGCTGCGCGAGTCCACGGAGGGCTCCACACACGAAGGGTCCACAAAGAAGCAACCTTGTCTATCCCACCATGGTCGTCGCCCACAAAGGACTTGCCTCACTAGGGTATATCTTCACAAAGTAGGCGATCTCCTTGCCCTTACAAACTCCTTGGTTCAACTCCACAATCTTGTCGGAGGCTCCCAAGTGACACCTAGCCAATCTAGGAGACACCACTCTCCAAGAAGTAACAAATGGTGTGTTGATGATGAACTCCTTGTTCTTGTGCTTCAAATGATAGTCTCCCCAACACTCAACTCTCTCTCACAGGATTTGGATTTGGTGGAAAGAAGATTTGAGTGGAAAGCAACTTGGGGAAGGCTAGAGTCAAGATTCATATGGTAGGAATGGAATATCTTGGTCTCAACACATGAGTAGGTGGTTCTCTCTTAGAAAATGAATGCTGGAAGTGTAGGCACGTTTTGATGACTCTCTCCACGAATGAAGAGTGGGTGGAGGGGTATATATAGCCTCCACACAAAATCTAACCGTTACACACAACTTACCAATCTTGGTGGGACCGAATCGTCAAACTCGGTCGGACCGATTTAGCAAATAATGTGACCTTTAGGGTTTTCGGTGGGACCGACATGCAACTCGGTGGGACCGATATGGTTAGGGTTAGGGCATAACGTAATCTCGGTGAGACCGATTACTCAAACTCGGTGGGACCGATTTTGGTAATAAGCTAACCTGAGAGTTGGTCAGGCAAACTCGGTGGGACCGATTCGCTCATCTCGATGGGACCAAAACGTTACAAAAGGGAAACAGAGAGTTTGCATTGCAATCTCGGTGGGACCGATCGCTCATCTCGGTTGGACTGAAACATTACGAAGGGAAACAGAGAGATTACAATCCCATCTTGGTGAGACCGAGATCCCTATCGGTGAGACCGATTTGACTAGGGTTTGTGGCAGTGGCTATGACATCTAAACTCGATGGCGCCGGATAGAAAGAATTGGTGGGGCCGAGTTGGAATTTTGGTTTGGGTCATATGTGGATATGAGAAAGTAGTTGAGGTCTTTGGAGCGTATCACTAAGCATTTTGAGCAAGAAAGCCATTAAGCAACACCTCATCCCTCCTTGATAGTATTGGCTTTTCCTATAAACTCAATGTGATCTTGGATCACTAAAATAGAAAATGTAGAGTCTTGTGCTTTGAGCTTGAACCAATCCTTTTGTCCTTAGCATTTTGAGGGATCCACTTTTCTCATCTATGCCATGCCAATCATTGAGCTTTCCTGAAATATTTATCTTGAAATAGCATTAGCTCAATGAGATATATGTTGTTAGGAATTCCAAAACCACCCAGGGATAGTTGCACTTTCAGTCTCCCCCTTTTTGGTAATTGATGACAACATATAGATCAAAGCTTCGACAAATAATAATAAGATTGAAATACATCGTTGCTTTGAGAAGTATGTGATAAGTAAGAGCTCCCCCTAAATTTGTGCATTATTTAAAATTTGCTTTGGACTGCAAATGCACACTGAGTCAGGATCATGGGTCACTCTTCCATGTCACATACATCTTGGTGGAGCGCTCAAAATGATAATAATTAAACACATGCACTCATCACCAAGCAAAGTGAATGATCATATGAGGATATAAGAGAAAATATCATCCAACAAGCATTAATGTAGCATAGCATATGATCAAACACATGATCATCTAAGTATCTCACAAAAGCATAATGTATCAAGCAAACACACAAATAACGAAGTTCAACCACCAAAAAGATAAGAGAGATCAAAAGCAACACTCTCTCTCTCTCTCTCGAAGCCTATGATCTATACATTTTTCTCCCCCTTTGGCAACAAGTTACCAAAAAGTTCACAAAAATGCATAGTGCTAAACAACTCTGAGGCTTGGTCTTCATGTGATGGTGTAGAGATGCTTCCAAGGACGAAGGCTTCTGTTGATGTAGGTGGAGCTGGTGGAGTGGCTACTAGAGCTGGAGGCACTGAAGCTGTAGCTGGTGCAGATGATGTAGCTCTGGTGTCTGGAACAGGCACTGTAGGAGATCTCTGTCCTCTGGGCACTCTAGCAAAAGCATCAATAGTAGACTTGCCCTTCTTCTCCTCCCCATCCTCCTGAAGTTGCTCAACTGCAGTTTGGATCTCAGTAACTTTGACATCAAGAGCATAAAACTTCTGCTCTATGATTCTCTCCAAGCTCTCCTGGTTTTGAGTCAGGGTGGCCAAGCCTTTCTCAATCCTCAAGGTGGAGGCAATCAAGTAGCCAAGCTGATCTTGCTTGCTCTTCAGGAAAATCTGAGATGCCTCTTCAGCAGTTGGCATCTTAGCAGCTTTCTCAGCCCTTGCTTTCTCTTTCTTCTCTCGTGCTTGCTCTGATGATGGTTCATTCTCGTCCATCACAATGGTGTTGTCCTCAAAATCAGCATAGATGGGTAGGTGGTCCTTGTCCAAAAGATATGTGCCTATGCCCATCTTGGAGTTTATGAGCTCCTGAATGTGTGGGGGCATATCCACAACTCCTCTTCTGATCAGCAGTAGTCCTTTTGATTGTTTCCACAATCAGGCTCATGACTTTGAATTTATGAGGCACATCAAATATATGCAACAAGTTAATTGCATGGCCTCTGATCATCTTGTGATCACCTGACTTGGGAAGCAAAGTGTGCCTTAAGATCCAGTTGATAGTAGGCAACCATGACAACAGGTAATGTACAGATCCAAACTTATGTGTCTCTAGTGCAGCATCGGGGATCTCTCTGTACATGTGAGCCATAGAGTTGTGGTCTTTCTTCTTCTTGGCATAGATATCCAAGTCATCCTCATTCTCTTTTGGAGCATTTATCAACTCAGACCATTCTTCAACTGTTGATTGGTACCTAGTACCCTCTAACATCCAGACTATCTTCCCATATGGGTAGAAATGAGCTGTGGAGTAAAACTGCATAATGAGCTCATCATTCCACTTGGTGAGCTTCTGGCCAACAAAGTCATCTACTCCACAAGCATTGAAGCTGTCATACACTCCTGGATAGTGCTCTTCATTTTTCCTAATGTACTCCCAGTCAACCCATCTCATGTCACATACTATGGGCTTCTTGTCAAGCAACACTGTCTCATAGAAGTCTTGTTGTTCCTTAGTGTGGAACTTGTAGTCCACTGCAATTCTTCTTTTGACAGCATAGGGATCATTCTGTCTCCACAGTCTCAGACCTGCATCCTTCCTGAGCTTCATATCTTCAGCAACTGGATGAACATCATTATGATCAGGAATCTTGGGCTTCAACTTTCTCAAGACAAGTGAATCTTCATCTTCTTCAGCAGCTTCAGGCACTGGGGCCTTGTTCTTCTCTTGAGCTGGAATACTCCTAGTGTTCCTCTTACGTGCAGACTTGGGCTTAGGAGCAGTAGCCTTGGGAGCATCTTTCGGCTTAGATGGAGCAGCCCCTGATCTTATAGCATCTCCCATCAGCTTCTGAGCTTTAGGTGCTGGTTCAGCAACCTCTTCCTCTTCTTCTTCAGAGTCTCTCCTCATAGAGGGTTTGCCAAGTACTTTGGCAGTAGTAGTTCTGACTCTCTTTTTCTTCTTCTTATCTTGGCTAGCAGCTTCATCATCAGACTCAATGGTGAACTTCATGGTTTCGCCATTGGCTATCTTCCTAGGTTTGGAAGTGGGAATTCTCCTGGCAGGTGCCTTCTTTTGCATTACTGGCTTAGTGGATGTAGTTGTGCCATATTCCTTCTTCAGCACCTTCTTCTTGGAAGTGGCCTCATCCTCAACAGCCACATAGTCATCATCTTCAGAATCTGAGGTTTTCTTCTTCCTTGCCCTGGTGGCTGCCTCTTGCAAATTGCTGGGTGTGTTTCTGCTACCCTCATCATAACTGCTAGAGGGACTAGTGCCCTCACTCATATGATCTTGCTCCTCAGACTTGTTCTCGATCCACTCGATCCGACATGATGCAAACTCGACAATGACTCGTGAATAGATATAGATGAGGTAGAGTGGATGAGCATCACAAAGCACAGAGTTTTTTGCAAAAGAATTGAGTCAAAAACTTAGTTTTAGTTTTCCACAGAAAGCATTTCGGAGCTACCGATTTGTAAACTCGATGATACCGAAGCAGCTTTTGGAACCTAAACTAGTGGACTCGGTCAGACCGAGTCACAGTTCGGTGGCACCAAGACTGCTAGGGTTTCACAAAGAATCGATCTCGGTCACACCGATTTGCAATTCTTGGTCACATGTGCAATGGCCCGAGCCAAATCGGTGAGACCGATTTCTACAACTCGGTCGGTCTGAGATGAATTCGACGGAAACCTAACCCTAAATTTTCAATCCAAGACTAATCTACGGAGTAGTTTCGCTGGGTAGGAAGATTTCAAACGTGGCAAGATTCATGGCAATGCAATGTGCTAGGAATCGGAGTTAAGAATAGCACAAATTTCAAATCCATACCCTAATGCGGCAATGGATTTGCTACGGCGACAACGGCGGAGCGTAATCCCGCTGATGGCGGAGACCAATGGCGGAGGTCATTTGGCGGCGAGGAGGACAATCCGAGACCAAGAGGCAGAGCAGTCAGGCTTGGCGAAGGGTTTCGAAATTTTTTCCAAATTTTGGCCCGGGGGTATATATAGCCTGACCCAGTCGGTGTGACCGAGTGGAACAACTCGGTGGCACCGAGATGCATTACTGCAAGCAGTTACTGCAACTCGGTGTGATCGAAAAGTTCAAATCAGTTGCACCGAGATTGAAAACCTAGATCAACTTAGTGATCTCGGTATGACCGAAAAGGTTGAATCGGTCAGACCGAAACGCACAAAGAGGTTTTGGAAGTTTAAGTCTATGACGAATCGGGGACTCCGAGTGCTCCTCACACAGAGTGGTTCGAATCTGACTTGATCAAACTTTGTGATATAGCATGAATAGAGTTTGAGACAAGAAAAGCATAGATATCTAGAGAAGGTTCTTAGGCATTCTTGTCCATCCACTTGGCAAAAGAAAAAGAGACCAAACAATCAAAACTACAAGTGGATGTCCTTGAATGAGTAAAATATGCAACCAACATGCTCACACAATAAAATGGCAAATGAAATATGTGACAAAGCATGCACACACAATTCTAGCATCTATCAAGCAATTGGCGATGACTAGGTGATCTATATATGAGTATATTGACTTAGGAGTCAAATGAGAACATTTGATCATAGGTCATACTCATCGTTTAAGCACAAGTGGGGTTACCACTTTTACATAAAGCATTGTTGTGTTCACACCATTAGAGTTGCTTTAGCTCAATTCTTAGAGTAAAGCTCCCCCTAGATGTGAGATCCCCCCTAAGAGGGATGAACTAACCTTGGGTTTTGTCGATGATGACTTCATGTAGGTGTTGAAGATGTGGATGCTCAATGTTGATGTAGATCATTTGGAGCAATCCTTTGGAGTGAGTTGCACTTTCAATACCTACACGGGTTAGTCCCACAAGGAACACACAAGGATATCCATAGACATAGAGTGATGCACACACAAGATGATGTCCATGAAAGCATTAGGTTACCTTGTCCCTTGTCTTACCAACAAGAGGTTTTGTGACTCCTTGAACTAGTGCAAAATGTGGAAGTTGATTGCACTTGTTCTTGCCAAAATGATATGAGTGAAGTATGTTGGCGGAGTCACCCTCAAGAACTCTCTAGTTCGTCTTCTTCGGGATCCACATCATCTTGATGGGAATCCTTGGAGTCCTAGTCGAACTTGATGAAGTAGAACTTGATGTAGTCTTGGGAACCCACTTGACTAAGGCCTTAGGAGCTTCTTCAAATGCATCAATCTCCTCTTGAAGCTTGTGCTTGCCTTTTTTGCTTGTGGTCTTGTGGTGGAAGATCATCTTGAGCTTGTGTCCCTTTGAAAGAAGTATGATCATACTTCTCTTGTTGAGGAACAAACTTCGTCTTGGGGTATTGATCTTCTTCCCACTCAACTCCATTGGCATTGAACTTTCGTTCAAAACCAACACCTTGGTTCTTCCGTGCCTTCCTTGCTTATGCATAATTTCCTCAATTGCTTACTCCGGCAAGGCTCTTGTAAACACCTTTCTATAATTCCCTTCAAAGGCTATTTTCTTGCTCAAGTGTAACTTGGCTAAGAGAATCATTAGTGGAATCAAGAGAACTACTAGAAGCAACAACATTGTATTTAGCATGATTATTGTTACTACTAGAGGAAGAATCTTTCTTGTTCTTGTTACTAGACTTGACTTGAGGCATGTAAGTAGATAAGAGTAAACGCTTGGCAATCTAAGAAGAACTTTTCTTGCGAAGATCATCATTGATTGCTTTTAAAAACTCATGCTCTTGCTCAAGGTTGAGCTTTTCAAAGCGTAACTTCTCATGAGTCCTTAAAAGTTCTCGATGGCTCCTAAGATAGTTTCATGAGCTAACTTAAGAGTGTTTAGTTCTTTAATTAGGAGCTCAATCTTCTCCTTATCATTGTCATTCATTTTATCTTGATTAGCATGATTAATTGACGTTTCATCATAGTATTCATCACTAGAGTTGTCAACAAGTAAATCATCATCACCTAACAAGTCATCTTCATCACTATTGAAATCAACGTACTCGAGGTGTGATACGTTTGGGCCTTTAGCCATGAAGCATCTTCCAAGTCCTTCATTTGGTGAATCAAATATGTCGTAGGAGTTGGTATACACAAGTGCTAGACCGGCAACACCTTCATCTTGAGTATATTCGGAGTCGGAGTGATAGCTTCTCTTGGAGTGATTGTCGGAGTCGGAGCCGGATACCCATTCACCAACATGAGCTTGATGTCTTAGTTTTGTGTAGCTCCTTGATGACTTGTCCTTCCTTTCCGAATCCTTGATTCTCTGGGATGTTCTTCGTTCATAACGATCATCTCTACTCCTTCTTTCTCTTGATGGTGATTCTTCTCTTCTACTTCTTCTTTTTGGAGAATCTTCTCTTCTTTTGTAGGGTGTCGTACACTCATTGGAATAGTGTCCGGGTCTTCCACAATTGTAGCAATTACGCTCACGACTAGAAGATCTTTTGTCATTGTAGGACCTCGACTTGGAACTTCTTTCCTTGCTTCTACTATTGTAGAACTTGTTGAAGTTCTTCACCATTAGGCTCAATTCTTCATTGAAGCTTTGTTTCTCACTTGATGATGTGGGAGCTTCACATGAGGCTTTGTAAGCACCATTTGACTTGTTGTGGAGCTCCTCCTTATCCTTGAGTGACATCCCATGAGCAACAATTCTTCCAATGACTTCCGTTGGCTTGAGATCTTTGTAATTTGGCATCATTTGGATCAATGTGCACACGGTATCACATTTTCCATCCAAAGCTCTTAGGATCTTCTTGATGATGAATTTGTCGGTCATCTCTTCACTTCCTAAGCTGACAATCTCATTTGTGATAAGAGCAAGCCTAGAGTACATTTCAGCGACACCTTCACCATCCTTCATTTCGAACTTGTCAAGCTGACTTTGAAGCACATCCAACTTGGATTCCTTGACGGAGAGGTACCTTCGTGCATATCAATCAATGTATCCCAAATTTACTTTGCATTCCCAAGACGACTGATTTTGTTAAATTCTTCGGGGCACTGTCCGTTGAAGAGGATATCACAAGCTTGAGCATTGTATTGCAACATCTTCAACTCTTCCGCGGTAGCTTCACGATTCGGTTCTCTCCCATCAATGAATTCACCTTGCAAGCCAATACACACAATAGACCAAACGACGGGGTTATGTCCAAGAATATGCATTTTTCATCTTATGCTTCCAACTAGCAAAATTAGTACCATCAAAGTAAGGACCTCTACGGTGGTAATTTCCCTCGCTAGACGGCATACTCTCCTAGGTTGTGAAACCAAGGCTATGACCACCAAATGCTATGGAAATCAAAGTAAATGGAGACCAAAGCTCTGATACCACTTGTAGGATCGAAAGTATGTCTAGAGGAGGGGGGGTGATTAGACTACTTAACCAAATAAAAATCTAGCCTTTTCCCAATTTTAGTTCTTGGCAGATTTTAGCAACTTAGCACAAGTCAAACAATCAACCTACACATGCAATTCTAAGAGTATAGCAGCGGAATGTAAAACAATTGCATATGAAGGTAAAGGGGAGGAGTTTGAGAAGGCAAACGCAATTGGAGACACGGATGTTTTTGTCGTGGTTCCGATAGGTGGTGCTATCGTACATCCACGTTGATGGAGACTTCAACCCACGAAGGGTAACGGCTGCGCGAGTCCACGGAGGGCTCCACCCACGAGGGGTCCACGAAGAAGCAACCTTGTCTATCCCACCATGGAAGCCGCCCACGAAGGACTTGTTGTTGGGGAACGTAGAAGATATTCAAAATTTTCCTACGTGTCACCAAGATCTATCTATGGAGAAACCAGCAACGAGGGGAATGAGAGTGCATCTACATACCCTTGTAGATCTCTAAGCGGAAGCGCTCAAGAGAACGGGTTGAAGGAGTCGACTGCCGTGATCCAAATCACCGGAGATCCTAGTGCCGAACGGACGACACCTCGCGCTCAACACACGACAGCTCGGTGACGCCTCCCACGCCTTGATCCAGCAAGGAGAGAGGGAGAGGTTGAGGAAGACTCCATCCAGCAGCAAGACGACGGCGTGGTGGTGGTGGAGGAGCGTGGCATCCCGCAGGCTTCGCCAAGCACCGCGGGAGAGGAGGAGGACTTGGGAGAGGGGAGGCTGCGCCTGTAACTTCGCCTCAAGCTCCCATGCGCCCCCCACTATATATAGAGGTGGAGGGCTGGTTTCTTGCCCTCCAAGTCCATTGGGGCGTTGGCCAAGGTGGGAGGAAAGAAATCCCATCATTTCCTTCCCCATCGATTGTTATCCCCCTTTAGGGATCTTGATCTTATCCTTGGGATATGATCTTATTCCTTCTAAGGGGGATCTTGGTGCGCTTGACCAGGGGTGTGGGGCCTTTCCCCACTACCCACGTTCATGTGGGCCCCCATGCAGGTGGGCCCCACTCCGAACCTTCTAGAACCTTCCCAGACAATACCGAAAAATCCTCAAGATTTTCCGGTGGCCAAAATAGGACTTCCATATATAAATCTTTACCTCAGCACCATTCCGGAACTCCTTGTGACGTCCGGGATCTCATCCGGACTCCTAACAACATTCGTAACCACATACAAACTTCCTTTATAACCCTAGCGCCATCGAACCTTATGTGTAGACCCTACGGGTTCGGGAGACATGTAGACATGACCGAGACGTTCTCCGGTCAATAACCAACAGCGGATCTGGATACCCATGTTGCCTCCCACATGTTCCACGATGATCTCATCGGATGAACCACGATGTCAAGGACTCAATCGATCCCGTATACAATTCCCTTTGTCTAGCGGTATTGTACTTGCCCGAGATTCGATCGTCGGTATACCGATACCTTGTTCAATCTCGTTATCGCAAGTCTCTTTACTCGTTCCGTAACACATCATCCCGTGATCAACCCCTTGGTCACATTGTGCACATTATGATGATGTCCTACCGAGTGGGCCCAGAGATACCTCTCCGCTTACACGGAGTGACAAATCCCGCCTCGATCCGTGTCAACCCAAAAGACACTTCGGAGATACCGTAGTGCACCTTTATAGTCACCCGATTACGTTGTGACGTTTGATACACCCAAAGCACTCCTACGGTATACGGAGTTACACGATCTCATGGTCTAAGGAAGAGATACTTGACATTGGAAAAGCTCTAGCAAACGAACTACACGATCTTTGTGCTATGCTTAGGATTGTCTTGTCCATCACATCATTCTCCTAATGATGTGATCCTGTTATCAATGACATCCAATGTCCATAGCCAGAAACCATGACTATCTATTGATCACAACGAGCTAGTCAACTAGAGGCTCACTAGGGACATATTGTGGTCTATGTATTCACACGTGTATTACGATTTCCGGATAATACAGCTTATAGCATGAATAAAAGACAATTATCATGAACAAGGAAATATAATAATACTTTTATTATTGCCTCTAGGGCATTTTTCCAACAGTCTCCCACTTGCACTAGAGTCAATAATCTAGTTCACATCGCCATGTGATTAACACTCACAGGTCACATCGCCATGTGACCAACATCCAAAGAGTTTACTAGTGTCACTAAACTAGTTCACATCATCATGTGATTAAGACTCAATGAGTTCTGGGGTTTTGATCATGTTTTGCTTGTGAGAGAGGTTTTAGTCATCGGGTCTGCAACATTCAGATCCGTATGTACTTCGCAAATCTTTAGGTCATATTGTAAACGCTGCTTCCACGCTCCACTTGGAGCTATTCCAAATGGTTGCTCCACTATACGTATCCGGTTTGCTACTCAGAGTCATTCGGATAGGTGTTAAAGCTTGCATCGACGTAACCCTTTACGCCGAACTCTTTATCACCTCCATAATCGAGAAACATGTCCTTATTTACTCCAAGGACAATTTTGATCGCTGTCCAATGATCCATTCTGGATCATTCTTGTACCCTTGACTGACTCATGGCAAGGCACACTTCCGGTGCGGTACACAGCATAGCATACTATAGAGCCTACGTGTGAAGTATAGGGACGACCTTCGCCCTTTCTCTCTTTTTCGCCGTGGTCGAGCTTTAAGTCTTAACTTCATACCTTACAACTCGTGCAAGAACTCCTTCTTTGATCGATCCATCTTGAACACCTTCAAGATCATGTCAAGGTATGTGCTCATTTTGAAAGTACCATTAAGCGTTTTTGATCTATCCTCATAGATCTTGATGCTCAATGTTCAAGTAGCTTAATCCCGGTTTTCACTTGAAAAACACTTTTCAAATAACCCTATATGCTTTACGAAAATTCTACATCATTTCGATCAACAATATGTCAACAACATATACTCATCGAAATTCTATAGTGCTCCCACTCACTTCTTTGGAAATACAAGTTTCTCATAAATTTGTATAAACCCAAAATCTTTGATCATCTTATCAAAGTACATATTCTAACTCCGAGATGCTTACTCCAGTCCTTAGAAGGATCATTGGAGCTAGCATACCTTTTAGCATCCTTAGGATTGACAAAACCTTTCTGATTGTATCACATACAACCTTTCCTTACGAAAACTGGTAAGGTAACTCGTTTTGACATCCATCTGCCAGATTTCATAAATGCAGCTAACGCTAACATGATTCCGACGGACTTAAGCATTGCTACGGATGAGAAAATCTCATCGTAGTCAACTCCTTGAACTTGTGAAAAACTCTTCGCCACAAGTCGAGCTTCATAGATGGTGACATCACCGTCCACGTCCGTCTTTTTTTTAAGATCCATTTATCACAATAGCTTGCCAATCATCGGGCAAGTCCACCAAAGTCCATGCTTTGTTCTGATACATGGATCCTATCTCGGATTTCATGGCTTCTAACCATTTGTCGGAATTTGGGCCCACCATTGCTTCTCCATAGCGCGTAGGTTCATTGTTGTCTAGCAACATGACCTTCAAGACATGATTACTGTACCACTCTAAAGTAGTACGCATCCTTGTCACCCTACGAGGTACGGTAGTGACTTGATACGAAGTTTCATGATCACTATCATAAGCTTCTACTTCAATTGGTGTAGGTGCCACAGGAACAACTTCCTGTGCCCTGCTACACACTAGTTGTAGTGATGGTTCAATAACCATATCAAGTCTCCACCATCCTCCCACTCAACTTTTCGAGACAAACTTTTCCTCGAGAAAGGACCCGATTCAAGAAACAATCACTATTGCTTTTGGATCTGAATTAGGAGGTATACCCAACTATTTTGGGTGTCCTATGAAGATGCATTTTATCCGCTTTGGGTTCGAGCTTATCAACCTGAAACTTTTTCACATAAGCATCGCAGCCCCAAACTTTTAAGAAATGACAGCTTAGGTTTCTCTAAACCATAGTTCATACGGTGTCATCTCAAGGGAATTACGTGGTGCCCTATTTAAAGTGAATGTGGTTGTCTCTAATGCCTAACCCATGAACGATAGTGGTAATTTGATAAGAGACATCATGGTACGCACCATATCCAATAGGGTGCAACTATGATGTTCGGACACACCATCACACTATGGTGTTCCAGGCGGTATTAATTGTGAAACAATTTCCACAATGTCTTAATTGCGTACAAAGCTCAGAACTCAGATACTCATCTCTATGATCATATCATAGACATTTTATCCTCTTGTCACGATGATCTTCAACTTCACTCTGAAATTACTTGAACCATTCAATAATTCAGACTTGTGTTTCATCAAGTAAATATACTCAACATCTACTCGAATCATCTGTGAAGTAAGAACATAACGATATTCACTGCATGCCTCAACACTCATTGGACTGCACACATCAAATTGTGTTACTTCCAACAAGTTGCTATCTTGTTCCTGTTGGAAATATGCCCTAGAGGCAATAATAAAAGTATTATTATATTTCAATGTTCATGATAATTGTCTTTTGTTCATGCTATAACTGTGTTATCCGGAAATCATAATACACGTGTGAACACTTAGACCCCAATATGTCCCTAGTGAGCCTCTAGTTGACTAGCCCACAGATCAATAGATGGTCATGGTTTTCGACTATGGACATTGGATGTCGTTGATAACGGATCACATCATTAGGAGAATGATGTGATGGACAAGACCCAATCACAAGCTTAGCATAAAAGATCGATAGTTCGCTTGCTAGAAGCTTTGCCAATGTCAAGTATCTATTCCTTCGACCATGAGATCGTAACTCCGGTTTGCCGAGGAGTGCCTTTGGTGTATCAAACGTCACAACGAATCGGGTGACTATAAAGGTGCATTACGTGTGTCTCCGAAAGTATCTGTTGGGTTGACATGGATCGAGATCGATTTGTCACTCCGCATGACGGAGAGGTATCTCTCGCCCACTCGGTAATGCATCATCATAATGAGCTCAATGTGACCAAGGTGTTGGCCACGGATCATGCATTACGGAGACGAGTAAAGTGACTTGCGGTAACGAGACCGAACGAGGTATTGGGATACCGACGATCGAAGTCTCGCAAGTAACGCATCGATTGACAAAGGGAATTGCATATGTGGTTTGATAGAATCTCGACATCGTGGTTCAACCGATGAAATCATCGAGGAGCATGTGGGAGCCAACATGGGTATCCAGATCCCGCTGTTGGTTATTGCCCGAGAGTCGCCTCGGTCATGTTGCGTGTCTCCCAACCCGTAGGGTCTACACACTTAAGGTTCGGTGACGCTAGGTTAGTAGGAAGACTAGTATGTGAATACGAATGTTGTTCGAGTCCTGATGAGATCCCTGACGTCACGAGGAGTTCCTAAGGGTCCGGAGGTAAAGAATAATATATAGGAAGTGGTGTTTCGCCATCGGGAAAGTTTGGGGTTACTCAGCAAAGCACGGACCACCGGAAGGGTCCTGGGTCCACCGGTGGGGCCACCCATCCCGGAGGGCCCCATGGGCCATAGGGGAAGGGAACCAGCCCACAGGGGCTGGTGCGCCTCAGGCCCACCCCGCGCCTAGGGTTGAAACCCTAGGGGGGGCGCCCACCGGCTTGGGGGCACTCCACCCCTTGTCGCCCCCCTTGAGATTGGATCTCTAGGGGCCGCCACCGGGGCCTATATAAAGGGGGGAGGGGCTGCTGTACACATCTCCCAAGGCGCAGCCCTCCCTCCCCAACACATCTCCTCCTCCGTGAGAGCTCGGCGAAGCCTCGCTGAGTATTGATCACCACCATCACCACGCCGTCAGGCCGCCGGTGGTGCCGTCTTCCTCAACCTCTCCTTCCCCTTGCTGGATCAAGAAGGAGGAGACGCCGCCGTCCGTGCACGTGTGTTGAACGCGGAGGTGCTGTCCGCTCAAAGACTTGGCATCGGTGATCCGAATCACGCTCGAGTACGACTCCATCATCACCAAGCAAGCTTCCGCACGCGATCTACAAGTGGTATGTAGATGCAAACTCTCTCCGCTACTCGCTGCTTAGATGAACTCATAGATGGATCTTGGTGAAACCGTAGGAAAATTTTAATTTTCTCGCAACGCTCTCCAACAAAGGGTATCGAGCTAGGTCTATGCGTAGTTCTCTATTGCACGAGTAGAACACAAATTTGTTGTGGGCGCTGATCTTGTCATCTTACTTGCCCCTACTAGTCTTTTCTTGCTCAACGGTATTGTGGGATGAAGCGCCCGACCAACCTTACACGACGCTTACGTGAGACCGGTTCCACCGATCGACATGCACTAGTTGCATAAGGTGGGTGGCGGGTGTCTGCTCTCTCCCACTTTAGTTGCAGCGGATTCGATGAACAGGGCCCTTATGAAGGGTAAATAGAAGTTGACAAAATCACGTTGTGGTGATTCGAGGTAAGAAAACGTTTTGCTAGAACCCAATCGCAGCTACGTAAAAGATGCAACAACAACTAGAGGACGCCTAACTTGTTTTTGCAGCGATTGATCATGTGATGTGATATGGCCGAAGTTGTGATGAATGTTGAATTGTGATGTATGAGATCATGTTCTTGTAATAGGATTCACGACTTGCATGTCGATGAGTATGACAACCGCAGGAGCCATAGGAGTTGTCTTTAATTTTTGTATGACTGCGTGTCATTGAAGAACGCCATGTAAACTACTTTACTTCATTACTAAACGCGTTAGTCATAGAAGTAGAAGTAGTCGCTATGCCGACAACTTCATGAAGACACGATGATGGAGATCATGATGATGGAGATCATGGTGTCAAGCCGGTGACAAGGTGATCATGGAGCCCCAAGATGGAGATCAATGGAGCTTGATGATATTGGCCATATCATGTCACAACTATATATAATTGCATGTGATGTTTATTATGTTTTTACATCTTGTTTACTTAGGACGACGGTAGTAAATAAGATGATCCCTTATAAAATTTCAAGAAGTGTTCTCCCTAACGTGCACCGTTGCTACAGTTCGTCGCTTCTAAGCACCACGTGATGATCGGTGTGATGGATCCTTACGCTCACATACAACGGTGTAAGATGATTTACACAAGCGAAAACACTTAGGGTTAACTTGACGAGCCTAGCATGTGCGCATATGGCCTCGAACACGGAGACCGAAAGGTCGAGCACGAGTCGTATGAAAGATACGATCAACATGAAGATGTTCACCGATGATGACTAGTCCGTCTCACGTGATGATCGGACACGGCTAGTCGACTCGGATCGTAACACTTAGATGACCGGAGGGATGTCTAATCTAAGTGGGAGTTCGTAATTTTGATTAAGAACTTTATTATCATGAACTTAGTCTAAAACCTTGCAAATATGTCTTGTAGATCAATGGCCAACGCTAATGTCAACATGAACTTCAACGCGCTCCTAGAGAAAACCAAGTGAAAGATGATGGCAAGAACTATACGGATCGGGTCCGAACCCGAGGATCATCCTCATAGCTGCCAAGAAACAAGATGTCCTAGAAGCACCGTTAGGTGACCCACCTGTTCTCCCAAAGATCGCAAGACGATTTGAACGTCCGCGACTCGCTCGATGATTACTCCCTCGTTCAAGGCGGCATGCTCTACACTTAGAACCGGGCTCCAAAAGCGCTTTTGAGCATCACGGAGCATATGAGATGTTCAAGAGCTGAAACTAGTTTTCCAAGCTCATGCCCGGTCGAGAGATATGATGTCTCCGACAAGTTCTACAGCTTGTAAGATGGAGGAAAACAGTTCACAAGGAGCACATCCTCAAGATGTCTGGGTTGCACAACCGTATGACCCGGTGAACATAAACCTCCCTGATGAGGCGGTCATTGACAGAATCCTCCATCGCTCCCACCAAGCTACAAGAGCTTCGTGATGAACTACAACATGCAGGGATGGTAAAGACCATTCTCAAGTGTTCTCGATGCCGAGGTCAGCAGAGGCTGAAATCAAAAGGAACATCAAGTGTTGATGGTCAATAAGACCACTAAGTTCAAGAAAGGCAAGGGTAAGAAGAACTTCAAGAAGGACGGCAAGGATGTTGCCGCGCCGTAAGTAAGTCTGCTGTCGGAAGAAGTCAAAGAATGGACCCAAGCCGAGATCGAGTGCTTTTATTGCAAGGGAAGGGTCATCGAAGCGGAACTGCCCCAAATACTTAGCGGATAAGAAGGCCGCAACACCAAAGGTATATTTGATATACATGTAATTGATGTGTACCTTACCAAGACTCGTAGTAACTCCCGGTATTTGATACCGTGCCGCTGTTCATATTTGTAACTCACAGCAGAGCTGCGGAATAAACGGAGATCGGCGAAGGACGAGGTGACGGCGCGTCTGCCGAATGGTTCCAGAGTCGATGTGATCGCCGCCGCACGCTGCCTCTACATTTACCTACGGATTAGTTTTAAACCTCAATAATTGTTATTTAGTGCCAAGTTTGAGCATGAACATTGTATCCGGATCTCGTTTGATACGAGATGGCTACTCATTTAAGTCCGAGAATAATGGTTGTTCGATTTATATGAGAGATATGTTTTATGGTCATGCTCCGATGGTCAATGGTTTATTCTTAATGAATCTCGAGCGTAATATTACACATGTTCATAGTGTGGATGCCAAAAGATGTAAAGTTGATAACGATAGTCCCACATACTTGTGGCATCGCCGCCTTGGTCACATTGGTGTCAAGCGCATGAAGAAACTCCATGCTGATGGACTTTAGAGTCTCTTGATTATGAATCGCTTGACACATGCTAACCATGCCTCTTAGGCAAATGACCAAGACTCCGTTCTCCGGAACAATGGAGCGAGCAACCAACTTGTTGGAAATCATACATACCGATGTATGCGGTCCAATGAGCGTTGAGGCTCATGGAGGATATCGTTATGTTCTCACTCACCGACGACTTGAGTAGATATGGGTATGTCTACTTAATGAAACACAAGTCTGAGACCTTTGAAAAGTTCAAGGAATTTCAGAGTGAGGTGGAGAATCAACGTGACCGAAAGATAAAGTTCCTACGATCGATCGTGGAGGAGAATATTTAAGTCACGAATTTGGCACACACTTAAGAAAATGTGGAATCGTTTCACAACTCACGCTACCGAACACCTCAAATAAACGGTGTGTCCGAACGTCGTAATCGCACTCTATTGGATATGGTGCGGTCTATGATGTCTCTTACCGATTTACCACCGCATTTTGGGGATACGCCTAGAGACAGCTACATTCACTTTAAATAGGGCTCCGCCTAAATCCGCTGAGACGACACCGTATGAATTATGGTTTGGGAAGAAACCTAAGTCGCTCGCTTTCGAAAGTTTGGGGATGCGATGCTTATGTCAAGAAACTTCAACCCGAAAAGCTCGAACCCAAGTCGGAAAAATGCGATTCATAGGATACCCTAAGGAAACCGTCGGGTATACCTTCTACTTAAGATCCAAGGCAAAGTCTTTGTTGCTAAGAACGGATGCTTTCTAGAAAGAGTTTCTCTCGAAAGAAGTAAGTGGGAGGAAAGTAGAACTCGATGAAGTACTACCTCTCGAACGGGAAAGTGGTGCCGCAGAAACCGCTCTCGTAATGCCCACACCCATCAAGAGGAAATCATTGATGATGATCAAGATACTTGGATCAAGTTACTATGAACTTCAAGGTCCACAAGGACACGTTCCGCACTGAGTGGTACGGCAACCCTCGTTATGGAAATCATGTTGCTAGACAACAATGAACCTTCGAACTATGAAGAAGCGATGGCGGACCCGATTCCAACAAATGGCTTGAGGCCATGAAACCGAGATAGAATCCATGTATGAAAACAAAGTATGGACTTTGACAGACTTGTTCGATGATCGGCGAGCGATAGAAAATAAATGGATTTTTAAGAAGAAGACGGACGCGATGGAAATGTCACCATTTATAAAGCTCGACTTGTCGCTAAGGGTTATCGACAAGTTCAAGGGATTGACTACGACGAGACATTCTCTCCCGTAGCGAAGCTTAAGTCCGTCCAATCATGTTAGCAATTGCCGATACTATGATTATGAGATATGGCGATGGACGCCAAAACGGCATTCCTTAACGGACATCTTAAGGAAGAGCTGATATGATGCAGCCGGAAGGTTTTGTCGATCCTCGTAACGCTAACAAAGTATGCAAGCTCCAATGATCCATTTATGGACTGGTGCAAGCATCTCGAGTTGGAACATTCGCTTAATGAGATGATCAAAGCGTTTAGTTTACGCAGACTTATGGAGAAGCCTGCGTGCTACATAAGAAAGTGAGTGGGAGCTCAGAGCATTTCTCCTATTATATGTAGATGACATACTCTTGATGGGAAATGATACAAAACTTCGACAGCATTAAGGCCTACTTGAACAAGTGTTTTTCAATGAAGGACCTTGGAGAAGTCTTATATATTAGGCATCAAGATCTATAGGATAGATCGAGACGCCTCATAGGTCTTTCACAAAGCACATACCTTGATAAAATTTTGAAGAGGTTCAAAATGGATCAGTCCAAGAAGGGTTCTTGCCTATGTTACAAGGTGTGAAATCGAGCTCACTCACCACCGACCACGGCAAAAGATAAAGAAGAGATGAGTGTCATCCCCTATGCTTCAGCCATAGGATCTATTATGTATGCCATGTTGTGTACTGCACTCGATGTAAACCTTGCCGTAAGTTTGGTTGCAAGATACCAAAGTAATCCCGCAAGGAACACCGACAGCGGTCAAGAATATCCTGGCACCGAAAAGGACAAAGGACATGTTTCGTTTATGGAGGAGACGAAGAGCTCGTCAGAAAGGCTACGCCGACGCTTAGCTTCGACTCGGATCTCGATGACTCTAAGTCACAAACCGGATACGTGTATATGTTGAATGGTGGAGCAAGAGCGGTGCAACTGCAAGCGAAGCGCCGTGGCGGGATCTACGTGAAGCGGAGTACATGGCAGCCTCGGAGGCAGCGATGAAGCAATTTGGGTGAAGGAGTTCATCACCGACCTAGGAGTCATACCCAATGCGTCGGGGCCGATCAAACTCTTCGTGACAACACCGAGCTATTGCCCTTGCAAAGGAGCCCAGCTTCACAAGAAGACCAGCACATCAAGCGCCGCTTCAACTCCATCCGTGAAAATGTTCAAGATGGAGACATAGAGATTTGCAAAGTGCACACGGATCTGAATGTCGCAGATCCGCTGACTAAAACCTCTCAAGGCAAAACATGATCAACACCGTAACTCTATGGGTGTTCGATTCATCACAATGTAACTAGATTAGTGACTCTAGTGCAAGTGGGAGACTGTTGGAAATATGCCCTAGAGGCAATAATAAAAGTATTATTATATTTCAATGTTCATGATAATTGTCTTTTGTTCATGCTATAACCGTGTTATCCGAAATCATAATACACGTGTGAACACTTAGACCCCAATATGTCCCTAGTGAGCCTCTAGTCGACTAGCCTGCCAGATCAATAGATGGTCATGGTTTCGACTATGGACATTGGATGTCGTTGATAACGGATCACATCATTAGGAGAATGATGTGATGGACAAGACCCAATCACAAGCTTAGCATAAAAGATCGTATAGTTCGCTTGCTAGAAGCTTTGCCAATGTCAAGTATCTATTCCTTCGACCATGAGATCGTAACTCCGGTTGCCGAGGAGTGCCTTGGGTGTATCAAACGTCACAACGAATCGGGTGACTATAAAGGTGCATTACGGTGTCTCCGAAAGTATCTTGGGTTGACATGGATCGAGATCGATTTGTCACTCCGTATGACGGAGAGGTATCTCTGGGCCCACTCGGTAATGCATCATCATAATGAGCTCAATGTGACCAAGGTGTTGGCCACGGATCATGCATTACGGTACGAGTAAAGTGATTTGCGGTAACGAGACCGAACGAGGTATTGGGATACCGACGATCGAGTCTCGCAAGTAACGCATCGATTGACAAAGGGAATTGCATATGTGGTTTGATAGAATCCTCGACATCGTGGTTCAACCGATGAAATCATCGAGGAGCATGTGGGAGCCAACATGGGTATCCAGATCCCGCTGTTGGTTATTGCCCGAGAGTCGCCTCGGTCATGTTGCGTGTCTCCCAACCCGTAGGGTCTACACACTTAAGGTTCGGTGACGCTTAGGGTTAGTAGGAAGACTAGTATGTGAATACCGAATGTTGTTCGAGTCCGGATGAGATCCCTGACGTCACGAGGAGTTCCTAAGGGTCCGGAGGTAAAGAATAATATATAGGAAGTGGTGTTTCGCCATCGGAAAGTTTCGGGGTTAAGAAAGTCACGGACCACGGAAGGGTCCCGGGTCCACCGGTGGGGCCACCCATCCCGGAGGGCCCCATGGGCCATAGGGGAAGGAACCAGCCCACAGGGGCTGGTGCGCCTCAGGCCCACCCCGCGCCTAGGGTTGAAACCCTAGGGGGGGGCGCCCACCGGCTTGGGGGCACTCCACCCCTGCCGCCCCCTTGAGATTGGATCTCTAGGGGCCGCCACCGGGGCCTATATAAAGGGGGGAGGGGGCTGCTGTACACATCTCCCAAGGCGCAGCCCTCCTCCCCAACACATCTCCTCCTCCGTAGAGCTCGGGCGAAGCCTCGCTTGAGTATCTTGATCACCACCATCACCACGCCGTCAGGTCGCCGGTGGTGCCGTCTTCCTCAACCTCTCCTTCCCCTTGCTGGATCAAGAAGGAGGAGACGCCGCCGTCGTCCGCACGTGTGTTGAACGCGGAGGTGCTGTCCGCTCAAAGACTTGGCATCGGTGATCTGAATCACGCTCGAGTACGACTCCATCATCACCAAGCAAGCTTCCGCACGCGATCTACAAGTGGTATGTAGATGCAAACTCTCTCCCGTTACTCGTTGCTTAGATGAACTCATAGATGGATCTTGGTGAAACCGTAGGAAAAATTTTAATTTTCTGCAACGTTCTCCAACAGTTCCATCTTACTAAAAACGAGGCTTTTCAGTCATCTTGCCCATGTGCTATGATTTGGATATCTCAAGTGATTCAAAATCAAGTGAGTCCAAACGATCCATCTGCATGGAGTTTCTTCATGCATATACACCAATAGACATGGTTCGCATGTCTCAAACTTTTCAAAAACGAGTGAGTCCAAAGATCCATCAACATGGAGCTTCTTCATGCGTTTTACACCAATATGACTTACATGGCAGTGCCACAAGTAAGTGGTACTATCATTACTATCTTATATCTTTTTGGCATGAAAATGTGTATCACTACGATCGAGATTCAATAAACCATTCGCTTAGGTGCAAGACCATTGAAGGTATTATTCAAATAAACAGAGTAACCATTATTCTCCTTAAATGAATAACAGATTGCGATAGACATAATCCAATCATGTCTATGCTCAACGCAAACACCAAATCTCGATGGTAGAGGGAGCGCATGCGATGCTTGATCACATCAACCTTGGAAATACTTCCAACACATATCGTCACACACCTTTAGCTAGTCTCCGCTTATTCCATAGCTCTTTTATTTCGAAGTTACTAACACTTAGCAACCGAACCGTATCTAATACCTCGGTGCTACTAGGAGTACTAGTAAAGTACACATTAACATAATGTATATCCAATATACTTCTATCGACCTTGCCAGCCTTCTCATCTACCAAGTATCTAGGGTGGTTCCGCTCAATGCCCGTTCCTCTTATTACGTAGCACTTAGTCTCGGTTTGGGTTCAACCTTGGGTTTCTTCACTAGAGCAGCAGCTGATTTGCCGCTTCATGAAGTATCCCTTCTTGCCCTTGCCCTTCTTGAAACTAGTGGTTTCACCAACCATCAACAATTGATGCCCCTTCTGATTTCTACTTTCATGTGTCAAACATCGCGAATACCTCAAGGATCATCATATCTATCCCTCGATATGTTATAGCTCATCACGAAGCTCTAGCAGCTTGGTGGCAATGACTTTGGAGAAACATCACTATCTCATCTGGAAGATCAACTCCCACTCGATTCTAGTGATTGTTGCACTCAGACAATCTGAGCACAAGCTCAACGATTGAGCTTTTCTCCCTTAGTTTGCGGGCTAAGAAAATCGTCGGAGGTCTCATACCTCTTGACATGGGCACGAGCATGAAATCCCAATTTCAGCCCTCGAAAACATCTCATATGTTCCGCGACGTTTCGAAAACGTCTTTGGTGCCTCAACTCTAAACCGTTTAACTGAATTATCACGTAGTTATCAAAACGTATGTCCGATGTTCGCAACATCCACAAACGACGCTTGGGGTTCAAAGACATCGAGCGGTGCATTAGGACATAAGCTTTCATCGTCCGCATAATCGCCATCGTCAACTTTCAACTATATTTTCTCTAGGAACATATCTAAACAAAGGAACTAAAGCGCGAGCCACGACATAATTTGCAAAGATCTTTTGACTATGTTCGTGATAATTAAGTCCATCTTATGAACTCCCACTCAGATAGACATCCCTCCGGTCATCTAAGTGATTACATGATCCGAGTCAACAAGGCCGTGTCCGATCATCACGTGAGACGGACTAGTCATCATCGGTGAACATCTTCATGTTGATCGATCTACTATCGACTCATGCTCGACCTTTCGGTCTCGTGTTCCGAGGCCATGTATGTACATGCTAGGCTCGCAAGTTAACCCTAAGTGTTTTGCGTGTGTAAATCTGTCTTACACCCGCTGTATGTGAACGTAAGAATCCATCACACCCGATCATCACGTGGTGCTTAGAAGCTTACTTAACTTTAGCAACGGTGCACGTTAGGGAGAACACTTCTTGAAATTTTTGTAAGGGATCATCTTATTTAATACCGTCGTTCTAAGTAAACAAGATGCATAAACATGATAAACATCACATGCAATCAAATAGTGACATGATATGGCCAACATCATTTTGCTCCTTTTGATCTCCATCATCGGGGCTCCATGATCATCATCGTCACCGGCATGACACCATGATCTCCATCATCATGATCTCCATCATCGTGTCTTCATGAAGTTGTCTCGCCAACTATTACTTCTACTACTATGGCTACTGGTTAGCAATAAAGTAAAGTAATTACATGGCGTTGTCTAATGACACGCAGTCATACAATAGATTAAGACAACTCCTATGGCTTCGCCGTTGTCATACTCATCGACATGCAAGTCGTGATTCCTATTACAAGAACATGATCAATCTCATACATCACATATCATTCATCACATTCTTCTTGGCCATATCACATCACATAGCATACCCCGCAAAAACAAGTTAGACGCCCTCTAATTGTTGTTGCATGTTTTACGTGGCTGCTATGGGTTTCTAGCAAGAACGCTTACCTACGCAAAACCACAACGTGATATGCCAATTGCTATTTACCCTTCATAAGGACCCTTTTCATCGAATCCGTTCCGACTAAAGTGGGAGAGACTGGCACCCGCTAGCCACCTTATGCATCAAGTGCATGTCAATCGGTGGAACATGTCTCACGTAAGAGTACGTGTAAGGTCGGTCCGGGCCACTTCATCCCACAATACCGTCGAAACAAGATTGGACTAGTAACGGTAAGCATATTGAACAAAATCAACGCCCACAACTACTTTGTGTTCTACTCGTGCAAAGAATCTACGCAATAGACCTAGCTCATGATGCCACTGTTGGGGAACGTAGCAGAAATTCAAAATTTTCCTACGTGTCACCAAGATCTATCTATGGAGAAACCAGCAACGAGGGGAATGAGAGTGCATCTACATACCCTTGTAGATCTCTAAGCGGAAGCGTTCAAGAGAACGGGTTGAAGGAGTCGTACTCGTCGTGATCCAAATCACCGGAGATCCTAGTGCCGAACGGACGACACCTCCGCGTTCAACACACGTACAGCCTGGTGACGTCTCCCACGCCTTGATCCAGCAAGGAGAGAGGGAGAGGTTGAGGAAGACTCCATCCAGCAGCAGCACGACGGCGTGGTGGTGGTGGAGGAGCGTGGCAATCTTGCAGGGCTTCGCCAAGCACCGCGGAGAGGAGGAGGACTTGGGAGAGGGGAGGGCTGCGCTGAACTCGCCTGAAGCTCCCATGCGCCCCCCACTATATATAGAGGTGGAGGGCTGGTTTCTTGCCCTCCAAGTCCATTGGGGCGTTGGCCAAGGTGGGAGGAAAGAAATCCCATCATTTCCTTCCCCATCGATTGTTATCCCCCTTTAGGGATCTTGATCTTATCCCTTGGGATATGATCTTATTCCTTCTAAGGGGGATCTTGGTGCGCTTGACCAGGGGTGTGGGGCCTTTCCCCACTACCCACGTTCATGTGGGTCCCCATGCAGTGGGCCCCACTCCGAACCTTCTAGAACCTTCCGGATAATACCGAAAAATCCCAAGATTTTCCGGTGGCCAAAATAGGACTTCCCATATATAAATCTTTACCTCCGGACCATTCCGAACTCCTTGTGACGTCCGGGATCTCATCCGGACTCAACAACATTCGGTAACCACATACAAACTTCCTTTATAACCCTAGCGCCATCGAACCTTATGTGTAGACCCTACGGGTTCGGGAGACATGTAGACATGACCGAGACGTTCTCCGTCAATAACCAACAGCGGATCTGGATACCCATGTTGGCTCTCACATGTTCCACGATGATCTCATCGGATGAACCACGATGTCAAGGACTCAATCGATCCCGTATACAATTCCCTTTGTCTAGCGGTATTGTACTTGCCCGAGATTCGATCGTTCAGATACCGATACCTTGTTCAATCTCGCTATCGCAAGTCTCTTTACTCGCTCCGTAACACATCATCCCGTGATCAACCCCTTGGTCACATTGTGCACATTATGATGATGTCCTACCGAGTGGGCCCAGAGATACCTCTCCGCTTACACGGAGTGACAAATCCCAGCCTCGATCCGTGTCAACCCAAAAGACACTTTCAAGATACCGTAGTGCACCTTTATAGTCACCCGATTACGTTGTGACGCTTGATACACCCAAAGCACTCCCACGGTATCCGGAGTTACACGATCTCATGGTCTAAGGAAGAGATACTTGACATTGGAAAAGCTCTAGCAAACGAACTACACGATCTTTGTGCTATGCTTAGGATTGGGTCTTGTCCATCACATCATTCTCCTAATGATGTGATCCCGTTATCAATGACATCCAATGTCCATAGCCAGGAAACCATGGCTATCTATTGATCACAACGAGCTAGTCAACTAGAGGCTCACTAGGGACATATTGTGGTCTATGTATTCACACGTGTATTACGATTTCCGGATAATACAGCTATAGCATGAATAAAAGACAATTATCATGAACAAGGAAATATAATAATACTTTTATTATTGCCTCTAGGGCATTTTTCCAACACTTGCCTCACTAGGGTAGATCTTCACGAAGTAGGCGATCTCCTTGTCCTTACAAACTCCTTGGTTCAACTCCACAATCTTGTTGGAGGCTCCCAAGTGACACCTAGACAATCTAGGAGACACCGCTCTCCAAGAAGTAACAAATGGTGTGTTGACGATGAACTCCTTGCTCTTGTGCTTCAAATGATAGTCTCCCCAACACTCAACTCTCTCTCACAGGATTTGGATTTGGTGGACAGAAGATTTCAGTGGAAAGCGACTTGGGGAAGGCTAGAGATCAAGATTCATATGGTAGGAATGGAATATCTTGGTCTCAACACATGAGTAGGTGGTTCTCTCTCAGAAAATGAATGCTGGAAGTGTAGGCATGTTCTGATGGCTCTCTCCATGAATGAAGAGTGGGTGGAGGGGTATATATAGCCTCCACACAAAATCTAACCGTTACACACAACTTACCAATCTCGATGGGACCGAATCGTCAAACTCGGTCGGACCGATTTAGCAAATAATGTGACCGTTAGGTTTTCGGTGGGACCGACATGAAACTCGGTGGGACCAATATGGTTAGGGTTAGGGCATAACGTAATCTCGGTGAGACCGATTACTCAAACTCGGTGGGACCAATTTTGGTAATAAGCTAACCTGAGAGTTGGTCAAGCAAACTCGGTGGGACCGATTCGCTCATCTCGGTGGGACCGAAACGTTACGAAAGGGAAACAGAGAGTTTGCATTGCAATCTCGGTGGGACCGATCGCTCATCTCGGTTGGACCGAAACGTTACGAAGGGAAAGAGAGAGATTACAATCCCATCTCGGTGAGACCGAGATCCCTATCGGTGAGACCGATTTGACTAGGGCTTGTGGCAGTGGCTATGACATCTGAACTCGGTGGCGCCGGATAGAAAGAATCGGTGGGGCCGAGTTGGACTTTTGGTTTGGGTCATATGTGGATATGAGAAAGTAGTTGAGGGCTTTGGAGCATATCACTAAGTATTTTGAGCAAGAAAGCCATTAAGCAACACCTCATCCCTCCTTGATAGTATTGGCTTTTCATATAGACTCAATGTGATCTTGGATCACTAAAATAGAAAATGTAGAGTCTTGTGCTTTGAGCTTGAGCCAATCTTTTTGTCCTTAGCATTTTGAGGGATCCACTTTTCTCATCCATGTCATGCCAATCATTGAGCTTTCCTGAAATATTTATCTTGAAATAGCATTAGCTCAATGAGATATATGTTGTTACGAATTACCAAAACCACCCAGGGATAGTTGCACTTTCATCGCCGCCATTTCCATATGAGTAGGCATCTTTTCAACCGTATTAGAGAGGGGGTGATCGGCTACGATGACTACTTCGAGTGCAAAGAGGATGCCGTTGGAAAGATTGGTTTCTCATCAGAAATGCACTGCCGCCATCCGAATGCTTGCATACGGAGTGCCCGGTGATCTCATTGATGAGTACGTCCGTATGAGTGAGTCTACATGCCTAGAGTCCTTGTACAAGTTCTGCAAGGTTGTTATTGCTGTGTTTGGCCCTGAGTACTTGAGAGAGCTGACTGCTGAAGATATAGCCTGTTTGTTGGCGATGAATGCCAGCAGGGTCTTTCGAGGGATGCTTGGCAACATAGACTGTATGCATTGGGAGTGGAAGAACTGTCCTTCTTCTTGGCAAGGGCAGTATAAGGGCCACGTCAGGGCTTGCACTGTCATACTTGAGGCCGTGGCGTCTCAAGATCTCTGGATCTGGCACTCTTTCTTTGGCATGGCCGAATCACACAATGATATCAACGTGCTTCAGCGGTCGCCGGTGTTTGCTAGGCTTGCCGAAGGCAACGGCCCACCGGTGAACTTTACTGTCAACGGGCACAACTACGACAAAGGATACTACCTTGGTGACGGTATCTATCCTCAGTGGACCACTATTGTCAAAACAATCCCCGACCCTGTCGGAGAGAAGAGGAAAAGATTTGCCCAAGAGCAAGAGAGTGCTAGGAAGGATGTCGAGCGTGCCTTTGGTGTTTTGCAATCTCGATGGGGCATCTTTCGGTATCCTGCTAATACCTGGAGCACGCAGAAACTATGGAAGGTGATGACTGATGGATTCATGTACCTAGGGTAGGGTCATAGGCCTGACCTAAACGTCCTACCCAAGGACACTCTCAGAAGAGATCATCTTCCAGTCGACCAGGAGAGGACCCACTCGACTGGCCTGGAAGGACTCGACCATGGAAGACTCACTCGACCACCAGAAGGTCAGAAGGCACTCCGTAGCGCAACGGCTTGCTAATTGAATAAACTTAATGTTAGTTAAGGCACTTTATGAGGGGCGTTACAAGTAACGCCCCCGGCTTAATGTACTTTAACCTCTCCATTATGTGGGCTGGCTGGGGTCCTGGCGCACTCTATATAAGCCACCCCCCTCCACAGTTAGAGGGGTTCACACTCTTGTAATACTCAAACTCATAATCCACTCGACCGCCTCAGGGCTCCGAGACGTAGGGCTGTTACTTCCTCCGAGAAGGGCCTGAACTCGTACATCCTTTGTCTTCACAACTGCTCCATAGCTAGGACATCGCCTCTCCCTTACCTACCCCTATTTCTACTGTCAGACTTAGAACCACGACGGTTGGCATGCCCACCGTGGGGCGGTGTTTTAGTGATTTGTGGAGGAGTTGCGGTATTCAATACCTTCATCATGATGACTGCTGGAGTTTTGGGTGAGGGCGCGAGATCCGTCTCGGTGCTCTCACTTTTGTCGCCGACGACTCCGCATGGCTCCGAGGAGGCCCCTTGACATCGAGGCGCTCCCGTCCGCGAGCGATGCACTTCGTGCATGTGTTCGCGGCGTTCGTTCTGGCAACCGCCGACCCCATACCGGTCGACTCTTCTATCACCGCCGCCGGTCTCCCACCAGCCGCAAGCGCCTGGTCGGTCGAGGCTTCAGCGGTGGGTGAAGCACGCGGTGGCTCGCCAGACAGCCACCGCCTGTGTCGCGCTATCGAGCCCGACGAATCTCTCTACTACTGCTCGATCTGCCGACCGGCTCAGAGATCGCATCCGAGTGTGATAGCAGTGATCCAATGGGCGGAAATCCTCATGGTCGACGGCCCTCGCAGTCCTCCCGGCTTCGCCCACGGCGGTGGAGCCGCCGGAGGAGGAGACCCCGTGCAAGAGCATGAAGAGTACCAGCCCGAGACACTCGACTCTCTGCAGAGAGAAGAGCTTCGTCGCAGAACATGGATGCACTACATACTCCTATCACGGAGAGACCTCGAGGCTCGTGCCTTGGAGGAGGCACGTTTGGCCAATGTGGTGAACGCGCTCGCCGAGAATCTTGGCGAGCACTCGACGAGCGCTGTGGCAACGACTGAAGCGGGCCGACGCCGACTCTTCCCGCCGACTCGTATACCGACGCCATTCAGAATTTAGCACCGCGAACTCGATAGCAGAGTCCATCCAGCCGCCCGGTCGGAAGTCGGAAGAGGCTTACAGCAGATCGAGATTTACTCCGAGCGGCAAAGCACGTAACTCGCCGTGTCGCAGCCGCACAACAGATTCACGATCGATCCGTCGCTGCGAACACTGGCGATCGGCTCCTGCCCCAGATCGCCTCCATGGCGAGAAGGGCGCGATAACCGGCGAGAGCAAAGACGGAGACCGATTCGATCGAGATGACAGCGCCGAGTGCCCCTTTCCTCCGAGGAAGGGTCAGACGCTCCTCGGCGGCAAGATGATGATTTACGATTCAAGACAGGCGAAGGCTTCCGGTCGACCCTGTGGAACCTGTGCTTTGATGCGCGATCCATTATCGTGCAAGGCTTGGTCGACCGAACAGAGCCTGATCGAGGCGGACCGAGAGGATGCACCCACCAGCAATGAAAGTGCATGTCTCGTCGGAGTGTTTTAGCAGGCTATCGAGCCGCAGTGATCCCCCAATTTCAGATTGGCAACAGGAGTCAACAAGTTCATCTGGGAATCTAAGCCTCAAACTTGGCTCAAGATTACCGAGTGGCTGTTCAGATTGGTGGTGGGAATGATGAGGTGGCCATGAAGCATTTGCCCCTCATGTTGGAAGGTTACGCAGAGCATGGCTGAATCAATTACCTCACAAAGAAAGATATATACTTGGGAAGATTTGTCCCAGTGTTCGCCAGACTTTTGAAGGGACTTGCAAGCGACCGCTGGTTTGACAGAGCTGCAAGTTTGTGTGCGTAAGACCAATGAAACTCTCCGAGAGTACATTCAGAGATGGATTACCTTGCACCATATGTGGAAAATGTGTCCACCATCAGCGGTTTGCGCCTTCAAAGATGGCGTTAAAAACAGAGAATTGAGTCTCAAGTTTGGTCGAACCGGGACATGACCCCGAGTCGAATGATGGAGATTGCTAGCAACACGCCAATGGCGAGGAAGAAGATCGACCAAGCGGCAAGTACAAGCCAAGCCGGTCGGAGAAGGAAATTCCAATGGAAGCGAACGAAAAGCCGAGCCAGCAGCTCGGAGAGGCCCCGCCGTGACTCGTGGGAAGTTCAAGGGAAGCCCAAAGGATCCCGGAATCAAGAAAGTGAAAGATAAAGAAGGAAATGACGTGATGGATATGCCATGCCATATTCACACGAAGAAGGATGAAGAGGGCAACATTATTTACCCGAAGCACACCACTGCGTTGTCGACTCCTTATCCAGCAGCCAGGAAAACAGTCTAAGGACAAGGAGAAGGAGCCGACAAGGCGGAGACAAAGAGGACGGTGAGGAGGAATACCAGATGTCAACTCCACTGATGATCTTCGCGGATGTGGAAAGCAAAAGTCGATCAAGGTCATTAACCGGAGGTGAATATGGTTGCCCAAGAAAGCCAAGTTATGTGAAGTGGTCCCAGACACCCATCACATTCGACCAACTGATCACCCGACTCACATTGCCACTCCGGGCGGCAAGCGTTAGTGGTCGATCCAATTGTCGAAGGCACTCGATCGACAAAAGTGCTGATGGATGGTGGTAGGGCTGAATTTGTTATATGCGGATACATTGAAAGGGATGGGCATTCGATGTCCCGATTGAGCGCCAAAGAATATGAGTTTCCACGAGTCATACCAGGAAGAAGGCCAACTCACTCGGCCAAATAGCCCCGGACGTGGTTTTTGGTGATTCCAAGCACTTCCACAAAGAAAAGTTGGCCTTTGAGGTTGTGGATTTTCGAGTGCATACCACGCCATTTTGGGAGGCCGCCACGCATCGATTCATGGCTCGACCATGCTACGGTACCTCAAACTGAAAATGCCAGACCCAAGGAGTGATCACCGCCACCGCGATCGGAAGAAGGCGTAAGAGTGCTTTAAGGGCTCAAGATTGCCGACTCCCAAGTGACAGCGGTCGAATTCGACGAGTACATGCAAAACGCAGATCCGAGTGATTTGCTACGATCTAAGAAGCCAGCCACAGAGTTCGTGATTCAAATCGTCCGGTGAGACAAAGCCAGTCCATATTCACCCGACCGATCCCGATGCAGCCCGACCCACATATCCACAACACTCGACTCAAATAGGAAGAAGCGCCATCCGGTTCCTCCGTGAGAATGGGACATTTTTGCATGGAAGCCACCGACATGCCGTGTGTCCTGTGGAACCGGCCGAGCATCGCCCCGAGTCGACAAGTCAGTGAAACCGGTAAGGAGCATCTTGGCGGTCCGCCGCCCGTAAGAGAAAAGCTATTGGTGAAGAAGTGGCTCATTTCGCTGACGGCAGGATTTATCCGAGAGATCTATCACCCGAGTGGCTCGCTAATGTCGCCATGGTCCCCAAGAAGGATAACTCACCCGCATGTGCATTGATTTTAAGCACATTAATCGGGCCTGCCCGGCGATCATTTTTCTCCCCGCATCGATCAAATTGTTGACTCGACCGCGGGGTGTGAGAGATTGTCTTTCTAGACGATATTCCGGTATCATCGATCCGCTCAGATGGACCCGATGAAATAAAAACAGCTTTCATCACTCCATTCGGTGCTTCGCTATATCACCATGCCATTCGCCTCAAGAATGCCGGAGCCACATTTATGCTAATGATTGAAGTGTCTTCACCAAATCGGTCGGAATGTGGAAGCGATATGGATGATATCGCGTTAAGTCGCGAAAAGGTTCCGACCTGCTTGTCGACCTCGCCAAACATTTGCCAACCTCGAAGGTACGATATCAAGCTCAATCCGTCAAAGTGCACATTCGAGTTCCCGTGGAAGTTACTCGGTTTTCGCTTCGAACGAGGGATCGATGCTAACCTGAGAAGATCGGCACTATTCTCCGAATGAAACGCCTGCGCGGGTGCACGACGCCCGAAGCTTATGGATGCTTGGCCGCTTTAAGTCGATTCATCTTCGCCGGTGAAAAGGCGTTGCCTCTTTACCGATCGATGAAGAAGGCCGACAAGTTCGAGTGGACTCGAAGTCGATGCAGCGCTTGCCGAGCTAAAAGCTCGCTCTCCACCCAGCCGCTGCTTGCTGCTCCAATCAGCAAAGAGCCTCTGTTGCTTTATATTGCAGCCATCGGACAAGTTGTCAAGATCGTGCTTACGGTCGAGCGGGAAGAGGAAGGAAAGGCCTTCAAAGTTCAATACCGGTGTATTATCCGTCTCAAGTCTTGACTCCATCCAAGCAGAGATACCCTCATTATCGAAGCTTGTGTATGGCATATACATGACCACAAAGAAGGTTGCTCACTATTTCTCCGATCATTCTATCACGATAAATCGCTGACGCTCCTCTATCGTAGATCCCGCACAATGTAGATGCAACGGTCGAGTGGCAAAGTGGGCGATCGAACTTCTTCCCTTGATATCAAATTCGAGGCAAAGAAAGCCATTAAGTCCTGTGCTATAGCGGATTTCCTTGCCGAGTGGATTGAACAACAAAGAACCGATCGAAGTTCACTCGGAGCATTGGACCATGTTCTTCGACGGCTCCAAGATGCTAAATGGTTCTGGTGCTGGGGTTGTTCTAGTTTCCCCCAGAGGAGATAAGCTTAGGTATGTGCTCCAGATTCACTTTGATTCCTCCAACAATGAGGCAGAGTACGAGGCCCTCTTATACGGATTGCGCATGGCCATCTCACTCGGCGTCCGTCGCCTGATGGTCTATGGCGACTCAGATTTAGTGGTCAATCAAGTGATGAAAGAGTGGGACGTGAGAAGCCCAAATATGATTGGATATCGCAATGCAAATGAGGAAGCTGGAAAAGAAGTTCGAGGGTTGAACTCCATCACATCCCCGATTGAAAAATCAAGCAGCAGATGATCCGCCAAGATAGGGTCCAAAAGAGAAGCCATTCCGAGTGGTGTGTTTTGGAACATATACACACTCCGTCAGTTAAAGAAGATCCCTTCACAGAGGAAGCTCCACAACCCAAGAGTGCCGCGGACCCGATTGAGGTCGAGGTTCCGACAGTGGTCGACTTGGTTATGGAAGTTTTAGTGGTCACTCCCGATTGGACGATTCCATACATCACATATATTCTGAGAAAGGAACTCCCAGAGGATGAAGAAGAGGCTCGGCAGATCGTCCGTTGGTCCAAAGCCTTTACCGCTATCAATGGGCAGAGATATAGAAAGACCGACGAGTCGGACAAAAATGCATAACGCCGTAAGAAGGTCGACTCATACTCAATGATATCCACTCTGGGACCCGTGGTCACTATGCGCCCTTCGGACCATTGTAGCCAAAGCATACCGAGCCGGATTTTATCGCCAAGGGCAAATGAGATGGCGAAAGAAATAGTGGACAAGTGCGAAGGATGCCAATTCTACTCCAATATGTCACACAAGCTCGCTCGACCTTTGAAGACCATTCCACTCGTCGGCCCTTCGCAGATGGGGTTGGACATGATCGGTCCCTTGCGAACAGGTCGGAGCGGTTTCACGATGTATTGGTGGCGGTCGACAAGTTCACCAAGTGGATTGAAGCTAAGCCAATCAAAAACTTGATGTCGGTATCGCTGCTTCTTCGTCGAGGGTTGACGCTCGGTATGGAGTCCCGCACAAGATTATCATGGACAATGGGTCGAATTTTGACTCGAAGAATTCAAGGATTTCGCAACTCCCAAGGCACACGAGTCGACTACGCTTCGCCGCCCATCCACAATGAACGGACAGCGTAACGAGCCAATGGATTAATCCTCAAGGGTTTGAAGCCCCGATTGATGCGAGATCTCAAGCATGCGGCTGGAGCTTGGGTCGATTAACTTCCTTCAGTGCTTTGGGGTTTGCGGACCACGCCTAATCGGTCGACTAGGAGAACTCCTTTCTTCCTGGTCTATGGGGCGTATAGTCTTACCGAAAGTGATCTCCTTCACAATGCTCCCGAATTGAACTTTACAATGAAGCGAGAGGTCGAGCAGCGTCCAGATGCAATCGACCTCCTAGAAGAGGAAAGGAAATGGCTCGATCCGCCGACCATTTACCAAAGAACTTGCGTCGCCTATATGCCGTAAATGTGAGAGGTCGAGCCTTCCAGAAGGGATCCGTCCTTCGAGTGGATCAGCAGAAGCAACATAAGCTCGCTCCCTCCTGGGAAGGACCCTTCATCGTCACAAAGGTTCTCCACAATGGGGCATATCGTCTCTACAATGTCGAACACAATATCGACGAGCCCCGAGCTTGGAATGCGGATCTGCTCCGCCCGTTTTACACTTAAGGTTTTTCACTCGGAAGAGTTGTAATAAAATACTCCTGTAGCTCACGAGCTTTGAAATAATAGTGGCGTAATTCCTTCATAATTTTTGTCACTTTTTACTTTTCGTCGAGTAAAATTTTCCCCCAGTGGGTGGCTTAGTCGCGAATCCGTTTCGCCTAAGCTTGTTACAAATCCTACCGAGTGGTAAGCCGGACTTCCACTCGGGGGCTTAGCTGCGAACCAGTGTCGCCTAAGTTATTAAAATCCTACCGAGTGGTAAGCCGACTTTCACTCGGAGGCTTAGCTGCAGCTCTGCTCGCCTAAGTTATTAAAATCCCACCGAGTGGTGTCGACTTCCACTCGGAGGCTTAGCTGCAGCTCTGCTCGTCTGTTATTAAAATCCCACCGAGTGGTGCGGACTTCCACCGGAGGCTTAGCTACAGCTCTGCTCGCCTAAGTTATTAAAATCCTACCGAGTGGTAAGCCAGACTTCCACTCGGAGGCTTAGCTGCAGCTCAGTGCTCGCCTAAGTTGTTAAAAAATCCTACCGAGTGGTAAGCCAGACTTCCACTCGGAGGCTTAGCTGCAGTCCAAGGGCTCGCCTAAGTATAAAAAATCCTACCGAGTGGTAAGCCAGACTTCCACTCGGAGGCTTAGTTGCAGTCCAAGGGCTCGCCTAAGTATAAAGTACACTAGCAAGGAAGACGAGGCGCAGGTCGACCGCGATCCTCTCCTCCGAGCTACACCATAAGTACGATGTGCGTTGGCAAGGAAGGCGAAGTGCAGGTCGATCGCGACCCTCACCTCCGAGCTTCGACACAAATACAACGGAAATCCTACCGAGCGAAGAGCAAACCTCTCACTCGGAGGCTTAGCTGCAGCCCAGTGCTCGCCTAAGGTAAAAGAAATCCTACCGAGTGAAGAGCAAACCTCTCACTCGGGGGCTTAGCTGCAGCCAGTGCTCGCCTAAGGTAAAGAAATCCCACCGAGTGAAGAGCAAACCTCTCACTGGGGCTTAGCTGCAGCCAGTGCTCGCCTAAGGTAAAGAAATCCTACCGAGTGAAGAGCAAACCTCTCACTCGGAGGCTTAGCTGCAGCCCAGTGCTCGCCTAAGGTAAAAGAAATCCTACCGAGTGGAGAGCAAACCTCTCACTCGGAGGCTTAGCTGCAGCCCAGTGCTCGCCTAAGGTAAAAAAAAATCCTACCAAGTGAAGAGCAAACCTCTCACTTGGAGGCTTAGCTGCAGCCCAGTGCTCGCCTAAGGTAAAGGAAATCCTACCGAGTGAAGAACAAATCTCTCACTCGGGGGCTTAGCTGCAGCTCAGTGCTCGCCCAAGGAATAAGTCGATTGCAGTAGGCATCTCGCTGTTAACCTGCAAAGAGGCAATTCAAGCCAAAAGCAATCATATCCAAACATCCAATCCAAATTTAGGTCGATACCTAAAATAACCGAGAGTGCTCAGGCGCTAAGCCTGTTAAGGTTTTATCGGTTACAACTCCACTCGGCATACCGAGGCAAATTTAAGGTCAAGGAAAGTTTTTTACCCCTCCTGTGGAGGGCTGGATGGAGCAACGAACTTGTCAAGATCAATCCCGTCGGCAATCCGCGTGGCAGCAGCAATGAAAGTCTCCATGAAGGCCCTGAAGTCGTGCTTTTTGGTGTTGGCCACTCGGAGAGCCGCCAGCTTATCCTCTCGGGCATCCTTGCAATGGACTCGCGCCAGACACAAGGCAACATCTGCGCCACATCGAGCTGAAGACTTCTTCCACTCTTGCACTCGGTCAGGGACAGCGTTCAGTCGAGTCATCAACGACTCGAGGTCATTTTGGAGCGTTTCCCCGTGCCAGAGCGTCGAGTCAATGCGGGATGTAGCAACCTTCAGTCTTGCGAGATAATCCACGACGGCAGTAACACGGGACTCCAGTCGGAAGATGTTCATGGCAGTTTCATCATTCACCGGAGAATTGACAGGGTCAAGGTTCGCTCTCGGTGGCTAGTTTCTTCTTCAAAGTTGTGATGAACTCGCAAAGACAAAATCCCGAATCAAGAAAACAGTCGAATGGGAACATAACAGTTGGGAGAATTGGTCGAGTGAAGAAGATTACCTTCAAGCTTAAGGAACAATTTTTTGGCAAGACTACCCAAGAAGCCTTCCAGCTCGTTCTTCTTCCCAGCCATTTGGTTGACCTTCTCAGTCAGAGTCGTCTTGTCAGCCTTCAGTCGTTCGACATCCTTGCTAGCAATGGCCAGAGCAGCTTTCAGATTGGTGTTGTCCTGTTCGAGCTTGGTGACTGAGGCCAGTTTTTCATCAGCGAGCTTGATCTTCTCGGACAGCTCAAGCTCCTTCTTCCTCTGGGCCTCCTTCACCTTGCCTGTAAATTACAACGAAGTCAGGTGTGAAGCAAATAAGTGGAGAAAAGAGTCGTCGAAATCTCACCAAACATACCTTTGGTCTCCTCCTTTGCCCTCGTCAGTTCTCCGCACCAGCCAAGTCCATTCGAGCTGAATATGCTTCGCTCCACCAAGATAGCGCGTTGCAAGATCGCAAGATTTCTACGAAGAGTCAATCACCGAAATGTCAGAGACGATCCACTTCCGAGTGAATAAAGAAAAGTGATGCGTTTCTAAGACTACAGCCGAATGCAAGCATTCAACAGTAGTCTCGGGGATTACACCCTGGGTGCACTCAGCGTGCCCCCATCGGTCTTATTCAAGACAGAGTCGATCACGACTAAAAAAAGCGAGTTGACGGTCGATCGAACTTCTTCAGATCGTAATCAATCGCCAGTGATCGACCACGCCTCGGGATTACACCCGGTGGGTGCACTCAGCGCGTCCCCACCGATCTCGTAAACCCATTCGCTCCATTCGAGTGATGATCAACATCTACTTAGTAAGCCTAAAGCCGATCGCCGCCAATCGACCTTAGCCTTGGAGATTACACCAGCCGGGTGCACTCAGCGATGCCCCGCTAACACGGAGTTTTTATCAACACACCCACCGGGTGATCGCACGAATTGCGGAAAGAAAAGTTTTGATAATATACCCTAACAGTAGCAGCGGTGGTCGATCGACCAACATTGCTCGGAGGGCGGAGCTGGCGTCAGAAGTCGCTTGGCTCGCATCCCGAACGATCTTCACCGCTCCATCATGATCTCGCTGACGGATAGCCTCCTTGGCAGCACTAGCCCGTCCTCCGGACGTGGTGCGTGGCGAAGATCGATGGCTGCCCAAAGACTCGACGAAGTGGGTCGAGCACTCGCCAACGGCATCGCGAATGTCACGGTGTGTCGAGTGCCGACCTCCCTTCCATCGCAATGGTCTCGGCGCCACCACACCTTGGGCTGCATGGCGAGACGCCTTCTGCTCCGCCTAGCCCTCAATGGTTCCTCATCCTCATCATCGCCGCCGGAAGGGTGATAATGTCATTGGTTGGAGCTTCAGGAAAAGTCAAAGTCGAAATCATGCATCACGACCAAGAACAAGATTTAAAGTCGCAGACGGATTCAAGTCGCCGTCCTCCATCTCATAATCCTCACCTTGCCGAGGTTTGAAGTCGCACCGCTGAAATGGTGGGGATGGCTACCTTCATCTTTGGCGAGGCTTGGTCGTTCTCGACGGAGCTACTTTGATCGTTTCGTGCCTTCTCATCGGCACCGGAGAAGCAGACGAGGACGTTTGGTCGATCATGAAGCGATCGCCACTCCTTACCGCGTTCACCGAAGGGTCGTGCACAAGTTTTGACCGCCTTTTCGAAGGCGGTGGTGCTTCCTCCTCCTCTTCATCCTCGTCGCCGCCATCCTCGTCATCATCATCGCCGCCATCGCCGCCTTCGCAACGCCTCGAGTCCCACTCTTCTTGGTTTCGCCGCCATCGCCTTCCCCTCCTCGGTCGGAGTCCGAGCGCCATTGGGCATCGAAAGTTCGATCAAGAAGAGCTCGAATATCGAAGCAAAGTTCATCGACCAAGCCACGTAAACACACTCGACAGATATACAACGGAAAACAGAGTAAATGTACCTTATCCGAACGCCGTCACGATCAAGTGGAGAAATCCTCCCGATCCGCGAGGGTTGTCCTTGTTCCCGATGATCGCAGCCATCCATCTTTCCACTACGGCATCGCCGATCGCCTCCCGTGGACGCGAGTCTCGTCTTCGGTGCCGCGATATAGCCACATGCAGTGACTCGAACCGAGGGGCTGGATTCGCCTCAAGAAAAACCTCCGGGAGGTCCATGCCGTTACACCGCCCCTAACCACCGCACCACGCGTCCATCAACATCTTCACTTCGGTCCTCTCTTCCGAACTACCTTCGAGGAGGAGGGTCTGCTCACTCGACTCATGGTGAATGCAGAAAGGCCGATCGCCTTGGCGTCGCCTCATTCCGCAATAGAACCAGGTCATTCGCCGACCCCCGACCGACTCGGAAAAGACATAGCTGGGAAGGTGCTTTTATTCCTCAACTGGACCCCTAAGCCACCACACATCCGACTACTTGGGTCTTCTCGTCACTGGGCTTGCCTTCTTCATACCGAGAGCGACATGTGAAGATGTACTTGAACAAACCCGGTCAACGGTCGACAGCCCAGAAGTTTTCGCACATAGACACAAACGCGGCAAGGTATGCGATGGAGTTTGAGTAAAATGGTGGAGCTGGGCTCAAGAAATTCGAAAACCTCGAAGAAGACACTCGGCAATAAAAACCTCGGTCGACATGGGTGGCCAAAAGCACGACTCACCCTCCTTCGGTTGAGGCCGCCACTCGCCAGAAGCCTCGCGGCGCCGTGGGGAATCAACCCGTCGTTGGCCATATCGAGGAGATCCTTCTCCTTGATAGTCGATCGATCCATCTCCTCGACCCAGCCCTTGGCAGAGTTGGATCTCGACGAGGAACCACCACGCCCGAGAGATCTCCCTTTGCCTTCTCGCCGCCGACGCCTTCTCCGCCGCCGACGCCTTCTTCGCGCTCCAACATCGACGTCTTCTCTTTGCCCATGGCCGCCGGCTGAATGCGCAGGAGAGGAGGTAGCAAGAGAGCGGCAGCGGTGGCGGAGGGCGGAGACGGGAAGAGCTAAGGAGGAAGAACGAGGTACTGTGCATGAGCCCCCGAGAATTGCATTTATAGCATCCCTTCCGAGTGGATGACAGGTGGACCCTAGCAATCCAATCATATCCCGAGCAGCTGCACTGCGCGATACGTGGCGGAAAAGGCGGCGCGAAAATCGAGGTGTTCCTGTTATGTCCCATCCGAAGGCCATGGTCCGTTTCGCCAAGGCTTCCCCAAATCTCGTATCCCGTGAGATCCGCGAGCGACAGATCGGTCTGTCAAGTGCGAGATTTCCTGCAATCCGTCGCTCGGGAATCGCTAAGTGAAAAAGGTCACTCGACCAAAGAACAAGAATGGATCAAGTCGACTGAAGAAAAGTTGCTTGTTATCAACAAAGAAGATCTTGATCCAAGACCACACGTAGCCAGTACGCGAAAGACAATCGGAAACAACGTCAACTCCTCCTTCACTCAAGCCTCAATCCATTCGGGGGCTAATGATGGATTCATGTACCTAGGGTAGGGTCATATGCCTGACCTAAACGTCCTACCCAAGGACACTCTCAGAAGAGATCATCTTCCAGTCGACCAGGAGAGGACCCACTCGACTGGCCTGGAAGGACTCGACCATGGAAGACTCACTCGACCATGAAGACTCACTCGACCACCGAAGGTCAGAAGGCACTCCGTAGCGCAACGGCTTGCTAATTGAATAAACTTAATGTTAGTTAAGGCACTTTATGAGGCGTTACAAGAACGCCCGCTTAATGTACTTTAACCTCTCCATTATGTGGGCTGGTGGGGTCCTGGCGACTCTATATAAGCCACCCTCCACAGTTAGAGGGGTTCACACTCTTGTAATACTCAAACTCATAATCCACTCGACCGCCTCGGGGCTCCGAGACGTAGGGTCATTACTTCCTCCGAGAAGGGCCGAACTCGTACATCCTTTGTCTTCACAACTCGCTCCATAGCTAGGACATCGCCTCTCCCTTACCTACCCCTATTTCTACTGTCAGACTTAGAACCACGACAATGACTGCTTGTGTGATTATGCACAATATGATCGTAGAAGATGAGGCGCCAGGAACGTCTATATGATCAAGGGTTTCAGTTTCAGGGTGAGAATGTTGTGCCTGAGCATGGAGGAGCGGCAACGTTTGAACAGTTCACCCAAGTCCACCATGACATGCGTGATTGAGAAACTCACGTGCAACTGCAAAATGATTTGGTTGAGCATATGTGGGCTCATGTTGGCAACCAATAATTGTATCTTCTTTATTCGGCTTGCAAAACTATGTGAGACATTTTTACTTGTATTCGGCTTGTAAACTATGCTATTTTATTCTGTTGAAACTTGAAACTATGTTATTTGACTATATGTATTGTCGAATGCAAAAGCAATGCAAAAATGAGCTATTTGTTGAAATAGGGCGGTCAGCCGGCCACGCCGACAGATATGGGTTGACGCGTTGGGCGCACTGCTGTCCCAAATCTTAAACAGAACGGACGCCGGGCGGGCGGCCGACTCAAACGGACAAAATTGCTGCCCGTTTGGGTCGACCTCTCTTACGGTTACACGCTTGGAGTTCACCAGCACTGTGACGACCTACGCGCCGATCCAGATCCCTCGTATGCGGGCGGCAGACACACGATCGAGTCGAGCGGCGCCCAACCCGCCGCGCAAGGACAAACGGCCGTGCAGTGCTCCCAGTCGCTTCCCGAGTCAACAGAAAAAAACGCTCGGCCGTTGCGCGGCCGCGGAAGGGAGGGACAGCGCGGTGCGGCGCCCATCCCCCAGGCGGCGCCACCTGGCCCGCCGCCCCTCCCCCGCGCCACGCAGCCCCCCCACGTCGAGCCGTCAACCGCAGCCGAAACAAATCGATCGCATCCGTTCCAGTCCAGTCCACTGCAGTCCAGTCCGCCTCACGCCTCTCTCGCCGTCGTTCCGTTTCCATCCCGCTGACCCCCCTCCTCTCTCCCGTCGCTTTATTCCCTCCCCCTTCCCCTTCCTTCCTCCCCCCCTCCTCCAGCCAGAATCTCCACTCCACCAACCCACCCGCCCCCCCGCTCGCCCGCATTCCGTTTCGCGATTCGATCCCGCCCCGACCCGGACCCGGCCCCGGCGCGGCAGCCTGATCAGGCGCGCGGCCATGGGCTCGACGCCGGGGAGCAGCTACGACTGCTCCTTCAAGGTGCTGCTCATCGGCGACTCCGCCGTCGGCAAGAGCAGCCTCCTCGTCAGCTTCGTCTCCGCCGCCCCCACCGACGACGACATCTCCCCCACCATAGGTATCGTCACCTCACCTCACCTCACCTCCCTCCCCCTCCCTCCCTGGATCTCGCTCGCTCGCCGCTTGCCCCGACCCGACTTGGAGACAGCAATAAATTCATCCCGTCTCCAGCCACCAAGCGTCCGGAGACGGTACCCATCCGATTCCGGGCGGCGTCACCATGCGTGCCCCGCTGTTCCAATCATACCATCAGATTTCGCTGCGCCGTGCGTATACGTACCAAACGTCGTACCTGGTATGCAGATGATAGTTGTTGGGGGAACAGTTCGTTTCAGGGATCAACCAACATGGCCGTGCCTACTTGCCCAACGCAGCAGATGTTCGCTTCTGCTGTTTCAGGCATCCCTCCGTAACTGCTTATTAATTGCTTCCGCGTCTGTGTTGCAGCTATCCAACTTGGACCACTTCCTCGCTTATTATTTCAGCTATTCCTGCCTGAACATTTATTTAAAGGAACCTTGAGCCAAGGATGAATGTTTGTTTGTGTGTTCCTTTGCTAGAGTCTGGAAATTCAGTGCAGACATGTGTACGCATGTGGTTACCATATTCATAGAACACTAGGACATAATCCGACCGTCCTTTTCTGGGAGGGTACTAGTTCCGACCAGGCACAAGAGAGAATGCTGAAAGTGCCCCTAGTTCCTGCATAACCACTAGCAAACTGATTTACCCTGATCATATTTTAGGATAAATTCGCTGACAGTGACCTGCTCAAAGTGTATATATGTTTGATGTTAATTTTCTCGATCCAAATGCAATCGGAATTATGTATTACTGTGGGGCACAAATGTTTTATATGTACATATCAGCTAAGTTTCTGAGCCCATCAAAATGTTCCAGTCATCTAACAGCTAGCCGCTCCAGCCTCACCTTATGTCCTGAGTAGGAGGGCATCCAACTATTCAGTTACGAGCTCGTGATCATCTTCTTGCATAAGTGTGCCTTTTTGCTGTATTCTCTCTGCTATTTACTTGCCAGGATTTAGTTTTAATCCGCAACAATTTCTTTCCAGGGGTGGATTTTAAAATCAAGTTTCTCACTGTCGGTGATAAGAAATTGAAGTTGACAATATGGGACACCGGTAAGTTTTTTGCTGCCTATTTGTTTACGGATATGGTGTTTACATGCTTTCTCGACATTTTTTTTATCTATGTTACTTCTATGCTTTTGGGGGCAATTACTCCTCTGCAGTATGTACTTCCAGACTTTCAATAGCACCCCCAAAATTACGAGCCTACTTGTCATTTGCCCCTGATTTTTTTTTTCTGCCCGGCCATAGATCATTACTTGGGCTGTTCTATCCCTAGCACAATTACCTTACTATACAACGTGTAAAGAAAATATGTTCTAGAAAAATACTGTATTCCATTCTACTGAGCAGTGTATTTCTGTGCAATGCTTCTCTGCTGCATCATGTTCTTCTACAGCCTATTGTATCTAATGGTGTTCCTACAATATCAAGTGTTTGACCAACTGAATTTCTTTGTTTGCAGCTGGCCAGGAGAGGTTTAGGACAATCACTAGTTCTTACTACAGAGGTGCTCATGGAATTATCTTAGGTAATATGATTTCTCCTAAGATTTGATTAATGACCATGATTAGAAGCACTAACCATTTTCCACGTGTGACTTACAAATGTACTTCCATGCCATCTTACTGTTAAATATAATTGTTTAAAGTGTTTCCCTGCTCTTCTGGCACCACTAAATTTTAGCTTACAGTTGATCTTATAAACTTTGTGCGTGCTCAACTCTGGTGCCACTGTTAATGGTCCCAAAAAGGCCATTTTTATATTCATATAAACCAAGCAAGATGCCATACTCAATAGTGATTTCTGAATAAGAAAGTGACTTCTCAAGTTTAGCCATTATATAGATGCATGTATCTTTCCAACCAAGTTGATAGTCATGCTTGTTAGTTGTAACCATTCCATTCGTATACCAATTCTTGGATATGCTTCCAATGGGTGTTTAACAAACATTGCCCTTCTTCGTCATACTTGATTGAACTTGTCACTGAACTTAGATGTCACCTCACTATGATAATGTACCAACAATCATTTTGTAGCGGCATTTGGGGAATGGACACTTCTGCTGAGATTAGTGATGCTGAAATGCTTCAAAGAACCCTTACAGTATTTCATTTTATTTTGCGGAAGGTGTTGCAGCTTGCAGGTTAACTTGCAGAAGTTTTAACTTTGTGCTGTCTTCTTCTGTTAGTTTATGATGTCACCAAGAGACAAAGTTTCACAAATTTGGCTGATGTATGGGCCAAGGAAATAGAATTGCACTCAACAAACAAAGAGTGCGTCAAAATGCTTGTTGGAAACAAAGTGGACAAGGTATATTTTCTTTTGTTTTAAATCAAATGGTTACTTGCTGTGATGATTGTTCCATTTCAGCTCATGTTGGTGTTTTACATTTTAAATACAGAAGCATTTGGTGGGTGAGTGATAAGTTGTTAGATCAGTTATAGGCCCCGTTGCATGAATGTTGAGCCCTCACCAGATACTACATGACCCTCCGATTCATATTACTTGTCGCTCAAACGGATGTATCTAGATGTACTTCCGTGCTAGATACATCCGTTTGAGCGACAAGTAGTATGGATCGGAGGGAGTAGATAGACTGGGTGAAGAGAAGTAATTTTGCTCATACAATGAGATCAATTACCCAAAAAGAAAATACACATTTAACCTTATTAAGGCTACCCATTTACAGGAATAATATGCAAGATGAAGTAACACTACTGTCTTCTGAATATTACGGTTTTACCTTGCAGGATGAGGACAGAATGGTAACAACAGAAGAAGGTCTTGCCTTTGCACAGCAGTGTGGATGCCTTTTTCTCGAGAGCAGTGCCAAAACAAGAGAAAATGTGGAGAAATGTTTTGAAGAGCTTGCGCTAAAGGTACACCCAGAGGGAACATACTAAGCACCATAACCTTAACCTCTTTACTTTTTGAGCACCCTGAAAAGTTAACTTGTAAAGGTATGCATCATTCCGTGCAGTAGCATCATTAAAGTTAAAAGCTAAACAGATACTAGCAGTGAACATTTCATCATTAAAGTTAGTATTAGCAATTTAGAATACGACCCTGTGCTTCACAAAACAAATCTTCTAGCAGTGAACATTCCCTTACTAGATGAAATCTATTTTATACTCCATCCCATAATATAAGAGCGTTTTTTACACTAGTGTAGTGTAAAAAACGCTCTTATATTATGGGACGGAGGGAGTAATTGTTATCCCATCTTATTGCAAAGCACAGCTAGAGACAGTGTAGGCTTGTTACAATGATATAACTGCTATGTTTATTTCAGTATATTGTTGCTGTGTCGTGAATCTTGAATTTGTCTTTCAGAGATGTATCCCGAATTGTTTGTTGCGCATACGTTTTATTGTATATGCTCAACACAGTAATCAATTTATCTTTGTGCTGTCACCCATCAGTTCGTTAAGTTCCATATGACTAGAGTTCCTGTACTTGAGAACAGCCCCTTTACGTCTTTGAACCTGTATTACCAAGTCAACAGATTTACAATTTTTGTGAGCAAGTAGGAAAGCAGTTATAGATGATTGCAGTTGCATAAGTGTTAGCTTTCTCTTCCCATACCGGCATTTAGTCATAGTGGTTGCCTTTTGGGAGGTGAGAAACGCAAGCTAGTCTTGAGGCTGTTCTCACCTGATGTACTGACAAAGTACATGGTTGAGCCAATTGTCTGTTTTGTCAGATAACTAACTTGATGCACTATAATTGCTTCTTATGGATGTGTGATATTTTCACATCACTGCATGTGTATTCCTTGTGCCCTTCGGTATGGATAGTACAGTTGTCCCCCTGATTTCTGTATGTCTTAGCAGCGTATGTGCATATACACAATTTTTCTTGTGTTAGGAAATTCATCCAGCTCCATGTGAAGATACAGTTTTCATTCAGAAACAATTTTAATGCTCCCTCCGTCCCACAAGACAAGACGTTTTTGCAAGCTAAATATGCTTGCAAAAGCGTCATATGTGGGACGGAGGGGGTAATTTTTAACAAGATAGGAGCTAGATGTAAGCCTTATTAATATCTCCACTCATCGGTGTCACAGAGCTCAGAAATTGTGTTCTGCAGTTTAATAAATGCGTTTTGAAGAACATCATTGGCTTGAAGTGGTAGCTAGCAACTATATTTCCTTTTCTCAATAGTAATGCAACATCACGCTCTCCTTGCTTATAGAAGGTGTAAATACCTTTGCTGTGTTGCAGATTCTTGAGGTTCCAAGTCTGTCGGAGGAAGGCTCGTCGGTCGTCAAGAGGAACTCGCTGAAACAGAAGCATGAGAAGAGCGGGGGATGCTGTCAGTAGATCCGATCCGGTCACCGTATGCAACCAACTAGATCTCGCGATCGGCGCCTAGGCTAGGTTGTTCTTGGTGTTCTGATGTAAATGAGTTGTATCTAAGTGCTCATCGGTGCGAGTAAAGGGAGGGAGGAGAATAACAGCTTGAGGTTTTTGGTGTGATGAGAAGGGTGGGGGATTAGTTGACCTGTACAAAAAGAAAAGAAGACGTTGTTTCCTAACTCAGCTTGATCTGGTTTGCTGATTGTAATGATGTCCAGTGGCTCGGCGAGCTGATCCGCCTCCACACTGGTGTGGCGTGCGTGGGAGTGTACTGCTGGTACATATTTCTGGTTTCAGTTGGTATCTTTTGGTTCTCTCTGTAACCTCTCCATGATTTTCGGTTTCCTATGGAACTTTCATCTGTTATCCTGCTGAAGCCGTTTCATCGTGTCTCATGCCGTGGCACAGCTTTGTGAGGAGCACTATTGCTAGGCGGTGCGACTCTACTGAATCAATCACATGCGTGCATCCAACTCTTGTATCGATCCGAGTACTGGCTAGCAATAGCAAGGCTTTCTCTTGTGATCATCTCAACTGTAGCAGATGCTCACATGATAACTGCATCGTGTTCACGTACCTGCATTGTGCATTGTTGGATCTCGCGCACGGTGAACGCCGGAAGGACAAAGAGCAGCCACGATGGGCTCCCAGCCCAGGAACATGTGCACGTGATGCGTGCAGCGACCAATGGCGTTTCTCTCTGCGCGGACAAAGGAACATGTATCCCCCTTTGGCGGACCAGTTTCATCAGGGCAAAAATGCGCCAACAGTGTATGTGCATCTCACTAAATTAGTACTAGAGTAGTAGTACCCGACGTGCGGTCATAATCAGTACTACTCTTAAGACTGTTGCACAAAGTTTCCATGCATGGGGAACCGGGGTTACACGGCCAGTTCACGTGAGACCCTCAACTTGTGTACCATCTCCCTTGTCTACTGCCCTTGCATGGCCCCCGTGGGCCTGGATGCATGCACATCTCAACAATAAAGAAGGAAATGATGGGTGGCAGCTAGGCAAAAAGTTTTGCTGCGATCATGTCTATGGCAGTGGGGTAATCTTTCATAAATAGTGGTGTTTAGTATGTATACTAAATTATAGACATAAAAATCATAGTCATAGTTGTACAACGAAGCCAGAAAAGACAAACAACGCCTTGTATTTTGGGAAGGAGGGAGTACTAAATTAACGAAGGATTTCCTACATTGACTCCAATGCCTACAAGATACTTTTTTCGTCCAGAAATACTTGCAATTGAAATGGATGTGTCTAGATGTATTTTAGTTCTAGATACATCCATTTTGATGACAAGTGATTCCGGACGGAGGGAGTAGCTTTGTCCATTTGTAAACATGCAAGGCCAACTATGAACATCCCATTTTTAGCCAAGAACGGAGCACAAGAAACGGTAGGATTCAGTCTGTAATGGCAAAAGGCCGAGCGTATGGCTTCCGTAGTACTCCCTCCGATTCTAAATATTTGTCTTTCTAGAGATTTTAATAAGTGACTACATACGGAACAAAATAAGTGAATCTACACTCTAAAATATGTCTACGTACATCCGTATGTTGAGTACATTTGAAATGCCTAGAAAGACAATTATTTCGGAGGGAGTATATTCCCATGGAAGCACAAGAATGGTTAGGACCCGTGCGAAATGGCAAAAAAGGAGAAGCAAGCTGCTGGATCACATGCATTTCGAAAAGTTTCACCGCGAAGGGAACAGTTGCAGCCATGAATCCAATCATCCGATCAGGTCTCCTGAGCAGGCAGCAGAATTATGAGGGCATCTCTGTCACCCTGATCGATCGATCGATCTTTTCGGGGGGAGTGGCGCCAAGAACACGGCGCGTACGGAGCGCTGGCCGGGGCCACGGCCTCGCTGGCTCCGGTCCCCGTGCATGGCGCCGGCGCCGGCGGGTTCCACCGCTCCAGTCAGCTGCGCAATCACAACCATCCACCCTCTGCATGAGTGCCGGCGCCGCGACGGCATCCAATGGCGCTTCTGACGCGGCAGTTGCTAGACTCCACGCGACTCGCAGACATGCATGTACAACCATGCTGCCAGTGGGCTTAAATAGAGAACCACAAGGTTTATTAGTGCGGGTGTTACCTTCCCGCGAGCGCGAAGTGCTTGCTCGGTGAACTGCATGGCAGTAAATCAGTAATCTGTCATCGCCTAGTGCAACTGTGTTGAGAGCTAGCGGCACCGGGTACTTCACCGATGCTGTTAGTGTCAGCTGTCAGGTCGACCGCTCCGCCGAGCGAGGTTGCACCAGTAACTCCACTGGCTGGGAGGATGCATCCGATAATCAGCTAGCTGTTACGGTCACGCGGAGCCGACAAAATCACCGCGAAATCGGCTCCATCGATCGATCCATAGGGGATGTGATGTTTTTTTTTCGAAACAGAGGCAAAAGTTTTGCCTCATTGATTAATTAAGAAGAAGAGAATGCCAGTTAATTACTAAAACCCAAGAAAACCGATACAACCAACTCATACGTGTACTACTCACAAAGTACAAAACACCCACACCACTCAAGAGGCCCTCCAAAGGTGCAACAATCGCAACCCTCGACACTTGCACACCACAATGACACTCATGCCAAACACACCGACAACGGCAAAACCTAAGCACCCTTCATCATGAAACCATGGACGCCTTTCGAATGGCACCACTCTTCTTACTTTTGTTCCTCTTTGCTTTCTCCCTGCCTGGCTTCTCCTTTGACGGGCAACCACTTGTCCTGCTAGATTGAGGCTGATCTGCCACCCATTTATCAAGAAAATCATAAAACTCCTCAAATTTTTGGGTGTCAATGTCGTCCACCAAAAGGCTCCGAGGAGCCAACATCAACACACCAGCTGCATCGACATCCTCAACTAGAGGAACCATCGACACAGCATCATCAACCGTAGGATCGACCGACATGATGGACTCATGCACCTGAGAAATCCATGGGGGATGACAGAACGCTGTGTCACAGACTCACAGTACTCTTCCTCTCTCATTACCATGGCTAGGCTCATAATCCCAGGTTTGAACTACAGTAATTGGAGAAGACAAACAGGTGAAAGAAAATGAGTCAGGTTAAGACGGCTTCTCTCGCAAGAAGTTGTCAATCTATGACAACATTTGATACTGCCAATTACTGGCTTGCCAAGTATTGGCAATGCCAAATGTTGGGATCAAACGAAATATCGGCTCAACGGTGACTGCCATTCCTCTCAACCGTCCGATGCGCTTTCATCCGCTTCACTCTCAGCCCTTGGATAACCGACGAAGTGCTCTCGTGCAAATGACAGGGACCGGTTCAGTTCCAGTCCCATTGTATCGTCAAGGTGAAGCAGGATCAGCCATCAATGCCGGAGAAACGGCCGGCCATGGCCTTGGCCTTGGCCTTCGGTTCGGTTCCCATCTCTATCTACCTTTCTTTCCTCTCTGTACTACCGTCTCTACAAGAGAGTGCCTGCCCAGGAAGACGGCCGTGCCGGATAATCTCGGCTCCACGTCACGCGATCTCCCGCGACGTGGAGAGATTCAATGCCGCAACAGCGACGCCTTCACATCCTCACTCAGTGTTCATCATTGCCAGTGACACCACTTTGTAGTAACCGTGCTGTGCTGATGTGCAACCTGGATAGAGACAAATACCAGCCCGCGCGTCACACTCAGTTCGTGTGTACTCTAGACGGTCACCTTGTGCATTCGGTTTCTTCGGTTTACATGGTTTGATTTATACGGTTTTTCGGTTTGTACAGTATTAATACTTCGGTAAATACGATATGAAATTAAAATACGGTTCGGTTTTGGTATATACCAAATTATTTCGGTATGGTTTTGATATATACCATAAAAACCAAAGTTGACGCGAATTTGAAAATGACGTAATAATATGCAAATTTATGACTCAAAACACATACTATTTTACACAAATAGTATATAACTATGTATATAACTATAGATGCATCCATTAATTCATTTGTTGATGGTTATGGACGTGCTTAGCATTTTAAAAAGAAAAAAAATAACTATGTCACAAGAGAAATTTACGTGCTTAGTAGTGAATTTGACTCATGTACAAGAAAAATGACAACTTGTATGGTTGTTCATCTCAAGCAATATGTTTTTATTTTTTACTTCTGTTTATTCGGTTAACCATTCGGTTTTTCGGTATATACCATAAAAATCAAAGTTCAAATTGATATGAAAAATTCATACCATACCGAAATCATAAACCATGAAAACCATAAAATTGGTTCGGTTCGGTCTATTTTCGGTATGGTTTTTTGGTTCGGTTTTTAAATGCACAGAGTGACTAGACGGCTATCTCTGGCTACAGCCCAAACAGCTGCACTTTCCGCTTCTTTAGTGCTAGTACTACCTCCATTTCCGCATATTAAGACAGTTCTGGCGTCGCAATCAGGTGGTCAGACATATAAGCTGGGAAGATAACGCTGAGCGACGGGCGCGGTCGATGATTGTCGTGGTCCAGACGCTCGAAGTAATAATAGTATTAGAGAGTCGCCTCTGGTGTTTAATTGGTTTGGATGAGAACAATTCGCTGACAAGAGGATTATTCCGCCGAAGATTCCAACGGATTAGCAACATATACCAATGCATGCCTGACTAAGCCAAAACTTGAATTTAACTAATTAGGGCAGGTACAATGTTTGATATGATAGCCTTATCTTAAACATGTATACAATGAGTTATCTCTTAGTGTTATATAAGATCCCTAAAATCATGGTGACACATATTGGGCTAACAGATCATCTTTTACATAATTTCTTATGAATTCTCTCCCCCTCACTTCAGCAATTATTTCACATGACACACCTAAGATACCAGCATTGTACATACCTTATACCTACAGGGAACTTGGCGCGTCATGCATGCGTGCAGAGGAAAAAGATACTGCTACTCTGCTGCAGATAGATTAAATCCGAATCAAATTACTTAATTACTGCAGGTTGGTAGTGGTAGGTGCTTTGCATGTGCTGGCGCGGAGAGCGCGCGCCAAGTTGCGTTTCAGCCAGGCTAGGCACCACCACATCAGTTGCTCAATACGCCGCATACATGGCCGCATAAGACAAAGCTGGTTTGGTTACTGAAGGTTGATGGTGATCATTAGAGCTCGCTTTCGGGCTCATCGACCGCTAGTTGTGCAGTTGTTGCGCGCGCGAGAGAAAACAATATATGGTACTGCACTCCAGAGAAGAAGACAATGGAGTAGAGCAAAATAATTGATCACGGCGATGACATGTCCGTGCGTGTCATCCCGGCCGGAGTTAGTGGCGGTCAGGCCGGCGGAAGAACTGAAGCGGCACGAGCCGTCTGCAGGGCCTTGCCGGCGCGACGCCGTCGACGTGCGGCTGAGCGATCAGCACGTACGCAGGGAAATCGAAGGAGGCATACTCCGCGAGGAAATCGAAGGAGTTGATCGGATCACAGCTCCAATAATACTCCTTCGTCCACGTTCCTCTTGATTGCAGTTGTTGATCAAATTCCTTAATAACCTGTTAACTAAACTAAGCGCCACCATGAACTGACCGAACGATGCGTAGACTTTAGACTGTTTGTTTAGGGGTGCTACTTGAGCTCTAAATATGCTCGTGAAGAGTTGCCTACAGTCGGATCCATGGGACACGACAGGACACGACAGTAAACGGGCCAACAACCCCACGTAATGCGCATGATTAGTAGACGGGCCGGGATGGCCGGATGCATGGCCGCATGCGTGTATGGTACCCGGCACGGGCACTCCGCCGCGCGAGCACGACCTGATAGGCCGGGTTAGGGTAGGGTAGATCGACCCGGCCGGCCGGCCGGTCCAGCCGACAACAACAGCTCAGCCTTATCACCACTCCGACGTGGCGTCGTACCGTCTCCCTCGTCGCCACATGCTTGCCCTTGCCATGCCATGCCGCTCCATTATTGACACTGACCCGCACGCTCGTGCCCCCGCAGTGCTTGAACCATGGCGATTCGAGGAGCAACAGCCTCAGACAAACTAAACAGTAGTGGACCTCACTGACAATCTCATCACAGAAGGATTAATTCCAGAATTCAAGTTCCTACGACCAAATTCCAAGTTTCCAACTCAACTGAACTTGAAATTACTCGGGCGGGGCGGGCGAATTCACAGTTTTACAGAAGCAAATTGACAGGGCCGGTCGTCCCAGATCGAGATCATCCACTTACACGAACGCACCACAAACTGACTCTACTGGCCGACCGATCGACCCAGGGATGGATGGATTCATTCAAAGCAAACTAAAACGACTCATGGCGATGGGCAAGGAAGGAGACGACGACGCGACGCGACCGATCATCACACGGACGGACGGCGTGCAAGCTTGGTTGCTTAGTAGTCGGTGGTGGGGAGCTGCTCGTGGGTGCGGGAGATGAAGAGCAGCTCGTAGATGACGCCGGCGAGGCCGCCGCCGATGAGGGGGCCGACCCAGTACACCCACTGGTACCCCCACTCCCAGCTGACGAGGGCGGGGCCGAAGGAGACGGCGGGGTTCATGGACGCGCCGGAGAAGGCGCCGCCGACCAGGATGTTGGCGCCCACGATGAAGCCGATGGCGATGGGCGCGATGGTGCCCAGGCTGCCCTTCTTGGGGTCCACGGCGGTGGCGTACACCGTGTACACCAGCCCGAAGGTCATGACGATCTCCAGCACCACCGCCTCCCACGCGCCGATGCCGGTCAGCCCGAAGGTGCCGGTGGGGAGCCCGCCGGTGGAGAAGCGGAGGAGGAAGCAGGCGGCGGTGGAGCCCAGCAGCTGGGCGACCCAGTAGAGCAGGCCGCGGAAGAGGGTGATGTTGCCGCCCACGAAGGCGCCGAAGGTCACGGCCGGGTTCACGTGCCCGCCGGAGATGTTGGCGCCCACGGACACCGCCACGAACAGCGCGAAGGCGTGCGCTATCGCCGCCGAGATCAGGCCGGCCGGGGTCGCCGCGCCGTCGGGGCTCAGCTTGCCTGCAGCCACAAGCAAACATGGAAAGCAGTCAGTCAGATTCGCACTGGTGCAAATGTGGAAATGAATCAATTTTTGCTACTTGTGGGCAGAAGCTAGCACATGGTCACGATAGGAACAGAAGCTACTGATGATTCACCACTTGGGATTCTCCACGTAACCCCAAGGGCAGACTGGTCATTCTGCGCCAATCATTCACCCTAAAAAGCCTGTACCAATCAAACCCTACTCCTTTCTGAGACAGATTTCTCTAGGCTACTGGTAACGCCTCATAAAGTGTTTCTTTCTTTCTTGTCACTTAACTTGTCTCCTAAACCAAAAGCAGGCGTTTTTTTCCCTGTCTTGTCGTACGTTCACTAGCTAGCTATTATGATGATGCAGATTACTGACGAACTTATTAGTTGCTCCTAATTAACCTACACCTACCGCATGCAAGCGAGTGAGTGGTGATGGAAAGAATTAATCGATGAGAAGAAAGAAGAAGAAACTCACTGAAGGCCATGCCGGAGCCCTGGCCGGCGAAGACGAAGATGAGCGTGGAGATGAACTCGGCGAGCGCCGCCTTGAGGGCGCCCACCTCGTACACCTCACGGTGGCTCCCCACGGCGATCCTGCTGACCGGCATTTTCGCTCACCTCCAAGCCTAGCTCGCTCGCTCGCTAGAGAAGAAGAAGAGGCTGGCTGGCCGGAGTCGAGGGAGATGAGAGAGGTGAGTTGGTGAGGAAGGAGCGGGACAGTGAGGCGGTATATATACACTGCGCGCCGGGCCGGGCTGGCGCGGGCCACCGGGTGTGGCCGGTTCCAGTGACGAACGGACGGTATGGAGTGAGCCCCCCGGGAAAACGCCATATTGGGATCGCGTGCTTGCTACGCCTGAAGCTTCTGGACGCCGGGCTCAGGTGTGATTTTTGGGAAACAGCTGGGTGTAACTGCATGCCGAAAGTGTGTGCGTACGTGTTATCATGGATGTACTGGTAGTTTCGGAAATTGATGGGAGGGAAGAGAAGATAATGTTTTCCTTTTGGTTGATGAGACGAAATTCATGGGAGAGATAAGATAAGGCTTGGTGGAACAAAGAAAGGGAACTACTAGTAGTAGATCAGATGAAAAACTGGGTCAGCTCATGTCATGCGGTACAAGTGACAAAATGTCTGTGTAGGTGAGCAAAACGAGATACTTTGTGTAGGTGAAAGTGGGGAAGTCGACAAGCTCTCGCCATCATCGGTGATTTTTTGCGTGATATTTTGCCTGGTGAGGTTAACTGCGCGAGGATCGACGGAACACCCACTGTGCTGATTAAAGTGAGCTCCTTTCGTGCATACGTAACACGAGGCCGTGCAGCGAACAGTGCGTGCGGTGCGGAGAGCGCGGGGAGAGCTGCTGTGGGATGGATGGATCGGGACGGCAACCGGCCGGGGGGTGGTGCCAGCTCAGGCGCGCCGGCCACGGAGCTGTCAGGGGGGCACCGCCCGTGGCCCGTGTGGGTTTGGAGGCCGGGGCGACGTGACGCCCCCGGGCGGCGCCGAACCGGGGCGCCGGGATTGGCCGCTGAACCCCTTTGGCCGGCGGTCTACGGCCGTGACGGCGACCGTGGATGATCCCGTGAACGAACGCGGGCGGGGCGCTGATTGGCCGTGCGCGCCTGGACGGGGCAGACTTTTGGTGGCCGCGCGTTGCGTACGTCGCCGTTGCTTCTGGCTCTGGCTCTCGCTCCACCGCCACGGCCGCGTCGTTTTCGGCGAATTGCTCCGAGGTGAATGAGTCAGCACGCCACGGTTGCTGCCCATGCCGGTCTTGAAATCTTGGCAGAAACAGAGAAGGATCCGATCGATCGGAAGCTCCTCGAAATGTAGCGAGGCGTCGTTCTTCCGTGGAGATGGTATGGTGATTCACCTTAGTTGGACTAGACTAGACAATTGCGTGCGCCGCCGGTCGGTCCCACGGTTGATTGCTGCCGTCGTCGGCGACAAAAACGGCGTCCGGCCCATCTCCTCCGTTGCACCTCTGGCTCGTACGACGGGGACACGTCGCCCGCTAAACCAACCCCGCTGCTCGCTGGGCGCGCCACGCCTGATGCCCGTCATCCACGCGAGCTAATAATTGGCTGACAGCCTCGCCGCCGGGAATTACCCTCCTGCCCTCCACCGGCTTCTCGAACCCTCCACGCTCCATGCCCGAGCTCCATTGGCCCGCCAGTGTGATCGATCGAGACAGCGGCGTAGTACGTCCTGCTCCGCTCCGCTGGACTAGCCGGCCGGGTCAGGAGGACCTCTACTTAAACCTCGATTATTATTATCATAATCCGCGTGAGACATGTGTGCGTTGCCATGCCATGCCATGCATATCCGCCCACATGAGCTTCCCGCCTTCCCCACCATTGCTTGCAACTTTTTGTTCTCTTTCATTCATGTTACTCTCCTGTTCATGATGAGTGATCGTGCTAGTAGTACACACACGCTGTCCTCTCACATGCATCACCACGTTGCATTGCATGCCCGGGGATCGTCGACCTCTCTGGTTCTCAGATCGATCGATCGGTTCTAAAGAAAAATCCAGATCCCATCCGATACCTCAAGCCTATTACTGGTAAATGAAGCTCTGTGCACAGTACCATTAAGAGTAAATGGAAATGATATTGTTTTTGTTGGCGAGCGGAGAGAGGGGCGCAGTTGCATGTGACGTGATCGGGCGCTTGATTTGCCGGCCCCCTTCCGGTCGGAGAACTAGCCAGTACGTATTCTCTGTCCGGCCGGGAACTGATAATGCTGCTTATCATGCATCCGATCACCACCTGATCCGATCGCATGCGCGCGAATGGGTCATAACTCATAACGTGGTGTCGATCTCATCTCATCTAGCTGCCGCCTCGCTGGAATGGACCGGGATTATCCATTTATTCCGCGAATCGTTTTGGTTTATCCCCATCGATTAATCAAGCTCGATCTCATCAGGGGACCAATGATATGATAATCTTGTATAATCAACGTTAACCAACCGTATTAGAAATTTAAAATGCCTTGGAGAAACAGGCGATTGATTTTGCACTAATTGTGAGCTGGAGTTGCAAGTGCTGCTGGTCAATGGCTGCGCATGCATATGCTTCTGAGCTGGACAGGTTACCTCGTGGCGACATAACAAATCCGGGGCCGGGTTTGGTTAGGAGCCTATCTAAACCCTGCATTATATTAGGCCCCTGCATCGCCATCGCTCGATGATAATGGAGCTGGCGTTGCCCTTTTGGACTAAAGAATCACGGGTATATGCGTACCTGTTCTTTAATCGACAGGAAAAAGGATGTCCATAGGCAACAATTTTCAATCATTTGCCCCTTTTCTAGCGTGTCCTATTTAGTCAATTTATCACCTGCCGCTTCACGCTTGGCTTTTCCTCTAACCTTTGTCACAATTTGATAGTCTACACATTAAGCATTTTTTTCATTTTAATAATTGAATATCTTTATCCCATACTTTTTTGCTGCATGATCAGTTGTGCACTGCTAGTCTGTGCTTTCACCTATTCAAAAGTAATGGTGTATATCATCAAGTATTATTTGTAAGAACAACAATATGAATTTATTAAAGAAAGTAAAATAGATCACGACTAAAGATCACCGACAACAAAGATGCTCGGCAAAACCATAATCTTTATCATCCTTCAATTTCAACATCTCTAGAATTGTTGTTAGCATCTTGATGTTCCGACATATCACCAGCCGTAAAATTGTAGAAGACCGAAAATGCATAAAATGATAAAAATCAACATGAGCGGTCCATCTACAAGATTCGAATCTAAGATCGTGAAATGCACCATGTCTCAGACATACCCTAAGAACCATTGGCTGTAGAATAGTACATGATGATCACACCGTATGGTGTCGCCTCGCCGGCAACGTATTAACCTAAAAAATGTACGACCATCAAAGGTGAGGCAAACAAGAGACAATGGATGCTAGCAGCTAGGGTTTACAAGGGGTTACCACGATCTCTTGAGTTTCAAAAGCAATGGTGTTATCACAAGCCTACTCATGTATTCATTGGCGTTTGGGCCCACTACAAGGTGTCCTACTGTTCCGTCATTGTCCATCTTGTAAAGATCTAGATGATCATTTGTTAGTTGTTGCATTCGGGCACTGCTATGGTATTGATACGTCCGTTTGCATCATGTTTTCCTACTGTCATTTATTATGCTTTGGGTCATTATTTTGATTTATGATACAATTCTTATGCATTTTCTCTTTTATTTTGCAAGTTTCACATGAAAAGGGAGACTGCCGGCAGCTGGAATTCTAGACCGAAAAGGGCTACAACAGTGCACAACTCCAAATGACCTGCAAATTTAAAGTTTTTGTCCAAAAGGGCCATCTGCCCAACGGAATTGCCAGAAAAGACCCCCCCGGGTCGTGGCGACAAGCGCGCCAGCCAAGCTTGTGGGCACCCTGGCAGGCCTCTGGTGCCCATCTTCTGCTATATGAAGCCATTTGCCCTAGAAAGAAAGAAGACTTTTGGGACGAAGCGTCGCCGTCTCGAGGCGGAATCTGGGCAGGAGCACTTTTGCTCTCCGGCGGAGCGATTCCGCCAAGGAAACTTCCCTCCGGAAGGGAGAAATCGAACCATCGATGTCACCAACGATCCTCTCATCATGGAAGGACCAATCATCATCAACATCTTCACCAGTACCATCTCCTCTCAAACCCTAGTTCATCTCTTGTACTCAATCTTTGTCTCAAAAGCTCAGATTGGTACATGTGGGTTGCTAGAGTGACAAAAGCTTAAACCCTAGTTTATGCGTTATTCTGTAAGGGGGCGATTTGGATCCATATGTTTCATGCTATGGTTAGATTTATCTTAAGTCTTTTTTCATAGTTACGGATGCTCGCGAAAGGGGGTAATCATAAGTGGGAGGCTTGTGTTGGTGCAATGATAGGCCCCTTGTATTTTGGAGTTTGTTGACATACACAGTATGGGACTTATGTGTTTGCTAGTGCACACAGAGTAACAGGTCCCTGAAGTATCGAGGAGTTTGATGCAAACAACGAAGATAATCTCCCTGCTGTGCAGCGAAGGTTATCACCGAAGATGAAGCTAACAAGAGTGACCCCTAAAAATTGCAGAAGTTCAAGCAATTGGTTTGGTGTCTGTTCGAAGCATATGACTGCGTTCGAGGAAGAATGAAGACGAGATGAAGATGTAGCATTTATTTTGTTGTTCTTCTTCTTTAACTGAGTCATAGGACCACCGTACTATTAAGAGGGGTGTAGCATTCGAAGCTTTGATTCTCTGATGCTAAACCCAAATCCTATGAAAGTTGTGAGAGAAATCTCTTTGAGCTCCGAGTAAATACTTGCCAGGAAGAGACTGTGATCTTCTTTGCTGCGAGAGATTTGCTTCAGACCGAGGAGTTATCATTACTTGTTCCTCAAGTAATGTTACCGTTGCTTTAAAATCCATCCGTTGTGAACGTGCCGGTTGGCCATTGGCTGGAATGAGTGTCCAAAATGGTCATTTCCCATCTGGGAAGGCTCCGACTATAAATAGCCACCCCGCGGCGGCTTTGTCCGGTGGCTGCTCCGTTTGATTTCTAAGAAGATTGTTGAGCAACCCACTCTTTGAGTGATTTGAGTTTAAAATCCACCGAGAGAAAAACCCTAGAGCCGAAGAATTAGATAGTGGTTTAGCATCACCGGAATCTAAGTTTAGTACGCTCCGCCTATTACTCTTGAGAGCTGGAAACTCTCTAGAAGGTTAGGTGTCAATTTCTTCAGAGACCAAGAGTGATTGTGGTTCTCGAATAAGAAGTCTGTAAAGGTTCGGAGATCACCTTCAAGTATCTACCACGAGTGATCGGCATCGGCTGACGAATCGATTGTCAAGGAGAATAGGGTGAAGAGAGTTGATCTTCCGTGTTTAGTCATAGCCCCTCCAACCAGACGTAGTCCTTGTGCAGAAGGACGAGCTGGTTGAACAAATACCCCTTGTCGCTGTCGAGCATCTTTAGTTATCTCTGTCACTCATGTTTACCTTCAATGCATTTTCATTCGTATGATTTACATCAATGCATGCTTTATTTTCCTTTTGGTGCTCTGTGTTAGTTCACAATAGTTTGTTTTTCATTCGTTCCACTGCTGGGTTATGAGAGATTTAAGTTTTCCAAAGAAAATTTAAAACTCCCATTCACCCCCTCTGGTAGACATACGTCATTCCTACAATTGGTATCAGAGCAAGGTACTCCTTGACTCTGCTCATTTTAGTCTAATGACTTTGGAGTTTAAGTATGCCTTCAATGAACTACAAATAGCATCTCAAGATTACCATATTCGATGGGACGGACTATCCCTTCTGGAAGGAGAAGATGAAGATCCGTCTCCGTGCAATAGATGATGATATGTGGAACGTGGTGTTGGGGAACGTAGTAATTTCAAAAAATTTCCTACGCACACGCAAGATCATGGTGATGCATAGCAACGAGAGGGGAGAGTGTTGTCTACGTACCCTCGTATACCGAAAGCGGAAGCGTTATGACAACGCGGTTGATGTAGTCGTACGTCTTCATGATCCGACCGATCCAAGTACTGAACGTACGGCACCTCCGAGTTCAGCACACGTTCAGCTCGATGACGATCCCCGGGCTCCGATCCAGCAAAGCTTCGGGGAGGAGTTCCGTCAGCACGACGGCGTGGTGATGATCTTGATGTTCAACCGTCGCAGGGCTTCGCCTAAGCACCTCTACAATATGACCGAGGTGTAATATCATGGAGGGGGGCACCGCACACGGCTAAGGAACGATCACGAAGATCAACTTGTGTGTCTATGGGGTGCCCCTGCCCGCGTATATAAAGGAGTGGAGGAGGGGGAGGGCGGCCCTCTATGGCGCGCCATAGGGGAGTCCTACTCCCACCGGGAGTAGGATTCCCCTTTCCTAGTAGAACAAGGAACCCTTCCATGTAGTAGGAGTAGGAGAGAAGGAAGGGAAGAGAGAAGGAGAAGGAAGGAAGGCGCCTCCCTAGTCCAATTCGGACTAGTCCAAGGGAGGTGCGGCCACCCTTTGGCCCTTTCTCTCCTTTCCCGTATGGCCCAATAAGGCCCAATACGAATTCCGTAACTCTCCAGACTCGAAAAATACCGAATCACTCGGAACCTTTCCGAACTCCGAATATAGTCGTCCAATATATCAATCTTTACATCTCGACCATTTCGAGACTCCTCGTCATGTCCCCGATCTCATCCGGGACTCCGAACTCCTTCGGTACATCAAAACTCATAAACTCATAATAAAACTGTCATCGTAACGTTAAGCGTGTGGACCCTACGGGTTCGAGAACTATGTAGACATGACCTAGAACTATTCTCGATCAATAACCAATAGCGGAACCTGGATACCCATATTGGCTCCTACATATTCTACGAAGATCTTTATCGGTCAAACCGCATAGCAACATACGTTGTTCCCTTTGTCATCGGTATGTTACTTGCCCGAGATTCGATCATCGGTATCCAATACCTAGTTCAATCTCGTTACGGCAAGTCTCTTTACTCGTTCGTAATGCATCATTTCGTAACTAACTCATTAGCTACATTGCTTGCAAGGCTTATAGTGATGTGCATTACCGAGAGGGCCAGAGATACCTCTCCGACAATCGGAGTGACAAAACCTAATCTCAAATACGCCAACCCAACATGTACCTTTGGAGACACCTGTAGTACTCCTTTATAATCACCCGATTCGTTGTGACGTTTGGTAGCACCCAAAGTGTTCCTCCGATAAACGGGAGTTGCATAATCTCATAGTTACAGGAACATGTATAAGTCATGAATAAAGCAATAGCAACATACTAAACGATCAAGTGCTAAGCTAACGGAATGGGTCAAGTCAATCACATCATTCTCCTAATGATGTGATCCTGTTAATCAAATGACAACTCATGTCTATGGCTAGGAAACTTAACCATCTTTGATTCACGAGCTAGTCAAGTAGAGGCATACTAGTGACACTATGTTTGTCTATGTATTCACACATGTATTATGTTTCCGGTTAATACAATCTAGCATGAATAATAAACATTTATCATGAAATAAGGAAATAAATAATAACTTTATTATTGCCTCTGGGGCATATTTCCTTCAGCCTCCCACTTGCACTAGAGTCAATAATCTAGTTCACATCGCCATGTGATTTAACACCAATAATCATATCTGTATATGATTAACACCCATAGTTCACATCGTCATGTGACCAACACCCAAAGGGTTTACTAGAGTCAATAATCTAGTTCACATCGCTATGTGATTAACACCCAAAGAGTACAAAGGTATGATCATGTTTTGCTCGTGAGAGAAGTTTAGTCAACGGGTCTCATCACATTCAGAGCCGTATGTATTTTGCAAATATTCTATGTCTACAATACTGCACGGAGCTACTCTAGCTAATTGCTCCCACTTTCAATATGTATCCAGATTAAGACTTAGAGTCATCGGATCGGTGCCAAAACTTGTATCGACATAACCTTTACTTACCTAACCTTTTGTCACCTCCATAATTGAGAAACATATCCTTATTCCACTAAGGATAATTTTGACCAATGTCCAGTGATCTACTCCTAGATCACTATTGTACTCCCTTGTCAAACCAGGGCAGAGTATACAATAGGTCATGTTCACAGCATAGCATACTTTATAGAACCTATGACAGAGGCATAGGGAATGACTTTTCATTCTCTTTCTATTTTTTGCCATGGTCGGGTCTTGAGTCTTACTCAACTTCACACCTTGCAACACAGGCAAGAACTCCTTCTTTTACTATTCCATTTTGAACTACTTCAAAATCTTGTCAAGGTATGTACTCATTAAAAATCTTATCAAGCGTCTTGATCTATCTCAATAGATCTTGATGCTCAATAGGTAAGTAGCTTTACTGAGGTCTTTATTTTAAAGAACTCCTTTCAAACACTCCTTTATGCTTTGCAGAATAATTCTACATTATTTCCGATCAACAATATGTCATTCACATATACTTATCAGAAATGTTGTAGTGCTCCCACTCACTTTCTTGTAAATACAGGCTTCACCGTAAGTGCAGCAAAACCATATGCTTTGATCAACTCATCAAAGCATATATTCCAACTCCGAGATGCTTGCACCAGTCCATAGATGTATCATTTGGAGCATGCACATTTTGTTAGTACCTTTAGGATTGACAAAACCTTCGGTTGCATCATATACAACTCTTCTTTGAGAAAACCATTAAGGAATGCAGTTTTGACATCCATTTGCCGATTTCATAAATTGTGGCAATTGCTAACATGATTCGGACAGACTTAAACATCGCTACTGATTGAGAAAATCTCATTGTAGTCAACACCTTGAACTTGTCAAAACCTTTTGCGACAAGTCGAGCTTTGTAGATAGTAACACTACTATCAACGTCCGTCTTCCTCTTGAAGATCCATTTATACAATATGGCTTGCCGATCATCGGGCAACTCCACCAAAGTCCACAATTTGTTCTCATACATGGATCCCATCTCGATTTCATGGCCTTAAGCCATTTTATGAATCTGGGCTCATCACCGCTTCCTCATAGTTCGTAGGTTCATCATGGTCTAGTAACATGACTTCCAGAATAGGATTACCGTACCACTCTGGTGCGGACCGTACTCTGCAAGACCTACGAGGTTTTGTAGTAACTTGATCTGAAGTTTCATGATCATCATCATTAGCTTCCTCACTAATTGGTGTAGAAATCACTGGAACTGATTTTAGTGATGAATAATTTTCCAATTCGGGAGAAGGTACAGTTACCTCATCAAGTTCTACTTTTCTCCCACTCACTTCTTTCGAGAGAAACTCCTTCTCTAGAAAGGATCCATTTTTAGCAACGAATATCTTGCCTTCGGATCTGTGATAGAAGGTGTACCCAACAATTTCCTTTGGGTATTCTATGAAGACGCACTTCTCCGATTTGGGTTCGAGCTTATCAGGATGAAACTTTTTCACATAAGCATCGCAGCCCCAAACTTTAAGAAACGACAACTTGGGTTTCTTGCTAAACCACAGTTCATATGGTGTCATCTCAACGGATTTAGATGGTGCCCTTTTAACGTGAATGCAGCTGTCTCTAATGCATAAACCAAAAACAATAGTGGTAAATCAGTAAGAGACATCATAGATCGCACCATATCCAATAAAATGCGGTTACGACGTTCGGACACACCATAACGTTGTGGTGTTCCAGGTGGCGTGAGCTGTGAAATTATTCCACATTGTTTTAATTGAAGACCAAACTCGTAACTCAAATATTCGTCTCCGCGATCAGATCGCAGAAACTTTATTTTCTTGTTACGATGATTTTTCCACTTCACTCTGAAATTCTTTGAACCTTTCAATTATTTTAGACTTATGTTTCATCAAGTAGATATACCCATATCTGCTCAAATCATCTGTGAAGGTCAGAAAATAATGATACACGTCGCGAGCCTCTACACTCATCGGATCGCATACATCGGTATGTATTATTTCCAATAAGTTAGTAGCTCGTTCCATTGTTCCGGAGAACAGAGTTTCAGTCATCTTGCCCAAAAGGCACGGTTCGCAAGCATCAAATGATTCATAACCAAGTGATTCTGAAAATCCATCTTTATGAAGTTTCTTCATGCGTTTTACACCGATATGACCAAAAATGGCAGTGCCACAAATAAGTTGCACTATCATTATTAACTTTGCATCTTTTGGCATCAATATTATGAATATGTGCATCACTACGATCGAGAGCCAACAAACTATTCTTGTTGGGTGTATGACCATTGAAGGTTTTATTCATTTAAATAGAACAACACTTATTCTCTGATTTTAAATGAATAACTGTATTGCAATAAACATGATCAAATCATATTCATGCTCAACGCAAACGCCAAATAACATTTATTTAGGTTTAACACTAATCCCGAAAGTATAGGGAGTGTGCGATGATGATCATATCAATCTTGGAACTACTTCCAACACTCATCGTCACTTCCCCTTCAACTAGTCTTTGTTTATTCTCAACTCTGTTTGAGTTACTAATCTTAGCAACCGAACAAGTATCAAATACTCGGGGCTACTATAAACACTAGTAAAGCACACATCAATAACTGTATATGAAATATACCCTTGTTCATTTGCCATCCTTCTTATCCACCAAATATTCGTGGCATTTCCGCTCAAAGTGACCATTTCCTTTGCGATTGTAAGCACTTTCGGTTTGTGCTTTGGTCCAGCTTTGGTCTTCTTCACGGGAGTGACAACTTGTTTGCCATTCTACTTGAAGTTTCCCTTTCTTTCCCTTTGCCCTTTTCTTGAAACTAGTGGTCTTGTCAATCATCAACACTTGATGCTCTTTCTTGATTTCTACCTTCGTTGATTTCAACATCATGAAGAGCTCGGGAATCGTTTTCGTCATCCCTTGCATACTATAGTTCATCTTGAAGTTCTAGTAACTTAGTGATGGTGAGTAGAGAATTCTGTCAATCACTATCTTATCTGGAAGATTAACTCCCACTTGATTCAAGTGATTGAAGTATCCAGACAATCTGAGCACATGCTCACTAGTTGAGCGATTCTCCTCCATCTTTTAGCTATAGAACTTGTTGGAGACTTCATATCTCTCAACTCGGGTATTTTCTTGAAATATTAACTTCAATTCCTGGAACATCTCATATGGTCCATGATGTTCAAAACATCTTTGAAGTCCTGATTCTAAGCCATAAAGCATGGTGCACAAAACTATCAAGTAGTCATCATATTGAGCTAGCCAAACATTCATAAAGTCTGCATCTGGTCCTGCAATAGGTCTGTCACCTAGCGGTGCATTAAGGACATAATTCTTCTGTGTAGCAATGAGGATAAACCTCAGATCGCGGATCCAATCCGCATCATTGCTACAAACATTTTTCGACACAATTTTCTCTAGGAACATATCAAAATAAACATATGAAAGCAACAACGCAAGCTATTGATCTTACAACATAATTTGCAAAATACTACCAGGACTAAGTTCATGATAAATTTAAGTTCAATTAATCATATTACTTAAGAACTCCCACTTAGACAGACATCTCTCTAGTCATCTAAGTGATCACGTGATCCAAATCAACTAAACCATAACCGATCATCACGTGAGATGGAGTAATTTTCAATGGTGAACATCACTATGTTGATCATATCTACTATATGATTCACGCCGACCTTTCGGTCTCCGTGCTCGAGGCCATATCGCATATGCTAGGCTCGTCAAGTTTAACTCGAGTATTCGCGTGTGCAAAACTGGCTTGCACCGTTGTAGATGGACGAGAGCTTATCACACCCGATCATCGCGTGGTGTCCGGGCACGACGAACTTTGGCAACGGTGCATACTCAGGGAGAACACTTCTTGATAATTAGTGAGAGATCATCTTAAAATGCTACCATCAATCAAAGCAAGAATAAGATGTATAATAGATAAACATCATATGCAATCAAAATATGTGACATGATATGGCCATGATCATCTTGCACCTTTGATCTCCATCTCCAAAGTACTGTCATGATCTCTATCGTCACCGGCACGACACCATGATCTTCATCATCTTGATCTATATCAATGTGTCATCACATGGTTGTCTCACCAACTATTGCTCTTGCAACTATTGCTATCGTAGCGATAAAGTAAAGCAATTATTTGGCACTTGCATCTTATGCAACTAAGAGACATCCATAGGGCTTCTGCCAGTTGCCGATAACTTCAACAAAACATGATCATCTCATACAACAACTTATATCTTATCACGTCTTGACCATATCACATCACAACATGCCCTGCAAAAACAAGTTAGACGTCCTCTACTTTGTTGTTGCAAATTTTACGTGGCTGCTACGGGCTGAGCAAGAACCGTTCTTACCTACGCATCAAAACCACAATGATAGTTTGTCAAGTTAGTGCTGTTTTAACCTTCGCAAGGACCGGGCGTAGCCACACTCGGTTGAACTAAAGTTGGAGAAACTGACACCGCCAGCCACATTGTGTGCAAAGCACGTCGGTAGAACCAGTCTCGCGAAGCGTCTGGCGTAATGTCGGTCGGGCCGCTTCATCCAACAATACCGCCCGAACCAAAGTATGACATTTGGGAAGCAAGATGACTTGTATCGCCCACAACTCACTTGTGTTCTACTCGTGCATATAACATCAACGCATAAAACCTAGGCTCGGATGCCACTGTTGGGGAACGTAGTCATTTCAAAAAAATTCCTACGCACACGCAAGATCATGGTGATACATAGCAACGAGAGGGGAGAGTGTTGTCTACGTACCCTCGTAGACCGAAAGCAGAAGCGTTATGACAACGCGGTTGATGTAGTCGTACGTCTTCACGATCCGACCGATCCAAGTAACGTATGGCACCTCCGAGTTCAGCACACGTTCAGCTCGATGATGATCCCCGGGCTCCGATCCAGCAAAGCTTCGGGGAGGAGTTCCGTCAGCACGACGGCGTGGTGACGATCTTGATGTTCAACCGTCGCAGGGCTTTGCCTAAGCACCGCTACAATATGACCGAGGTGTAATATCATGGAGGGGGGGCACCGCACACGGCTAAGGAACGATCACGAAGATCAACTTGTGTGTCTATGGGGTGCCCCTGCCCTCGTATATAAAGGAGTGGAGGAGGGGGAGGGCCGGCCCTCTCTATGGTGCGCCCTAGGGGAGTCCTACTCCCACCGGTAGTAGGATTCCCCTTTTCCTAGTAGAACTAGGAACCCTTCCATGTAGTAGGAGTAGGAGAGAAGGAAAGGGAAGAGAGAAGGAGAAGGAAGGAAGGGGGCGCCCCCTCCCTAATCCAATTCAGACTAGTCCAAGGGGAGGGGTGCGGCCACCCTTTTGGCCCTTTCTCTCCTTTCCCGTATGGGCCAATGAGGCCCAATACGAATTCACGTAACTCTCTGGTACTCCAAAAAATACCCGAATCACTCGGAACCTTTCCGAACTCCGAATATAGTCGTCCAATATATCAATCTTTACATCTCGACCATTTCGAGACTCCTCGTCATGTCCCCGATCTCATCCGGGACTCCGAACTCCTTCGGTACATCAACACTCATAAACTTATAATAAAACTGTCATCGTAACGTTAAGCGTGCGGACCCTATGGGTTCGAGAACTATGTAGACATGACCTAGAACTATTCTCGGTCAATAACCAATAGCGGAACCTGGATGCCCATATTGGCTCCTACATATTCTACGAAGATCTTTATCGGCCAAACCGCATAACAACATACGTTGTTCCCTTTGTCATCGGTATGTTACTTGCCCGAGATTCGATCGTTGGTATCCAATACCTAGCTCAATCTCGTTACTGGCAAGTCTCTTTACTCGTTCCGTAATGCATCATTTCGTAACTAACTCATTAGCTACATTGCTTGCAAGGCTTATAGTGATGTGCATTACCGAGAGGGCCCAGAGATACCTCTCCGACAATCGGAGTGAACAAAACCTAATCTCGAAATACGCTAACCCAACATGTACCTTTGGAGACACCTGTAGTACTCCTTTATAATCACCCAGTTATGTTGTGACGTTTGGTAGCACCCAAAGTGTTCCTCCGGTAAACGGGAGTTGCATAATCTCATAGTTATAGGAACATGTATAAGTCATGAAGAAAGCAATAGCAACATACTAAACGATCAAGTGCTAAGCTAACGGAATGGGTCAAGTCAATCACATCATTCTCCTAATGATGTGATCCTGTTAATCAAATGACAACTCATGTCTATGGCTAGGAAACTTAACCATCTTTGATTCACGAGCTAGTCAAGTAGAGGCATACTAGTGAAACTATGTTTGTCTATGTATTCACACATTTATTATGTTTCCGGTTAATACAATCTAGCATGAATAATAAACATTTATCATGAAATAAGGAAATAAATAATAACTTTATTATTGCCTCTAGGGCATATTTCCTTCACGTGGTGCAGCTCGGGCTCACAATCGCTATTCCTCAAGCTCCTACCAATGAAGAAAAGAAGCTCATTCAACTGGATGCTCATGCCAAAGATGAAATTGGTGGCCATCTCTCACGAGCTCGATTCCTTCGGTATCATCAGTGTGACACTGCAAAGGAACTGTGGGATGTCCTTGAAAAGATCAATGAAGGAGTTTCAACTCAGAAGGAAGCTCGAATTGATACCCTGCGAGCGAAATTCAATCGCTTCAAGCGCGTTGGAAATGAAAGTTGTCAGCAAACCTTTGATCGTCTCAGTGATATAGCAAATTAACTTCAAGGTCTCGGCACCAAAGATATGACCGACCATGAAGTTGTGAAGAAACTGCTCCGATCCCTTGACAATTCATTCTACACTCTTGTCCTGATGATTCGTGAACGTCCTAATTTCAAGTCCCTCACCTCTGCTGATGTCATGGAAATATTGAACATGCACGAGGAGCAAGGAGAAGAGAAAAGAGCTATGTATGGCTCAACTCAGCGCAAAAATCATACTCTTAAGACTGTGGCTGATTCTTCCTCCGATGCCAATGCTGAAGAAGATTCAGATGATCCAAAAAGACTCAGCAAAGATCTCACACTGATCCAAAAAAGGTTCCAATGCTTTTGCAAGAAGTGCCAGTTCCAGAAAAGAAGTTCAAGCAACTCTGGGGTTCAAAATCTTCAAAACCTGCTAGAGAATACACATGTTTCAAGTGCAAAAAGCCAGGACACTTCATTTTGGATTGTCCTCTCTGGGAAGCTGAAATCCATCCTAGTGCTAGATATGATTCGGGCAACTATCGACGCAAAAGCAAGAGTAAGAACTAAGACTCTGATGAATAAAAGAAAATGAAGAAATTCTTCAAGAAGAAGGACAACTCCACTTCAAAATCTTCGTCAAGATCTTCATCAAGGAACCCTTCCAAGTCCTCCTCCAACCGCAAGAATACTTCTCGCAAGGCCAAGGCGTACATCGGCAAGGAGATGGATTCTGGAGAAGAAGAAACATCTGCGCCCGAAGAAGAGAATGAGTCAGATGAGGACTCCAACTCAGGCATGGCTGGCATAGCATGTGCCTCTTCTCCTGCAATGAATTTCTTCGGGAACTATTCAAGCGACGATGAAACTCGTGCCTACTGCTTCATGGCCAAGGCTTCTAACGAAAAGGTACCCTCCAAACATCACAAGGTTCACTCTAGTGATCAATATTCTTCTGATGAGGATGACCATGCTAAGCTGATCAAAATTGCCAACATACAACAAAATTCTCTTGAGAAAATTGAGAAAACCCTCAGGAAATCTGAAGGGTTATTGGTTGAGGAGATGGAGAAAAATCATTCGTTGAGCGAAGAGTATTCCACTCTCAAGCCACAAATGGATGATGTCTCAACTTGTCATGATTTTCTCTCAACAGACCACGAAAGATTGACCTACGATTACCTGAAAAGGAAACAGGAACTCGAGGTGCTGAGAGAGGCTCATGAAGATTTTATGAAAGAAAATTCTCTTCTCACCCAACAACTCAAGGATAAACCTGAAGTGTTTGAGCCACCATGTTTGAAATGCATTGAACGAACCAATGCTGAATCATCTGTGAGTGCTAACCCCTCGATCAAGGAAAATGGTTCTGTTTATGATGAAAATGCTAGGTTGAAGGATCTTCTTCAGACAGGAATGTTCAAATCTCTCAAAGGACACCAAACCCTTTGTGATGTTCTGAAGAAATCTATTCTTCACAAAAATCCCAGGAAGGAAGGTATCGGTTTCGGCAGGAAACTGAATGAAAATGAGACTTACTGGGAACCACATCAATATCCTCAAACTATGTGGGTTACTGCAAAGAGCAAAACACTCAATCCAGCATTACTTTCGAGATACAACTCTCCTATTCCTGAATATCCTGATGATGATTCGCTGGACAACTATAAGTTGTTCAAGAATCAGCATGGTGTGATTGTTGCTCGCTACGTTGGACCAAACAGCAGACATGCCCCCCAAAGAAAGCTATTTGGGTGCCTAAGAAAACTGTTAATGCTTTGCCTATTTCTGCTCGACTAACCATGCATGCATAAAGAATTCGACAGAATGAGTATATGCATACTGAATACAATCACTATGCTCATTCTTCTGGAAAGAATTTCAATGCTTATTCTTTCAATTATGCTCGCACCTCATCGAGCAACAATTATGCTTATCGAAAGAAATCATATGCTGTTCGTTCATTTGTTTCGAAGACACATGCACAAATGTGGGTGGTTAAGAAAGCCTAATGGTTGTGAGTGTAGATGGCTCCAGTACCGTATTCGTGCTAGTTGAACGGTAGCTAGGTTGATTTTAGTGACGGTAGTGTTTTGCATCTGATTGCTGCATTGCATGCACTTGATTTATTATTATTTCTAACTGACTAATGGTTGTGAGTGTAGATGGCTCTAGTGCCGTCTTCATGCCAGTTGGTGTTGTCCCCGTACACTTCGCCGTATCTTCTTCGGAATGTATGGCGTTGCCTCTATCCTCACGGAAGCGACCCAGAGTATCGGGTGTACCGGGAGCATCTAGCAGACTCAATATACGAGTATCCCGCCGTGGTTACCTTGAGCAGTGTTGGGGAACGTAGTAATAATTCAAAAAAAATTCTACGTATCACCAAGATCAATCTAGGAGATTCTAGCAACAAGAGGGAGAGAGAATGTGCATCTTCATACCTTTGAAGATCACTAAGCGGAAGCGTTGCTAGAACGCGGATGATGGAGTCGTACTCGCGGCGATTCAAATCGCGGAAGATCCGACCTAACGCCAAACAGACGGCGCCTCCGCGTTCAACACACGTACAGCCTAGGGACATGTCCTCCTTCTTGATCTAGCAAGGGGAGAAGAGAAGTTGAGGGAGAGCTCCGACAGCACGACAGCGTGGTGGTGGAGCTTGCAGTTCTCCGGTAGGGCTTCACCAAGCACTACGGAGGAGGAGGAGGAGGTGTTGGGGAGGGAGAGGGCTGCGCCAAGGGAAGGGTGCGGCAGCCCTCCCACCTCCCCTCTATTTATAGGGGCAAGGGAGAGGGGGCCGGCCCCCTCCAGATGGATCTAGAGGGGGGGACGGCGGCCAAGGGGGAGGCTTGCCCCCCAAGCCAAGGGGGGCGCCCTCTTTAGGGTTCCCCCAAACCCTAGGCGCATGGGCCCTAGGGGGGTTTGGCACCCAGCCCACCTAGGGGCTGGTTCCCCTCCATATTCATCCCACAGGGCCCTCCGGGGCAGGTGGACCCTCCCGGTGGACCCCCGGAACCCTTTCGGTGGTCCCGGTACAATACCGATAAACCCTCGAACACTTCCGGTGACCGAATAAGGACTTCCCATATATAAATCTTCATCTCCGGACCATTCCGGAACTCCTCATGACATCTGGGATCTCATCCGAAACTCCGAACAAGATTTGGTAACCACATACTATTTCCCATAACAACTCTAGCGTCACCGAACCTTAAGTGTGTAGACCCTACGGGTTCGGGAGTCATGCAGACATGACAGAGAAAGCTCTCCGGCCAATAACCAATAGCGGGATCTGGATACCCATGTTGGTTCCCACATGTTCCACGATGATCTCATCGGATGAACCATGATGTCGGGGATTCAATCAATCCCGTATACAATTCCCTTTGTCAACTTGTTGGGGATATAACTATTTGGTATGACCCGCCTAGGAGGGGCCGGGTTATACCTATAAGTACTCTTGAAGCCCAAGACCAAGCTTGAAGATGGCGGTTCAGTTAAGGGCCCAAAGCCCAGAGGCGACTTAAGGCCCGTAGAAATAAACCGCCATATGTACATGACTTGTATTGTAAGGCAAGGATAGTTAGAGACCGAGCCGGACACTGCTTATGAGCCGTCCGGGACTCTGTGAGCCGCTGGGCGTCGACCTCTATATATAAAGGGACGACCCGGCGATGGTTCATGGCAAGTAGCATCAGATCGAGAGCTAAGTCAAGCGAAATCACTCCCTGGTAATCGAGACATAAGCAATCCCACTCAAAACTGGATCATAGGCTTTTACCTTCACCGTAAAGGGCCGAACCAGTATAAACCATGTGTCCTTTGTCCCGATTAACCCCTTTAAGCTTCCTAGTTGTGATGGCTCCACGACTAAGTCCTTCCACTAGGACATTTGACGTGACAATTCCAGGACAGTTGGCGCCCACCGTGGGGCCAGCGCACGGTGGATTTGAGTTCTTGAAGGGCAGCTTCGAAGGGCTGAAGGGATACGCTGTGGCCCAGATGACCAAGAGTCATCGCGGCAAGCTCAGGCTGGGGCCCCGACGCCGGCTCAATTTATTACGGGTACCGGGTCCCCTTCGGCGGAATCCACGTCTTCATCGACAAGATCGGCGAGCCGGGCCCTGGGCCGGACATCTGCACCGACCTCGTCGAGACGGCTCAGTGTGCGAGACCCGCCCGAGCTCAGCCTGCGGTGAAGCGTGCCTTCGTGGGATGCATCCACGGAGGAGGACTTTCTGAGGGATCTGCATCTGCTGGTGAGACTACCATCTACTCTGATGGTGAGTCCTCCAGAAGTTAGACGAATTCGTTGTATCAATTGCAGGACGACGGGCTTAGGGGCTGTTCCGATGGCAGCAGTATTCCGGACCTCCTTGAGCCGCCAAGTAGAGTTGGGACCTTCATGGCTGGCACGCAACCCATTCAAAGTTCTATGACTGCGGCAGCGATAACCTCCGGGTCAGTGGCAGCCGGGGCAGGAGGCCCTGTGCGCCCGCCGACTCCGGTGCTGATGGATCTCATGGATAAGATGACCGCTCTGTTGGCCGCCGCGGTCAACCCCGTGGATCAAGCTCAACATGATGCAGAAGTGGCACAGTTAAAGCAAGATATAGTGCAGGCTAAGGAAGACCTGGCAGTGGAAGATGTCAGGATGACCGCAGAGCGAACGGCTCTGGACGCTCAGGCTCAGCGGATTCAGGCGCAGGCTTTCCGGCTCATGATGGATCAGAATGCATCCAATGAGGTTATGAGGAGGAGATACCAGAAGACTCAATCTCGGCTGCCTCCGGTTTACGATCCTCGAAACCTCTTCCATACACCCGGTGCAGGGCCCAGTAACCCGCCGGAGATAGACCGGGTTGCAGCACCCAGGGCTAGAACGCCGTTCAGCCACGTATGATGGAACCTCCTCGGATGAATACTGCTCTGCCTCAGTATGTACCAACACCACCGGGTCATTACTCTAATCCTTTGGAGAATATGATTGCTTCGGCGGCACGATTGGCGACTCTCCTAGTAGAGGGCGACTCTCCGACGGCGGTTGAAACTCGAAGGGTCAGAGAGCTTCTTCAAACGGCTTTCGCACAGCAGGAGGCATACTCGTATAGCCAAGACAGGATTCATTCAACCCCTCGCCCAAGCCGGAGCCCGAGTTATAGCAGGCACATGGATTCGGCGGCCGTTTCAAGCAACGCCCGGCGTCGTGACCAGCCGGGCGGGCATGACCCGGCGCGTGGTGGAGCTCTTAACTTCGTTGATCAGGACAGAATACGTCAAGAGGCTGAGCGAGCGGCTCAGCAGGCGGCTGAGTAGGCGGCTCAATGGGCGGCTTACCAGTCTTTTCCGGTTTACCCGATGCCTTCTATTGAGGAAGGTGTGACCACGAGGACCGGAGGTGTCCCTTGTCTGGTGCCGGCTCTGCGTAACGAGCGTTTGCCCAAGGATTTCAAGGGGCCTCGAAAGGTGCCCAACCACACGACTGACTTACAGCCTGGGGCATGGATTGAAAGCTATGAGATGGCTATGGAGCTGCTGGAAATCAGTGACGCTGCGATGGCCAAGTACTTCACCATGATGTTGGACGGGACGGCCCATACTTGGTTGAAGGGGCTGCCGCCTAATTCCATCGGTTCATGGGCAGAGTTAAAAGCCCGGTTCATTCAGAACTTCAAGGATACGTGCAAACAGCCTATGTCAATTGTGGATTTGACTAATTGCAAGCAAGAGGAGGGTGAGTCCAGTACCCATTGGGTGCACTGATGTCTACTACACAACCTTCTTCTTGTAGACGTTGCTGGGACTGCAAGTGCACAGGTTTGTAGGACAGTAGCAAATTTCCCTCAAGTGGATGACCTAAGGTTTATCAATCCGTGGGAGGCGTAGGATGAAGATGGTCTCTCTCAAGCAACCCTGCAACCAAATAACAAAGAGTCTCTTGTGTCCCCAACACACCCAATACAATGGCAAATTGTATAGGTCTAGTTCGGCGAAGAGATGGTGATACAAGTGCAAAATAGATAGTAGATATAGGTTTTTGTAATCTTAAATAATAAAAACAGCAAGGTAACAAGTGATAAAAGTGAGCGTAAACGGTATTGCAATGATAGGAAACAAGGCCTAGGGTTCATACTTTCACTAGTGCAAGTTCTCTCAACAATAATAACATAGATAGATCATATAACAAGCCCTCAACATGCAACAAAGAGTCACTCCAAAGCCACTAATAGCGGAGAACAAACATAGAGATTATGGTAGGGTACGAAACCACCTCAAAGTTATTCTTTCAGATCAATCTATAAAAGAGTTCGTACTAGAATAACACCTTAAGATACAAATCAACCAAAACCCTAATGTCACCTAGATACTCCATTGTCACCTCAAGTATCCGTGGGCATGATTATACGATATGCATCACACAATCTCAGATTCATCCAACCAACATAAAAGTACTTCAAAGGGTGCCCCAAAGTCTCTATCGAAGAGTCAAAAACGTGTGCCAACCCCTATGCATAGGTTCCCAATGTCACGAAACCCACAAGTTGATCACCAAAACATACATCAAGTGGCACATGATATCCCATTGTCACCACATATAATCATGGCAAGACATACATCAAGTGTTCTCATAAAGACTCAATCCAATAAGATAACTTCAAAGGGGAAACTCAATTCATCACAAGAGAGTAGAGGGGGAGAAACATCATAAGATCCAACTACAATAGCAAAGCTCGAGATACATCAAGACCGTGCCATAGAGTAACACGAGAGAGAACACGAGACAGAGATCGAGATCAAACGCATAGCTACTGGTACATACCCTCAGCCCCGAGGGTGAACTACTCCCTCCTCGTCATGGATAGCGCTGGGATGATGAAGATGTCCACCGATGATGGGATCCCCCTCCGGCAGGGTGCCAGAACAGGGCCCCGATTGGTTTTTGGTGGCTACATAAGCTTGCGGCGGTGGAACTCCCGATCTATCTTCTGTTATGGAAGTTTTAGGGTACGTAGGTATATATGGGTGTAGGGGGTACGTCGGTGGACCTCCAGGGTGCTCACGAGGCAGGGGGGCGCGCCCCCACCCTCGTGGGCAGCCCGGGACTCCCCTGAAATGCACTCCAAGTCTATCAGGTTGCTTTCCTTCCAAAAATAACTTCTCCAGTTGATTTCGTTCCGTTTTGACTCCGTCTGATATTCCTTTTCCTCGAAACACTGAAATAGGCATAAAACAGCAAATCTGGGCTGGGCCTCCGGTTAATAGGTTAGTCCCAAAAATAATATAAAAGTGGATAATAAAGCCCAATATTGCCTAAAACAGTAGATAAAGTAGCATGGAGCAATCAAAAATTATAGATACATTGGAGACGTATCAAGCATCCCCAAGCTTAATTCCTGCTCGTCCTCGAGTAGGTAAATGATAAAAAAGAATTTTTGATGCGGAGTGATACTTTGGCATAATTTCAATGTAATTCTTCTTAATTGTGGTATGAATATTCAGATCCGAAAGATTCAAGACAAAAGTTCATATTGACATAAAAATAATAATACTTCAAGCATACTAATCAAAGCAATCATGTCTTCTCAAAATAGCATGGCAAAAGAAAGTTAATCCCTACAAAATCATATAGTTAGGCTATGCTTCAATTTTTTGTCACACAAAGATGTTCCCAACTTCTATACCACCGATGACAAGCCAAGAAATTGTTTCATACTTAAATAATCTCAAACTTTTTCATCCTTCACGCAATACATGAGCGTGAGCCATGGATATAGCACTATGGGTGGAATAGAATATGATGATGGGGATTGTGTGGAGAAGACAAAAAAGGAGAAAGTCTCACATTGACGAGGCTAATCAACGGGCTATGGAGATGCCCATTAATTGATATCAACATGAGGAGTAGGGATTGCCATGCAACGGATGCACTAGAGCTATGAATGCTCAACAAAAGAAAACTAGTGGGTGTGCATCCAACTTGCTTGCTCATGAAGATCTAGGGCATTTGAGGAAGCCCATCGTAGGAATATACAAGCCAAGTTCTATAATGAAAAATTCCCACTAGTATAAAAAGACAACTTATGAGACTCACTACACGAAGAACAAGGTGCTACTTTGAAGCACAATATATGAGACTCACTACATGAAGAACAAGGTGCTACTTTGAAGCACAAGTGTGGAAAAAGAGATAGTAGCATTGCCCTTTCTTTTTTTAGGCCTTTCTTTTTTTGCCTTTCTCTTTTTTTTGGGCCTTTCCTTTTTTTGGTCTTTCTCTTTTTTTTTGTTTGGGCAATGCTCTAATTATGATGATCATCACACTTCTATTGATTACAGCATAAGGATTACAACTCGAAACTTAGAACAAGATATGACTCTATATGAATTCCTCTGGCGGTGTACTGGGATGGTGCAATGAATCAAGAGTGACATGTATGAAAAATAATGCATGGTGGCTTTGCCACAAATACGATGTCAACTACATGATCATGCAATGGCAATATGACAAAAGTAATGTATGTCATGATGATGATGATGGAAGTTGCATGGCAATATATCTCGGAATGGCTATGGAAATGCCATAATAGGTAGGTATGGTGGCTGTTTTGAGGAAGATATAAGGAGGTTTATGTGTGATAGAGCGTATCGTATCACGGGGTTTGGATGCACCGCTAAGTTTGCGCCAACTCTCAAGGTGAGAAAGGGCAATGCAGTGCATCAAGAGGCTAGCAAAGGCGAAAGGTGAGAGTGCGTATAATCCATGGACTCAACATTAGTCAAAAGAACTCATATACTTATTGCAAAAATTTAGAAGTCATCAAAAATCAAGTACTCGCATGCTCCTAGGGTGATAGATTGGTAGGAAAAGACCATCGCTCGTCCCCGACCGCCACTCATAAGGATGCACAAGCCAGGTACACTTCATGTTTCAAATTTGTTACACAACTTTAACCATACGTGCATGCTACGGGACTTGCTAACTTCAACACAAGCATTCTTTAAATTCATAATTACTCAACTAGCACGACTTTGATATTATTATCTCCATATCTCAAAACAATTATCAAGTATCAAACTTTTCTTAGTATTCAACACACTCATAAGAAAGTTTCACATATCTTGAATACCAAGTATATTAACATTAAGCAAATTACCATGCTACTAACGACTCTCAAAATAATCTAAGTGAAGCATGAGAGTTCAATAGTTTATTTAAAACAAATCTACCACCGTGCTCTAAAAGATATAAGTGATGCACTAGAGCAAATGACAAACTACTCCGAAAGATATAAGTGAAGATCAATGAGTAGTCGAATAATTATGCAACTATGCGAAGACTCTCTATCATTTAATAATTTCAAATCTTGATACTTTATTCAAACAGCAAGCAAAGCTAAAGAAAACTACATTGCAAGGATAGCACAACTCATGTGAAGAAGCAAAAACTTAAGCTCAACCGATACTAACCGATAGTTGTTGAAGAAGAAAGGTGGGATGCCCCGCAAGCTTAGATGCTTGAGACTTCTTGAAATATTATCTTGGGGTGCCTTGGGCATCCCCAAGCTTGAGCTTTTGTGTCTCCTTAATTCCTCTCATATCATGGTTTCTCCTTTTATCAAAAGCTTCATTCACAACAAACTCAACAAGAACTCGTGAGATAGGTTAGTATAAACCAATGCAAAACCTTATCATTTTCTACTATAACAAATCACTTAAATAATTATTCAACATTGAATACTAAATGCCTCTGCATATTTAATACTCCTATCTTCAAATAGAATCATTAAACAAGCAAACATATGCAAACAATGCAACCATAACAGCAATCTGCCAAAACAGTACAGTCTGTAAAGAATGCAAGAGTATCAATACTTCCCTAACTCCAAAAATTATGAACTAAAATTACCACTGTAATAAATTTATCAGAGCTCCATATTAAAAAATATTCAACATTATACCACTCTCTGAATTTTCTAGGGAATTTTTGCAACAGCGGTAAACTTTCTGTTTTTCAAACAGCAACATGTATACTAGCAAAATAAGCATGGCAAAGGCTATCCTTGACTTCTTTATTGAAACTAAAGATGCAAAACATTAATATAATTAACAGCAAGCAAAAACTAACAAAATAAAATGACGCTCCAAGCAAAACACATATCATGTGGTGAATAAACATATAGCTCCAAGTAAAGTTTACCGATGAACGAAGACGAAAGAGGGGATGCCTTCCGGGGCATCCCCAAGCTTAGGCTCTTGGTTGTCCTTGAATATTACCTTGAGGTGCCTTGGGCATACCCAAGCTTAGGCTCTTGCCACTCCTTGTTCCATAATCCATCAAAATAATTCACCCAAAACTTGAAAACTTCACAACACAAAACTCAATAGAAATCTCGTGAGCCCCGTTAGAGAAAGAAAACAAAGAACTACTTATGGTACTGTAATGAACTCATTCTTTATTTATATTGGTGTAATATCTAATGTACTCCAACTTATCTATGGTTCATACCCTCCGATACTACTCATAGATTCATCAAAATAAGCAAACACATAGAAAACAGAATCTGTCAAAAACAAAACAGTCTGTAGTAATCTGTATCAAACGTATACTTCTGGATCTCCAAAAATCCTACAAAATTAGAAAGTTCTAAGCGATTCGTGTACCAATCCAGATCAAAATGAGTCAGATCAGAAGCACGTTTATGTGAATTAAAAAAACTAATTTACTGGGTGCAAAAGTTTCTGATTTTCAGCTGGATCAACACAACTATCACCGTAAGCCATCCTAATGGTCTTACTTGGCACTTTATTGAAACAAAAGCTATAAAACATGATTACTACAGTAGAATAATCATGTGGACACACAAAAACAGTAAGTATAAGTATTGGGTTGTCTCCCAACAAGCGCTTTTCTTTAATGTCTTTTAGCTAGGCATGATGATGTCAATGATTCTCACATAAAAGATAAGAATTGAAACATAACGGGAGTATCATGAAGCATATGACTAGCACATTTAAGTCTAACCCACTTCCTATGCATAGGGATTTTGTGAGCAAACAACTTATGGGAACAATAATCAACAAGCATAGGAAGGTAAAACAAGCATAGCTTCAAGATTTTAAGCACATAGAGAGGAAACTTGATATTATTGTAATTCCTACAAGCATATATTCCTCCCTCGTAATAATTTTCAGTAGCATCATGAATGAAATCAACAATATAACCAGCACCTAAAGCATTCTTTTCATGATCTACTAGCATAGAAAATTTACTACTCTCCTCATAAGCAAAATTCTTATCATGAATAGTAGTGGGAGCAAACTCAACAAAATAACTATCATATGATTTAAAATTAGGATCAAGATGACAAGTTTCATGGTTATCATTATTCTTTAAGGCATACGTGTCATCACAATAATCATCATAGATAGGAGGCATGCTTTCATCATAGTAAATTTGCTCATCAAAGCTTGGGGGACAAAAAATATCATCTTCATCAAACATAGCTTCCTCAAGCTTGTGGCTTGGCATATAATTAGCATCATGGATATTCAAGGAATTCATACTAACAACATTGCAATCATGCTCATCATTCAAAGATTTAGTGCCAAACAATTTAGAGATTTCTTCTTCTAGCACTTGAGCACAATTCTCCTTCCCATCATACTCACGAAAGATATTAAAAAGGTGAAGCGTATGAGACAAACTCAATTCCATTTTTTTGTAAATTTCTTTTATAAACTAACTAGTGCTAAAACAAGAAACAAAAAGATATTGCAAGATCTAAAGATATACCTTCACTTACCTAGCCTCCCCGGCAACGGCGCCAGAAAAGAGCTTAGTTGACGGGGTGTGAGTGAGTGCCCTTTTACCTAGCCTCCCCGGCAACGGCGCCAGAAAAGAGCTTGATTTCTACTACACAACCTTCTTATTGTAGACGTTGTTGGGCCTGCAAGTGCACAAGTTTGTAGGACAGTAGCAAATTTCCATCAAGTGGATGACCTAAGGTTTATCAATCCGTGGGAGGCGTAGGATGAAGATGGTCTCTCTCAAGCAAACCTGCAACCAAATAACAAAGAGTCTCTTGTGTCCCCAACACACCCAATACAATGGCAAATTGTATAGGTGCACTAGTTCGGCGAAGAGATGGTGATACAAGTGCAAAATAGATAGTACATATAGGTTTTTGTAATCTGAAATAATAAAAATAGCAAGGTAACAAGTGATAAAAGTGAGCGTAAACGGTATTGCAATGATAGGAAACAAGGCCTAGGGTTCATACTTTCACTAGTGCAAGTTCTCTCAACAATAATAACATAGATAGATCATATAACAAGCCCTCAACATGCAACAAAGAGTCACTCCAAAGCCACTAATAGCGGAGAACAAACATAGAGATTATGGTAGGGTACGAAACCACCTCAAAGTTATTCTTTCGGATCAATCTATAAAAGAGTTCGTACTAGAATAACACCTTAAGATACAAATCAACCAAAACCCTAATGTCACCTAGATACTCCATTGTCACCTCAAGTATCCGTGGGCATGATTATACGATATGCATCACACAATCTCAGGTTCATCCAACCAACATAAAAGTACTTCAAAGGGTGCCCCGAGGGTGAACTACTCCCTCCTCGTCATGGATAGCGCCGGGATGATGAAGATGGCCACCGGTGATGGGATCCCCCTCCGGCAAGGTGTCGGAACAGGGTCCCGATTGGTTTTTGGTGGCTACAAAGGCTTGCGGCGGTGGAACTTGAAGGAAATATGCCCTAGAGGCAATAATAAAGTTATTATTTATTTCCTCATATCATGATAAATGTTTATTATTCATGCTAGAATTGTATTAACCGGAAACATAATACATGTGTGAATATATAGACAAACAGAGTGTCACTAGTATGCCTCTACTTGACTAGCTTGTTAATCAAAGATGGTTATGTTTCCTAACCATGGACAAGGAGTTGTTATTTGATTAACAAGGTCACATCATTAGTTGAATGATCTGATTGACATGACCCATTCCGTTAGCTTAGCACACGATCGTTTAGTATGTTGCTATTGCTTCCTTCATGACTTATACATGTTCCTATGACTATGAGATTATGCAACTCCCGTTTGCCGGAGGAACACTTTTGGTACTACCAAACGTCACAACGAATCGGGTGATTATAAAGGAGTACTACAGTGTCTCCAAAGGCAGATGTTGGGTTGGCGATTTCGAGATTAGGTTTTGTCACTCCGATTGTCTGGAGAGGTATCTCTGGGCCCTCTCGGTAATACACATCATCAATCCTTGCAAGCATTACAACTAATGAGTTAGTTGTGAGATGATGTATTACGGAACGAGTAAAGAGACTTGCGTAACGAGATTGAACTAGGTATTGGATACCGACGATCGAATCTCGGGCAAGTAACATACCGATGACAAAGGGAACAACGATATTGTTATGCGGTCGACCGACAAAGATCTTCGTAGAATATGTAGGAACCAATATGGGCATCCAGGTCCCGCTATTGGTTATTGACCGAGAATAGTTCTAGGTCATGTCTACATTGTTCTCGAACCGTAGGGTCCGCACGCTTAAGGTTTCGATGGCGGTTATTATGAGTTTATGTATTTTGATGTAACGAAGAAGTTCGAGTCCCGGATGTGATCACGGACATGACGAGGAGTCTCGAAATGGTCGAGACATAAAGATTGATATATTGGACGGCTATATTCGACACCGGAAAGGTTCCGGAGTTTTCGGAGAAAACGGAGTGGGAGGGTTACCGGAACCCCGGGAATATGGGCCTTAGTGGGACAAGAGGGAGAGAGAGGGCGCACCAGAGGTGGCGCGCTTCTGTGGGAGTCCGAATAGGAAGGAGGAGGCGCCCCCTTCCTCTCCCTCTCCCTCTCTTTCCTTCCCCTTCTCCCTTCCTAGTTGGACTAGGAAAGGGAGTCCTACTCAACTAGGAGGAGGACTCCCCCTCCTTGGCGCGCCTATAGGGGCGGCGGCCTCCCCTCCCTCCTTTATATACGGGGCAGGGGGCACCCTAGAACACACAAGTATTGATCTACGGATCGTTCCTTAGCCGTGTGCGGTGCCCCCTCCACCATATTCCACCTCGGTTATACCGTCATGAAGCTTAGCGAAGCCCCGCACCGTGAAACATCAAGATCGTCACCACGCCGTCAGGTCTTGTGAAACTCTCCCTCGACACTCGGCTGGATCGAGTACGAGGGACGCCATCGAGCTGTACGTGTTTCAAGAACTCGGGGGCGCCGGAGTAACGGCGCTGGGATCGGTCGGATCGCGAGGAGAACGTACGACTACTTCCTCTACGTTGTGATCGCTTCCGCTTCAGGTCTACAAGGGTATGTGGACAACACTCTCCCCTCTCGTTGCTATGCATCACCATGATCTTGCGTGTGCGTAGGAAATTTTTTGAAATTACTACGTTCCCCAACAGTGGTATCCGAGCCTAGGTTTTTATGGTTTGATGTTTTGCACGAGTAGAACACAAGTGAGTTGTGGGCGATACAAGTCATACTACCTACCAAAGATGTCATACTTTGGTTCAGCGGTATTGTGAGATGAAGCGGCCTGGACCGACATTACGCCAGACGCTTACGCGAGACTGGTTTCACCGCCACGAGCACTCGTTGCTTAAAGGTGTTGGTGGGTGTCTGTCTCTCTCACTTTAGTTGAACGAGTGTGGCTACGCCCGGTCCTTGAGAAGGTTAAAACGAGTCTATTTGACGAAGTATCGTTGTGGTTTTGATGCGAGGTGAGATTGGTTCTTGCTTAAGCCCGTAGCAGCCACGTAAAATTTGCAACAACAAAGTAGAGGACGCCTAACTTGTTTTTGCAGGGCATGTTGTGATGTGATATGGTCAAGACGTGATGCTATATTTTATTGTATGAGATGATCATGTTTTGTAACCGGTTATCGGCAAATGGCGGGAGCCATATGGTTGTCGCTTTATTGTATGCAATGCAATCGCTTCGTAATGCTTTACTTTATCACTAAACGGTAGCGATAGTCGTAGAAGCATAAGTTTGGCGAGACGACAACGATGCTACGATGGAGATCAAGGTGTCGCGCCGGTGACAATGGTGATCATGGTGGTGCTGCGGAGATGAAGATCACGAAGCACAAGATGATGATGACCATATCATATCACTTATATTGATTTGCATGTGATGTTTATCTTTTATGCATCTTATCTTGCTTTGATTGACGGTAGCATTATAAGATGATCTCTCACTAAATTATCAAGAAGTGTTCTCCCGAGTATGCACCGTTGCCAAAGTTCGTCGTGCCCGCACAACACGTGATGACCGGGTGTGATAAGCTCTCACGTCCATCTACAACGGGTGCAAGCCAGTTTTGCACACGCAGAATACTCGAGTTATACTTGACGAGCCTAGCATATGCAGATATGGCCTCGGAACACGGAGACCGAAAGGTCGGCGTGAATCATATAGTAGATATGATCAACATAAGATGTTCACCATTGAAAACTACTCCATCTCACGTGATGATCGGTTATGGTTTAGTTGATTTGGATCGCGTGATCACTTAGATGACTAGAGAGATGTCTGTCTAAGTGGGAGTTCTTAAGTAATATGATTAATTGAACTTAAATTTATCATGAACTTAGTCCCGTAGTATTTTGCAAATTATGTTGTAGATCAATAGCTCGCGTTGTTGCTTTCATATGTTTGTTTTGATATGTTCCTAGAGAAAATTGTGTTGAAAAATGTTAGTAGCAATGATGCGGATTCGATCCGTGATCGGAGGTTTATCCTCATTGCTGCACGTAAGAATTATGTCCTTAATGCACCGCTAGGTGCAGACCTATTGCAGAGCGGATGCAAACGTTATGAACGTTTGGCTAGCTCAATATGATGACTACTTGATAGTTTAAGTGCACCATGCTTAACAGCTTAGAATCGGGACTTCAAAGACGTTTTGAACGTCATGGACCATATGAGATGTTCCAGGAGTTGAAGTTAATATTTCAAGCAAATACCCGAGTTGAGAGATATGGAGTCTTCAACAAGTTCTATAGCTAAAAGATGGAGGAGAATCGCTCAACTAGTGAGCATGTGCTTAGATTGTCTGGGTACTTCAATCGCTTGAATCAAGTGGGAGTTAATCTTCCAGATAAGATAGTGATTGACAGAATTCTCTAGTCACCATCACCAAGTTAGTAGAACTTCGTGATGAACTATAGTATGCAAGGGATGACGAAAATGATTCCCGAGCTCTTCGTGATGTTGAAATCGACGAAGGTAGAAATCAAGAAAGAGCATCAAGTGTTGATGGTTGACAAGATCACTAGTTTCAAGAAAAGGGCAAAGGGAAAGAAAGGGAACTTCAAGTAGATTGACAAGCAAGTTGTCACTCCCGGAAGAAGCCCAAAGCTGAACCAAAGCCTGAAACCGAGTGCTTAATCGCAAAGGAAATGGTCTTTGGAAGCGGAACTGCCCTAAATATTTGGTGGATAAGAAGGATGGCAAAGTGAAAAAGGGTATATTTGATATACTGGTGTTTGATGTGTGCTTTACTAGTGTTTATAGCAACCCTCAATATTTGGTACTGGTTCAGGTTGCTAAGAGTAGTAACTCAAACGGAGTTGCGAATAAAGAAACTAGTTAAGGGTGAAGTGATGATGTGTGTTGAAAATAGTTTCAAGATTGATATGATCATCATCGCACACTCCCTATACTTTCGGGATTAGTGTTGAACCTAAATAAATGTTATTTGGTGTTTGCGTTGAGCATGAATATGATTTGATCGTGTTTATTGCAAAACAGTTATTCATTTAAGTAAGAGAATAAACTGTTGTTCATTTACATGAATAAAACCTTATATGGTTACACGCCCAATGAAAATGGTTCATTGGATCTCGATCGTAGTGATACACATATTCATAATATTGAAACCAAAAGATGCAAAGTTAATAATGATAGTGCAACTTATTTGTGGCATCGCCGTTTAGGTCATATTGGTGTAAAGCGCATGAAGAAACTCCATGCTGATGGGATTTTGGAATCACTTGATTATGAATCACTTGATGCTTGCGAACCATGCCTCATGGGCAAGATGACTAAGACTCCGTTCTCGGAACAATGGAGCGAGCAACCGACTTATTGGAAATAATACATCGATGTATGCGATCCAATGAGTGTCAAGGCTCATGGTGGGTATCGTTATTTTCGACCTTCACAGATGATTTGAGCAGATATGGGTATATCTACTTGATGAAACATAAGTCTGAAATAGTTGAAAGGTTCAAAGAATTTCAGAGTGAAGTGGAAAAATCATCGTGACAAGAAAATAAGGTTTCTACGATCCGATCATGAGACAAATATTTGAGTTCTGAGTTTGGTCTTCAATTAAAACAATGTGGAATAGTTTCACAAATTCATGCCACCTGGAACACCACATCATAATGGTGTGTCCAAACGTCATAACCGTACTTTATTGGATATAGTACAATCTATGATGTTTCTTACCGATTTACCAATATCGTTTTCGGATCATGCATTAGAGACAGCCGCATTCACGTTAAATAGGGCACCATCTAAATCCGTTGAGACGACACTATATGAACTATGGTTTAGCAAGAAACCAAAGTTGTCGTTTCTAAAAGTTTGGGGCTGCGATGCTTATGTGAAAAAGTTTCATCCTGATAAGCTCAAACCCAAATCGGAGAAGTGCGTCTTCATACCCAAAGGAAATTGTTGGGTACACCTTCTATCACAGATCCGAAGGCAAAACATTCGTTGCTAATGAATGGATCCTTTCTAGAGAAGGAGTTTCTCTCGAAAGAAGTGAGTGGGAGGAAAGTAGAACTTGATGAGGTAATTGTACCTTCTCCTTATTGAAAGTAGTTCATCACGTAAATCTGTTCGTGACTACTACACCAAATAGTGAGGAAGCTAATGATGATGATCATGTAACTTCAGATCAAGTTACTACCGAATCTCGTAGGTAAACCAGAGTGAGATCCGCACCAGAGTGGTACGGTAATCCTGTTTTGGAAGTCATGTAACTAGATCATGATGAACCTACGAACTATGAGGAAGCGATGATGAGCCCAGATTCCGCGAAATGGCTTGAGGCCATGAAATCTGAGATGAGATCCATGTATGAGAACAAAGTGTGGACTTTGGTGGCGTTGCCCGATGATCGGCAAGCCATAGAAAATAAATGGATCTTCAAGAGGAAGACGGACGCTGATAGTAGTGTTACTATCTAAAAAGCTCGACTTGTCGCAAAAAGGTTTTTGACAAGTTCAAGGTGTTGACTACAATAAGATTTTCTCAACTGTAGCGATGCTTAAGTCTGTCCGAATCATGTTAGCAATTGCCACAATTTATGAAATTTGGCAAATGGATGTAAAACTGCATTCTGAATGGGTTTCAAGAGGAAGAATTGTATATGATGCAACCGAAGGTTTTATCGATCCAAAGGAGCTAACAAAGTTTGCAAGCTCCAGCGATCCATCTATGGACTGGTGCAAGCATCTCGGAGTTGGAATATACGCTTTGATGAGTTGATCAAAGCATATAGTTTTATCTGAGACTTACGGTGAAGCCTGTATTTACTAAAAAGTGAGTGGGAGCACTACAAACATTTACGATAAGTATATGTGAATGACATATTGTAGATCGGAAATAATGTAGAATTATTCGCAAAGCATAAAGAAGTGTTTGAAAGGAGTTTTTCAAAGAAAGACCTCGGTAAAGCTACTTACATATTGAGCATCAAGATCTATAGAGATAGATCAAGACGCTTGATAAGTTTTTCAATGAGAACATACCTTGACAAGATTTTGAAGTAGTTCAAAATGGAGCAATCAAAGAAAGAGTTCTTGCTGTGTTACAAGGTGTGAAATTGAGTAAGACTCAAAACCCGACCACGGCAGAAGATGGAAAGAGAATGAAAGTCATTCCCTATGCCTTGGCCATAGGTTCTATAAAGTATGCCATGCTGTGTACCGGATCTATTGTATACCCTACATCGAGTTTGGCAAGGAGTACAATAGTGATCTAGGAGTAGATCATCGACAGCGGTCAAAATTATCCTTAGTGGAATAAGGATATGTTTCTCGATTATGGAAGTGAAAAAAGGTTCGCCGCAAAGGGTTACGTCGATGCAAGTTTTGACACCGATCGGATGACTCTAAGTCTCGATCTAGATACATATTGAAAATGGGAGCAATTAGCTAGAGTAGCTTCGTGCGAGCATTGTAGACATAGAAAATTGCAAAATACATAACGGATCTGAATGTGAAAGACCCGTTGACTAAGACTCTCTCACAAGCAAAACATGATCACACCTTAGTACTCTTGGGTGTTAATCACATAGCGATGTGAAATAGATTACTGAATCTAGTAAACCCTTTGGGTGTTGGTCACATGGCGATGTGAACTATGGGTGTTAATCACATGATGATGTGAACTATCGATGTTAATCACATGGTGATGTGATCTAGATTATTGACTCTAGTGCAAGTGGGAGATGAAGGAAATATGCCCTAGAGGCAATAATAAAGTTACTATTTATTTCCTCATATCATGATAAATGTTTATTATTCATGCTAGAATTGTATTAACCGGAAACATAATACATGTGTGAATATATAGACAAACAGAGTGTCACTAGTATGCCTCTACTTGACTAGCTTGTTAATCAAAGATGGTTATGTTTCCTAACCATGGACAAGGAGTTGTTATTTGATTAACAAGGTCACATCATTAGTTGAATGATCTGATTGACATGACCCATTCCGTTAGCTTAGCACACGATCGCTTAGTATGTTGCTATTGCTTCCTTCATGACTTATACATGTTCCTATGACTATGAGATTATGCAACTCCGCTTGCGGAGGAACACTTTGGTACTACCAAACGTCACAACGAATCGGGTGATTATAAAGGAGTACTACAGTGTCTCCAAAGGCGAGATGTTGGGTTGGCGTATTTGAGATTAGGTTTTGTCACTCCGATTGTCGGAGAGGTATCTCTGGGCCCTCTCGGTAATACACATCACTTGAAGCCTTGCAAGCATTACAACTAATGAGTTAGTTGTGAGATGATGTATTACGGAACGAGTAAAGAGACTTGCCGTAACGAGATTGAACTAGGTATTGGATACCGACGATCGAATCTCGGGCAAGTAACATACCGATGACAAAGGGAACAACGATATTGTTATGCGGTCGACCGACAAAGATCTTCGTAGAATATGTAGGAACCAATATGGGCATCAGGTCCGCTATTGGTTATTGACCGAGAATAGTTCTAGGTCATGTCTACATTGTTCTCGAACCGTAGGGTCCGCACGCTTAAGGTTTCGATGGCGGTTATTATGAGTTTATGTATTTTGATGTACCAAGAAGTTCGAGTCCGGATGTGATCACGGACATGACGAGGAGTCTCGAAATGGTCGAGACATAAAGATTGATATATTGACGGCTATATTCGGACACCGAAAGGTTCCGGAGTTTTCGGAGAAAACCGGAGTGCCGAGGGGTTACCGGAACCCCGGGGAATATGGGCCTTAGTGGGCCAAGAGGGAGAGAGAGGGGCGCACCAGAGGTGGCGCGCCCCTGTGGGAGTCCGAATAGGACAGGAGGGGGCGGCGCCCTTTCCCTCTTTCCTTCCCCTTCTCCTTCCTAGTTGGACTAGGAAAGGGAGTCCTACTCAACCAGGAGGAGGACTCCCCCTCCTTGGCGCGCCTATAGGGCCGGCCGGCCTCCCCTCCCTCCTTTATATACGGGGCAGGGGGCACCCTAGAACACACAAGTATTGATCTACGGATCGTTCCTTAGCCGTGTGCGGTGCCCCCTCCACCATATTCCACCTCGGTTATACTGTCGCAAGCTTAGGCGAAGCCTGCGCCGGTGAAACATCAAGATCGCCACCACGCCGTCGTCTTGACTTAACTCTCCTCGACACTCGGCTGGATCGAGTACGAGGGACGCCATCGAGCTGTACGTGTGTCAAGAACTCGGGGCGCCGAGTAACGGCGCTGGGATCGGTCGGATCGCGAGGAGAACGTCGACTACTTCCTCTACGTTGTGATCGCTTCGCCCAGTCTACAAGGGTATGTGGACAACACTCTCCCCTCTCGTTGCTATGCATCACCATGATCTTGCGTGTGCGTAGGATTTTTTTTGAAATTACTACGTTCCCCAACAGAACTCCCGATCTATCTTCTGTTCTGGAAGTTTTAGGGTACGTAGGTATATATGGGTGCAGGGGGTACGTCGGTGGACCTCCGGGGTGCTCATGAGGCAGGGGGCGCGCCCCCCACCCTCGTGGGCAGCCCGGGACTCCCCTGACGTGCACTCCAAGTCTATCAGGTTGCTTTCCTTCCAAAAATAACTTCTCCAGTTGATTTCGTTCCGTTTTGACTCCGTCTGATATTCCTTTTCCTCGAAACACCGAATAGGCATAAACAACAAATCTGGGCTGGGCCTCCGGTTAATAGGTTAGTCCCAAAAATAATATAAAAGTGGATAATAAAGCCCAATATTGCCTAAAACAGTAGATAAAGTAGCATGGAGCAATCAAAAATTATAGATACGTTGGAGACGTATCATGCGCCGGGTCAAAGCCATAATACATTCGTCTGATAATATGGATGCCGGCTCTGCAGTCTTAATGTTGGAGAAAAATCGCCGTTTTAAGCCTCTGAAGATGAAGCTGGGGCGGCTCAAGCGCGATTGTAATGACATGGGCCAGCTGATGGCGGCTCTAATCAAATACGCCGACTCTGATAGTACCAATGATCCTGAGTCTGATGATGAGAAGACAGGGAAGGGAAAGAAGAACGACAACACCAAGGGGCCTCAGCATAACCCAGCAAATCAAGGAGGTAATAATAAAGGTAAGGCTGATGGTAGCTTGGAGTTTGTGGCTAACACCAATGCACAGGGCAACAATCAGCGACGTAAGGGGAGACCACCTCTGAGGGAGTCCTGGATAAGGGGGTGTCCGGACAGCCGGACTATCATCGTCCGCCGGACTACCAATATCCGCCGGATTCCAAGACTACGAAGATAGAAGATTGAAGACTCCGGCTCGTGTCCGGATGGTACTTTCCTTGGCGTGGAAGGCAAGCTTGGCAATACGGATATGTAGATCTCCTACCATTATAACCGACTCTGCGTAACCCTAGCCTTCTCCGGTGTCTATATAAACCGGAGGGCTTTAGTCCGTAGGACAACATACATCTCAACAATCATACCATAGGCTAGCTTCTAGGGTTTAGCCTCCTTGATCTCGTGGTAGATCTACTCTTGTACTACCCATATCATCAATATCAATCAAGTAGGAGTAGGGTTTTACCTCCATCGAGAGGGCCCAACACAGGTAAAAACATCGTGTCCCTTGTCTCCTGTTACCATCCGCCTAGACGCACAGTTCGGGACCCCTACCCGAGATCCGCCGTTTTGACACCGACATTGGTGCTTTCATTGAGAGTTCCTCGTGCCGCCACGAACAGAAGGATGCCTCTTCCCATCTTTAAAGACGGTACCATTGCCAAAGGAGCTTTGGCACGGCCAAACTATCCGGCTAGGTGGTTTTCTTATGACCGCCTGTTCGGCCGCCGCTCCGACGATGACCTCTCGGGTCATCAAAAGCGATCTTCATGTCAACTCGGAATTCACCGAGCAGCTAGATCCGATGGAGCTCTCCTCCGTAAATGAGCTCTTGGATCGCTTCGCCGCCTTGGGAGTCGCTACAAACTACAATCAGATTGGGCTTAAAACCGATCTGAGAGAGATTGACTCCCCCCCAGGTTACCCATCACGTTGCTGTGGTAGAGGAACAACGCGACGACTCCTCCCCTGTATTAAAAACCATTTGTGTCCGGACTCCTGATCCCTTCCATGCCGGATTCCCGTGGAGGGACGGACGTCAATCAAATACTGAACCTAAAGTCAGGCAGCGGACCAGATTCGTTGGACGACATCCAGCAATCCAAGCTTCCAAATTCAGAAACTTTTCGGCCCTTGAGCCTCAAGTGGGGTAGAGTCCCGGACTTAATTCCACCCGCCCACCCAAACATAAGCGATCTATCTCAAATCCGGCAAGAGCCCACCAAACAAGACATCATTATGGGCGATTCCTCCTGGTTATGGACAGGATAAAGGACTGCCGTGAGGAAAACACAATCTCAATTTTCTGCAACAATTGCATGGACAAGGGAATCTTGAACGCCGTAAGTCGTCGCGAAATTACATGCTTCACGACCAAGGCCCATAGTACGAAGTCTTGGCGATGGAGAGTGTCAGGAAAACCGAAACTAAGTTTTGGCACAATCCGCTCCAACACAACCCTACTCGAAACAAAAGGGTGCATCATGCTCAGCACCGGGACAAAACCAAAAAGCAAAAACCCCATAAAGGGCACGGAACCAGATCGAGGGATGGCTCGGCGGACCTGTAAAATTCATAATCTGAGGGCGCCACTCCAACACATAGCCTTCGAGCATGTTGGATACTACGGCAGTGGCCAAAAGTGGCGAAGAGCTTCTAGCCCCGAGAACCACCCCAACAGTACCAAAGACGGTATTAATAGTCTTGAGACTTTCGTGATCAAATAATATGCGAAACGAACCTAAATTCAACAGCCCGAGCACGAGCCGCATTGGTCCTCGGTCCAATAGTGGACGGCTTTCGTCTAACCAAGGTACTCATGGATGGCGGCGGTGGATTAAACCTCATCTACGAGGAAACCCTTTGAAAAATGGAAATAGATGGAGCCGCATTGAGCGAAGCAGACAACCTTTAGAGGAATAATCCCTAGTCGGGAAGCACGCTGCACGGGAAAAATTACACTTGATGTGGTGTTCGCCTCCGGACAATTACAGTCCGAGGAGGTCACGTTCTGTGGCCCTGCTCAGCAGCGGATATCACGCTTTATTAGGGCGAGAGGCATTTACAATTTTCCAAGCCATACCCCATTATGGGTACATGAAGCTTAAAATGCCCGGGCCCAATGGAATCATCACTCTTGTCAGTTATCCGGACATAGCACTGTGCGCCAAAAACAAGACAGCCGCACTAGCCCTAGAGGCACTATCCGAAGCCCTAGCGGCAGAGGAACTCACTGCATTGCGCTCCACGGTGAACAGGGACGATGTGATACTCGATAAGAGATCCAAATCCACCTCTTTTAAACCAGCGGACGAAATAGTCAAATTCCAGGTCCATCCAACAGACCCCACAAAGACGGCCTCCATTGGGGCACAATTAAACCACGATGTAGACGCCAAGACTACGAGAATTCCTTCGAAAATTGGGACATCTTTGCTCGGCACCCTTCAGATATGCCAGAATCCCACGCAGTGGCGAACACAGCCTAAACATCCTAAAAGGATTCAAGCCAGTCAAACAGGCTCTTCGGCGATTTTCCAAACCCAAGAGACAGGCAATGGGAGAGGAGCTAGCCAAACTATTAGAAGCCGGATTCATCAGAGATATTAAACATCCGGACTGGCTAGTGAACCTGGTAATGGTACCCAAAAAGGACAAATCCTGGCGCCTTTGTGTCGATTTTAAAGACCTTAACAAGGCCTGTCCAAAGGACCCTTTCCCCCTTCCCCGCATCGACGAAATCATCGATGCTACCGCAGGGCACGATTCATTGTGCTTCCTCGAAGCATATTCCCGATACCATCAAATCAAGATGGCAGAAACAGACCAGGCCGCAACGGCATTCATTACTCCATACGGACCATTCTGCTTCAACACGATGCCCTTCGGACTCAAAAACGCCGGCGCAACATATCAGCGCATGATCCAGACATGTCTGGCTACCCAGATTGGCAAAACGGTGGAGGCATACGTAGACGACGTGGTCGTCAAAACCAAACACGTCGAAACTCTAGTAGACGACTTGAGGCTCACATTCGACAACCTCCGAGCATATGACATTAAGCTCAACCCGGAAAAATGCGTTTTCGGCGTACCAGCCAGAAAGCTCTTGGGCTTCATTGTATCTGGTAGAAGAACTGAAGCAAACCCAGCCAAGATCCGAGCTCTGTCACAGCTGGATATCCCAAAAGACCTCAAGCAAATACAAAAATTGATTGGATGCGTGGCGGCTCTAAGACGCTTCATCTCCCGTTTGGGAGAAAAGGCATTGCCCCTCTATCGCCTCCTCAGGCGCACCGAACACTTTGAATGGACGGATGCTGCCACGCGGACTCGAAGAAATAAAGGCCATATTGGCAACAATCCGGTCTGGTCGCGCCTAACTTGGGCGAACCAATGTTGTTATATATCGCGCAACCCATCAAGTTGTAAGCGCAAAGGTTTCGTCGTCGAACGAGAAAGCGAAGGGCACAAATTCCCTCTTCAAAAACCAGTGTACTACGTATCCACTGTCTTAACTCCATGCAAGTCCCGGTACCCACATTATCAAAAGATAGCGTACACGGTATTCATGGCATCCCGGAAGCTGCGACACTACTTTCAAGAGTGTTCAATAACAGTGGCCTCCGAAGTACCCCTCAACGACATCATAAACAACCGCGACGCGATGGGCAGGATTGCAAAATGGGCCATCGAGCTCTTACAATTCGACATAACCTACAAACCACAACGAGCTATAAAGTCGCAAGTCTTTGCTGACTTCATCGCTGAATGGATCGAAGCCGAACTCCCTAAAGAGTACGGCGCATACTCCAATTGGATCATGCATTTCGACGGCTCTAAAATGTTGGCCGGCTTGGGGGCTGGCGTCGTCTTGACGTCCCCAACCGGAGACACGGTCCAATACGTACTTCAAATAATGTACATGGACTCCAACAACGCAGCCGAATACGAGGCCCTTCTACACGGTCTCCGAATGGCAATCTCCATGGGCATTCAACGCCTAGAGGTCCACGGGGATTCAAACCTTGCAATATCCCAAGTAAATGGAGACTTTGATGCCAAAGATCCGAAAATGGCAGCCTACCGTAACACCGTCTTAAAAATGTCAGCTCGGTTTGAAGGACTCGAATTCCATCATGTAGCCCGGGATAATAACCAGGCGGCCGACGTGTTGGCGGGCATCGGCGCAAAGCGCGACGCCGTCCCTCCAAACATCTTCCTGGAGCGCCTCTTTAAGCCATCCGTAGTATGGGAAGAGGAGTCCGGAAACAACAATCCGGAACCAACCGCACAGCCCAACACCGAACATTCTGACACAACCGGTGGCTCAGCCAATGACATAACACCTTCAGCCCACGAAATAATGGCAGTCATTGCCCCGTGGATGGAACCATTCCTAGCCTACTTAATTAGGCAGGAACTTCCTGAAGACCAAAACGAGGCCCGCTGCATAGTTCGGTGATCTAAAGCCTACAAGGTCCATGAGGGAGAACTTTATAAGAAAAGCACAACCAGAGTCCTTCAAAGGTGCATCTCCGAAGAGGAAGGGCGAAGTCTTCTGGCTGAAATTCACGCCGGACTAGGCGGACACCACGCTGCAGCCCGGGCCCTTGTAGGCAAGGCCTTCCATACAGGATTTTATTGGCCGACGGCCCGGGCAGATGCTCAGGACTTAGTCCAACGATCGTCGGTTGTCGCCTCTTTGCTAATCGAGCCACATGCCACCCACCGCCCTCAAAACTATACCCATCACTGGCCGTTTATGTGCGGGGCTTGACATGGTTGGACCCCTTAAAGGGGAACCACAAGCAAAAATACCTATTGGTCATGGTGGACAAATTCACCAAATGGATAGAGGCCAAGCCAGTTAAAACGGCCGAATCCGGACCTGTGATAGACTTCATATCCGGGGTAGTACACCGTTATGGTGTCCCCACAGCATCATCACCGATAACGGCACGAACTTCACGGTCGACAAGGTTAAACTCTGGTGCAAAAATATGGGCATCAAGCTCGACTACGCTTCAGTCTATCACCCTCAAACTAACGGTTAGGTCGAACGAGCAAATGGTCTAATCATGAGCGGCATCAAACCCAGGTTAGTGCGGTCCCTCACGGAATCTAACACGCACTGGGTAGAGGAGTTCGACTCCGTACTCTAGGGGTTGCGGACCACGCCAAATCGTACTACCGGATTCACGCCATTCTTTATGGTATACGGTGCAGAGGCAGTTTTGCCCTGTGATATAATTCATGACTCACCTCGAGTGCGCATGTACGAAGAAAGAGAAGCCGAGTTGGATCGGCAGGACATCTTGGACGCATTGGAGGAGGAGCGCGACGTGGCAAAGGCTCGTTCCGCATTCTACGGCAAAGAAGAAGCTCAAGATATCAAAGCGAGAGAAGTACGGGCCAAAACTTACAATGTTGGCAAACTAGTTCTACGCTCGCGGACAAGAAAAAGGACAAACTCAAGCCCAAATGGGAAGGTCCTTCATCATCGATCAAGCCCCGACCGCGGAGCATACCGTCGTGAAATGCATCGGACAATCGACTCGAGCGAACCCATGGAACGCAGCCCGCCTCAAGATTCTATGCCTAGCGCCGACTCAGAGTTCGTCTCCTTCCTCCGTCCATATTTTATACTTCAGTTGTCTTTTGTTTCTCTCTTTTCTCCCCACCTTTTCATAAAGCCTTTGAGGGCTGATCGCACATTGTTCAAGACACACTTGACGTGCTACCCGCACTCATTATACTCGGGGCTTCTTTAACTGAAGCTTATTTAAACAGGCTTTATGCCCAACGCATGTGTCAAACTTCCGCATGTACCTTTTATTCACCATTATATGCATCGATATGACTTAAGCTTTGGCCAAGCTGGGTTGCTCGCTCTGTGCTTACCCCTACGCTCCCGATTGTTGGCTAGGAGGTAAAGGAGCACCTCTGCGATTATTCTTGCGGGTCACCGGATGTGTACCTCGGTGGGTGAAGCCGAAAGCTAGCGTTTTAAGGGAATATTCGGTCGGTGACTTAAAAGATGATTTCTTATTTATTCATTTATCCGCCCCGGATGCTTTTACGCTCTTTTCGCAGATCAGGACATGCACTTTAGGGCATGCCTCCTGTGGAAAGGAACCCCTAACGGAACTATTCTCCCTGGAAGATGTTTCTTACTAACCATGTAACATAACATAACTAGTTGGGCACTTGTCTGATAAAGCACTAATGACCCCTACGCCTGGTCTCCATGCATGCCCCGGTTTTTTCATAACCGTGAGGGTATTCAGACACACTCCGGACTCTAGGGTCCCGAGGTTGAAGCGAAAAGGTCCGCAAAGACAAAAGATCTACAATCTGGCTAGAAGGCATTATACATGTCATTTTAAAATACATCGTCAAATTGACTGACTGTACTCCTCTTCAATCCCGTATAACAGGCTGTCTAATTTACTGTCCCATTGGGAATACTTAGCAACCAATTCTACTTGGTCGTACATTAAGCTCACAGGGATCTCCTTCCCATCGGGCCCCACAGGTCCGACCTCGGCCATGTGGTTCGGATTCGCCTTCTTGTACCGCGTCTTCACCATAGCCCAGGCCTCCCTGACGCCTTGACGGCAGGCCGATATCTTCCACAGACGGAAGCGCTCCAAGGCCCTCGGGTAGGGAGACAGACGACCATAAGGCCTGGGCGACGCCACACATCGCCTGCCGAACACGTTCGTGCAGTTGCACCAGCTCGGGAAGTTGGTTACCCATTGAACTGGGCATTCCCTCCGCAGGGCGACCTGTGAGCACACCTATAGACATATTTCTGTCAATCGACTTCCTCGCCGAACTCTTCTTTTCAAAAGAGTTTGCTCAAGCACTTACTATAAATGCCGCGACGAAGCCGCTGATTCTCCTTCACGGAGCCAGACAGCTGGGCCCCGACACCTTTCAGCTCCTTCAGCTGGCGCAGTAGTTGTTGCTTGTCCGGATCAAGTCCGGCAACATCTGCAATATTATTGACAGACTTATACGCACGCCGCCCACCGCTTATCTTCTTGAAATATGTGTTACCGGAGGGGGTCTCTGCGTCTCCTCCTGCGGCGGCTAGTGCAGCCTCAAGTTGGGCCTTGCACTCTTGAAGCTCCTGAGACAATTGGGTATTCTTCTCCGTAAGATCCTGCATGTCAAATGATCCTTAAATCAATTATTTTAACTACTTTAAGTCTCGGGGGCTACAGGCACATATAACTATTAAAATTCCTTACACGTATGTCTTTCACATACTGCTCCGTGGCACTGGTTAAACCATCTTGAGCGGCACGGAGGTGTGCGTCTCCCGCGTTAAAGGCATTCAACGCCTCCGGGGAGAAACACGCGTCACGAAGAACTGTCCGGCGGCGCCTGTGATTCATGGCACTCTCCACCTCGCACCTAGTGGAGGACAGCTGTCGGCATCCTCCGTTGAGGAGCATCCGGCTCGCGCCTTGCGCCGCCTCCCCTCCGGACTGTGTGTTGGGACTGGCTGGCGGAGGCTTGGTTGGCAACCTCTCCGGGCACAGTCTGGCGAGCGCTCTTTCTCCTGAAAGAGTCATGAGCATTAATATACTTCACAGGAGTCTTCTCCTTAAAAACGGTGGCGTGACATACCTTTGCGGCGACGTTTCAATTCGCACCGCACCCCTCTTTCGCCTGTTGGGCCGAACTGACCCTTGTTGGTCAGCCGCCACGGGATCAGCTTCCCGCCTTGAAGGCACCTCCTGCGAGACACCGTTGGTATACGGTGGTTAGAAAAAAGCACGGACGAAGTAATGGTGTCAGGGCTCCGGTCATAGTTACCTGGGAAGCCGGAGATAAACCGGGGTAGTCGGCCGTAATGGCGACTAGAGCGTTGTCCATACTAAGTTGGTGGAACACCCCGTCAATCAGTTCCACCTTTATGTCCGGATCCTCTTCGGAGGCCGGATCAAGGGATCTTCCCGGATCCTCGGGTTGTGGAGCCGGACTATGTATGCCCTCCACATCCCGGCGCAGTTCCTGCGTCGAAATCATAAAGTAAGACACTTAACTTTGAAAGCACGGATTGGATAGATAAACGTTCGCTTACCCAGCTCCAAGGGTTATTCATGGAGAATCCATTTAATGGACTCGTTTGGAGAAAGTCCTCCTTCTCCCCCTTGTACAAGCCGGACAGGATCTTCACCAGATCGGCGGCCGATCCCGGCCCCTTGCGGCCATGACAGTGGCGTCATTCTCCCGCTGAAATCCCACATGGGGTGGCCCCTATATTGGAGTGGCTGCACCCCTCGCATTATGCACGTGGCCATGACTCCAATCACGGTCAATCCAGAATGAGCCAGCAACCTTATCCGGCCCATCAGATAATGGATGCTCCTATCCTCTTCCCGTTGAGGGATCCGCGGGCGCCAACTCAGGCGTTTTTTCAGGGAGCATTGCTGAACTCCGGGAGGCCGATCCGAACTGGGTCTGGCAATGGAGCGTCTTCCACATAAAACCATTCCGAAGGCCAATCTTCGGACGCCTTCTTTGGGGTTCCGGACAGATATCCGGTCCCGGCGATGCGCCATATTTCGGCTCCGCCCACTTGATATATCGACCCCTTGTAAGAACGGGGTACGAGGCAAAACAATCTCTTCCAAAGTGTGAAATGGGGCTCGATGCCCAAGAACAGCTCACAAAGAGCTATGAAACCCGCAATGTGCAGAATGGAGGTGGGCGTGAGGTGGTGAAGCTGGAGTCCGTAGAACTCCAGAAGCCCCCGGAGAAACGGATGTATGGGAAATCCGAGCCCCCTTATTAGATAAGGGACGGCACACCCGCCTCCTTTGGAGGGACTGGGGTGGTCTCCGCCCGCTTCCACCTTTGTAGGTGGCCAGCCCGGCTCGAACCGGGACCATAAAGGCCGGAGGAAGGTATCCCTCGCTTGAGCGCCACCAGCTCATTGCAAGGGATGAACATCTCCTCCAGTCTCCTGGCTGAGGGTTGGGAGCGCGAGAAGAGGAGCCGTGTCGGCGGTCCATGATGGAGTGGATTTTTGTCAGAAGCTCTCCGATGAGTACTCGCGGAAGGAGGATGGTGTGATTTGGATCTGGATTCTTGCCTCTCTTATAGGCAGCTTATTCGCGCGGCTAGGGGGGAAAATGTAAAAATACCCTGGCCTTTCGCATTTGTATGACACGTGGAAGAGGGCCATTATTGGGCGTGGAAGCCAAGGAGCGCAACATCTATAAGGAAGCCGGAAACTATTCAGCAAGCACATGGAATTTGGAGGAGAACCCGTCTTGCAACGCCGAAGACCATATACGCGCCGGACTCGTCGTCATTGAAGCCTGGTTCGGGGCTACTCGAGGAGTCTCGACTAGGGTGTCCGGATAGCGAACTATCATCATCGGCCGACTCCAAGACTATTAAGATACAAGATTGAAGACTTCGTCCCGTGTCCGGATGGGACTTTCCTTGGCGTGGAAGGCAAGCTTGGCAATACGGATATGTAGATCTCCTACCATTGTAACCGACTCTGTGTAACCCTAGCCCTCTCCGGTGCCTATATAAACCGGAGGGTTTTAGTCCGTAGGACACAACAACAATCAGACCATAGGTAGCTTCTAGGGTTTAGCCTCCTTGATCTCGTGGTAGATCTACTCTTGTACTACCCATATCATCAATATCAATCAAGCAGGAGTAGGGTTTTACCTCCATCGAGAGGGCCCGAACCTGGGAAAAAACATCGTGTCCCTTGTCTCCTGTTACCATCCGCCTAGACGCACAGTTCGGGACCCCCTACCCAAGATCCGCCGGTTTTTTACCGACATCCATCTTCTGCTATATGAAGGCTTTTACCCTAGAAAAAATCATGGGCAAGCTTACGGGACGAAACTCCGCCGCCACAAGGCGGAACCTTGGCGGAACCAATCTAGGGCTCCAGTGGAGCTGTTCTGTCGGGGAAACTCCCCCCCCCCCGGGAGGGGGAAATCATCACCATCGTCATCACCAACGATCCTCTCATTGGGAGGGGGTCAATCTCCATCAACATCTTCACCAGCATCATCTCCTCTCAAAATCCTAGTTCCTCTCTTGTATCCAATCTTGTATCAAAACCACAAATTGGTACCTGTGGGTTGCTAGTAGTGTTGATTACTCCTTGTAGTTGATGCTAATTGGTTTACTTGGTGGAAGATCATATGTTCAGATCCTTAATGCATATTACTACTCCTCTGATTATGTTTGTTCCTGAGGACATGGGTGAAGTCTTACTGTTAGTAGTCATGTGAATTTGGTATTCGTTCGATATTTTGATGAGATGTATGTTCTCTTTACTCTAGTGGTGTTATGTGAACGTCGACTACATGACACTTCACCATTATTTGGGCCTAGAGGAAGGCACTGGGAAGTAAGAAGTAGATGATGGGTTGCTAGAGTGACAGAAGCTTAAACCCTAGTTTATGCGTTGCTTCGTTAGGGGCTGATTTGGATCCATATGTTTAATGTTGTGGTTAGGTTTACCTTAATACTTCTTTTGTAGTTGCGGATACTTGCAATAGGGGTTAATCATAAGTGGGATGCTTGTCCAAGTAAGGGCAGTACCCAAGCACCGGTCCACCCACATATCAAATTATTAAAGTACCGAACGCGAATCATATGAGCGTGATGAAAACTAGCTTGATGATAATTCCCATGTGTCCTCGGGAGCTCCTTTCTCATTATAAGAAATTGTCCAGGCTTGTCCTTTGTTACAAAAAGGATTGGGCCACCTTGCTGCACTTTATTTACTTTCATTGCTTGTTACTTGTTACAATTTATCTTATCACAAAACTATCTGTTACCTACAATTTCAGTGCTTGCAGAGAAAACCTTACTGAAAACCGCTTATCATTTCCTTCTGCTCCTCGTTGGGTTCGACACTCTACTTATCGAAAGGACTATGATAGATCCCCTATACTTGTGGGTCATCAAGACTCTTTTCTGGCACTGTTGTCAGGGAGCGTAGCGCTTTTGGTGAGTGGAACTTGGTAAGGAAACATTTATATAGTGTGCTGAAATTTTCTGTTACTTGTTACTATGGAAACTAATCCTTTGAGGGGCTTGTTCGGGGTATCTTCACCCCAGCCAGAAGAGCAAAGAGTTGCTCCTCAACCTACAGAACCTACTGAATTTTTTTTACTTTGAGATTCCTTCGGGTATGATAGAGAAACTGCTAGCTAATCCCTTTGCACGAGATGGAACATTGCATCCCGATTTACACCTTATCTTTGTGGATGAAGTTTGTGGATTATTTAAGCTTGCAGGTATTCCTGATGATGTTGTCAAAATAAAGGTCTTCCCTTTATCTTTGAAGGGAGATGCATTGACATGGTATAGGCTATGTGATGATACGAGATCTTGGAATTATAAACAATTGAAGTTGGAATTTCACCAGAAGTTCTATCCTATGCATCTTGTTCATCGTGATCGCAATTGCATATATAATTTCTGGCCTCGCGAAGGAGAAATCATCGCTCAAGCTTGGGGAGGCTTAAGTCAATGTTATATTCATGCCCCAATCATGAGCTCTCCAGAGAAATGATTATTCAAAAAATTTATGCTCGGCTTTCTCTCAATGATCGCAACATGCTCGATACTTCCTGTGTTGGTTCTTATATGCTGAAGACTATTGAATTCAAATGGGACTTATTGGAAAGAATTAAATGCAACTCTGAAGATTGGGGTTCCGACGATGGTAAGGAGTCAGGTATGACACCTAAGTTTGATTGTGTTAAATCTTTTATGAATACCGATGCTTTTCGTGGATTTAGCGGTAAATATGGACTTGACTCTGAGATAGTAGCTTCTTTCTGTGAATCTTTTGCTACTCACGTTGATCTCCCGAAGGAGAAATGGTTTAAATATAATCCTCCCATTGAAGTAAAAGTAGTTGCACCTATTACAGTTGAAGAAAAGACTGTCACTTATAGTGATCCTATTGTTCCTACTTCTTATGTTGAGAAACCTCCTTTTCCTGTTAGGATAAAGGATCATGCTAAAACTTCGACTGTTGTTCGTAAGAGTAATACTAGGACTTATACACCTCCTGAGCAAATCAAAGTTGAACCTAGTATTGCTATGGTTAAAGATCTCTTGGATGATGATTTAGATGGGCATGTTATTTACTTCTGTGAACAGGCTGCTAATATTGCTAGACCAGATGCTAAGATACATAGACCTGTTGTAGGCATGCCTGTTATTTCTGTTAAAATAGGAGATCATTGTTATCATGGCTTATGTGATATGGGTGCTAGTGCTAGTGCAATACCCTATGACTTATATAAAGAAATATGCATGATATTGCACCCACTGAATTGGAAGATATTGATGTTACCATTAAGCTTGCTAATAGGGACACCATTAAACCAGTTGGGATTGTTAGAGATGTTGAAGTCTTGTGTGGGAAGGTTAAATATCTTGCTGATTTTCTTGTTCTTGGTTCCCCACAAGATGACTTTTGTCCTATTATTTTTGGTAGACCCTTCTTGAATACCGTTAACGCTAAAATTGATTGTGAAAAAGGATACTGTTACAATTGGCTTAGAGGGTATGTCTCATGAGTTTAATTTTGCTAAGTTTCGTAGACAACCTCGTGATAGAGAATCACCTAGTAAGGATGAGATTATTGGTCTTGCTTCTATTACCGTGCCTCCTACTGATCTGTTAGAACAATATTTGCTAGACCATGAAAATGATATGTTTATGAAGGAAAGAAGGGAAATAGATGAAGTGTTCCTTCAACAGGAACCTATGCTGAAACACAACCTACCCATTGAAATTTAGGGATCCCTCCACCCAAGGGTGATCCGTGTTTGAACTCAAACCATTACCTGATAATCTTAAGTATGCTTATCTTGATGAAAAGAAAATATATCCTGTTATTATTAGTGCTAACCTTTTAGAGCAAGAAGAAGGAAGATTATTGAAAACTCTGAAGAAGCACCGGGCTGCTATTGGATATACTCTGGATGATCTCAAGGGCATTAGTCCCAAGTTATGCCAACACAAAATTAATTTGGAGGACAATTCCAAACCAGTTAGAGATCCTCAACGACGATTGAATCCTAAGATGAAAGAAGTGGTAAGAAAGGAGATACTAAAGCTCCTTGAGGCAGGTATGATCTATCCCGTTGCTGATAGTGATTGGGTAAGTCCTGTCCACTGTGTTCCTAAAAAGGGAGGTATTACCGTCATTCCTAATGATAAAGATGAATTTATCCCGCAAAGAATTATTACAGGTTATAGGATGGTAATAGATTTTCGTAAATTAAATAAAGCTACTAAGAAAGATCATTACCCTTTACCTTTTATCAATCAAATGCTAGAAAGACTATCCAAACACATACATTTCTGCTTTCTAGATGGTTATTCTGGTTTCTCTCAGATACCTGTGTCAGTGAAGGATCAATCAAAAACTACTTTTACTTGCCCTTTCGGTACTTTTGCTTATAGACGTATGCCTTTTGGTTTATGTAATGCACCTGCTACCTTTCAAAGATGCATGATGGCTATATTCTCTGACTTTTGTGAAAAGATTTGTGAGGTATTCATGGATGATTTCTCCGTCTATGGATCCTCTTTTGATGATTGCTTGAGCAACCTTGATCGAGTTTTGCAGATATGCAAAGACACTAGTCTCGTACTGAATTGGGAAAAGTGCCACTTTATGGTTAATGAAGGCATTGTCTTGGGGCATAAGATTTCTGAGAGAGGCATTGAAGTTGATAAAGCTAAAGTTGGTGCTATTGAGAAGATGCCATGTCCCAAGGACATAAAAGGTATAAGAAGTTTCCTTGGTCATGCCGGTTTCTATAGGAGGTTCATTAAGGACTTTTCTAAAATCTCTAGGCCTCTGACTAATTTATTGCAAAAATATATTCCTTTTGTCTTTGATGATCATTGTGTAGAAGCATTTGAAATACTTAAGAAAGCTTTGATCACTGCACCTATTGTTCAGCCACCTGATTGGAATTTACCCTTTGAAATTATGTGTGATGCTAGTGATTATGCCGTAGGTGCTGTTCTAGGGCAAAGAGTTGATAAGAAATTGAATGTTATCCAGTATGCTAGTAAGACTCTTGATACTGCCTAGAGAAATTATGCTACTACCGAAAAAGAGTTCTTAGCAGTTGTGTTTGCATGTGATAAGTTTAGACCTTACATTGTTGATTCCAAAGTTACTATTCACACTGATCATGCTGCTATTAAATATCTTATGGAAAAGAAAGATGTTAAGCCTAGACTCATTAGATGGGTTCTCTTGCTCCAAGAATTTGATTTGCATATTATTGATAGAAAGGGAGCTGAGAACCCCGTTGCAGACAACTTGTCTAGGTTAGAGAATGTTCTTGATGACCCACTGCCTATTGATGATAGCTTTCCTGATGAACAATTAGCGGTCATTAACGCTTCTCATACTACTCCTTGGTATGCTGATTATGCTAATTACATTGTTGCTAAATTTATACCTCCTAGTTTCACATACCAGCAAAAGAAAAAGTTCTTTTATGGTTTAAGACATTACTTCTGGGATGACCCACATCTTTATAAAGAAGGAGTAGATGGTGTTATTAGACGTTGTGTACCTGAGCATGAACAGGAACAGATCCGACGCAAGTGTCACTCTGAATCATATGGAGGACACCACGTTGGAGATAGAACTGCACATAAGGTATTGCAATCTGTTTTTATTGGCCTACTCTCTTCAAAGATTCTCGTAAGTTTGTCTTATCTTGTGATGAATGTCAAAGAGTCGGTAATATTAGTAGACATCAAGAAATGCCTATGAATTATTCTCTTGTTATTGAACCAGTTGATGTTTGGGGCTTTGATTATATGGGACTGTTTCCTGCCTCTAATGGTTACACACATATTTTAGTCATTGTTAATTACGTTACTAAGTGGATAGAAGCTATTCCAACTAGTAGTGTTGATCATAACACTTCTATTAAAATGCTTAAAGAAGTTATTTTTCTGAGGTTTGGAGTCCCTAGATATCTTATGACTGATGGTGGTTCACATTTTATTCATGGTGCTTTCCGTAAGATGCTTGCTAAATACGATGTTAATCATAGAATCGCATCTCCTTATCACCCGCAATCTAGTGGTCAAGTAGAGTTGAGCAATAGAGAGCTCAAATTAATTTTGCAAAAGACTGTGAATAGATCTAGAAAGAATTGGTCCAAAAAACTTGATGATGCATTATGGGCCTATTGAACTGTATACAAAAATCCTATGGGTATGTCTCCGTATAAGATGGTTTATGGAAAGGCATGTCATCTACCCCTTGAACTTGAACCTAAAGCATTGGGCTATTAAAGAGCTCAACTATGACTTCAAACTTGCCGGTGAGAAGAGGTTATTTGATATTAGCTCACTTGATGAATGGAGAACCCAAGCATATGAGAATGCCAAGCTATTCAAAGAAAAAGTCAAACGCTGGCATGATAAAAGGATACAAAAGCGTGAGTTTAACGTAGGTGATTATGTGTTATTATTCAACTCTCGTTTAAGATTTTTTGCAGGAAAACTTCTCTCTAAATGGGAAGGTCCTTACATTATCGAGGAGGTCTATTGTTCCGGTGCCATAAAAATCAACAACTTTGAAGGCACAAGTCCGAGGGTGGTGAACGGTCAAAGAATTAAACATTATATCTCAGGTAATCCTATCAATGTTGAAACTAATATAATTGAAACCGTAACCCCTGAGGAATACATAAGGGACACCTTCCAGAATGTTCTAGACTCCAAAAAGGAATAGGTATGTGGTACAGTAAGTAAACCGACTCCAAAACAATTCTAGTGGCAATTTTTATCAGTTTTGGAATATTTAAGAATTTTAGAAAGAAAGAATTAGTCCGGGAAGGACACGAGGCCTCCACGAGGGTGGAGGCCGCGCCCACCCTTCCTGGGCGCGCCCCCTGTCTCGTGGCCACCTTGTGTGCCTCCCGGACTCCGTTTTCTTACACGTTACGTATTTTGGTCGATAAACATTCATTATATAATCTCCCAAAGGCTTTGACCACCGTATCACGCAAATATCCTCTCTTTTCGTTTTGAGTTGTTTCTGTTACAGATCTAGAGCACCATGACGTCGCCCTCCTCCAACAATGAAGACAAGGATGCTTGGCTATTGAAGATAGAGCTGAAAAGAGAAGAACCGGAAGAGATCAACAAGGATGAAGTTATCAGGAAGGCCATGGAGGTTCAAGCTCCGGCGGTGGAAGAAGAAGACATCCCTCAACCCTTACCTAACCTCTTTACTCCAACTGAGATTGAAGCTTTGAAGATGATTGAGTTAGCTCGCATACAGAATAAGTATCTCACACAAGAGAATATTTTGTTGAAGGATCACATTGTCGGACTCAAGGGCATTATCCGCAAGTTGGAGGAGCTTTTACGCTCGATGTGCGACTATCCACCATCATCATCACCACCTTCATCACCCCCGAGGACATAGTCACGTGGGCATGGACACTCCCCTTGGCAACCGCCAAGCTTGGGGGAGTTGCCCCGGTATCGTATCACCATCACACTCCTATCTTTACCGTTTTATTTAGTTCGATCCTTTTAGTAGTATCTTGATCTAGTAGATTGAAGTTTTGGTATCAAGTAGTTTTGAGTTTTGCTTTGTGATCTCTTTATGTAATCGAGTCCATGAGCTATCCATAATAAAGATTAGTTTTGAGTCAAGGGCTTTGCTTTTGCTATGATCTTGAGGAAGTAGAAAGAATAAAAGAGTTCATATTGATCTTATGGATAGTAATGACTTCACACATAGAAAGTATGAGGAATAAAAGTTGTTGAGAGTTGACAAACGTAGTTTTGGTCATCGTTGCAATTAATAGGAAGTAATAAGGAAAGAGAGGTTTCACATGCAAATATATTATCTTGGACATCTTTTATGATTGTGAAGCACTCATTTAAGTTTGACATGCTAACAGAGTTGACGTTGGACAAGGAAGACAACGTAATGGTTTATGTTTTCTCACATCTCAGTTAAAGTATATTATCATTGACCTTCCAAACATGTTGAGCTTGCCTTTCCCCCTCATGCTAGCCAAATTCCTTGCACCAAGTAGAGATACTACTTGTGCTTCCAAATATCCTTAAACCTAGTTTTGCCATGAGAGTCCACCATACCTACCTATGGATTGAGTAAGATCCTTCAAGTAAGTTGTCATGTTGCAGGCAATAAAAATTGCTACCTAAATATGTATGACTTATTAGTGCAGAGAAAATAAGCTTTATACGATCTTGTTGTGGAAGCAATAAAAGCGACGGGCTGCATAATAATGGTCCACATACAAGTGGCAATATAAAGTGACGTTCTTTTGCATTAACATTTTATGCATCCAACCCTAAAAGCACATGACAACCTCTGCTTCCCTCTGCGAAGGGCCTATCTTTTACTTTATGTTTTTACTTTATGCTTGAGTCAAGGTGATCTCCACCTTTCCCTTTTTCATTTTATCCTTTGGCAAGCTCCTCGTGTTTGAAAGATCTTGATATATATATCCAATTGGATGTAAGTTAGCATGGACTATTATTGTTGACATCACCCAAAGGTGAATACATTGGGAGGCAACACAATAAGCCCCTATCTTTCTCAGTGTCCGGCTGAAACTCTATAACCACAAGTATTGCGTGAGTGTTAGCAATTGTAGAAGACTACATGATAGTTGAGTATGTGGGCTTGCTGAAAAGCTCTATTCTTGACTCTTTCTGATGTTATGATAAATTGCAATTGCTTCAATGACTGAGATTATATTTTGTTAGTTCCCAATGAAGTTTCTGCACCATACTTGACATTGTGAATTGATTGTTACTTGAGCATAAGGAATCATATGATAAAATCTATATATGTTGTTGTTATAAGAATGATCATGATGCCCTCATGTCCGTATTTTATTTTTTATCGACACCTCTATGTCTAAACATGTGGACATATTTTTTGATATCGGCTTCCGCTTGAGGACAAGCAAGGTCTAAGCTTGGGGGAGTTGATACATCCATTTTGCATCATGCTTTTATATCAATATTTATTGCATTATGGGCTGTTATTACACATTATATCTCAATACTTATGGCTATTCTCTCTTATTTTACAAGGTTCACCATGAAGAGGGGGAATGCCGGCAGCTGGAATTCTGGCTAGAAGAGGAGCAAACATTAGAAACCTATTCTGCACAGCTCCAAAAATCCTGAAACTCCACGGAACTTATTTTTGGAATTAATAAGAATTATTGAGCGAAAGAAACACCAGAGGGGGCCCACACCCTGGCCAGGAGGGTGGCGGGCGCGCCCACCCCTACTGGGCACACCCCTATCTCCTGGGCCCCTGGTGGCCCTCCGGTGTCCATCTTCTGTTATATGAAGGCTTTTACCCCGGAAAAAATCATGGGCAAGCTTATGGGACGAAACTCTGCCGCCACGAGGCAAAACCTTGGCGTAACCAATGTAGGGCTCCAGCGGAGCTGTTCTGCCAGGGAAACTTCCCTCCGGGAGGGGGAAATCATCACCATCGCCATCACCAACGATCCTTTCATCGGGAGGGGGTCAATCTCCATCAACATCTTCACCAGCACCATCTCCTCTCAAAACCCTAGTTCATCTCTTGTATCCAATCTTGTATCAAAACCACAAATTGGTACCTGTGGGTTGCTAGTAGTGTTGATTACTCCCTGTAGTTGATGCTAATTGGTTTACTTGGTGGAAGACCATATGTTCAGATCCTTAATGCATATTATTACTCCTCTGATTATTAACATGAATATGCTATGTGAGTAGTTACGTTTGTTCCTGGGGACATGGGTGAAGTCTTGCTATTAGTAGTCATGTGAATTTGGTATTCGTTCGATATTTTGATGAGATGTATGTTGTCTTTCCTCTAGTGGTGTTATGTGAACGTCGACTACATGACACTTCGCCATTATTTGGGCCTAGAGGAAGGCATTGGGAAGTAATAAGTAGATGATGGGTTGCTAGAGTGATGAAGCTTAAACCCTAGTTTATGCGCTGTTTCGTTAGGGCTGATTTGGATCCATATGTTTAATGTTGTGGTTAGGTTTACCTTAATACTTCTTTTGTAGTTGCGGATGCTTGCAATAGGGGTTAATCATAAGTGGGATGCTTGTCCAAGTAAGGGTAGTACCCAAGCACCGGTCCACCCACATATCAAATTATCAAAGTATCGAACGCGAATCATATGAGCGTGATGAAAACTAGCTTGATGATAATTCCCATGTGTCCTTGGGAGCTCCTTTCTCATTATAAGAAATTGTCCAGGCTTGTCCTTTGTTACAAAAAGGATTGGGCCACCTTGCTGCACTTTATTTACTTTCATTGCTTGTTACTTGTTACAATTTATCTTATCACAAAACTATCTGTTACCTACAATTTCAGTGCTTGCAGAGAAAACCTTACTGAAAACCGCTTATCATTTCCTTCTGCTCCTCGCTGGGTTCGACACTCAACTTATCAAAAGGACTACAATAGATCCCCTATACTTGTGGGTCATCAGAGACCTTGATAGATGATCTGAAGGAGACCTTTGATAATCTTCGGGTCTACAAGATGATGCTGAACCCGGCCAAGTGTGTTTTTGGTGTCCCAGCAGGCAAGCTTTTGGGTTTTCTGGTTTCCAACATAGGCATTGAGGCTAACCCGAAGAATATCAAGGCAATCACCTCTCTGGCTAAGCCGGCGTGCATCAATGATGTTCAGTGTTTGGCAGGTCGTATTGCTGCTTTAAGCCGGTTCATAAGCCGGTTAGGTGAGAAGGCCATACCACTGTATCAAATGATGAAGAAGACAGATGACTTCATCTGGAGTGATGCTGCTAATGCTGCCTTTGAAGATTTGAAGAGGCAGCTAGCTGAGTCGCCGGTCCTTGCTGCTCCCATTGATAAGGAGCCATTATTGTTATATGTGGCTGCTAACACATGGGCTGTCAGTGTGGCCATCGTGGTGGAGCGCAAGGAGGCTGGCAAGGAACATCCGGTTCAACGGATGGTTTACTGCATCAGTGAGGTGCTTATTGAGTCCAGCAAAGGTATCCACATTGGTAGAAACTCGTTTATGGGGTGTTCATGGCAAGCCGGAAGCTTAAGCAATATTTCCAGGGTCATCCCATCACTATGGTCAGTTCTGCTCCTTTAGGAGATATCATTCAAAACAGAGAAGCCACAGGACGAGTCGCCAAGTGGGCCATTGAACTTGGACCTCATGGTTTAAAGTACGTGCCACATATTGCTATCAAGTCTCAAGCACTGGTGGACTTCATCAACGATTGGACAGAACTGCAGATGCCTAAAGAGAAGCCAGACAACACATATTGTACTGTTCACTTTGATGGGTCCAGGCAACTAGAGGGCTCGGGGGCTAGAGTTGTTTTAGCTTCCCCTCGAGGTGAATTTTTTTTATGTGCTACGGTTGATGTTTCCCTGTACTAACAATGCAGCTGAGTATGAGGCCTTGCTCCATGGTCTTCGGATGGCTAAGGAGATGAATTTAATCCGGGTAAGGTGTTTTGGCGACTCAGATTTGGTGGCTCAACAAGTCTCAGGCAATTGGGATTCCAAGGATCCTCTCATGGCGGCTTATCACCGTGAAGTTGATGCTATTGCTGGACATTTCAAGGGTTACCAAGTGGAGCACATCAACCGTAGAAAGAACGAGGCGGCTGATGCCTTAAGCCGGCTAGGGTCTCAGCGTAAGCCGGTGCCGCCTAATACTTTCTTGGATATTTTGCATAACCCTTCTGTCAAGTTGCCTACGGAGGAAGACTTGGCTGTTCCTGACCCGGAAGCACAGTTGGTGGCGGCTCTTCACGTCATCCCAGATTGCACAGTGCCATACTTGGCTTACATGACCCGGGGCGAGTTGCCTGAGGATGAGACCTTGGCCAGGAAGATAACCTGGCGGTCTAAGTCAATGACAATTGCCAATGGCGAGTTGCATCATCGCAGTGTTTCTGGGGCGTTTCAGCGTTGTGTTTCTCTTGAGGAAGGTCAAGAAATTCTTCGTGAGATTCATGAAGGAGATTGCGGCCATCATGCCGGGTCAAAATCCCTTGTGGCCAAGGCTTTCCGTCATGGATTTTATTGGCTGACGGCTCATGCTGATGCGGAGGATCAGGTTAGTAAATGTGACGGCTGTCAGAAGTTCTCAAGACGTGCTCACGTGCCGGCTCAAGAGTTGAGGATGATTCCAATTACTTGGCCATTTGCAGTCTGGAGGCTTGACATGGTTGGGCCTTTCAAAAGGTCCAAAGATAAAAAGACCCACCTGTTGGTGTCGGTTGACAAATTTACAAAGTGGGTTGAGGCAGAGCCAGTTAGTAAGTGTGATGCAGCCACGGCGGTGCAATTCATGAAAAAGGTGATTTTTCGTTTTGGTTTTCCACATAGCATTATAACTGATAATGGAACTAATCTGTCCAAAGGCGCCATGGAAGAGTTTTGTCAGCGTGAGCATATTCGGCTTGATGTTTCATCGGTAGCTCATCCTCAGTCCAATGGTCAAGCTGAAAGAGCCAATCAGGAAATCTTGAAAGGCATCAAGCCTCGGCTTTTGGTCCCCTTGCAATGGACGCCGGGTTGTTGGGTTGAGGAGTTACACTCTGTTATATGGAGCATCAATACTACTCCTAATAGGTCTACGGGTTATACGCCTTTTCTTCATGGTTTATGGAGCCGAGGCAGTTCTCCCTAGTGACATCCGTCATGACTCGCCCCGCGTGGCGGCTTATGTTGAGGCTAACAATGAACAAGCGCGCCAGGATGCGCTTGACCTATTAGATGAAAAGCGAGACCTGGCAGCAGCTCGATCGGCAATTTACAAACAAGACCTGCGCCGCTATCAGAGGCGTCGGGTTAGGTCCAGAACCTTTCAGGAAGGTGATTTGGTGCTCTGGCTCATCCAGGATCAAACTGATGCACACAAGTTAGCCCCACCTTGGGAAGGGCCCTTTGTGGTCAGCATGAACTTGAACAACGGGTCATACTACCTTATCGATGTTTGAGAGCACAAAGACTCACGTAAGTTGGAGGAGGAGACCCGCCGGCCATGGAATATCGCTCATCTGCATCCTTACTACACTTGAGCCACCGGCTCTCATGATGTACATATTTTGACGATGTATATATTATGATAAGTAATAAATCAGGACCTCTGTCCTTTTCATCCTCAATGGTCATATGCCTTCATCATTGTCATTTCAAGTGACCAATTGGGGGCTGATCGTATTCGAATCTAGCTTGACCCTCTTGGTTTGGCTCATGATCGTATTCGAATCTAGCCTGACCCTCTTGGTCTGGCTCATGATCGTATTCGAATCTAGCCATTAAACCTTATGATCACTAGGGGGCTTCCTGTTTAAACATAGGTCGTATTCGAACCAAAGAGAACATAGCCGTCGGTACCCTCTTGATCGGCACACTGCCGAGCTCACTAGGGGGCTTCTTGATCGTATTCGAATCATAGCTCAACCCCTTTTTGGAACCGACTTTGATCGTATTCGAATCGGAGTCATTAAAAACTCTTAAGGTCACTAGGGGGCTTCCTGTTCAAACATGGGTCGTATTCGAACAAAAGAGAACATAGCTGCTGGTACCCTCTTGATCGGCGCAACGCCAAAGCCACTGGGGGCTCCATGATTGTATTCGAATCCTAGCTTAACCCCTTTGGAACGGTTTACTGATCGTATTTGAATCAGAAGCCTTGAATTTTTTGCATTTTATTTGGTCTAAGTTTTGTTTGAAAGCAGCCTTTATTTGACTTGAGACTTTTTTGTTCAAAGATTTAAGTGCAAGGGTGGTTAAATTTAACCCGGCTTGATTTTGGATGATAAGTCGCCAACATATGGGAGTCATCATATCTTGGGAAGTGTTGGTTTTCAAAGATTGGGCTATCACCCTTACTGTTCGGGTCACATAAGCCGGCAGTACAAATCGAAAGCTCACAGGTATGATGTTATAGTTGTGTTTCAAATTATATTTCACAAAATACTAATATATGACTCTTTTTCCCTATTAATGGTTATATGTAAAGAGATTATGACCCGCCTTGCTGTAAGCCGCCAAGGGATCTTGTGATCTATTTCTGAGTGTAGGACAGTTTAGAGACTTGTTCAAGCATAAGGAAAACAGATGATAAGTATAATACGGGTGAACATAAGATGGCGGCTTAATAGTATTGAGCACCAAAAACATGCACGATGGCACGGCAAAACAAAGTTATTTCTACCCTATTACATGACTCCCCGAGTCCAAATGATTAATATTGTTTTTCAGCAGATCACAGATATGAACCGCCTGGCGGGTTAATTCTCCTATTGACCTGAAGCGTCCGGGTCAGCCCTCTCCACTTCTTCGCCCTATTCCCTTTCCTGGAAGGTTGGTGATGACCAGTCAATGCCATTCAAAGCTTCAAATTCAGCTTCATCATCAATTAGTCCGGCCGGGTCAACTTCAAGGGCGAAGGTATGCTTACGGTGTGGGGGGATCAGGCTGATCACTTTATAATTTGGCGTGGGAGTTCTCCGGTTCTCCGTGTCATAACCCGGTTGGTACTTGGTGAGATCTGCTTCATTGGTTATCAGGGTGGCCACGGGGTGTATCTCCTTCACACAAGTGGTGAAGTCTTCCTGTTCAAAGGGAGTGCCATCCTCTTTAAGGCTTGGATAACCAATGGCGATGTCGGACGGGTCTAACTCCGGTAGCCAAGCTTTTGCCCGACTTAAGGCAGCCACGGCTCCGGCTCTTGCAGACGATCGCCTTTAGTTCAGCAAGTCACTGGGGCAGCAGAGAGAGTTTCCTTAGCACATCCACTAGGAGTGTAGGCACTTCATTTGACAGGGCCACCGTAGCTAAGGCACGCTGAGACCCAGTGTAGAGTTATTCCACCAGCGTGTAAACCGCCTTCAGCTTGATCAGCATGTCTTGATTAAGATTTGAACTCCTAGGGCCTGCATAGTAATGTCAGGTGAGTTAATGAAAATTTTTATGATCACTTGAAAGATTCAAATATTTGACGCGTGCAGGGCGACTTACCAAAGATTGTTGAGACCATCTGAGAGACATGACGTTTTAAGTCAAATAATTCACCGATCGCCTCTTCAAGAGCCACCTCTGCTTTCTCAGCTCGATTGATCAAATCAATCTTTTCATCAGCCCAGGCCTTTTTATCCATTTCAAAGTCTTTTTTCAGTTTTTCTTGTTCAGATATACTGAATTCAACTTGGAGTTGGCTCTTTGGGTTTCCGTCTCTTGTGTTTCCAGGCGGTTCTTCAAATCAGATACTTTAGATCAAGTTGACTAGTGGTGGCCTGTACAAATACCGGGTCAAAGTCATGACTATTATCATACAATATTAAGTCCCAAGCCTTTTGCAAGCAACAACACTTGGCACTTGGGGGCTAATGTCTACCAAAGAATTTAACTTAAGTAGGCGGTTCATGAGAGTAAGTCCCAAGCACTTTGCAAGCAAGAGTACTTGGCACTTGGGGGCTAATGCATATTGCTGTTAAAGTTTGTTAAGTATCTTATTCTATACAAGCATATGAAGAACCGGCTCAACCATGCTGATTAAGACAGCCCTTGGGGACTACGGAGTAAGCCGTTTTTCTTACATGTTATCCAAACATATCACTAATGTTATTTAGCTTGTTTCTAAGTCTACATCATATTCATCATAAGCAATAGACTTGGGGGCTGGCATAGTAAGGATAAACTAGTACAGAGAAAGGATTGTACCTCAAACTTCTGGTGCATCTGCTTCACCATATCAATTTCAATATCACCGCTGCTGTGTACTTGGCTCATATAGCCAGAAAAAACCTCCCCAATACTCATATGAGTATAATCAGCAACATCAAGCTTGACCCTGCAGCGTTCCAGAAGCTCCTCCTTGGCGGAACATTTGGCCAGTATGGTTGGCCTCCCCGGCTCAATATAGTCGGTCTTGGCGATCACGACATCAGGGTCTTGAGGATCATCCGTCCTGACTGGGCTAGGGACTTTCGGGTTTTCAGAGCCATCGGCGGCTCGCTCGGCAGGCGGGTCAGCAATTGGCGTTGGCGTGTCATGAGCTGGCTCGGGTGGCGGCTCATGAGTTGAAGTTTCAGGTGCGTCCGTTCCAAGTTCCAGCTCTTTGAAGATCGGCTCTTCGGCCGACTTGTTCTTCTTCACCTTTTTGCTAGGCTTTGCTTTTCCGCTGCATAAGATCAAAAGGTCAGCGCAAAAATACAATGAATTGAGACAAACCCAGGATAAGCAGGTTATCATCACCCTAGAGCGGTCTTGAAAGCCGGCAAATTGGACTGCATTGAGTCACCGGAGGAAGGTGAAGTTTCCTGATAATTCGAGTCAAAAGAATTGAGTTGTTGACGAGTGAGACCTGCCAAAGGATAAAAGAGATTTAAATCGGAGGTGACCTTGTTCTGGCGCTTCCTTGGCGTGTTCAGTAAGCTAGAGGAGTGTTCCGCATCCTTGCTGGTCCGGGTCTGCCTCCGGCTCTCATGAATCTGTCGCTTGAAAAGAAATTGAGGATCTTGATAAGCTGAGGGATGAGAAAATCTTACTTTCCGGGTTACTCTTTGGATTTTCTGTCTTGGCAAAGGCTTAGAGTCGGAGGAAATGATAGTTACCTCTTCATCCTTGCCATGACTTGTTCCTGTGTCCTCCTGCTGATAATCAGTATCAATAAGATGGTTAAAAAAGGAGCCAAGAGAGTCAAGGGCTACCTCCGACTCAGAAGAATCTTCTAGCCAAAGCAAGTCAGAGGCGGTGGCCTTCCTGCCCTTCTTCCTCGCAGCCTCTTTCCTGGCGGCTCTCTTGGCCTTCATGGCTTTCTTCGCAGCCTCATGATCATATTTAGCCTTCTAGAATTTATCACCAGCCTATGAAAATCAGCAAAGGTATGAGTATAGATGAAACATCAAAGGATGAAGGTAATTTATTCTGATGGGCGGCGGCTTACCGCTGGAGCCGGGTTAGCTTCGCAGAAGGGGCTTAAGCCCACCTTACCACAATCTGCTAAGCTTTCATTCAGGAGAGACTTGGTCATGTCGTTGATGACGTGGTCAGGCAAATCGTTAGAACTATGCCGCAGAGGGTCATCTTTCTTGCCTGTGTAGGTGCACATCAGGCCAGGGCGGCGGCTCAATGGAATGACCCGCCAGGCAAGCCAAACCCGGACTAAATCGATGCCAGCTAGTCCATTCCCCAAAAGAGCCTTGATTTTAGCCTTGGTGGGGGCAAGCGTCTGGCGTTCAGCGGCTGTAATCTTGTCAGGAAGCTGATGATTGGACTCAAGACATAGAGCACAAAAACCGGGCAGAGGGTTCTCATCAGCCAGAGAAGTGTCTTGGCAATAGAACCATGTCTGGTTCCAGTCTTTGGGATGGCTTGGTGGGTTGGCATAAGGAAAAATTACGTCTCTCCGACCTTGGATCGAGACGCCACCAAGTTCCAAGCTTTGTCCGTTGGCACACTCATTCTGGCGGTTCAAGTAAAATAACTCTCTGAAGAGTAGTATATTGGGCTCTTCTCCAAGATATACCTCACTAAACACTTGGAAATTGCAAATATTAGACACGGAGTTGGGTCCGATGTCTTGAGGATGGAGGTCAAAAAAGTGCAGGACGTCCCTGAAGAATTTTGTGTCGGGTGGTGAAAAACCCTAGTTCATATGGTAAGTGAAGACAATGACCTCCCCATCTTTGGGCTGAGGCTTTTCCTCCGTCGGGTCAGGAGCACGATATGACATAACTTCCTTCTTTGGCAGATAGCCGGTCTTCACAAAGTCATCAAGGGTACTGTCTATGACGATGGATTTGACCCAGTTGCATGAAGTATGTGGTTTGGGTGCCATTGTGATGGAAGCCTAAGAAAGAGTAAAAAGTTCCGGTTCAAATTTAAGCCAGCGAAAAATATTACAGTGCATATTCAAGATGGCGACTTATAAAGGGGCCTAATGGTATAAGGCTAATTATGTCAGGTTATTTAAGCCGCCATGAGCGCCATTAGCAGTTAAGTTATTTAAACCGCCATGGGCGGTCAAGATTATCAATCGAGCATTGCCTTTTTTAAGCCGGTGATAAGAGTCGCCACGGCTAGATGGGCGCTACTAATAAGGCGCTACTGACTAACCAGAGTAGAAGAAGTGCTGCTACCAAGACTATCGATATACAAGTGTAGCAAGCAATATTCTTCCATGGAGCTCGCCATCGCTAATACCTATAGCGCTTCTCCGTGCGCTGCCATCGCTACTATCACGCTGTCGCTAACTTTTCTCCACTCGCCATCGCTAATTTTAGTAGTTTTTGTTTTTTCTGTATATTTGTTTTGTATTTGAACAGGCTTTATAGAAGAATCTTTAGCACATACAAATGTCATCATGATACACATACAAATGCCTGCGAGACCACAAATGTAATCATAGCATATACATACAAATAGTCTCATCATAATCATCATCCAACGCAAAGTGGTATCTTGTCATCATCTCGAAAATAGCGATACATGCAAGTCTCGAATACTTGCAACTACAATGTCATCCATCTAAACAAAGGTATACGTGAGAAGAGCTATCACTATGAGTGAGAGCGGAACTATGCAGTACATGAGGTGGCGTTACGAGTCCTCTCTCGCGCTAGCGTGAACCTCAAGTAAATAGCTTCTCCTTCTTGTCTGCTTGTGAAGCCTTTATGGCTGGCGCCCGAGAACCCATTCACTTGCGCCTGACACTCAGGCCACTCGTTGTACACCCCCGGAACCTTCCCATTGTACATGACATAGCACTGCCATCTCGCCATCAAGAAACTAGGTACCTGTTAGAGATGCATCTTCATGAAGAGGATGTACAATCATATGCAACAAAATATACTAGAGCAACACGAAAAAGAAAGGGTTAGCAACTAGATGCAACATACAGTATGCAAACTAATTAACTAGAGGTACGCAGGTCATCGTACGCAAACTAACAAAGTAGCATTACGCAAGTTCGGCAGGGACCGTGGACATCACAAAGTTTCATCGCTACAAAAAGTATACAAGTTCAACCGACACATATCATCATCATCGGCATCATAAATAACTAGAAGTTCCATCCTTCCATATCATCGAGGATGGACCCTAGCTTCCTGAATAGCGTGAGGTCTAGACGTTGCATGCCTATGCGAGTTCGGACGTCAGCTCGCGATATAGGGCCGTGGTGGAACATCTCCTTCTCATCGACGACTTCTTTCATGATGATCGTCGCAATGTCCCTTTGGATGCGAAAGAAGTCATCTCTAAGTTCATAATCCGCTTCTCCATGAGATTCTAGCCACTTGTGGATATGATCATCATTTCTGCTTGTCATGCGAAGCTTTTGGTGATCCATGTTGAACTGAATCATGAGATGGACGATGTAGAATCCATCCTTCTTGCTTGGTTTTGGGACATGGATGCAGGAGAAGTTAGTTTTATGCGCGAAACCCATCTTCTTGTTCCTTTGTTTCGATCCGCATGTGGCCACCTCTAATGTCAAGCCTTGGAGAGCATCATCTAGAATATTCATTATGTGGGTGTAGTCCTTTTCTCGTAGTCTCTGGAAGGGTCAAAATACACGGCGTGGGAGACTTATGGTAAAGAACGATAAGGACGGCGCTACCTGTCTTTGAGGAAAAGACACCTCAAATTATTCTCCATATGAGCGAGAAGGAATGATTGAAATGTACTGAAAGGGTTGTCCGAACTGACTTACTTTGGATGATAAGGCACGAGGACAATTTCCGGTCCTTATTCGCACCATGAAGTTTTGGAGGTAGTCCCTAGCAGTTTCACGCCAAAGTCGCCGAGACTCAAGAAAGACTCGTGCATGTAGTACGGATCCGCCACACGATTTGCGAGACTTCTTCACTCTTCATGACGGAGTTCATATGTAGCAAAAGGGCGGACGATTGTAAAATCGAGCCACCTTGTCGTAAACATCTCAAAGATATGGTCAAACCGCAGAAGAACACCTCTGCGGGCCGTGTGTCGACGTAGCACTTCCCTCGTGCACACGAGCCGCAGATGTCGGATATCGTGGATCCTTTGAGGCTAGTAGGTTTTTCTCAATCGACAAGACATGGTCGCAGTCTCCGAGATCCTCGATAGTGCCTCCAGCGGTTTCGGCAGTAGCATCGGCTCACCCGTGAGATGGAACATGGCGCACCTTTCACGGGTACACGCTCTTCAGAATCCATCATCTGGCTGCTATGTGCTCTGGCTTGTTTGGAGGCAGTTATCCTCCCCGATCTCTTCCTCTCCTTTTTCTTTGGCACACCTTCTAGACCCTTCCTTAACCCCTGCCCCAGGGTTCCCGGGCTAAGCACTATACGACCCCCGGCTAGTTGAGCCTGTGTTGAGGCGGCATCTTCAGGTGTGTCCTGTGAGGAATTCATGAAGAGAGACTTTTTGCAATCCTTCCAACGACCTTCCTGCCCGGGCATATCATCCATATCCTCATTAGCATGAAGATAGCCCGATTTGTCATATGGTTGACTCATCATATGTATGTCACAGTCATACGTGTTTGTATTGAGGAAACCCATAGGGTTGACCTCTGTTTCATCATCCATTCTCTGTTCTAAAGGACCGATTACATCAGCCAGTACTATTGCACCCCCTTCATCATGTTGTCCGCCGCTCTCACCCGGCACTACAGGAGCTGGTAATTGCGTAGGCGGGGTGGTGGTCTCCGCACATGCTTGTTGATGTGTGGTTATTGGTGTGCTCTCGGCCGGCTCCAGACGAATAATATTCTTCGGCCATAGCAGCACCCAACCCTTGCAGCTTCCAATCCACGGCGGGGTCTCGTCGTCCTCTCCCACATGCTGTACCGGAGGAGGCAAAGCCTCGTGCCCCGATTTCACACTGGACAAGCTAACCCTAAAGTGCCCAGCGGGGATCGGATGGTTGTGGAACGTGGGTTTCAAGGGGTTCAATATCATCCCCTTTCCCACGTCCACCTTCTGGCGCCGTCTCCAGCCGCAGGCACACGACTCATATTATGCCGGCCCAAAGGGAGTCCCTTAAGTTTGTTCAAGGCCGGTTGAGAGGGTGTCCCACTTGGGCCTCATCGAAAAGTAGGGCTTTGGGTGCAAGCTGGTGTTGCTTCTCTGCGGATGAGCGTGAACCGTTTAGGAATGTGTAGTCGACTAGATATGGAGCTAAATGTAAGGTGCTAAAAGAATAATTACCAGTAGTCTAATCAATTTCTCGTGATCTGGTCCGTAAAAACCTTTTTTCCTTGTCCCACTTGTAGCAGGCCCTGATGAAGTCACGCTCCAAGGGGTTGGTGAACTTCGCGAAGGGGTCTGGGAGACCCGCGGCTTCACGTTTCGCGTCCTCCTTATCCCATATGGGCCTTTTACCGAGGTAGCCACGGCTTCCGAGGCAATGCTTCCCCGTGTTCCTTTGATGAAGGCTCTTGAATTTCGCAGCCTTAGCCTTGCCTGCCTCGGTAGCGCAAGTGTCCTTGAACTTTTCGAACTCCTCTTCCGTAAGTGTCGGATTTTCCTCCAGAATCTTGGACAGGGGTTCCTCAGCCTCTATAGCTCGTTTCACCCTCCCTTTCCGGAGGCCAAATCATTCTTGAACATGCCCATGGCGTGATTGTTAATCTTTTTCATCTTCAATCATCCCACGGTTGTTCTATTTTATCATCCCGGTCGGGAACTTGAATCTCTTGTGCAACTTCGTTAGGAGTAATCGCATCAAATGTTCTTTACTCCTTAAGTCATTGTCGTTGATGTCGCAAGATTCCGTAGGATGCATCCTACTTGGTTCCCATAGCACTTGCGAGGTTCTTCCGGCTCTAATGGCTCAAACTTGCCAGGTGCCATCTTTGTGATCACTAGTTGTCTAATCCCTAGTTTGTTAGGTTTTCGTATCCTCTGCTTCTTGCATCACATTCAAAATACCGATAGAAGTTGTTCAACGCTCTCTACTGGCTTCCATCCTTGACGTGTCTCAGCTTCGGACCATCTCCATCGTCGCGCTTCTTCCTCTCCGCGTGCCAGCGCATTAGATTTGCTTCCTTGGGATCTACAAAATACCGCTGGAGACGGGGAGTGATCGGTAAGTACCATACAACTTTCTGGGGACATTTCTTCCCGGCCTTCTTGTATCGAGAAGCATTGCACACCGGACAGCTTGTTTTTCCGCGTGCTCATTCCGATAAATTATGTAATCGTTGATGCATGCATGGTATCTAACGTGTGGCAGATCAAGAGGGCACACGATCTTCTTGGCCTCATCAACACTAGTAGGACATAGATTCCCCGCGGGAAGAACATCCTTTAGGTACTTGAGATGCTCATCGAGGCTAGTGTCGGTCCATTTGTTTTTAGCCTTCGTCTTCAGGAGTTGGAGCATGAAACTCAAGCGGGTCACCTCAGGATTGCAACCATCATACAATTGAGTGTTCGAGTCTACCACCAGTTGCTCCAGCTTAGTCTCCTCTCTAGAAGCAGCTCTCCAGTACTCGTCTCCTTGCGAAGCAATGCTTGAACATGACGGTCCCGCACAATTGAACTTAGTACCGACGAACTCTGCTGCGTGGAGCCCACATCATTCTCTCCGCCGCCATGTCCGACCCCTTCTCCTCTGCCATGTCCGGATCCTTCTCCGCTGCCATGTCCGGCCTCTTCCCTGCCGCCATTATCGATCATCTCTTCGTCTTGCCCCGTGTCATCATTCTCTGCCCCGTTGACGTCCTCAACATCGTCATCCTCATCTTCAATTATCCATCGAGTATAGCCAGCCATGAAACCAGTCATGAGCAGGTGCGCTTCAACACGACCATCGTCATGGGGGTCGAGCCAAACTATTCCTTTGCATTTTCGACACGGACATAAAACCTCTGTCCGGTTATTTTCTTTCATGTCCTGCACCGCCGATCGCAACCACCTATCCACCATCATTCCACTAACCATCGTGAACGTCTGCACGGTAATATAAACAAATTGATTATAAAAATGCGTGCATGCATCAAAGTCATACAAAAATTCGGCATGACCTTCCCTAAAAATAGGACATATATAGATCTAGAGTTTGCCCGGAATTCGCTGAAACGGAAATAAATCGACATTTCGGCAAAACATAGGCAACTCAAAAGCACAATTTGGCGTCAACTCATGCCACACACACAATATCTCCCAATTATCATATCACACACACATAAACATATTTCCATTTTGCAAAAGCATGAAATTTTAATCACCTCTATCTTGAGATCGAGCACACGGTGGAGATGATGATGTAGGGAGATCAAAAGTTCACAAAGCTCTTCTTGACAAATATAGATCTAGTTAGGGGCAAATAGGTCACTTAACTAAACGCTACATCTACCTATAAGCTAATTTGGGAGGAGACAACTTCAACTAGTGGAGGGGGAAGAAAAAAGAGAAAGGAGATGCATTAATGGAGGTGGTGTAGTTAGCTAGGAGTAATGAAGAGAGAGAAAGGTAGGTAGAAGAGGGAGAGTAATGGGGGAGAAGTATTGAGGAAGAAGAAGAGTGAGAGAGGGAGGATGTGCGAGGTAGGGGAAAGGGAAGAGAGGAGATGGGGGAGGGGAGGACGGGTGGGGAAAGGTGGTGGGTTGGTGCGGGTTAGCAGTAGCACGGGACGTAAAACGCGTTGCTGATAAGAAAGTAGCAGCAGCGCGCTTTCCGCACACACGCTACTGCTAATCGGGACCAACAGTGTGCCCAGTTTGAAAATTAGCAGCAGCGACCTCAGAAAAAGCGCGCTACTACTACAACTTTAGTAGTAGTGCGTGTCATGACAATGCGCTGCTGCTAAATGTAGGTTGTCGGACACTGTCGGTTGATATTTGTAGCAGCGCGGGTTGTTCCAAGCGCGCTACTGCTAACGCCGTGTTAGTAGCGAGTTTTCCATGCACGCGCTACTGCTAATTAGCAGTAGCGCTTCTTTTTGAGCCGCGCTGCTGCTAAGATTTTGTGTATAAGGTTTTTCCTAGTAGTGACATCATGTCATCTTTCTTAATGTGTTACTCTGTTCTTTATGAACTTAATACTCTAGATGCAGGCAGGAGTCGGTCGATGTGTGGAGTAATAGTAGTAGATGCAGGCAGGAGTCGATCTACTTGTCACGAACGTGATGCCTATATACATGATCATGCCTAGATAATCTCATAATTATTCACTTTTCTATCAATTGCTCGATAGTAATTTGTTCACCCACCGTAATACTTATGCTATCTTGAGAGAAGCCACTAGTGAAACCTATGGCCCCCGGGTCTATCTTTTATCATATAAGTTTTCCATCTACTTTTATTTGCATCTTTACTGTTCCAATCTATATCATAAAAATACCAAAAATATATTTATCTTATCATATTATCTCTATCAGATCTCACTTTCGCAAGTGGCCGTGAAGGGATTAACAACCCCTTTATTGCGTTGGTTGTGAGGTTCTTGTTTGTTTGTGTAGGTGTGTGGGACTTTTGAGGAGCCTCCTACTGGATTGATACCTTGGTTCTCAAAAACTGAGGGAAATACTTACGCTACTTTGTTGCATCACCCTTTCCTCTTCAAGGAAAACCAACACAAGCTCAAGACGTAGCAAGAAGGATTTTTGGCGCCATTGCCGGGGAGGCTTACACCAAGTCAAGTCAAGATTCGACCTCCCGCCAACGTGCGATTTCTGGCGCCGTTGTCGGGGAGGTCTTCGCTCAAGTCAAGACAAACCAAGTACCCATCACAAACTCATCTCCCTCGCATTACATTATTTGCCATTTGCCTCTCGTTTTCCTCTCCCACACTTCACCCTTGCCGTTTTATTTGCCCTCTCTTTCTCAATCTCATCTCTCTTTTGCTTGTCTTCTTGTGTGCCTGTTTGCCCTCATGGCTTTGCCTCAGAACACCGACCTTCATCTTAGAAGGTTGGAAGAGATTGAATTGAACACTAGAAGTTTTATGACTTTACAATTTGAGCATAATAGTTTCTTTAGAAAAGAGCTTAAAGAACAAAAAAACTTTATGGAGTATATGAACAAAGAGCTTGATGATATGTCTAAGGAATTTTATGGTTTGAACTCTCAAATTACTCGTCTTGAAAAATCAATAGCCCAAATTTCTGATAAGCAGTCCACCTTGGTCAATAAGATGGCTGCCAAACCAGAAGGGTTAGGGGAAAATAATGATGAAGATCTAAAAGTTATTGATGTGTCCCCTATTAAATCTCTGTTTTGCAATATGAATCTTAATAATGATGGGACTGGAGATGAGTCAACTTTAGTTAAAAGGTGTCCCAATGATTCGGAGTTTTTAGATCTTGATGCTAAATTTGGTAAAAGTGGGTTTGGAGAGGTCAAGACTTTAAATTGCATTGAACCCACTATCTTGGATTTCAAGGAATTTAATTATGATAATTGTTCTTTAGTAGATTGTATTTCCTTGTTGCAATCCGTGTTGAATTCTCCTCATGCTTATAGTCAAAATAAAGCTTTTACCAAATATATTGTTGATGCCTTGATGCAATCTTATGATGAAAAACTTAATTTGGAAGTTTCTATACCTAGAAACCTTTATGATGAGTGGGAACCTACTATAAATATTAAAATTAAAGATCATGAGTGTTATGCTTTGTGTGATTTGGGTGCTAGTGTTTCCACAATTCCGAAAACTTTATGTGATATTCTAGGTTTCCACGATCTTGATGCTTGCTCTTTAAATTTGCACCTTGCGGATTCCACCATTAGGAAACCTATGGGAAGGATCAATGATGTTCTTATTGTTGCAAATAGGAATTATGTGCCCGTAGATTTTATCGTTCTTGATATAGATTGCAATCTTTCTTGTGCTATTATTCTTGGTAGACCTTTCCTTAGAACGATTGGTGCAATTATTAATATGAAGGAAGGGAATATTAGATTCCAATTTCCATTAAGGAAAGGCATGGAACACTTTACAAGAAAGAAAGTTAAATTACCTTATGAATCTATCATGCAAGCTACTTATGAATTGAGTGCCAAAGATGGCACTACTTAGATCTATCCTCGCTTTTATGCCTACTTTGGGGTGTTAAACAATGGCGCTAGTTGGGAGGCAACCCAATTTTATATTTGTTTTTTGTTTTTGCTTATGTTTAGTAATAAATTTTTCATCTACCTTTTGTTTAGATGTGTTTTCATGTTTTAATTAGTGTTTGTGCCAAGTAGAACCTATAGGACAACCTATGGTGATAGTTAACTTGATTCTGCTGAAAAACAGAAACATTGCACGCACAAAAATAATTTTAGTAATTCACAGAAACGTTCTTTTGCGTTGATTCTTTTTTCTGTAGATCAATAGACAAATTACCCAGGACTTCCTATTTTGGTAGGATGTTTAGAGTTCCAGAAGTATTCAAAAGTTACAGATTTCTACAGACTATTCTGTTTTTGACAGATTCTGTTTTTCGTGTGTTGTTTGCTTATTTTGATGCATCTATGGCTAGTATGTAGGGTATGAACCATAGAGAAGTTGGAATACAGTAGGTTTAACACTAATATAAATAAATAATGAGTTCATTACAGTACCTTATGTGGTGTTTTTTCTTTCTTGCACTAACGGAGCTTATGAGATTTCCTGTTGAGTTTTGTGTTGTGAAGTTTTCAAGTTTTGGGTAAAGATTTGATGGACTATGGAATAAGGAGTGGCAAGAACCTAAGCTTGGGGATTCCCGTGGCACCCCAAGATATTCAAGGATAACCAAAATCCTAAACTTGGGGATGCCCCGGAAGGCATCCCCTCTTTCGTCTTCGTCTATCGGTAACTTTACTTGGAGCTATATTTTTATTCACCACATGATATGTGTTTTGCTTGGAGCGTCCTGTATGATATTAGTCTTTTATTTTTAGTTTACCACAATCATCCTTGCTGTACACACCTTTTGGGAGAAGCCCACTTGATTAGAATTTATTAGAATACTCTATGTGCTTCACTTATATCTTTTGAGCTAGATAATTTTTGCTCTAGTGCTTCACTTATATCTTTTAGAGCACGGTGGTGGCTTAATTTTGAAGAAATTATTGATATCTCATGCTTCACTTATATTATTTTGAGAGTCTCTTAGAACAGCATGGTATTTGCTATGGTTATAAAATTGGTCCTAAATGACGGGCATCCAAGTTGGGTATAATAAAAACTAGCATAGAAAGTGAATTGGATGCTATGATCAATTTGATACTTGATAATTGTTTTGAGATATAGAGGTGGTGATATTAGAGTCATGCTAGTTGGGTGATTATGAATTTAAAGAATACTTGTGTTGAAGTTTGTGATTCCCGTAGCATGCACGTATGGTGAACCGCTTTGTGATGAAGTTGGAGCACAATTTTATTTATTGATTGTCTTCCTTATGAGTGGCGGTCGAGGACGAGCAATGGTCTTTTCCTGCCAATCTATCCCCCTAGGATAATGCGCATAGTACTTTGTTTTCAATGACTTGTAGATTTTTGCAATAAGTATATGAGTTCTTTATGACTAATGTTGAGTCCATGGATTATACGCACTCTCACCCTTCCACCATTGCTAGCCTCTCTTGTGCCGCGCAACTTTCGCCGGTACCTTACACCCACCATATACCTTCCTCAAAACAGCCACCATACTTACCTATTATGGCATTTCCATAGCCATTCCGAGATATATTGCCACGCAACTTTCCACCGTTCCGTTTATATGACATGCATCATCATTGTCATATTGCTCTTTGCATGATCATGTAGTTGACATCGTATTTGTGGCAAAGCCACCTTCATAATTCCATACATGTCACTCTTGATTCATTGCATATCCCGGTACACCGCCGGAAGCATTCATATAGAGTCATATCTTGCTCTAAGTATTGAGTTGTAATCTTGAGTTGTAAGTAAATAGAAGTGTGATGATCTTCATTATTAGAGCATTGTCCCAGTGAGGAAAGGATGATGAAGACTATGATTCCCCCACAAGTCGGGATGAGAATTCGGACTTAAAAAAAAAGAGAGAAAGGCCAAATAAAAAAAAGAGAAAGGCCAAATAAAAAATATATAAAAATGAGAAAAAAGAGAAGGGACCTACTATCCTTTTTACCACACTTGTGCTTCAAAGTAGCACCATGATCTTCATGATAGAGAGTCTCCTATGTTGTCACTTTCATATACTAGTGTGAATTTTTCATTACACAACTTGGCTTGTATATTCCAATGATGGGCTTCCTCAAAATGCCCTAGGTCTTCGTGAGCAAGCGAGTTGGATGGACACCCACTTAGTTTCTTTTGTTGAGCTTTCATGCATTTATAGCTCTAGTGCATCTGTTGCATGGCAATCCCTACTCACTCACATTGATATCTATTAATGGGCAACTCCATAGCTCGTTGATACGCCTAGTTGATGTGAGACTATCTTCTCCTTTTTTTGTCTTCTCCACAACCACCATTCTATTCCACATATAGTGTTATGTCCATGGCTCACGCTCATGTATTGCGTGAAAGTTGAAAAAGTTTGAGATTATTAAAGTATGAAACAATTTCTTGGGTTGTCATCAGGGTTGTGCATGATTAAATACTTTGTGCAATGAAGATAGAGCAACAGCCAGACTATATGATTTTGTAGGGATAACTTTCTTTAGCCATGTTATTTTGAGAAGACATGATTGCTTTGATTAGTATGCCTGAAGTATTATTATTTCTTATTTCAATATGAACTTTTATTTTGAATCATTTGGATCTAAACATTAATGCCACAATAAAGAAAAATAAATTGAGAATTATGCTAGGTAGCATTCCACATCAAAAATACTGTTTTTATCATTTACCTACTCGAGGACGAGCAGGAATTAAGCTTGGGGATGCTTGATACGTCTCCAACGTATCTATAATTTTTTATTGTTCCATGCTATTATATTACCCGTTTTGGATGTTTATGGGCTTTACTTTACACTTTTATATCATTTTGGGACTAACCTACTAACCGGAGGCCTGGCCCAATTGCTATTTTTTGCCTATTTGGTGTTTGAAGAAAAGGAATATCAAACAGAGTCCAAACGGAATGAAACCTTGGGGAGCGATCTTTTGGAACAAATGTGATCCAGCGACTTGGAGTGGACGTCAAGCATAGAGGAGGCGGCCACGAGGTGCTGGCGCGCTCCCTGCAGTGGGCGCCCCCCCTCGTGGGCCCTCGGCGTCCACCGACCTACTTCTTCCTCCTATATATACCCACGTACCCTGAAAACATCGGGGAGCACCACGAAAAACTATTTCCACCGCCGTAACCTTCTGTATCCACGAGATCCCATCTTGGAGCCTTCGTCGGCGCTCTGTCGGAGGGGGAATCGACCATGGAGGACCTCTACATCATCTCCAAGGCCTCTCCGATGAGTTGTGAGTAGTTTACCACAGACCTTCGGGTCCATAGTTATTAGCTAGATGGCTTCTTCTCTCTCTTTGAATCTCAATACAAAGTTCTCCTCGATCTTCTTGGAGATCTATTCGATGTAACTCTTTTTTGGTGTGTTTGTCGAGATCCGATGAATTGTGGGTTTATGATCAAGTTTATCTATGAGAAATATTTGAATCTCCTCTGAATTATTTTATGTGTGATTAAGTTATCTTTGCAAGTCTCTTTGAATTATCAGTTTGGTTTGGCCTACTAGATTGATCTTTCTTGCAATGGGAGAAGTGCTTAGCTTTGGGTTCAATCTTGTGGTGTCCTTTCCAAAGGATGTTAGGGCAGCAAGGCACGTATTGTATTGTTGCCATCGAGGATAAAAAGACGGGGTTTATATCATATTGCATGACTTTATCCCTCTACATCATGTCATCTTTCTTAATGCGTTACTCTGTTCTTTATGAACTTAATACTCTAGATGCAAGCAGGAGTCGGTCGATCTGTGGAGTAATAGTAGTAGATGCAGGCATGAGTCAATCTACTTGTCACGGAAGTGATGCCTATATACATGATCATGCCTAGATAATCTCATAATTATTCGCTTTTCTATCAATTGCTCGATAGTAATTTGTTCACCCATCGTAATACTTATGCTATCTTGAGAGAAGCCACTAGTGAAACCGATGGCCCCCGGGTCTATCTTTTATCATATAAGTTTTCCATCTACTTTTATTTGCATCTTTACTTTTCCAATCTATATCATAAAAATACCAAAAATATATTTATCTTATCATATTATCTCTATCAGATCTCACTTTCGCAAGTGGCCATGAAGGGATTGACAACCCCTTTATTGCGTTGGTTGTGAGGTTCTTGTTTGTTTGTGTAGGTGCGTGGGACTTTTGAGGAGCCTCCTACTGGATTGATACCTTGGTTCTCAAAACTGAGGGATATACTTACGCTACTTTGCTGCATCACCCTTTCCTCTTCAAGGAAAACCAACGCAAGCTCAAGACGTAGCACTAGGTCAAGCGAAATCGCTCCCTGGTAATCAAGACATAAGCAATCCCACTCAAAATTGGATCGTAGGCTTTTACCTTCACCGTAAGGGGCCGAACCAGTATAAACCATGTGTCCTTTGCCCCGATTAACCCCTTTAAGCTTCCTAGTTGCGATGGCTCCACGACTAAGTCCTTCCACTAGGACATCTGATGTGACAATTCCACAACACAACCGGTATGTTACTTGCCTGAGATTCGATCGTTGGTATCCCAATACCTCATTCTATCTCATTACCGACAAGTCTCTTTACTCGTTCCGTAATGCATGATCCCGTGACTAACTGTTTAGTCACATTGAGCTCATTATGATGATGCATTACCGAGTTGGCCCAGAAATACCTCTCCGTCATACGGAGTGACAAATCCCAGTCTCGATTCATGCCAACCCAACAGATACTTTCGGAGATACCTGCAGTGCACCTTTATAGCCACCCAGTTACGTTGTGATGTTTGGTACACCCAAAGCATTCCTACGGTATCCGGGAGTTGCACAATCTCATGATCTAAGGAAATGATACTTGACAGTAGAAAAGCTCTTAGCAAACGAATTACATGATCTTGTGCTATGCTTACGATTGGGTCTTGTCCATCACATCATTCTCCTAATGATGTGATCTCGTTGTCAACGACATCCAATGTCCATGGTCAGAAAATCATAACCATCTATTGATCAATGAGCTAGTCAACTAGAGGCTCACTAGGGACATGTTGTGGTCTATGTATTCACACATGTATTACGGTTTCCGGTTAATACAATTATAGCATGAACAATAGACAATTATCATGAACAAGGAAATATAATAATAACCATTTTATTATTGCCTCTAGGGAATATTTCCAACAATCTCCCACTTGCACTAGAGTCAATAATCTAGTTACATTGTGATGAATTGAACACCCATAGAGTTCTAGTGTTGATCATGTTTCGCTCGTGGAAGAGGTTTAGTCAACGTATCTGCGACATTCAGGCCCGTATGTACTTTACAAATATCTATGTCTCCATCTTGAACACTTTCATGAATGGAGTTGAAGCGACGCTTGATATGCCTGGTCTTCTTGTGAAACACGGGCTCCTTGGCAAGGGCAATAGCTCCAGTGTTGTCACAAAAGAGAGTCATCGGGCCCGACGCATTGGGAATAACTCCTAGGTCGGCAATGAACTCCTTCATCCAGATTGCTTCATGTGCTCCCTCCGAGGCTGCCATGTAGATCGCGCCACGACGCTTTGCTTGTAACTACACCAGCTGACCGCCCTACCATTCAAAATATACACGTATCCGGTTTGTGACTTGGAGTCATCCAGATTTGTGTTGAAGCTAGCATCAACGTAACCCTTTACGACGAGCTCTTCGTCACCTCCATAAACGAGAAACATATCCTTAGTCCTTTTCAGGTACTTCAGGATATTCTTAACCGATGTCCAGTGTTCCATGCCGGGATTACTTTGGTACCTTCCCACCAAACTTACGGCAAGGTTCACATCAGGTCTGGTACGCAGCATGGCATACATAATAGACCCTATGGCTGAGGCATAGGGGATGACACTCATCTTTTCTCTATCTTCTGTCGTGGTCGGGCAATGAGCCGTGCTCAATCTCACACCTTGCAATACATGCAAGAACCCCTTTTTGGGACTGATCCATATTGAACTTCTTCAATATCTTGTCAAGGTATGTGCTTTGTGAAAGACCAATGAGGCGTCTCGATCTATCTCTATAGATCTTGATGCCTAATATGTAAGCAGCTTCTCCAAGGTCCTTCATTGAAAAACACTTATTCAAGTAGGCCTTTATGCTTTCCAAAAGTTCTATATCATTTCCCATCAATAGTATGTCATCTACATATAATATGAGAAATTCTATAGAGCTCCCACTCACTTTCTTATAAACACAGGCTTCTCCATAAGTCTGCATAAACCCAAACGCTTTGATCATTTCATCAAAGCGAATGTTCCAACTCCGAGATGCTTGCACCAGCCCATAGATGGAGCGCTGGAGCTTGCACACCTTGTTAGCATTCTTAGGATCGACAAAACCTTCTGGCTGCATCATATACAATTCTTCCTTAAGGAAACCGTTAAGGAATGTCGTTTTGACGTCCATTTTCCATATCTCATAATCGTAGAATGCGGCAATTGCTAACATGATTTGGATGGACTTCAGCTTCTCTACGGGTGAGAAGGTCTCATAGTAGTCAACCCCTTGAACTTGTCGATAACCCTTAGCGACAAGCCGAGCTTTATAGATGGTCACATTACCATCTGCGTCAGTCTTCTTCTTAAAGATCCATTTATTTTCTATGGCCTGCCGATCATTTGGCAAGTTTGTCAAAGTCCATACTTTGTTTTCATACATGGATCCTATCTCGGATTTCATGGCTTCAAGCCATTTGTTGGAATCAGGGCCCGCCGTCGCTTCTTCATAGTTTGAAGGTTCACCGTTGTCTAATAACATGATTTCCAGGACAGGGTTGCCATACCATTATGGAGTGGAACGTTTCCTTGTCGACCTACGAAGTTCAGTAACAGCTTGATCCGAAGTTCCTTGATCATCATCATTAACGTCCTCTCTAGTCGGTGCAGGTACCACAGAAACATCTTCCTGAGCTGCGCTACTTTCCGGTTCAAGAGGCATTACTTTATCAAGTTCTACTTTCCTCCCACTTACTTCTTTCGAGAGAAACTCTTTCTCCAGAAAGGATCCGTTCTTGGCAACAAAGATCTTGCCTTCAGATCTGAGGTAGAAGGTATACCCAATGGTCTACTTAGGGTATCCTATGAAGACGCATTTTTGACTTGGGTTCGAGCTTTTCAGGTTGAAGTTTCTTGACATAAGCAATGCATCCCCAAACTTTTAGAAACGACAGCTTAAGTTTCTTCCCAAACCATAATTCATACAGTGTCATCTCAACGGATTTAAACGGTGCCCTATTTAAAGTGAATGTGGCCATCTCTAAAGCATAGCCCCAAAATGATAGCGATAAATCAGTAAGAGACATCATAGATCACACCATATCCAATAGAGTACGATTACGATGTTCGGACACACCATTACGCTGAGGTGTTGCAGGCGGCGTGAGTTGTGAAACAATTCCACATTTCCTTAAGTGTGTACCAAACTCGTGACTCAAATATTCTGTCATGTTGATTCTACACCTCACTCTGAAATTCCTTGAACTATTCAAAGGTCTCAGACTTGTATTTCATCAAGTAGACATACCCATATCTACTTAAGTCATTAGTGAGGGCCAGAACATAACGATAGCCACCACGAGCCACAACGCTCATTGGACCGCACACATCAGTATGTATTATTTCCAACAAGTTGGTTGCTCGCTCCATTGTTCCGGAGAACGGATTCTTGGTCATCTTGCCCATGAGGCATGGTTCGCACGTGTCAAATGATTCACAATCAAGAGACTCCAAAAGTCCATCTGCATGGAGTTTCTTCATGCGTTTGACACCAATGTGACCAAGGCGGTAGTGCCACAAGTATGTGGGACTATCATTATTAACCTTTCATATTTTGGTATTCACACTATGAATACATGTAACATCACGTTCGAGATTCAATAAGAATAAACCATTGACCAGCGGGGCATGACCATAAAACATATCTCTCATATAAATAGAATAACCATTATTCTTGGATTTAAATGAGTAGCCATCTCGCATTAAACGAGATCCAAATACAATGTTCATGCTCAAAGCTGGCGCTAAATAACAATTATTGAGGTTTAAAACTAATCCCGTAGGTAAATGTAGAGGCAGCATGCCGACGACAATCACATCGACCTTGGAACCATTCCCGACGCGCATCGTCACCTCGTCCTTCGCCAGTCTCCGCTTATTCCGCAGCTCCTATTTTGAGTTACAAATATGAGCAACCGCACCGGTATCAAATACCCAGGAGCTACTACGAGTACTAGTAAGGTACACATTAATAACATGTATATCACATATACCTTTGGTGTTGCCGGCCTTCTTGTTCGCTAAGTACTTGGGGCAGTTCTGCTTCCAGTGACCATTTCCCTTGCAATAAAAGCACTGAGTCTCGGGCTTGGGTCCATTGTTTGGCTTCTTCCCGGCAACTGATTTACTGGGCGCGGCAACTCCCTTGCTGTCCTTCTTGAAGTTCTTTTTACCCTTGCCTTTCTTGAAACTGGTGGTCTTATTCACCATCAACACTTGATGTTCCTTTTTGATTTCCACCTTCGCTGATTTCAGCATTGAATATAACTCAGGAATGGATTTCTCCATCCCCTGCATATTGTAGTTCATCACAAAGCTCTTGTAGCTAGGTGGGAGCGACTGGAGGATCCTGTCAATGACCAAGTCATCTGTAAGATTAACTCCCAGCTGAGATAAATGGTTGTGCAACCCGGACATAGTGACTATATGCTCACTGACAGAACTATTTTCCTCCATCTTACAACTATAGAACTTGTTGGAGACTTCATATCTATCGAGCTGGCCATGAGCTTGGAAAACCATTTTCAGCTCTTGGAACATCTCATATGCTCTATGCTGCTCAAAACGCTTTTGGAGCCCCGGTTCTAAGCTGTAAAGCATGCCGCACTGAACCAGGGAGTAATCATCACTACGCTGACGCCAAAGCGCTCATAACGCCTTGAGTTCTTTGGGAAAATGGGTGCGTCACCTAGCGGTGCTTCAAGGACATATGCTTTCTTGGCAGCTATGAGGATGATCCTCAAGTTCCGGACCCAGTCCGTATAGTTGCTACCATTGTCTTTCAGCTTGGTTTTATCTAGGAATGCGTTGAAGTTGAGGGCAACATTAGCGTGGGCCATTTGATCTACAAGACATATTGCAAAGATATTTTAGACTATGTTCATGATAATTAAGTTCATCTCACCAAATTATTTAATGAACTCCCACTCAGATAGACATCCCTCGAGTCGTCTAAGTGATACATGATCCGAGTCAACTAGGCCGTGTCCGATCATCACGTGAGACGGACTAGCCATCATCGGTGAACATCTCCATGTTGATCGTATCCACTATACGACTCATGTTCAACCTTTCGGTCTCTTGTGTTCCGAGGCCATGTCAGTACATGCTAGGCTCGTCAAGTCAACCTAAGTGTTTTGCATGTGTAAAGCTGGCTTACACCCGTTGTATGCGAACGTTAGAATCTATCACACCCGATCATCACGTGGTGCTTCGGAACAATGAACTTTCGCAATGGTGCACAGTTAGGGGGAACACTTCCTTGAAATTTTTAAAGAGGGATCATCTTATTTATGCTACCGTCGTTCTAAGCAAATAAGATGTAAACATGACAAACATCACATGCAAATCATAAAGTGACATGATATGGCCAATATCATCTTGCGCCTTTGATCTCCATCTTTGAGGCGCGACATGATCACTTTCTTCACCGGCATGGCACCATGATCTCCATCATCGTGTCTTCATGAAGTTGTCTCGCCAACTATTACTTCTACTACTATGGCTAACGGTTAGCATTAAAGTAAAGTAATTACGTCATGGCGTTTTCAATGACACGCGGGTCATACAATAAATTAAGACAACTCCTATGGCTCCTGCCGGTTGTCATACTCATCGACATGCAAGTCGTGATTCCTATTACAAGAACATGATCAATCTCATACATCACATATATGATTCATCACATTCTTTTGGCCATATCACATCACATAGCATACCCTGCAAAAACAAGTTAGACGTCCTCTAATTGTTGTTGCATGTTTTACGTGGTTGCTATGGGTTTCTAGCAAGAACATTTCTTACCTACGCAACCAATTGCTATTTACCCTTCATAAGGACCCTTTTCATCGAATCCGATCCGACTAAAGTGGGAGAGACGGACACCCGCTAGCCACCTTATGCAACAAGTGCGTATCAGTCGGTGGAACCTGTCTCACGTAAGCGTACGTGTAAGGTCGGTCCGGGCCGCTTCATCCCACAATACCGCCGAAACAAGATAGGACTAGTAACAGTAAGCAAATTGAACAAACCAACACCCACAACTATTTGTGTTCTACTCGTGCATAGAATCTACGCATAGACCTAGCTCTGATATCACTGTTGGGGAACGTAGTAATAATTTAAAATTTTCCTATGTATCACCAAGATCAATCTAGGAGATTCTAGCAACAAGAGAGAGAGAGGATGTGCATCTTCATACCTTTGAATATCGCTAAGCGGAAGCGTTACTAGAACGCGGATGATGGAGTCGTACTCGCGGCGATTCAAATCGCGGAGGATCCGTTCTAACGCCGAACGGACAGTGCCTTCGTGTTCAACACACATACAGCCCGGGGACGTCTCCTCATTCTTGATCCAGCAAGGGGAGAGGAGAAGTTGAGGGAGAGCTCCGGCAGCACAACGGCGTGGTGGTGGAGCTTGCAGTTCTGCGGCAGGGCTTCACCAAGCACTACGGAGGAGGAGGAGGTGTTGGGGAGGGAGAGGGCTGCGCCAGGGGAAGGGTGCGGTAGCCCTCCCACCTCCCCTCTATTTATAGGGGCAAGGGAGAGGGGGCCGGACCCTCCAGATGGATCTAGAGGGGGGCGGCCAAGGGGGAGAGGCTTGCCCCCCAAAGCCAAGGGGGGCGCCCCCTTTAGGGTCCCCCCAAACCCTAGGCGCATGGGCCCTAGGGGCGTTTGGCGCCCAGCCCACCTAGGGGCTGGTTCCCCTCCATATTCAGCCCATAGGGCCCTTCGGGACAGGTGGACCCTCCCGGTGGACCCCCGGAACCCTTTCGGTGGTCCCAGTACAATACCGATAAACCCCCGAACACTTCCGGTGACCGAATAAGGACTTCCCATATATAAATCTTCATCTCCGGACCATTCTGGAACTCCTTGGACGTCCGGGATCTCATCCGAAACTCTGAACAACATTCGGTAACCACATAATATTTCCCATAACAACTCTAGCGTCACCGAACCTTAAGTGTGTACCCTACGGGTTCGGGAATCATGCAGACATGACCGGGACAGCTCTCCGACCAATAACCAACAGCGGGATCTGGATATCCATGTTGGTTCCCACATGTTCCACGATGATCTCATCGGATGAACCACGATGTCAGGGATTCAATCAATCCCGTATACAATTCCCTTTGTCAACCGGTATGTTACTTGCCCGAGATTCGATCATCGGTATCCTAATACTGTTGACATCGGATTTTGGCAAGGTACAAAAGGCAAGTAAGATGGCCTCAAGTGAAAGAGTTTTCAGCATGCAAAGTTTCAGGTCGACGAGTGGAATAACTTTGATGTTTAATTTATCGCCATTCGACCTTATATCGGTGGCCGAAGTTGTACTCCGAGTGACAAAATTCAAACATTCCGAGTGGTTTTCGGCCAATCTTGCCTTCAAGACGACCTCGGATGAAGGAGTATTTAAAAGAATTGTCTTCGTCTCGTCAAGGCGATCGATTTTGATATATAAATCATCTCAATCCGAGTTCATATGCAAAAGTTAGAGGCAATACACCGCAGTCAAGTCGAGTGGAAATCTGGCGCAAAGTACCGCACGCCATGTCTGGTGGGTCGCGCGAGCAATTAGGCCCTTAAGAAGTCCTTGAATCGAAAAACCTTCAACAGGAAAGTTTCGTCTCGTCGAGCCGATCGATTTTCATATATAATTCGTCTCAATCCGAGATCGTATGTAACCTGGAGAGGCAAATCAAGATCAGGCTATGTTTTTGGTCGAGTGAAAACTTACCATCCGAGTGAAAACTCACGGTCGAGTGAAAACCTACCGATCGAGTCACCGGTCGAGTGAAAATCTACCGATCGAGTCACCGGTCGAGTGAAAATTTACCAATCGAGTCCAAGGTCGGTGAAAACCTACCGATCGAGTAAAAGGTCGAGTGGAAACCTACCGATCGAGTAAAAGGTCGAGTGAAAACCTACCGATCGAGTAAATGGTCGAGTGAAAACCTACCGATTGATTGTCTTCCGAGTGAAAATATAGTCATCCGAGTGAAAAGTCCAATCGGACCATCCGAAAGTGAAAGACTCTAAAATCCGAGTGGATGAGCTCAAACCGAGTGAAACTGAACATGTGCCCAAAAGTTTATCAAGATGATCTCGGATGAAAAAGTGTTCAATACAGAAGTTGTGCATATCGTCAAGATGGTAAACTTTGCTTTTGGAGTCATCGTCATCAGAGATAGTATATGGCCTGCAGATTCACTACAAGACTCGGATAATTCAGTCTACTGCAAGACCGAGTCCGACTCGAAGGTAAAGATGACCTCGAAAAGTATTCAAGATGGCCTTATTTGAAAAAGTGATCAACATGAAAGTTGTTCAGATCGCCGAGGCGCACAAGTTTGATATTTGGGCCGTCTTGATCGGAGGTCATATGGAGGCTGGGCGGCCTGCACAAGGAGGAAGACAGAAGTTGGGCCAGATTCAGACTGGATCCGAGTTGGAATAGAACTAGGACTCTAGGACGCGAATTGATGTAATTTTTCTTGTAATGAAAGCCTAGATGAATCCTTTACTTGTACGGGAAGTCCAGCCGCCTCTTATATATGTTGGGGGTGACGGCCGATTGAAGAACACACAATCGAACAAATCAATATACTACTTTTTCCTGTCTACTTTTTATCTCTCCACCGTTTTTCTCTCTCGTTCTTCGCTGTTCTTCGTGTTTGAGGGCTGCGAATCTCGAGGCTCTAGGGGCGAGCGAATCGACCTAGGGCAGCCCATAGCCGCCGCACTCCCTGACGGGGTCCCTCCCGGGGGTGTGGGGTTTCGGGTCTTCAAAAGCACCCGCCGATCGTCTTGCGCGATCGCTACTGTCGGTCGGGTCTCCTTCGACGTGAGCTGCGGTGCATCACCCCGCGCCGAGGGTACACGTGACGGTTCGTGTGTCGACACACTTTTGGCGACTCATTTGGGGAGCGAAGATCAATCATCATCATCCACCATGTCCGATCTTCCCAAGCCATCGAGGTAGACGCCGATAACATCATTAAGCCCATCTTGATGAGATATCGGCCGATCATCGCCAAATCTATGAGGAGTACAAGAAGGCGCGAAGAGAAGGATTTGCAGGAGTTTCTTGCAAAGTTCAAGAAGGATCGCCAAGGCAACATCACTCCGATTGAAGAAATCAAGTTTCCTCCTCTTCAAGCCGAAGCAGGTTAAACCTCTGTAAATCTCGCTTTTCCCCGAAGCGGTGGGCTGAGATTGAAAGTCGTATTGCTGATGGTAACAATCTAGTCTATCAAACTTTCATAGAAAATACTAATGCTCGAAGAATACATCTCAATCGACTAGTGGTAATGATGGTGTAGCTGCTAGTGTGCAAAACCCTAATCTGCTTTACCTATCTCATCGGCGCCTCCGTGCGATGACTTATCATCCTACCCAAACAAATCAGATTGTGGCTGCACCCATTAATCCTGTTATGAGCATGCCAGTTCGGTGGTGACGCCAGAACCAAACCCTACCTACAGCTACAACCACTGACCACTACCAAACTATGGGTCGACATACATGCCACAATTCTTACATACACTAGTAACCCTACTCCTCCTATGCCATCGCCACAAGCTCCATCGTCCACTATGGACGATGGTCTAGCTAATCTTAGAGAGGAGATGGCTAAGATGCTTGAGAGAATTTTGAGTCGAGTTACCTCGAATCGGATTTACCAAAAGCCGCACTCAGTACTTTGATGCTATCCGGTGCCCTCGGGATATAAAATTCCTGATTTTGTTAAGTTCAATGGAGAGGGCACAAAAACCACATGGGAGCATGTTAGTCAATACTTAGCACAACTAGGTGAGGCAGGATCATTGAATGAATTGAAAGTGCGTTTATTTCCTTTATCATTAATGGCATCGCATTTTCATGGTTTTCTTCTTTGCCACATGGTTCCATTCGAGTTTGGTCGCAGCTAGAGCAGAAATTTCATGATCACTTTTATAGCGGCGATAATGAACTCAAGTTGTCACATCTAACATCGGTTAAGCGAAGCATGATGAATCGGTCTCCGATTACGTCAAGAGATTCAGAGAAACGAAAAACCGTGTTTTAGTTTGGTGATAACCGAGAGAGACTTAGCAGACCTAGTCTTTGAGTGGTTTGAGAACTCCCATTAGAGAAAAGCTAGAAGGCTATGAGTTCTTAAATATCAACCAAGTCTTACAAAGGGCTTTGGCTCAGAAAGCCAAGCAAAGATCTCAAAGAAGTGCATAGATACAAACCGATCGACCAAAGATGAATATGGTGGAATATGATAGTGATCACTCGGATGATGAGGGTGATATTTTTGCTACTGAATTTGTTTGGCCATCTAAGGCCAAACCCTTTACTTGCAATGATCTGAAACCGATTCATAAGAATCGTGATGAAGAGATGAAGTTTACTTTTAACATTGCTAAGTGTGATAAAATATTTGATGCTTTGCTGCAGGCTAAGATTATTAGAATATCTCATACTTTACCGCCGTTTGAAGAGCTGAAACGGCGTGCTTATTGCAAGTATCATAACTCTTTTCTCATGCTACTAATGATTGCAATGTTTTTCGACAGCAGATACAATCGGCCATTAATGACGGACGATTGAACTTTTCTCGAGATGCAAGTTGATAAACAGCCCTTTCCAATGAACACCATGGATTTAGAAGGAAGAAGTTACTCATTCGCCGAGGTAGCCGAATCGCTAATAAAGCTAATGTCATTGTTGGTGAGCCCAGAAAGACAAGGAGGGCGACAAGGTCTTGGGAGACAAAGTTGTGCTTGATAAGCAACCCGGTGGCAAGGAAGTGATCAAAATCACCATCAAGAATCCTACACTCGGGGCAACCGCAAGTGCAAGAAAATACTCGTGTTAAATTTGTCAAGCCCAAGAGTCCGAAGTTGGCAAGTGGAAGAAGAATGAAGTTAAAGTGCAGCATAAGCGATCAAGCCAACTTTTGATATGTTGCTGTCCAAGTATGCTAACCGATCGGCGGTTCTAGTTTCAATCGACCAACTCATCCGAAACGACCAAGGTCACCATCGGTGATATGTTTAGTCGGTATACAAAACCGAGTGGACCAAGGGGCAATTTTCGTAAGATCGAGGCAAACTGTTTGGGATCGACTTGACTATTCATATAGAGGCCGACTGAACATTGGTGGCTATCAGTCGGCTGGTCAAAATATGCGGTCGGACGGAAATTATCCGAGTGTAAGAATGCACCCAGGTGGAAACTATCCGAGTGAAAAAATGTGGATGGGTAGAGTCCATCCGACTGAGTTCCATCCGAGTGGATACCGTCCGAGTGACATCAATCCGAGTGGATTCCATCCAAGTAAGAAGGTGCGCCCGAGTGGAAATTTCATGCCTCTGGAAAGTCGAAAAGAATGGCGTGTTAAGTCACCGAGTGTTGCAGCAGTTGAGTCAGTCAAAGGCAAGGAGAAAATGGATGTCGACTCACTTATCTTGGGCACCGAAACATTCCCCATACAGCAGCCGACTGTGCATAACCACTCGACAGAGCCGATACTTTCTATCGCGCCAAAGCACTCGGCTAATGACCATGAAGCAAGCACCAGCCAAGTAAAGGTGAGAGATGCTAAATACACTCGACCAAAATGGTGTCCTCCAGGGCTAACGAAGACACAGAAGAGGAAACTACAGAGGTTAAGGAGTCAAGAGATGGCGGAGCAGGAGGCCGAGAAGCAAAGGGATAAGTTGTTCAATGACACTCGGCCCATGGTTCCAGCAAAACAAGTGTGGAGGCCAAAACAAATACAGGATACATCAGCTTCTACATCTATCACAGAAGTGCCTACACCACCCAAGGAGGACGATGTGACAGCTATTACATCGTCTGCGACACTTCTTACTTCTCCTTCACTCGACCAGATTTCAGAATTAGTCGATCCACTTGAAGAAGAGGTTGATATGTTGGACTATGAGTCTACGCCGGTTCATGAAGGTATGGATATCAATATGGTGTATTACTTACCTGCTGAGTTTCGTGCTGTAGATGAGGAAGGGGAAGTGGCTCAGCTGGATTTTGGCCCTAAAAATGCAATATTCGAGAAGCCAAAAGAACCAAGAACACATTTGAAACCGTTGTATCTCGAGAGGTCATATCAATGGATCGCCACTTAGTCGAATGCTTGTTGATGGTGGTGCTGTGGTAAATCTTATGCCTTATTCGGTCTTCAAGAAATTGGGTTTGCCTGATGAAGAATTGATCAAGACCAATATGGTGCTCAACGGGTTTGAAGGCAAAGAGAAAACTGAAGCCAAAGGTGTAATGTATGTGGAGCTTACGATCGGAAGCAAAACTTTGGCCTGCATTCTTTGTCGCCGAGGTGCAAGGTAACTACAACGTTATACTAGGCCGTGATTGGGTTCATGCAAACCGGGCGTGCCATCCACTATGCACCGTTTTTGATTCGATGGGTTGATGATGAAGTGGAAGTCATTCATGCGGATAATTCGGCTGTGTTGCTTTGGCCGATGCATCGGTGGATTGGCAACATCCCAATGCTACTTGCTTGACGGGCGTGACTTATCGAGTTTGATTTTCTCGGTCACGACCAAGAATGGTTTTGTGCCCGTGTCTTTAAAGCCGATTGAATGCAATCGGCTCCAAGGTATGATAGGTTTAAATGGATTCTAATTCGAGTGGTTACAAAAGCGTCTTGCAAAATATCGGTCCAAAGGAGAACGATATGTATGAGTCTATTGAGGAGTTGGATGACATGGATAAACTTGGACAAGGTTTTACATCGGCCGATCCATTAGAAGAGGTAAATATTGGAGACGGATTAGTCAGTCGACCAACATTTATAAACAAAAATCTGAAAGCCGATTGTAAAGCTAAATTAATCGAGCTATTGAAAGAATATGTTTGTTGCTTTGCATGGGAATATCATGAGATGCCGGGGTTGAGCCGAGAGCTAGTGGAGCATCGGTTGCCTATAAAGGCCGGTTTTAGACCTTATAAACAGTCGGCCAGAAAGTTTAATCCGAAAACATATGACCGGATCAAGGAAGAGATCGGTCGACTGCTTGAAGCTAAATTCATTCGACCTTGCGGTATGCCGAGTGGATTTCTAACATTGTCGAGAGAGAAGAAGGGATCCGCAAGTCGAGGGTGTGCATTGACTTCAGAGATGTGAATAGGGCTACACCCAAAGATGAGTATCCCATGCCAATAGCCGATATGCTTATTAATGATGCTTCGGACATAAGGTTATTAGCTTTCTAGATGGTAATGCGGATACAATCAAATTTTATGGTCAAGAGGACATGTACAAAACAGCTTTCCGATGTCCTGGTTTCCTTGGTTTATTCGAGTGGACGGTGATGACATTCGGATTGAAAAATGTCAGCCACATATCGAGGGCTATGAATTTGATTTTCATGATTTACTCGGTGTCATACTTGAAGTTTATATTGATGATATTGTTGTCAAATCGGATGCTTTTGAATCTCACTTGGCCGATTTGCGCTTAGCTTTTGAAAGAATGAAAAGTATGGATCAAGATGAATCCTTTGAAGTGTGCATTAGCGTGTCGGTGGCAAATTTTTGGGTTTCATTATTCATGAAGATGGCATCAAATCGATCCCAAAAGATAGAAGCCATACAGAAAGTGGAGGCTCCAACATGCAAAAGAGATATGCAAAAGTTCCTTGGCAAGGTCAATTATTTGAGAAGGTTCATAGCTAATCTGTCAGGGAAAGTTGATGCATTTACTCCTATCCTTCGGTTAAAGAATGATGTTGATTTCACTTGGGGGGCAAAACAGCAAGAAGCTTTTGATATGATCAAGAATTATTTGTGCACTCCTCCGTGATGAAAGCACCCAAGCATAGAGAGCCTTTTAAACTTTATATCGCAGCAGAGGAAGGTGTTATTGGTGCTGTTTTGACTCAAGATACCGAAGGAAAAGAGCATACCATTACATATTTGAGCAGACGTTTATTGGACGCCGAGACAAGGTATACATTTATTGAAAAACTATGTTTATGCTTATATTACGCTTGCACAAAGTTGAGACATTACCTAGTGTCGAGTGCTTGTATAGTAGCTTGTCAAACCGATGTCATTAAGTACATGTTGCATAGGCCAATTCTTAGTGGTAGAATTGGCAAGTGGGCTTATTCTTTGATTGAGTATGATTTGGCTTATGAATCTCTAAAATCCATGAAAGGCCAAATTGTTGCTAATTTCATTGTTGAACATCGGATTAATGACAAGCATGATGTTGATATGAACCTTGTTTCATTAGTGCCATGGAGATTGTACTTTGATGGCTCAGTTTGTAACAATGGCCAAGGTGTTGGTATTGTTTATATATCTCCTCATGGTGCTGTTTTTGAAGCCTCATGCCGCTTAGAATATTTTTGCACAAACAATCAAGCCGAATATGAAGCATTGTTATTCGGTCTAGAGATGTTACTTGCTATAGGTGTTACACATGTTGAGGCTTACGGTGATTCGTTACTAGTGGTGCAGCAAATATCCAGAGTCTTTCAGTGTTTTGACGAATCACTTAATGTTTATCTTGATAAATGTCTGGATATGATTTCTACTTTGGATTGTTTTAGCATTGCACATATATCTAGACATGACAACTGGAAAGCAAATGAGTTGGCACAACAAGCATCTGGATATCATGTTGATCATGGCATGTTTCATATCTCTCAAAGACCGATGTCTTGTCTTACCGATATGGAAGAGGCCAACCGAACCCACCGCGGTCATTAACAAAAATCTAGTGCAGATGACAATTCCGATCGAGGAAGCCCATTGTTGCTTACTTGCTAATCCGAGTGAAAGGGTGGACAGGGCTGTTCGGGCGATGGCTTTTAAATATACTATAAGGGATGATAACCTTTATCGCGAACAGTTGATGATGTTCTTTTAAAATGCTTGGATGAGGACCAAGCAAGAGTTGCTATGGGAGAGGTACATGAGGGCATTTGTGGTACTCACCATCGGCTCCTAAGATGAAATGGTTATTACGACGTCTTTGGATTTTATTGGCCGACTATGATTAATGATTGCTTCAGATATTATAAAGGGTGTGAAGCTTGTCAAAAGTTTGGTGATATTCAATTGGCTCCTGCTGCTATGTTGCATCCTATTATCAAGCCGTGGCCTTTCAGAGGATGGGGTTTAGATTTTATTGGGCAAATTCATCCATCTTCCTCAAAGGGGCATCGATTCGTGTTGGTGGCAACTGATTATTTCACTAAATGGTCTGAAGCAGTACCTCTCAAGAACATGACACATACGGAGGTAATTCAATTCATAACTAAGCACATTATTCATAGATTCGGTATTCCTCAAACATTAACTACAGATCAAGGTTCATCTTTTATGTCACACCAAGTCAGAGAGTTTGCCGAATCTTATAATATAAAGTTGCTCAATTCCTCTCCGTATTATGCCCAAGCTAATGGACAAGCCGAGTCTAGCAATAAAATTTTAATCAAGCTCATCAAGAAGAAGATTGAGGATAATCCGAGGAGATGGCATGAGCTGTTGTCTGAAGCTTTATGGGCACATAGAATTTCAAGGCATGGTGCTACGAAGGTAACTCCATATGAGCTAGTATATGGCCAAGAGGCTGTTTTACCACTGGAAGTAAATTTGAATGCTTTGAGAATAGCCAAACAAAATGATTTATCGGCAGAGACTTTATAACTTGATGATGGACAATATTGATGAAGTTGCCGATAAACGTTTGGTTGCTTTGGAGTCCATAGAGAGAGACAAGTTGAGGGTTGCAAGAGCTACAATAAGAAAGTTAAATTGAAGCATTTTCAAGTTGGTGAACTCGTCTCGAAAGTGATTCTGCCGATTGGTTCAAGAGATAGAAAATTTGGGAAGTGGTCTCCAAGTTGGGAAGGTCCTTTTAGGATTACAAGGGTTGTTCTGGAAATTCATATTTGGTGGAATCAATACAAGGGCATTGTTACCTCGAGCTCTCAACGGAAAATATTTGAAGAAGTACCACCCGAGTGTGTGGCGGGGAAGCTTTGAGTAGGCAATGGCGATATCGATTATCGCCTTAGCACAAACATGGCCGATACATAATTATCGCCTTGAGGAAAATAAATGGCCGATGGAGTGTTGACATCGTCCTTAGAACAAACACCGTGCATATTATTTTTCGGCATGCAAGCTTTGCTAAAAAAGCAGGGGGCATGTGTTGACATCGGATTTTGGCAAGGTACAAAAGGCAAGTAAGATGGCCTCAAGTGAAAGAGTTTTCAGCATGCAAAGTTTCAGGTCGACGAGTGGAATAACTTTGATGTTTAATTTATCGCCATTCGACCTTATATCGGTGGTCAAGTTGTACTCCGAGTGACAAAATTCAAACATTCCGAGTGGTTTTCGCCAATCTTGCCTTCAAGACGACCTCGGATGAAGGAGTATTTAAAGGAATTGTCTTCGTCTCGTCAAGGCGATCGATTTTGATATATAAATCATCTCAATCCGAGTTCATATGCAAAAGTTAGAGGCAATACACCGCAGTCAAGTCGAGTGGAAATCGGCGCAAAGTACCGACGCCATGTCTGGTGGGTCGCGCGAGCAATTAGGCCCTTAAGAAGTCCTTGAATCGAAAAACCTTCAACAGGAAAAAGTTTCGTCTCGTCGAGCCGATCGATTTTCATATATAATTCGTCTCAATCCGAGATCGTATGTAACCTGGAGAGGCAAATCAAGATCAGGCTATGTTTTTGGTCGAGTGAAAACTTACCATCCGAGTGAAAACTCACCGGTCGAGTGAAAACCTACCGATCGAGTCACCAGTCGAGTGAAAATCTACCGATCGAGTCACCGGTCGAGTGAAAATTTACCAATCGAGTCCAAGGTCGAGTGAAAACCTACCGATCGAGTAAAAGGTCGAGTGGAAACCTACCGATCGAGTAAAAGGTCGAGTGAAAACCTACCGATCGAGTAAATGGTCGAGTGAAAACCTACCGATTGATTGTCTTCCGAGTGAAAATATAGTCATCCGAGTGAAAAAGTCCAGTCGGACCATCCGAGTGAAAGACTCTAAAATCCGAGTGGATGAGCTCAAATCCGAGTGAAACTGAACATGTGCCCAAAAGTTTATCAAGATGATCTCGGATGAAAAAGTGTTCAATACAGAAGTTGTGCATATCGTCAAGACGGTAAACTTTGCTTTTGGAGTCATCGTCATCAGAGATAGTATATGGCCTGCAGATTCACTACAAGACTCGGATAATTCAGTCTACCGCAAGACCGAGTCCGATCGAAGGTAAAGATGACCTCGAAAAGTATTCAAGATGGCCTTATTTGAAAAAGTGATCAACATGAAAGTTGTTCAGATCATCGAGGCGCACAAGTTTGATATTTGGGCCGTCTTGATCGGAGGTCATATGGAGGCTGGGCGGCCTGCACAAGGAGGAAGACAGAAGTTGGGCCAGATTCAGATCGATCCGAGTTGGAATAGAACTAGGACTCTAGGACGCGAATTGATGTAATTTTTCTTGTAATGAAAGCCTAGATGAATCCTTTACTTGTGCGGAAGTCCAGCCGCCTCTTATATATGTTGGGGTGACGGCCGATTGAAGAACACACAATCGAACAAATCAATATACTACTTTTTCTGTCTACTTTTATCTCTCCACCGCTTTTTCTCTCTCGTTCTTCGCTGTTCTTCGTGTTTGAGGGCTGCGAATCTCGAGGCTCTAGGGCGAGCGAATCGACCTAGGGCAGCCCATAGTCGCCGACTCCGACGGGTCCCTCCGGGGTGTGGGTTTCGGTCTTCAAAAGCACCCGCCGACTGTCTTGCGTATCGCGCTGTCGGTCGGGTCTCCTTCGACGTGAGCTGCGGTGCATCACCCCCGGCGTCGAGGGTACACGTGACGTGTTCGTGTGTCGACAAATACCTTGTTCAATCTCGTTACCGGCAAGTATCTTTACTCGTTCCGTAATGCATGATCCCATGACTAACTAACTGCTTAGTCATAGTGAGCTCATTATGATGATGCATTACTGAGTGGGCCCAGAGATACCTCTCCATCATACGGAGTGACAAATCCCAGTCTCGATTCGTGCCAACCCAACAGATACTTTCGAAGATACATGTAGTGCACCTTTATAGCCACACAGTTACGTTGTGATGTTTGGTACACCCAAAGCATTCCTACGGTATCCGGAAATTGCACAATGTCATGGTCTAAGGAAATGATACTTGACATTAGAAAATCTCTTAGCAAACGAACTACACGATCTTGTGCTATGCTTAGGATTGGGTCTTGTCCATCACATCATTCTCCTAATGATGTGATCCCGTTATCAACGACATCCAATGTCCATGGTCAGGAAACCATAACCATCTACTGATCAACGAGCTAGTCAACTAGAGGCTCACTATGGACATGTTGTGGTCTATGTATTCACACATGTATTACGGTTTCCGGTTAATACAATTATAGCATGAACAATAGACAATTATCGTGAACAAGGAAATATAATAATAACCATTTTATTATTGCCTCTAGGGCATATTTCCAACAAGCAGCAGTTCAACTCTTGCTCTTATACTCGTTCCTCTAGGAGTGGTTTTGCTTCCACCGCCGCTCAGGCTGTCTAGTTTTCTGCATTTGAGATCCTCATTGAGCTACGCTACAATGAAATTCGGATGCAGACCCACCCAGGTTTTTACTACTATCCATCCATGCACGCCGATGGTCGTGTTCGCTTTCCTATCATTGATCCGACGGCCGATAGTGCTACTAGCCACCTTTCCCGTTATATCATTGCTAGTTATCTTCTGATTCACGAGCTGGCTCGAGCGCTGACTCGTGCTTGCACTGCTTTTAACAGCCGCTAGATCCTTTCCCACTCCACCTTCCATGGGATTTACTCATTATATTACACCCTTTTCTAGCTTGCCAATTACCCCGGTTACTCCTTTGAGTAGCTCGGGCACCTCGACTGTGACTCCCCGTAGTGCCCCTGCCGAGTGGGCTTCACTTCTCGCTACTCCCGCACCCCCTATGATCCAGTCTCATTCCACACCTGCCCCTGAGGGAGAGTCCTCGAGGCAGCGTCATCGTGTCACCTTTAACCCGGAGGTTTCCGTTAGTGTCATCAGTTCAGGATCCGAGTCCGAGTTAGGAGAGGACTCCACAGGTCCAACAGAGCAGTAGATCGTCAGGTTAGCTGAGGTTGGTAGTACGAGCGTAGTCGTATTAGTCATGATGTTTCCTTATGTATGAGTACCTGTCATGATGTTTCCTGTCATGTATGAGTCTATGTATAATTATGTTGGAACTTTCTTTATTCGCCCTGGTTTTCATCGCTTTTCTTCGGCTTTGTCATTCGCTTTTTCCCGCTTTTGGATGTTGCTCATCTCGGTTGCTTCACATTGGGAAAATAAAGAAATAGGATGACAAGAGGAGGCTACGACAGTCACGCTGGTGAGGAGGTACCTATTCGTAGATCGGCAAGACAGGCAGGGCAATCCCCCGAACCATATCCGCAACCACCGCCTCATCCACCAACATTTGAACAGATAATGCGTATGTTTGAGGAAAGAAGGAGCAATGATCTGCTTGAATTATTGAAAAGTGTTACGAATCAAGAATTCAAAGAAGTTATCAATTCAAAAAATGTTAATGAATAAAAAAATTACGAATTAAGAAAGTGTCCATGGATTTGAAAGAAATGTTGGTGACTGTGAAAATGTATATGAATTCAGAAAAATGTTCTTGACTTCAAGACATGTTTACAAATTCTAAAAAACTTCATGAATTCAAAAATAAAAGTTCACGACTTTTAAAAATGTCTTGTGAATTCAAAAAATTGTTTGTGAATCGAAAAAATGTTCTTGTATTCTTTTTAAATGTTCTCTTATTCAAAAATTGTTCATTCCAATTGTTTTTTAAAAGAGTAAGAACAATTTTCTAAAATGTGAGAACCTTGTGAACACTATATGAAATTGTGATCTTATTTTAAGTTTTATTTTATATACATAGGAAAAGAATTCATAATTTCAAACACTTTTTGGAAAATGTGAATTATTTTAAATCCCTGAGCATTTTTTTAGAGCGGACAATTTATGAGATTTGAACATTTTAGAAATATATGAATTTAGAGAAAATATATATATATATATATATATATATATATATATATATATATATATATATATATATATATATAGAAACAGGAGAAAAAAAGAACAGCAGAAAACAGAAAAAACAACAAGAAATGACAAGGAAAGCCGGTTGTCACCACTCCTAGCGGTTCGATGCTCTCTTCATTGCAGTTACTAATGGGTTGGGCCATCTTCCAATGCCAGGGTGATTCAAAGCTTAACACCCACAAAAGAAAGCTTAACACCCACAAGAAGTCATACATAGAATTTGTGGTGTGTCATTCGATATGACGCGTGTCCAGTTGTGATACTTTTCCTATCAATATTAAGGTCTAATCTTCACATGCTTATGTGTTATGTGACCATCCATGCAATTTCCTATTACCGCATTCCATGGCAAAGTGTCGATGCCACGCATAGGGGACCGAGCGACGACCAAGATGTGGGCCAACCCATTTTAGCATCTCTTGGTTTCGAACCTTCTCGAAGGTTATTGCCCGGGTTTTTACCAGCTTTGGGAACCATAGGTTCCCCAATCCTTTTCCCTGTTTCTTTTATTTATTTATTTTGTTTTTCTTTCCAATTGTTTATTTTATTCTCTTTACATTTTTAAAACTAAAATTTCAAAAAAATGCATTTAAAATATTTTTGGATTTTTATGAACTATTTGAAATTTCTAAAACTCTACGCTATTCCAAAAAATTGTTTGAATTTTGGTTCACTAATTCAAAAATATTAGAGTTAAAATGTATTGACCATTTTAGAAATAGTAAAATACTAAAAATATTTATTTATTTAGAAATTAATGAAAATTTAAAACATTTCACATGATTTCAAAAATATTTAGGATTTTAATAACAGTTCATGTTTTCAAAAATTGTTTGCTGTTTTAAAAATGTTCGTGTTTTTTAGAAAAAGTTTCCACATTATGCAAAATGTCCACAGTTTTAGAAGATGTCCAGGTTTCCAAAAAGTGTTTGTAAATTTAAGTAGAAAACTAAATTCGAAAAAATGCCCACTCCATTATTCGACCACTACAGTCTGGCTGCTCCTCCAGTAGTTGTTTCGTTACAGTACATCGGCTTTGCCACAGTGCGTCGCAAGAGAAAAACAGACAATATCTGCTCGCTAAAGGCATTGGGAGGGAGTTGGCCATCAGCATTGATCAGCATTCACACTGTGTTTCCCCTCAGTTTGACACAAATAGCATCAAATAGGAGGGGACGCTTTTGGGATGGTCCATGTGCGGGTGGGTCACCTCTGTTTTTCTCTTTTTTGTTGTTGTTTCTTTCAGTTTTTTGTTTATCCTTCCTCTTTGACTTCTTTTGTTATTCCGCTTGTTTGAAAAATATATGTTATTAACTAATTTAAAAACAATATAACTTCCAAAATCTGTTCGTAAGATGAAAAAAGACACTAGGCTTTAACATTTTCACAACTTAGAAAATGTTCCCCGGTTTTTCAAAAATATTTCAAGCATTTTAAAAATGTGTCAAATTTCAAAATATGTTCATGGGCTTGAAAAAATGTTCTGAATACACGAAGTTCATGAATTGATTATTTTGTGCATTCTAAACATTGTTCCCAAATATCAAAAAAAGTTTATCAATTCAGTTTTTTTTAATTTATTAAATCTCTATCAGTTGTAAAAATGTTCCCAAAATTGTAAAAAGTACTTGTGAATTTTTTAAATTATTCTTGAGTTTGAAATGAATCCCATAATTAAAACGAAAAACTGAAAGAAAATTGTCGAAAAACAGGTAAAAACAAAACTGCTTAAAGGATGGTCATATAACCTTTGAAAAATAGGTGGGTGAATGGCATGTGTATTCGCAAATATGGGCCAGCCCATCACAGGGCGAGCGACCCGGGGGTTGTGTTTTCTCCCTATTCGTCGACCTACGCTAGGAAATAAGGAGCTGCCCAAATAAGAAACCCCACCATCCTTGTCTCTATTACCTGAAATCAAGGCCATGCTATCTATAATTTTTCACTTGTGGTAAAATAATAGGAACGCCTATGTTTCGCTTATAGCAAGACTGAAGAACATCTCGTTGAAGGAGCCCTCTCCCAGAATTAAGTAATGGGCTCGTTTGCTCCTTTTTATGTTGGCCTCTTCTTCTTTAGTTTTTTTATATTTTTGAATATATATTTTAAATACATGTATTCCAAAATTTAAAAACAAGAATTTGTAAAATGTTAATACAGTATAAATTATTTGTCAACATAACTTGACAAAATTGTTTATAGCTTTCAAAGCAGTATTTGTGATATTTTAAAAAAATGCACGCACTTCAAAAGCATGTACATGGAAAAATTCCAAAATGTTTATACAATGTATTTTTTTGTTTAAATAAAGAAAATGTGAAATATGTTCTAAAAATGTGTCAGATGTATATGTAAACTTACAATGTGTATGAAAACTGGATACAATAACATATATTTAAAAAAGTTAAAATCTATAAAATAGTTTATATGTATATAAAATATACAACATGTACAAAAAAAGGCATCATAACATATATTTGAATTTTGTTATTAATCATGTATTTGGAAAATATTAAACATGTACTAATGAAAGTTTTGGACGTATATGACAAATTAGAATGTGTATGACATTTCTAGACAAGTGATGGAAAAAAGAAAAAGCTAAAGAAAAAACATTGAAAACATAGTGGAAAAAGAAAAAATAACTAAGAAAAGCCGAAGAAAAACCAGTGCAAACAAGAAAAACAAACAAAGCAAACAAGAACCCCGGGGATAACTGAGAAGAAACAAAAAATGAAGAACAACGTAGAGAAAACAGTGAAAACCGAGAAAGACGAAGAGAACCGATGATAAAAACAAAGAAAACTGAAGAAAAGTTAATTAAAATGGACTAAAAAAACCAAGAGCGAACGCAACCATCGAGCGAGCGACTAAATGCCCTGAATGTTCCTTTTTGCATGGTTACATGTCTTATTCATATCATAAAGATCAAAGTACAAGTTATGTAAAGACCGATATGAGAAAACTGAAAAAGATAGCAGAACATCTATGAGTTTGACACCAACGCCCGTCACCTACCTCCGACACCACCATATCAGCCACCAAAGAAAAGAATGACCAATCACCTCCTCAATCGAGCTCCACGCGGCTTCATCGCTGATATGCAACTTTACAGACCTTAGCATTGAACGAATCGGTGCAGAGGATAAAGCTTCAGACGAGCGTATTGTTCACAAATCGGCTTTATATTATTTTTCTTTTCCTTTTTCTTTTTTGATTTTTCTGCTTATATTTTTTCTCTTTTTTCAAGTTTATATTCCTTTTAAAAAATTGTCCAGAAAGTTTAAAAATAATTAAAATTTTCAATAATGTGTAAAAATTTCTAAAAATGTTCCTGTTTTCAAATTTTGTTCTTGAATTCAGAAAATGTTACAAAATTCAAAAAAGAGTAGAACTTCAAAAAAATCGCATTTCTAAAATTTGTTCACAAATTCAAACATTGTGCATAAATTACAAAAAATGTTAAAAATTCAGAAAATAGTAAAATTGAAAAATTCTTTGCATTTCTAAAATTTGTTCACAAATTCAAACATTGTTCATAAATTTGAAAAAATGTTCTAGTATCCTAATTTTGTTCATGTTTTGCAAAATTGTTTGGAATGTTTATTTTGTTCTGAAAATTTGTTTGGAATGTTATATTTTGTTCTCTGTTTTTTCAAAAAAATAGAATTTTACAATGTGTTTTGATTGTTCGTGTTTGCAAAATTTTGGAGTTTCAAAATTTGTTCATATTTTCAAAAAATGTTCTCAATGTTAATTTTGTTCTCATTTTTTCAAAATTTGTTTCAAAATTCAAAATGTGTTCCAATTTTTCGATGATTATTCTTCTCTCTAGAAAAAAGTTATATTTTTAAAAACTATTCACATATTCAAAAGATGTTCGCGTTTAAAAAAATCATCATGGATTTTTTTATAAATGTTCGTGCTTTCAAATTTGTTTGAAATTGCGAAATTCATTTCTGTTTCCAAAATTGTGAACAGATTAAAAAAATGTTCGAGATTGCAAAATTTATTGAAATTTTAAAAAAATACATAATAAAAAGATTTGGAATTCGAAAAATCATTTTCATTTTCGAAACAATATTCGGCACTTAAATTTTATTTCCAAAACTTTCAAGGAACGTTCGAAAATTTGTAAAGATCTTTATAAATGTGGGCTTAAATGAGAACTTAAAGACCTCACATTACTAAACAGTATAACGCAACTAGCTATGGCTTCTCACAGCGATTTGGCGTATTTAGCCGTCCGATTCTGCTGTTAACAGTCCAGATATAATTAGCGACCCTTCCAAGCGTGTTTTGCGGAACATAACTGGGCAGCTGCTCCGCGGTTTGAACTGCGTGCGTTGTAGTTGATCCGGGCTTTCGTCGGGCCCATTAGCCCATCTTTAGCTCTCCTCTCTCTTTTCTCGGGGCACCCAAAAAAACATACATCCTCGGCCTCTCCTATTCCGCTTTTGCCTCTCTCTCGCCTAAAAAAGCAGAAGTGTATCGATAAATTCCATGCGCGATCGGGCGGCGGCGACAGCGGCAACGTCCACGGCGTACTAGATGGACGACAACAAGATGGGATTCCGCCGCGACGAGACAGCACCGGCCAACCTAAGGTTTCCCTAGCCCATCACCCTAATCCCCTTGTCGTTGCGATGGAGGAGGTACAGACGACAATTAGTGGCAGCAGGACTGCCCCTTCCGTTGGCTGCATCTCCTGGTGCGCGGTCGTGGAGATGATCTTTGAAACTTAGTCGGTCATTGTAGAGAAGCAGTTCTTGTTTCATCCGTTGAAATAATTTTATCATGAATTTGGCTTCCAGGTCAATCTAGAATCCTTCAATATTTAGTTTGATGATGTACATATCAGAGACATTTAATTAGTTTTGCTAGCTGAATTAATAAACATTTTTATCTAGATTGTTCATGGTATGATGTTTTCAAATTCCATCGTGCCTACAAAAAATTATTGTCTGATGTCTACACCTAAAAAATGATAGGATAAAATTCATAATTGCAACAAAGTGCTATGTGCCGTTTAGTTTTTGTTTAGGCACGAAGATAGATCCTTCTTTTCTTATGTTTGTATAGGTGGACATTTGCAAATGCACAGATGTTGCCGCCATGAAGTTGCCTCGTTTCTTTAAACAGGAATATAGTCACCGTTCGAACTGATTGTTTGCAATAAATCTCTAATTTCACACTAAAGTTGAATCCAACTTTTAATATTATTTTCCTTTCGTGTAAATATGCTGATACGTAAACATCAAGGGTTTTAAATTTTCTGCATTACACTCCATGTAAATATATTTCTCTCAAAATGGTCGGCGCGGCAACGTGCGCCCTCATGTTCTAGTTTCCATTAAGTCAGCAGTAGCCGCCGGCTTCATTGGCTAGTGGCTTAGGGTTAGAAGGCTAACGTCATTTGTTCGATTCCTGGCACCGGCTCCCTCGTTTATGTAAACTAGCTAAATACCCGTGCGTTGCTACGGGAGCCAATATGTCACAACCAAGATTATAATGAAAAAACATGACGCGCTGAGATCACCAAAACATCTACTCGATGTTAATTACAAACATTATATTTTGAGCAACATTAAGATAAATAAGCATCAATTTCACATATCAGTGTCAAAGCATGCATGAATCAAGGATAGTAAACACAAAGTTCAAAGTAAAGGAAGCAAGTTCACATCATGATAGCCAAGTTTACCACAACTCGCTATTTCAAATTATTTCCCTATGATGTGGCTACAATACCCCCATATACTTGCAGGAATCATAAATCATAGGGGATTCCCGTCGCCATACGTCATATAGGGGATTCCTCCATAATGTGTGTTCATTCCATGCATGAGTCAAGTATATATATATATATACTCCCTCCGTCCCACAATATAAAATGTTTTTGCAAGCTGTTTTAGCATGTAAAAATGTCTTATATTATGGGACGGAGGGAGTAAATCTCTAAGTTCTGTATTAAAATGTTTTCTCACAACGACAAACAGATTGTAGCAGTTCAAATTAAAATGGCAACTTTTTGTCCTCTTTAACCAATCCATTCTCCCATATAAACATGAAGGAAGTAATAATGCATTATGATCACACTGCTTCTTGTCCATTTAGAAAGATAGTCAATACTTCCTCCACAACAAACTCAAGATAGTAGGATAAAGAAAACAGTACTGGATTCCTAAACCAGTGTGTCAAATTCTCAGACAAATGACTTGGCATTTAGATGTTTATTTTCTCAATCCATACTTCAAACCCTACATATGCTAGCAACCAAGATTTCTTAAAATTAGAACCTCCCCATGGTCCGGCTCCTGCAGAGTACCGGCTCACCTCGTCGTTCTCGTGTTCTTTGTCTGCTGAGGTGGCACCAGCTCTATGATGCCCTCCTCCATGCTCCCTTTCTCATCACAGTCAGCCTAAGATTTTTTTTGAAAAGAACCTTGTTGTTTTTAGATGATGACAACAACAACAATATTTAGACACACATGACCAACACTGAAGAACTTCGTAAGAGCTACTTGTTTTATGTGTGTATATAAGCTCCCACATTTTGCTACAAGTTAGAAAAAAAAAGATACTCCGTCCGATTCATAATAATTAACGATGCTTTAGTACAAAGTTATACTAAAGCAGTTAATTATTATGGACCGGGGGGAGTAGTTAGTTTATTTTTTCAGTTTGCAAGACATAAGATTATATAAAACCTGTTATTATCACTACTTTGTTTTTCTCTCCGAGCAAGAATACATAAATGGGAGAAAATATATCTGCGTATTATAATTGAATTTATTTTTTGTCCCAAAAACAATATGCATAAATGTGAAAAGAATATAGCTTACAGTAATATGTGTGATCCTTGTTCCATCTACATAGTTAAGAGGAGAAACAATGAATACATCTATAAATTTGATCGCATAATAATTCTGCAGTGCAAGATAATCAAAGAGGATAATACACAGTGAGACTGACAATCATAGTAGTGAAAAGAATTACCTATAAATACATGAAAGTCGTGGATAAAATTGACTAACAATGAAACTTGTATGCAGCTGCTGGTAATTTCAGAAAAGATCTACTTCACCCCCCCCCCCCCCCCGCCATTCGCTGACAATGCCTAACCTCCATCCCTAAAGATGCCTAATAATGACATGTGATATTTCCAGCCAACGTCTTGTGTCTAACTCTAATATCATGGACGGTTCAAAAAAAAAATTCGGCAAGAAACACATGGTTATCTTTTAGTCACCTTATGAAAAGTGTCGTATATCATGACTATCTATTGCTATTTCTTCCTCAATTCATATATCTCTACTCCTAATGTCTCAGTTGGTAGGTTGCGTTCCAGGTTTTATTTTCGTCCCACCTAACCCGGTCTATTTTGGTAATTCTTTGGTACTACTTCCCACCTCCCTCCCAACCGCGGAAAACCAAAAAAAAACCGCTATGGAGTCCCGCACCCGCGCAACCTCCCGTTCTTATCATCTGAGATGAACGAAAAAAAAACTGAAAAACCGCAGGCCACAGACCATCGAAGATTAACCAGCGAAAAAAAACGGCATTCGTCTTGAACGAGTACGGGCTCGCCTCCTCTCCCTCTCGCTCAAGTCCTCGCCGTCGCCACCACCACCCACGCCGGCAGCTTCCGGCGAGCTCCGGCGCCCCGCAGCACACCCCCGAACTCCCCACGGTCTGCTCCTCCCTACCCTCCGGCCAGATTCTCCGCTCCCGGTCTCTACCGCCCGCTCGAAACGTCACCCCCATGGCTAGGGTTTCAGGCAGGGCTTCACCGGTGCGTCTCCGGCGGCCCAGGTTCGTCCCTCCTTCCTTCTTGGCCGGGATCCACCACCCCTACACCTCACATCCTCTTCATGTCCTCTGCTGCAGATGCAGATGGAGCACGCCATGGGAGTTCCCCATCCACCATGGTCGCCGCCGCCAAGGGCTTCTTCACGGAGATGTGGAGGACGCCATGGACCTGCAGCTCCTCAAGGTTCTATCTTGTCCACATCCCCTCCCCTCCCCTTCCCGTCCCTTCCTCATCTCGTTTCCTTCCCTTCCCACGCAGGTCAACAGGGAGGAACCCTAGCCAGCAGCACCTCCTCGGATGACGCCTCTGCTACACCAAGATAGGTCAAGCAACCCCCATCTACTCTCTGTCTCTCCCATTAGCACAAGTCCAGTTTTATTTTGAACAAAATTCTGCTACTACACAAACAAGTCCATTAACAGATCTATTTTTATTTAATTGATATCCTTCCAAACACAAACAGTGTATATATGATGTGCTATTTTCATTTTTGTGCTTTTATTTGTAAGCTCATAAAATAGTTACTCTAAAAATGCCATGTAAGTTCTTAGTGAGCGAATGGATTACACTTGTGTAAACCCAAAAGTGGTAGAGGCGAGTTTCCTCTTAAGCTTTGTAATATTCCTTATTTCTTCTTAACAGAGAGATATATGATATCTACATGGCAGCTATGCTACTTTTTTTGTGTGATGAAACATTGTGAGTTTCGAAGAAACTTCCAATGTTACCTCCGCCAAGTTTGCCGGCGGAAGAAGCACATCCATCCATTGAGCCGTTCTATGTCGCCTGTGGTGGCTACACCAGAGGTATGTATCCCCTTGAAAGCTAATCAGTTGATAAAAATAGAAGCCCCTACTTCAGTTTATTGTTTCTGAATTGGTGCTACTTCTGATGGCTCTTGTTTCAGTTTCTTGTTTCTGAATTTATACTCTGAGTTCAGTAGATAGAAGCCCCTGAAATTTGAGCCATCTATGTTATGTCACATCCAACAAATAAAATCATATTTTTTGTGTGTTATGCACCAAGATGGCTTAGCATATGATGTTTCCTATGACAATTTATACTTTGTTTTGTGGAACAATTCATACAAGGGTGCACAATATGGCAAACGTATATACGCAATACTTGTAATTCTAAAATAATATGTTCCCCAAAATGAACAATTTATGTAGTTGCAAATTTTACTGGAGCGATTTCTACCGAAGGAAGTGATGTTCACAATCGTAGTTTTATGTTTTGATCTATTTTTCCATTTTTTTTACAAGAGCGAACTTCTACATGATGCAAGCTAACTCCCAGAGCTTATACACACTAACTGCTACTGACTCCCAAAGTGAACACATTTTATTGGATAACCGCTGGACATTTAGTGGCTAACTGAACAAAATCGATAATGTGTAAATTACTGAAACAAAAAGTGGACTGAGCACACAACGTTGTACTGGTGTGGTTTTTCAGTCAGCTAGCTTCTACAGTCATCCAAGAGTAACACTAACTGCTGGAGCCAGGGTAGAAAGATAATGAATGAATTCTGATTTACAGAATGATCTTGTTAAAGGGTAGAAGGAGCTTTTGTTCAACTTTTCCCTTGGATGTTGGTTTTACTTGCTGATAGTTAATCCCAATGTAACCTATTTGTATTCATGTATGTAGGAGCTGATAGGCCTTCTTATTTGACTTGTAGATGCCCTTAGTAGAATGCCCTTCTTATTTGACATGTTCTGCATTATTGGTTTATTTGTCTCCTGCTAAGTACATTTGGTGCTCTTTGACGCTCATGTGTTCCTTTGGCTAGCTTTCAGATGAAGACTGAATGCACGTGCAAATATGATCAGGATGCAATCGAGGAATATACGGGACTATTTCTGCAATTGTTGTCCCTCCCTAACTCCGTTGAGTCGATAACCATATCATCCTGTGATGTAAGCTGGCTTATGATCTTTGGACAGATTTTGGTCTCCTTAACTCTGATTTCCTGGTATCCATTCTTTATGACACTCATTGCACAACAAATGAATTTTCATTCATATTTTTCATCCAGATGGGTTAAGGAAGACAAGGTAGTGCACTTCCAGATGTTTGTCCTCCTCTCCTAGACGATGTCAGTTTGGTTATGCATGCAGAATCTTTTCTTGATGTCATGCATATTACAAAGGCTTCTATGGGTCTTGAAGCTTTTGCTTGTATCATCTATTAGATATTTTTTCTGAACTCTCTATGTTATCCCTCTTTGCACTGACCTATAATTTTTGTTTGAGCAGGGACAGTGCAGCGAACACGAGCAAATAAATTGGTAGAAGGTGCAGACGACTATCTGAACAAGGCTTGTGTAATATGTAAAGTGAGTTGCAGATGCAGTATCTACCTCTTTGATAAGTATTGGGTGTAGGTAAGACACATCTAATCTGAATTGAGATATGGATGGCGTGAATAGTCTGTATGTTCGATTTTCGATTGAATGTTGAATTATTATCAACTAGATCTGCCTCCACCGACATTACTAACTCCTCCTTGAATACCAACTGTCGGAAAGAGAGCAATGGTACTGTGATTGTACTGATTTATGCCAGGTGTTAAGTAATACTATTTGCAAGCAGTTAGCGAGGAACTGACAGTGCATTATATTGTATAGAAGGTTCTTTTGATCCTGAAAAGCCAATTGTGCATTTATTGTTCTGTACCTAATTTGGCCCTCCTGAATCTCTATATACTACCCCGTCCATTCCTAAATGTATGTCTTTTTAGATATTTCAATATGAACTACATACGAATGTATGTAGACATAGTTTAGAGTGTAGATTCACTTATTTTGCTACGAATGTAGTCTATATTGGAATCTCTAAAAAAGACTTATATTTGGGAATGGAGGGAGTACATATACATATGATAGTTATGTCAAGTACTTTTTTAGTCTCAGCTTTTGTAAATCTTGTGACTTATCAATGCCAGCTTACTAGACAATGCGAAGGAAGCCCGGAAGTGTGATTCAGTGGATATATTGTTGTTGCATATGCCTTGCATGCAAATTTAAATATGAGGGATTCAAGGGCTAGGTAGCATGCTTCTACTTGACTGAATTTAAGTAGGAGAGATTATCAATTGCGTGCCGAGTCTTGTTGTACTTTCTGGGTTGTTTGATTTCCTTTGGTGGTTTTTCAAAATAATCTTGATTTAACCATGATTTGCTCTGGTGGTTTTTTGAAATAGTCTTTGTTTCGCAAAGACATCATGGTGATCGCGCCTGGAATACTCAATGTCTTCACTTGTGGTTTGTGTTCTTCAGGTCTTCACTTGCCATGATATATCTCTGATTTCTTCTTCTCTGTTCTAATTAGAGTCTGTTCTGTTTGCACCAATTCGAGATAATGGTCGTGGAATGCAGCAGCCAAGACAACAAGATCAAGCTCGACTTAGGACTGATGACAAATAAAATTTGATTCAGATGGTTGCTTGCATCTTCCTCTCATAATTAAACCTAATAATACAATTTTTTTTGCTCTTGCTTCTGCAGACTCTAAAGAATTGATTTGTTGTTCGGGCATTTCGTGCATTTGGAGTTCACAGGTATCTAAGTTTCTCTTATATGTGTTCTCAAAGAATTTGGTACTCAGCACTAGGATTTTTTGTCTGAACATATCCATCTCAAAGCCTTGGGTAGAACACAAGCAATTGTGAGATAGAGCTATTTGCTACACCGTTTAGAAAACAGAACTGATAAACTCTCGGTAGTACCTATATTGATTAGCTACGTGCTTACCTGTAAGTTCTTTGCGAATTATTGTAATTCTTGGTACATCAAGGTTTAAATAATGAAAATGAGAACTACATGTTGAGCATTGCTTATAATGAAAACGTACGTCCATGGTTTAAAGAAGCTTTATTGTTTCAGTCTATACTAAAGCTTATATTGTTCCCCGGTTGATCTAGACATCAAATATTTTAAGCTTCCTTTTTCTGAGCCAATGGGCGAACTAAGAAAGGGAAATTCGTTCCTTAAATAGTAGTGGCATTTTACTACGCAGATAATACCGACAATTTCTCAAACGAGTCAGCATTATCATTCAGTCAGTAGGTTACTAAATATAGCCGGAGTTCGCATGGAGCACCAACGATAACCTCAAGCAGATGCATCGGGACAGGTGATGAACTCTCCTATGTTTCCTCACGTGAATCTTTGCTCCAATGGCTTGATTGTTCTATCCGGTTTGTTGTGACAATACAATAATTTTCTGTTTTTTAAGTGGTCCAGTCTCTGTTTGATTTGGAAAGATGGGGACTTTCTTTTGAGTTATTTCAATCTGTCATTGGCCATAACATTCCAGATTCCTTGTTTATTTCCTCTTTTTTTGGGACCTTGTACTGTTGTGGCAATTTTTTTGACTCCCATTGCAATGGACGGTTATGCTTATAGTTGATGGTGATGATCTTTGTTGTGTTGAGCCAAAACAGTACAGTTCTTTGTTTTACAATCTTAACTTCAGAATTGGAGGTTGAGATGCTACATCAATACATGTTCAAGTTCCCTCGCTTCTTTGTGAGGGAACAAAACAAATAACTGAGTGAAATAATTTTAGCATTCCATCTATAAAATTGATGCACCAGAGCTGTTAAATGCCCTTCTTGATTCATTTTCTCTGACTGTGCTAGACTTTCTGCAAAAAATAATATTATTTTAGCAACGCACATCTAGAACCACTAAACATGCTAGATGGGAGGCTCAACCTTGGTGTTTTCTTCTCATATTAGGTCGTTATGGGTTATGGATTATGGATTATGGCCCCCATTTTCAGATAAACACGTGTCTGCATTGTTCACTGAGTTGCACTCTGCAATTTGTTTTTGCTCTCTATGTGCTCGACCAAATGATTCAGTGGGTTAGGAGTTGACGAGTTGTAGTGGACATGAAAGATTACTCATTCAGAACTACATATGATTTTTCATTGGTTTTGTGTGTTGTCTTCTCTAATTCGGATGTACTTACAATTTGAGTTGTCGAGCCTAAATTTTGGATCGTACAAGGATGCAGATAGTTGGAATCAATAAGCAAAGTGTGTGACATTATGTTTTTGTAATAGCTACAGGTCTGAAAATATACCTGTTGTGTTTACTGTGGATATACTCGTAAGGATAAGACACACACACACACACACACACACACAATTACTTTGCTTCAAGAAATCGCCTTTTTAGGAATTTATGTACTAACAACCATTCTATAAAAATGCAGGCAAATCAGAGTTTATGGCACCCGAACTCTTCACTGGACATATATTCGTTTTGGATGTGCATGCCTGAAATGAAAAGGTGAACCTTCTAACAAGGGATTTTCTTTGGCTGCCTACCGGTTCTTTTTCTGTTGCTTGACTTTTGAACTCCATGGTTAGAAAATGATGGAAAAGTCTTGGACCTTGCTTAATGCTTGGAACTACACCTTTCCAAACATCCTTGTTGCTTGATGCCAAGAGGATTTCTCCAAGAGACTGGAACTATGTTCCTCTGCAGTTCTCCATTCAGACATTTCTATGGTTAGAGCTTTCTTCTGACAAAATTTTGAATTTAAAGACGATCTTAGTCATTAGTTTGATTTATTATATGCATGCTAGCCCGTAGCAACGCACGGGCTCCTTTTGTGCATTCATTTCAGACATTATTTTATAACTTCCGTCCATTGAGAAATTCTGATTTAGTTGATTTATCTATGCGCTTTGTGTTAAGTAAAGATAACCTTATGTGAAGAACTGAAGATAAGTCAGACAGGGTTACCGTAACTTTTGTCCATTCACACAAATGCTGATGGTCGGGTTGTGTCGATCTGATTAGTGTTGGCGGACGATGTAGTTTCCGATTGCTCTTGTTTCATTTTATTATTTCTGAATTGCCCAGTAGATAGAAGCTCGCTAGATTATGGTGATTAGTCCAACGTTGTTGGATATTTCTTCAATCAACATCAATCTGTGTAACCTTTCAATGGATGTAGGCCACTGGTACCTGCTGCTTTTCTGATAATAGTAAACTCTAGGAGTTCTCAGTTTATACATACTTTCAGAGATTTGTACAGTTCAGACAAGTGATACTAAATTGCTATAATTTTTTGATATTTGATAGTGACCACATGTGCATCGTCTCTGTGGCAGCTGTGTGTCGTGGCATACATACTTAAACTCTAAACTCTTTTCAATGGTGTTGTAAAAACATTGGCTCAAAGGTTTTGTTAGTAACTATTATTCAGAACATTTTCTTTTAAGTCAAAGTCATTTGTGATTCACATCGAGAGTGTGGAGGGTTTAAGTTCAGAAATACTAGCTGACTGCCAATGAATTAATGATTAGACATTTTTTAATCCTATTTACTTGTCCTCTAGGGTAACCATAGTAGCATCTTGAGCCCAAGAATAGTGTTACTGCCATTTAACGCCGTGATGTTTTAGCTCCAGGAATTTGGACCCTCCTGCGATAAGAATCAGTTGAAAAGGTTGGTCTATGCTACTTCTCTAAGGATGATTAAATGTGCTTTGTTGTTAATTGTAGTGATAGTGACTATGATTGAATTGGTAAGGTGACAAATTGACAGTTATTGCTTGATGATCTTACTCTTTTTCGTCACATTGCATACTTCTTAGATGGGAATCATCGAATGTATACATATATGACAGTTATAACTTATAGGGGAAATAACTTATTCCCTATAGGCTGATTATTAAAAATGTTGGACATCAGATTAACTCTATTTTATTCCTGATTGAGCAATCTTATGGTCTCTTGCCTCGAGCGAGAAACATCGCCCAACTCAGGCCCTCGTTCGCCGCGCCGCCTTCGTCCCTCACCACCACCGCTAGATCCTACGCCGCCGCTGGTGCCGCCAGCCCCGACCTCCTCCCGGCTCGGCGCCGCCCCCCTATATGCTCCCCGATCCGGCGTCGCCCGCCCCCACCTCTCTCTCACTCGGCGGTGGAGGAGAAGGATGGCGACGACGGCGAAGACATCGTTGGCGGTGGCGGCGGCGGCGAATCTGGTAGAGCCCCTCTCTTCCCAAGCCCGCCTCTCACCCTCTTCCTCAAGCGGCAAGACCCCAGGGGGATGGAGGACTGACGACGCGGGCGTTGGTGCGCTGGCGTGTCGGTCAGCTTATAGGACCGACGATGTTCATTTTGCACCCTTCACTGCAGTCTACTACGACTATGCTTTGCAAGATTGTTGCGAGGCTTGCCTTTCTTTGCTCTCCTATGTATAGTACGTGACTGCCAATTAGCATCATCATGTTATCGGTAGTAGGCCATCAATTTGCTTATTTATGCCAGTCGGTCCTATAAGCATCCATCTTTGAACTGTTCTATATAACAGATAGGGGAGCCTGTGTATGTTTGCTATATTTCAGTTTCCTGCTGAAGCCCAAACTAAAGCATTGTAATATTTTTTTTAAAGGTCATCCCACGAGGTACTTAATTTCACTGTGGTTATGATCATTTCATTTTTATTGGTTGTAACTAATTTGACTCACGCATGATAGATTATGCCTGCACCCTTGAAGCTACATTTATATGGTCATGTAAATCACTGGTTGGTATTCTAAAGATATTAACTTCGACATATAAATCATTGGTTGGTATTTCAACGAGCCAGGACAGTTGAATACTTGAAAATCATTACTTGTATTATTTCTTTGTAATAACATCAAAGATAATGATTAGTGATAGTGTATTCATCTACCTAATTTGCTTCATCCATTTTGCACGGTGAGTATTTTATAATGCATATATATTCTTACATATTGCACATAATAGCCTCATGCTAACGACATATATTGCTCGTGTGGGATAGTTACAATCTTTGTACACTTGCTTAAATACCATGTGAATTACGCCAAAGACAACATATCTAAGTTATACATGAATTTCTTAAGCGTGTCAAAGTAGATATGTTACATTACTTAGCTGAATCATTGTTTTCTATACTTTATACAAGTACGGCCTGTTATAACATTTTGGCCATCGCGGGTGGCCCAAATTTTGGGGAGCCTGAGCTGGTTGCATGGTTAGATTTTGCGGAGTCTATTGGGCGCCGCTGGGATGTATGAGTGACAAACACCGTGGGAATGAAGCTAAAGACAACTTTCCTGGTATTGTTATAGAATTTCTTAAGTGCATCATCTAGATATTGATAATTTGTAATAGATGTTTAGATGAAACATCGCTCAGTTTGTTACATGGACATGTCGTTAGTCTTTCTTTTTGTTATCAATTTTCATTGCAAAATGGACTTCAATTGTTCAGTAATTGTGTTCGTGTTATATTGTTTATGCATGTGAAATTTAACATGTAACTCTTGTAAACTTTGTCAAGAGCCCGTGGCAGCGCACGGGCCCTCTACTAGTCATGACATAGTATAGCTCCAGCTACGAAAAGCAGTTAATTAACTGGCCAAGTAAATCAAAAAAGTAGTTAAGCAAATCTTAGACTTTTGTTGAATGTTGGATCTTGGATGGCTAGATGTGTACTATTTCTTATGCTGCAGCCATAGAAGACCCTCCAACTGAACCGAATCCATGATAGACTGCTCACAAACACAGAATAACAAATTGTTTTTTTCTAATTAACCGCAGTTCATGGTTGAAGCTATGCTATGGCTTATGGTGTTGTTTAACGAGCCCAACCTCTGTACATATTCCTTCAATATGAATGGTGGGAAGCACATACAATGGAGCAAGAATTGTTGTATTCCTAAGGTTGGTTTCAGTTTGGTTGAGCCATGAAACATCAACCTTTTTATTTGATTCTACATCAAATAAGAAATATTTGAACTCATGTGCTGCACAATAGGCAAAAGACTTCCTAGAAATCCAAACAGAGTGGAAGAAAAATAGATCAATCCTTCGTTCCCAATAAAGAACTGTAGTCTACAGGTAATTAAGCTATAAGTTAATTGCTTCAGGATTCAATAAGCGACATGGGGTGAAATTACCTGCGTTGTACCTTGTGGAGATGATTGAATCAAGGATTATCAATCGGCATAGATAAACAAACAAGGAACTACTACCAAGATAAACAAACAAGGAACCCACTATCCAACTCTTGGTCTTGGACAATCTCCGCCAATGCACATATGGAGTAGGCGACATCGGCCCATGAGCGATTTGCCGAAGTTCGCAAACATTATCCCCTGCATCCAGCAAAAAGATTTCACCAGGCCGCATAGATGCCGCATTGCATGGTCGGAAGGGGAATCACTCACTCTGAAGTGCCGCTCCTTGGCGGGCACTCCACATGGTTCGTCGTCTTCACGATGGCGATATCCAAATCTGCAAAGATCAAAAATTCTTGGGGCGCATTAGCAATTGATGTGGCAAAATGCGGATAATCGATGATCTGAGAGAGCGGGATGCATGTCATATGCGGCGGGAGATACAAGGCGGCGTTGATGGCGGGATGGGCGGGCTTACCTTGTACTGCATTGTTGAAGTTGGCGAGGCCAACCTTGGTGCCGTCCTTGAGGGCGCCAGAGGCCTTTGCGCCAGTCGCCGGACCCATGACCGCCGTCGTCACCTCGCCCTCGCCCGCTCCGGCCATGTCGGCCGGCGGCGGCTGTGCTTACGCGACGACGGATGATGGTACTTAGCCGCCGGCGGCGATTTCTCTCGCGAGAGGATTGGGGACGAGGGATTGTGGGGTTTGTGGGAGATGAGGTGTGCGGTCGTGGGCTATTTTTTTTATCAAGCGACGAGGCGTCGCGGCTTTCCTCATATTTTTGGTTGGAAGAAAAAAAATCTGGGTGCGTTCGCACGGAGGGGGATCGAGCAAGGTCGAACCATCATGACGTTCGATCCCCTTTTAATAGTAGAAATTTTTATTTCACGCTTTCCTGTTTGGGCACTGCTACGTTTGTTGGACGCAAAGAGCGTCCAATAGGGGCTCCCGACAAAGTCAGCCTCCGCAACCAGAGCGCGCGCAACCACGCGCCTGCCTAAATTGGCCGGCCCAGTGCGTGGGAAGCTGCCAGATTTTTTTCGTGCTTCTTTTTACTGTGGTGTTCCTTTGTTACCTTTGCTTATACTTCTAAATATTTTTAGTTATAACGATAAATGTATATTATAAATATTACTTTATGTAAATTATTGGAAAACATTAATAATGCATTTGGAAAATGTTAAATATGTGTAGAAAAAAATGTTCTTATGTATATGAAAAATGTACAATCTGTACTAAGAAATATTTATTCAAAAATATTAACCATGTATTTGAAAAACATAAGAATTGTATATAAAAATGATTTGATGTATATAAAAATGAAGATTGTTTAACAAAAGGTAAACATCAATTTTTTTGAAAAATTGTTAATCATGTATTTAAAAATATTAAATGTGTATATATAAAATATTATACATGTATAAAAATATGTATTGAATGTATAAGGAAAATATTTAATGTGTATGAAAAAAATAGATATCAAAAAATATGTTTTAAAAAGTGTTAATAATGTATATGAAAAATAAACATGTACATATTCTAAATGTATACCAGAAATTCACAAAGTGTATGAAAATAATAGACATTAAAACATTCATTTGAAAAATAATGGTAATCAGGTATTTGTAAAACGTTAAATTTGTATTAAAAATTTGTACTTGATGTATATGAAAAAAGTGCAATGTGCAAAAAATATAGACATGTGTTAGAAAAAGAAGGAATAAATAAATAAAAACAGAGAAAACAGAAGAATGAAACGAAAGAAAACCAATAGAGAAGAAGGAAACAAGAAGCCGGAGAAAAACAGTTCAAAAAGAAAATGATACAAAGAAAACAGATGGAGGAGAAAACCAAGAAACTAACAAAGAGAACAGAGAGACAAAGAAAGAAAAGGATTAAAAACCAAAGAAAACAGAAAAAACCAGAGAAAATTGTTTGGAAAACAAGGAAAATAAAAAACAAAAAAAAACCTCCAGAAAAAAAGGAAACAAAATAAAGTGAAGAAACAAAGAAAACCCCAGAAAGAAAAAAAACAGAAACAAATAACGGCTACAAACTTGTAGGGCGAGCGAGGGAGGAGAAGTGGGCCGGTCCATTACAACCCGCGGATAAAAACCTTCAGCGAGACGGATGGAGGACTCGCACTAAGCGAGGGCAAACCCTATTCGGCGCCTTAAGCGCCCGAATTAGGTGTTTTCGCAAACGGGCGCATACCCCCTCCCTGCGCGATGGGCCGGCCCATTTATCCATATTATTCTGTTTCAGAACTGCAAAAAACTGCCGACGGTGACACTCGAACTCGCGCGCTATGCCTTTTAGCTTAGCTGCGCTAGCCAACTTCGCAACTACCTTGCTCTGATCTGTGAGATCCTTTTTCTTTTATTGCATCTACTTTTCTTTTTCTTTTCTTTTTTATTTCCCCGTTTCCTTTTTCTTATTCCTTTTTCCAAAATGCATGATTTAAAAAACATAGTGAACTTTATATTCAAAATCCTTGATGAACGTTTTTTAAAATTCAATGAACTTTTTTCGTGAACTTTCTAATTCATAAACTCGATGAACTTTTTTTAAAGTTCAATTAACTTTTTTCAACTGTGATGAACTTTTTTCAAGTTTGGTGAACTTTTATTCAATGAACATTTCTTAATTTTGATGAACTTTTTGAATTTCAATGAACGTTTTTTAAAATTCAATGAACTTTTTTCGTGAACTTTCTAATTTGTAAACTCGATGAACTTTTTTTTAAATTCAATTAACTTTTTTCAACTTTGATGAACTTTTTCCAAATTCGGTGAAATTTTATTCGATGACGTTTTTGAATTTCGATGAACTTTTTTGAATTTCAATGAACGTTTTTGAATTTCAATGAACTTTTTTGAATTTTGGTGAACTTTTTGTCAAATCCGATGAATTTTTTTCAAACTTCATGAACTATTTTTTTCAAATTTGATGAAATATTTTTAAACTTGATGAACTTTTTCAAATTCGATGACATTTTTTCCTATTTGAGGAACTGTTTTTAAATTTTTCACTTTTCTGAATCAATGAACTTTTTACAAATTTATGTACCTTTTCTGAATTCAAGAACCGGAGGCCATTTTTTTTCCTGAACCAACAAAACAATAAAGAAAAAAAACAAGCTGAGTTGATCGAGCAAACGAATAGAAGCTAAAAGGAAATGAAGCGAGGGAGCGATCTTATTATGGGCCGGCCCATGAAGGCGCCTGCGTGGGCGCCGCTTGCTCCAAGTGGCGCTTAAGGCGCTGTCGAGGAGGTCTCCTAAGCGAGATATAGTTGCCGTGCCGTTTCTCCTAACCGATCAAAACCTACCTGGGTCATCTATAGAGGGATCAAATATTTATCCGGGCATTTCCAAAAAAAAATTCTACTGCCTTCCTGCGAAGGGAACATATCTATTTTCACCAAAGTCTGATATGCGAAAAAATCCATCATACATTTCCAGTCCAGAGGAAATGCAATGCCCGTTGAAAACAATCCACGGCTCCCGCTGCGACGAGAGAGAGAGAGATGGAGAGACCCAACGGTTAGATTTCCGCGCGATTTCGAAATTCGAAACCAACGCGGAACCCAGCCCACGCCGCCGACGAATCCTGTGCGCGATGAGATGGTGGATCACGATGGATCGGCTCATCGGCAGCAACGACTACCTGCCCTACCCCGCGCCCCGCCATCCGGGCCGTCCATCCCCGCACCGACGGCCCCGCCCGCCCCGCTCCGTTTTAAATAGACACACACACGCTCCCCCACCCCAACTCATCCCCTCCCCCTCCCCGCCTCGCCGCCGCCCGTCTCCGACGCTCCATCAGCGCCGACAGCCGCCCCCTCTCCGCTCCAAGGTCGGTCGCTCGCGCCCCTTCCCCGCGAATCCCCCGATCCCTCCGCTGGATTCGTCGGCTGCTGATCGATTGGTTGGTGGTTTTGCTCGGATTTTTCTGAAATGGTTTGGGGATTTGTTCTTGTCGCAGGGCCTCGATCGAGAAGCGGCGGCGGCGGACATGGGCCAGATCCAGTACTCCGAGAAGTACTTCGACGACACCTTCGAGTACAGGTTCCTGCCCAAACCCTAGACCCTCCCGATCTCATCCCCCGATCTTATCCCCTCGGTGCGCCGCGGATGGCGAAACCCTAAGTAACCAACTAACACGGCCGATGTCGCCGCGCGCAGGCACGTGGTCCTCCCGCCGGAAGTCGCCAAGCTGCTCCCCAAGAACCGCCTCCTCGCCGAGGTAACCCTCCAGATTTCCGTCCGCATTCCCGTGAGATCGCGTTTTCTCGCCGAATCGGCTCTCTGATGTTGCGAAATTGGGGTTTTTTCCCCCTTGCAGAACGAGTGGCGCGCGCTGGGCGTGCAGCAGAGCCGCGGGTGGGTGCACTACGCCGTCCACCGGCCGGAGCCGCACATCATGCTGTTCCGCCGCCCGCTCAACTACCAGCAGCAGCAGGACGCGGCGGCCGCCGCCGCGGCGCAGATGATGCCCAAGTGATCGGCCCCAGCGAGGGCAGTGGCGACCGGGGTTGGAACTCCTGAAAACCCCAGGCCCTTTTCATCTCTAAAAGGGCGGTCGCACTGGTTTGTCTGATCAGGATCTAGTTGTGTTGGTGGTGTCCACCATGTGTTCGTGGAAATGCCTGGGAGGAACTTGCAGTGTGTTAGTCTGTGTTATTATCCTGGATACTCTTGAATGCTACCTGTTATGTGATGATGGTACTGTTGGTAGATCTTCCTGTGATGATCTGTTCGTGTTAATGCTTGCTTTACTGTTATCTGGTTCCTTATGATTAGGCGTATAGTGTTCATGTGATGGTGAATCGTATGTTTAGCAAGAGTTACCAGACTAAAATGCACCTCCTTTGCATGTTTGCTACATCATCAACCGTATCATGTTAGTCTGAAGTCACATTTTTCGCTGCGTTGTTGAATGTCCGTTACAGTCGTATGATGTCCGCATTTGTTAACATCATCAACACTGGTTGTGACACTGGTAATTCGCAGTGGGAGGAAATGGCTAGGAGGAACTTGCCCTGTGTTGGTCTGTGTTATCATGGTACTCTTGAATGCTAAGTTGTTATGTGATCCTGGTACAGTTTGTAGAACTTCCTGTATTGATCTGCTAGTGATGTTGGTATTACTTCCTGTGATGATGTCTGGTTCCTTACCTTGGATTATAGAGAGATGGTGAATCTTATGCTAGCAGGAGCAAATGGACATGGATCATTCGTTATAGATGCACTTCCTTTTGCATGTTTGGTGCTTCATGCCGGTTAGCATGAAGCAGTCAGTGTTTCTTGTGCGCTGTCCAATGCCCAGTACTGTCTTAAGACTTCCTAGGCTATATTGCTGTCAAAGAGAGTAAAAACAACTGTTCAGTTGGTGTTCTGCAGAGGTTTAAAGACAGGTTGTGTAAGTGTTGATCATGCTTCTTTGTGTACATGGAGCATTCTTTTTTGTTTTGAATAATATATGCATGATGGACATTGAAGTCACTGAGCACCAAGTGCCACACACTGATCTGTTAGTGGTGAGGTGATCAGTAGAAATGCTGGTGCTAGAATGGAGCTGCTGCAGAAGATTGATGATTTGGTGTTGTGCTTGTGCTTTGCTTAAACTGTCCGGTTTCTATGGGTGCAATCGGACTATTCTGCGATATGGACTTGCAGAAACTGTGAATGCTATGCACATCTAGCAGTAACTATTCGCGATTCTCAAAAAAAAAAAAAAAGCAGTAACTATTCTCTGCCTGCTACCGAGTGGGTACTCATTCTTGTGAGCGTCATTAAATCTCAGTCAGTTTTTGTTCACCTGTATGTTGGCTGCTGCTGAGATTTAACGACACAACTGTTGTTCATCCTTTTTTGTGTAGACGAGCATTCATTTAGCTTTGAAGAGATAGGTTGACATATGCACGATACAAATTTAAGTGACTTATTATTCACACGCTGATATTTGAGAAACAGCTCGACCGGATGGCACGCAATTTCTGAAGGAATTGCTCCAGTTTTCTGAACTGCACCATGGTAAAAATTCTTGTGGTCTCGGACGATATTCTGAACTCTGAATCCACCCATGTGTAATAATAATAAGACTGAAACCAGTGGGCGGAGTGGGTCGGTTGGCTCGCGTCGTTCTCACGAGTCGGGTCGGGGCCCTGCCCTGGGTCGCCGTTGCGTGTGGGTGGCTGGCCGAAGCTCCGCCACACAAACACACGGACGGACGGACGGCCGCCGGGAAAACGCCATGCGTGCGTTCTCCAGTTCTGGTCACCGGCCCTGCTTCTGCCCTGCCGTCACGCAACCTCCCTCCCTCCCTCCCTCTCACCCTCCCGGTTCTCACTTGTCCGCGTGACAAAGTCCGGACGGAATTCTTGTTCGCCTCCGCCGGTTTTAGGGCCAGAATCATGGCACCGGCAGTGTTCTAGAAGCACCTTCTGAGAGATAAGTGGCAGTGCAAAGCCGGAGCGAGGGAAATCTCAACCCAAAACCTTGACCCCCCTTCCTCTTCAGACGATCCCGAGGAAGGAAGGAGACAGATCAAATGCCGGTGGTGGCGATGCCGTCCGCCTCCCTACCCCTCCTCTCCCCGCGACACCGGCCGCTGCTGCGCCCGTCGACCCTCCCGGCCTCCCGCCTCGGCAGCGGACTCCTCCGTCAACGCCGCGACCGCGCAGGGTGCACCCGCCTCCGCGTGGCCGCGCCGACGTCGGTCCCCGGCGAGGCGGAGCGGGCGGAGGAGCCGACCACGAGCGCGAGCACCTCGCCTGAATCGCCGGAGGAGAAGTTCGTGTGGCGGGACCACTGGTACCCGGTCTCCCTCGTGGAGGACCTGGACCCGCGCGTGCCCACCCCGTTCCAGCTCCTCAACCGCGACCTCGTCATCTGGAACGACCCCAACTCCGGCGAGTGGGTCGCGCTCGACGACCGCTGCCCGCACCGCCTCGCCCCGCTCTCGGTACCTCTCCTCCCCTCGCCTCTCCCTCGCCTCTGTTTGTTTCAAGAGACAAATGCTGTAGTACTGACGAGTGCGCGCGCGCGCGCAGGAGGGGCGGATCGACGAGACGGGCGGCCTGCAGTGCTCCTACCACGGCTGGTCCTTCGACGGCTCCGGCGCCTGCACCAGGATCCCGCAGGCCGCGCCCGAGGGGCCCGAGGCCCGGGCCGTGCGCTCGCCCAGGGCCTGCGCCACCAAGTTCCCCACGCTCCTCTCCCAGGGGCTGCTCTTCGTCTGGCCCGACGAGAATGGATGGGACAAGGCCAAGGCCACCAAGCCTCCAATGTATGTGGGTCATATGCTGCGGCTCTTCTTCACTGCAAAATTCAGTCGACAGGAAACATCACCATTTTGTTTCTCTCGGTTTCAGGCTGCCGAAGGAGTTCGATGACCCGGCCTTCTCCACCGTGACGATCCAGAGGGACCTCTTCTATGGGTATGACACGTTGATGGAGAACGTCTCTGATCCCTCGCATATAGAATTTGCTCACCACAAGGTAAATGCTGTGCAGAGATTTGAGAATGATTTTACTTGTTTGCTATACCAGGTTTCCTCTGATAGAAGAGGATGATTACTGTCATTTCAAAAAAAAAAAAGAAGAAGAAGAAGAGAGAGAGGATGGTTGTTGTAGATGGATGTTAAATAAGAGTGGTGTTTTTACTATTCAGTCTCTTTATTCTGCCCTGAAAACAGTTCAGATTAAGTGGCCACATAGGAAGCTGTGGTGTGTCAAAGTGCCACTGAAAATTAAAATGTTTCTGTGGTTGACTGTTAGGACAAGTATTCTAACAAAAGATGTGGTGACCAAAAGGGGGTGAGAGGGAAAGATAGTGAATATGATGAGACAGAAACCATAGATCCCTTGTTTTTAATTGTGCCCTTGCTAGGTATGTAAAGGAGGCTAGCTAAATGTGCAACTGGTTTACAATCTTGCTATACTGACATTTCATACTAGAACTTGGTTTTCGTGTGTTAGTTGAATTCCCTTAGCGATGGATTCTGCCGTTCTGGTTAGCAAAAAGTGCACAAAGGTTATATCGTGCTGTTTTGAGTTAATTGTTGCACCTTGAGTTATGGTTGTTTTACCATATAATAGTTTATTCTCTTCAGTCATACTACCGGCTTATGCTAAAATCAGGCTGTATGTAACGAACAGAACTATATGTATCTATCTTGACTCTTGGTATACTGACAACAATCCTGTCAACCAGCTGTCTTGGTCTTGGCCTCATTATCCGGCCAAGTTAAAACACTAAATTTTAACTTGGGATCTCATGCTGGATTGAACACGGAAAACTGAATTCAGTTTATCTTGGTTATCTACTTTACTTTAGATAATGGAACCAGCAGCATTACCCACGCTTTATAGTTTAACTCCTCTCACAGGTCACTGGACGAAGAGATAGAGCCAAGCCTTTGCCATTCAAAATGGAATCAAGTGGCGCATGGGGATATTCAGGGGCAAATGCCGGTAATCCTCGCATCACTGCAACTTTCGAGGCCCCTTGCTATGCACTGAACAAGTACGTTTCAGCACATCCTTTTTCTTTTTCTTTTGACTTTTGGTAAGCTGTGGTAGCTCATGTTATCAGTTCCAAATGCAACAATTCACTCAAATTATGACTCTAAGCTTCTGCTAATTAATTTGCCTGTGCAGAATAGAGATTGACACTAAATTACCAATTGTGGGAGATCAGAAATGGGTGATATGGATTTGCTCCTTCAACATTCCAATGGCCCCGGGGAAAACTCGTTCTATTGTCTGCAGCGCTCGAAACTTTTTCCAGTTTACAATGCCAGGAAAGGCATGGTGGCAGGTATATGCTTATGTTGTGTTTGCTTTCTTTTTAGTTTTTACCATCTTTTTCCTGAACTGTATCATATTTGGTTAAGCATGGTATCTTCGTATTCCTGAGGGGAAACAATAGGCTTGGTCCGTACTGTATAAAGCATGGGCAGAGTGTTTATGTTGTCATCAACTCATCATATTTGGAGTATAAAGTGGAATTCTGAACATTGCTATGCTAATTGTCTGTCCCCATTTGTGATGCAGCTTGTCCCTCGATGGTACGAACATTGGACCTCAAATTTGGTCTACGATGGCGATATGATCGTACTTCAAGGCCAAGAGAAGGTTTTCCTGTCTGCGTCCAAGGAGTCGTCTGCAGATGTCAATCAGCAGTACACAAAGCTCACATTCACACCCACACAGGCCGACCGATTTGTTTTAGCATTCCGGGCATGGCTACGGAAATTCGGCAATAGCCAGCCTGACTGGTATGGAAGTCCTAGCCAAGATGCATTGCCTTCTACGGTCCTTTCAAAGCGAGAGGTAAAGGTTATCCAGACTATCTATCGAAGTAGACATCAGAACTTACCTGCATATTCTGATGTTTCTCTTATTCTTATGTGTGACATTATGTTGATGACAAAATCGCAAACACACTACTTGTGCAGATGCTAGACAGATACGAGCAGCACACGCTGAAATGCTCGTCCTGCAGAGGAGCGCACAAGGCCTTCCAGACTCTGCAGAAGGTGTTCATGGGGGCGACGGTGGTGTTCGGTGCGACCGCCGGGATCCCTGCGGATGTTCAGCTCAGAATATTGCTCGGTGCCGGTGCTCTGATCAGCGCCGCTCTGGCCTATGTCTTCTACGACCGCCAGAAGCATTTCGTGTTCGTGGACTACGTGCACGCTGACATTGATTGATTATAGGGAGATAAGCATTAGTTATTTTTGTGAGGATCTGGTGTGGTGTGGAGACATCACACGATCAGTCATGTGCATAACCTAGCCAAGGAGTACATATAGCTTTCAGTGGGTACATGAGATTGGCCCAGTATGTTGTTTATAACTTTATACTAGGCGCTGTATGAGCACTTACCAGGCTACTTTGTAATAAGAAAGAAAAGCCGGGATGGAAAATCGATAGATAGACCATATCTTTGTCTATTAGGGCCTCTTTGATTCGTATGATTGCAAAAACACAGGAATAGAAAAAACATACTCCCTCCGTTCCAAAATAGATGACTCAACTTTGTACTAAAGTTAATACAAAGTTGAGTCATCTATTTTGGAACGGAGGGAGTAGGATTGAAATGGCATGGTCATTGGATCCCTATAGGATTTGAGTTTGTTTAATTGTGTCATGAAAAAAGCAAAGGATTTCTTCCAAGAGGTTGGAGTGGATGTTAGAATTGCTGCGAAATGTAGTACAAATAAATCCTTAGAAAAAAATCCTAAAAGATTCAATCCTACGAATCAAACGACCAACGTAGAGAAAATTCCTAAGGATTCTAATCATAAAAAATCCTATGAAGATCCTTTGAATCAAAGAGACCCTTAGTATCAGCAGGTACGAGAAGTGAGGCGCCTTGGATCACGGCCAGAGTCTCCCCTCGTATGCATCTATATGTTCTATGCTTATATTCGAATTTTCACTGGTAAAGATGTTTGTATGGGCTACAAAATGACGAAAAAGGGTTACCCCGCTTTATATATAAAAGCAACCATCACCGAACAAGCCGAAACCAGCCGATACAAACACACACACACACACCCAAAGCTGGATACAAGGACGCTGAAAATAGCAACAACACCCCCAACAAACTCGTAGCAAGCATCAGATGAAACACTAAGCACTACTACAAAGTCGTCGGGGCCCTCAACCATATGAGAGCCACCGCGAAGAGAAGTCGTGTATGACGAACAATGGGCTCCAAGGCGACGCCTTCAGCAAGGGAACGACGCCATAGCATCACCACCGCCCAAAACAAGGATTAGGGTTTCCCCCGGAGCACCAGGGCGACAAATGAGATGCCGTGACGACGCCTTCAAGAAGGGGACGATGCCAGAACGCCGTCGCCGTCGGCCTGGCAAGACAGAACGGGTTTTCATCCCGACCAACACTCACCGTAACCGGATTGGGTTACGGACAACTGCAACGCCGCCATTGAACGACACATCCCGGTCAACATGCCACCCACACGGCCAAGGTGACAGGACAACGCCCGAGCCGCGCTCCGCCCATGAGCACCCTGACTTCCACGAACCGGGCCACCGCCACGGCATCCGAGCCCCACCCTCATCCATGGACACACCAACCCGATGCGTCCGACCGTAACAGAGCAGAAGACCTCCCTTCCACCCCAAAGCCGACACCTTAGCAGGGTTGGTGACCTCGGTGGCCAGATCTGGGCCAGAGGAACTCCGGCAGCCACCCGAAGCAGCCACCAGATGCAACGGAGGGGGCACCCTGCCCTCTTCCCGAAGTCCCCTGCCACCTCCGGCAGGTCTTGCGCGCACCCACACCGCACCATGGAGCCACGCCGGCCTGACGAGCCCGTCAATGAATCCGTAGAAGAGGGAGGGAGCTCACCCGAGCCCGACGCAAATGAACCGCTGCCGGAGAGACCCGCCGTCACCGCGTGCAGACCAGACGAGCATGTGGCCGCAACAACGCCGCTGCAGACCACCCCATGCAGAGGCCACGGCAGACCTCTGCCATCACCTCACGCCGCCCGCCTCCATCCAGGAGCCGGATCCGCGTGGATCTGGTCAGACCCGCGCCAGCACGCCACCGCCCAAATTGGAACCTTCCGCGGCCGTCATACTGCAAGCGTCCCCCCCCCCCCGCGCGCTCGACCGGCCGTCTCGCGCCAGCCATGGTGAAAGAACATGCGGTGCCCCCATGTTTGGTTTTGGTAATTGATGACAATCTCTATGGACTAATGGTTGTCTTGAGTTATATTTGAAGGATTTGTCCATAGGCTTTTCTTGAAGTCCATGTGTTGGTTTCAAGGAGTTTATGAGTTGACCAAGGTGCTATTAAGGAATTATCCAAAGATTGGTCATGCGGGTGTTGAGCTTATTGCAAGCATGTCTTGAAGAAGAAGGTTGTGTGATCATTCATGTTTACCTTCAATACATCATCCAAATGAAGAGACTTGCAAAGATTCAAGGTTGATCAAGACTAAGTCAATAGTGAATCAAGTTGATTAACTCACAAAGCATAGAAGATGTACCGAGAGGGATCAAGTGATCCCATGGTATGGTAAGCATTGTCCATTGCACTTTGTGTACTAATCCATGGTCTATGTGAGAGTTCTATGCGGGGTTAGGTACGTATCCATGGGTTTGCATCAAGAGGAAGATATCATACAACCCATGGAAAGGATGACATCAAGTGGTGATCGTCATCAAGATTGCCGTGTGCAAGTTCAAGTGGAGCATCACGAAGAGATCAAGTGCTTGAATCTTGCCATCCATTGTGGTGTCAATGGACTTGTGAAGATGAGCCGAAGAGTGGCTCACCCATAGTGGACTATGGGGGAGCAATCATCTAGTCTTCATCGAGCCAACGCAATCAAGAAAGGTGGTCCAACTTGAGGGAGTGAAGATCGTCATCATCTAGATCAAGTGGACCATGTGCAAGGCAAAGGTTTGCCCTTGATAGGTTTTCTATTTTACCGATCTCATGGTAGTTGTGGGAGACCGGATTATAGGATCGATTGCCGTACTATCAAGGGGGGCTCTCGATGAGTTGCTTGATCGTATCGTTCGTAGAGAGCTCAAACCATTGCATCCTTGCATCATGTTTCTTGGTTCTTGTTTGATTCTCTTTGTGAGTCTTAGAGCTTATGGTCATCTTGATGACAAGCTTGAGTTCATCGAAAACGGAGTTCGCATGCGTCTTCTATGATGTTTTCGGTGTTGGAGGTTTTACCGGTCTTATTCGAGGAAGGGTTCTCACCTTTTTCTTATGGGCCTTTTCTATTTTGCTTCTTATTGATATTTCTTTCAAGATTGTGTTAGCCCTTGTCGCTAGCTTTCCAACAAACTTGGTTTCATCGAATTCGAAGTCCGTTTGCAAAAGTTGTGGCAGTTTTGGTGTTCTGAAAAGGCTGCAGCGGTACTACCGCGAATTGGAGCGGATGTAATTTTTTACTACCGCTCCAGAGCGGTACTACCGCGGCTCCTAGAGTGGTAGTACCGCTCCGGACCAAAAAACTCGTCCCAAGTCCTGCGGAGGTAGGTACGGAAGTATATTTTTGTACCGCAAGCAGTAGTACCGCGATCCCTAGCGGTAGTATTGTGAGGACGAGCGGTAGTACCGCTCTGTCGGCGGGTTAATGAGCATAACGGTTGGATTTTCCCCACCTATAAAAGGGGTCATCTTCCCATTGAACCTTATCCTTTGAGCTCGTGTTCTTCCCCATTGTTGACCTTCTTCGAGCTTGCTATTCTCAATCCCTCCATGGATTCTTGCTAGTTTTGAGGGAAAAGAGAGGAGATCTAGATCCACATTTCCACCAATCACTTTCTCCTCTATGTGAGGGAACCCTTGGATCTTGATCTTGGAGTTCTTGGTTTTCTCCTTCTTGTTCTTCCTCTCATTTTCCTCCCTAGCATTAGTTGCTTCGGTGGGATTTGAGAGAGAAGGACTTGGGCACTCAGTGTGCCCTTGCCATTGCATTTGGTGCATCGGTTTGAGTTCTCCACGGTGATACGTGGAAGTGAAGTTTGAGAAGCTTATTACTCTTGGGTGCTTGGTGCCCTTGAGCTTGTTCCTCTTGGGTGCTTGGGCGCCCTAAACGGTTGGTGGTGTTCGGAGCTTAATCATTATGGTGTAAAGCTCCGGGCAAGCGTCGGGGTCTCCAATTAGGTTGTGGAGATCGCCCCAAGCACTTGACGGGTTCCGGTGACCGCCCCCAAGGGTTGCCAAAGTGTACGGGCTCGGTGACCGCCCCCAAGGGTTGCCATTTGTACGGGTTCGGTGACCGCCCTCAAGGGTCCCTTAGTGGAATCACGGCATCTTGCATTGTGCGAGGGCGTGAGGAGATTACGGTGGCCCTAGTGGCTTCTTGGGGAGCATTGTGCCTCCACACCGCTCCAAACGGAGATTAGCATCCGCAAGGGTGTGAACTTCGGGATACATCGTCGTCTCCGCGTGCCTCGGTTATCTCTTACCCGAGCCCTTTACTTTATGATAGCCATATTGTTCTTTGTCATATATCTTGCTATCACATAGTTGCTTATCTTGCTTAGCATAAGTTGTTGGTGCACATAGGTGAGCCTAATTGTTTTAGGTTTTGTGCTTGACAAATTAACCGTTAGGTTTATTCCGCATTTGTTCAAGCCTAAACCGTAATTATTTTAAAGCGCCTATTCACCCCCCTCTAGGTGACATCCTCGATCTTTCACATGGTGCACGAGGGGAAGAAGAGGCCCCGCCGCCGCCATCACCTGCCCGGCTTCGCCCGGCGACGGTGAGGGGGGATGGCGGAGGGGAGGGGGTTGGACCTTCGTCGGCTAGGGTTCCCCCCGGTCGCTCGCGAGAGCAACGCCAGAGCTACAATAGATAAATTCACGTGCGGAGAACCAAACTTTGGCCTCGTATGGGCTACAAAATAATGCAAGGACCTAGCAAAGGATGCATCTATTTTAGATCCACACATTTATCTTTCTTTATTTAAAGTTTACAAGCACTTGGTGAGCATTTCTATTTTCTTATTAAAAAAATCAAAATTTTTGAAACTCTAAAATGTGGTTTTGATTCATTTTTCTAGCACTCCCTCGAGTAACAAGCCACAACATTATGTATGTACAACTAATGACGTACAGTGGCGACAGAGAGGGAGAGAGAAACTTACGAGTACTCGAAAATTATGCATGTACAACTAATAACTTATAGTGGCGACAAAGAGTGAAATTTGAAACAATGAATCCAACTTATCCATGTGTGTGTGCTAAACTGTAATCAACATAATTAATAAGAAATGTACAGTAGTGGCGACAGAGGGAGAGGAAGAAAAATCGCCGAACAAACAAGACAATTACAGTGCTACTGTGCATGTCGTCTCAGTTCATCAGTTCATCACCCCGGCCGATCTTCAATATTCACAAGCTGGCTCCAAGCCTCGAACAAAGTTCTTGTCGTCTCAGCTGATGAGCTCTCGTATCGCCTGCATGGTGGTCGGGGAGAAGAAGAAGCTGCTCGGGGACAGCAGCGGTGATGATGCGGCAGCCGGGGAAGCAGGAGGCGCCGGATGATCACCACCACACGGCGCACGCTGCTGCTGGCCAAGCGTGAGAACCAAAGACGTGGAGGCCCTGCCGTCCCTAGCTACGGATCCGGACGTCGACTCCGGCGACGACCGCTGCTTGCGATTGCCCGTGAGCCTCTGCACGACGGCCATGAACTCATGCGGGTCGGCGTGGACGACCCTCGGCGTGATCTCGTACACGATCACGGGCCCGGCTGCTCCGGCGTGGCCTCCGACGCGTGGCTTCTTGGACGGCCGGGCAGACAGGCTCAGCGGCTGCGGCCTGAGGCCCCGGAGGCCGCTAGCTCTCTTCGGCTTGGACGACGTCGACGACATGGCGTGTGTGTGTGTGTCTGTGTTTTGTGTCCTTTCTCGTAGGTTGCCTTTGCGAGCGGATTTAATTTGGTCCTGCTCCTATACGCACGGCGGCATTAATGCTTATATAGGAAGGGGCGTCGCCGTGGTTACGGCAGGATGGCAGGAGAAATGGTGAGCCGAACTTGGACCTGTTTCCCTCCGTGCATGGCTGCGATTCTGCGTGCACAAGAAAAGGTCAGAGATGGGAATAAACTAGTGTTGCTTTACTCCGTATGGAAGAAGTTGTTGGTATGTGTATGTACTTGCTTTAAATTATCGGTGAGTTTCGTGGTGATCCCTCCGTTTTTTTTGTACTACTAAAATAGATAGTGTTGTGCTTTACTTTGGACGTTGAACATTGATCGCTACCTTTTGTATGAGAATGTACGGCACAAAGGGAATCAAATAAATGTTTGTGTTGCGAAACTAATTTTATCTTCCGGGAAAAGTAATAATTTTATGGCCAATCCACCTAACCGCTTCATGTCCAGGCTGAAGACTTCTGACCGTAATTGGTTGGGCTCAGTAGTGGCCAACTTGCGTCGTGAACTTGTTGAAGACATTGTCTCCCTATCGATGTGATGACCTTCAATGGTTGATCTCGGTAACTAGGATGGAAAACCTTTATGGACGTTGTTGTGGAAAAATTTAACTTAGTCATAAGTGTTAACTTCATATTTTGTTACGATTATGTCATAGTTATCTATGTCGACATGTAAGTAGTCTACTCGTTGATGATTTCCATCAACTTTAATAAATATGGCTATATGCATTACATTGATGCCAGGTCAGGGTTTGAACCTTCTTTTCGAATAAGAAAAATAATTAGCTTTAACTGCAAAGAAGTCTTTTATGTATTTAGTAGCTTGTAACAAAGACATTGTGGTTTCTGATATATGGAAATCGAAGAGGCCTCTCTGTTGACAAGCATTGTAAAGTGTCATCTGTTTTGGAACCGAGTCAGTGTATGATATGCATGACTCTATGCATGTAGCAGCCAGCAAACGTATACATCCCAAATGACATATGTGCTACTCCTTCCGTTCCCAAATATTTGTCTTTTTAAAGATTTCAACAAGTGACTACATACGAAGCAAAATAAGTGAATCTACACTCTAAAATATGTCTACATACATTCGTACGTTGTAGTCCATTTAAAATGTCTAGAAAAACAAATATTTGGGAACGGACGGAATAGTTAATTGGTGGTAGTATTATAAGGATAAGATTGCGCAACATCAATCAATCGTTCAACACAGACCAGAGCCGATTATAATACACACACATATACGAGGTAGGAGTAGTAGTTTAGTTGGTTCATCTGTGGATTCCCTTCTGCATCTTCCTGGACGGAGCATGCTGCGCGCGTGCATGCATGCATGGCTTCATATTCGAGCTGCATTTAACACGCGATTTTGATGCTAGACGCTTAATTAACTACTAGATCTAAGTGATTATTGTTGTTGGATTAGTAAACGTTTCAGGCTAAGCTTTGCGTACCGGATGACGGAAGATGACGCTATGAAGGAAGAAGGAGCGACAGCTATGCTCAGGGAAATACTCCAGCTTAGCTCCGGGTCAGACAAACACACGCGCAGAGGAAGCAGGCAGGCAGCCAGGCGTCTTCTGATTACGCTTTATCCTTTACAAATTACAACGAAACGATGTCTTGTTGGTGGGCAGCTACATTCACCACAACCTGATTTGCCTCAAGAATTGCTGCCTACCGGGAAAGGACAGTGTCATTAATTATTAATTAAAAAAGACTGACGGAAAAGTTCTACTAATAGAGTGTTGAACTAGCCACTTTTTTTTCTTATTCTGAATTGCAGGCTGTGTGAAGATTATTGGAACTGTTTCACAAACAGTAGAGGAATGACGGAGGGCCTGGGAGTGGGGCCGTGATGGTGGAGGAATAGGGGCAGCATGCTGCGTGTAGAATGGAGGAGAAGCGTGTCAGCGTGCTGCGCCAAGTCCACCTCAACCTAAACTACTAGCCGGAACTAAGGCACTAGGATTGCCCTCCCCGCCATCAGTCGCCGGAGCGGCAGTTAGAGGGAAGGTGAACCCACGGGCTCGCCGATGAAACCTAGAGGGGAGAGTTTGACCTTGCCGTCAAGAAAAAGGGGAGAAAAGATCACGTACTGCCAGAACTCCCTAACAATAAATTTGTCGTTATCATTACAATTAAAAACAGGAAAGTATAAATCTGCCCCTGATAAGGATTTACCAACATGTTCGTCATGTCTCCTTTTTTTTTATCTTCTTTCTTTCTCTCACACTTCTTCCTAAAGTTGCTCTTTTTAGGCTGCTTGTGGCCTTGCACCTTGGTGGACCTCACAAGTTTATGTAACTGTACTTTCCTCAGGCCTGTGCCTGTTTTGAAATATAAGGTAGGCCCTGTGCTAACTTTTTATTTTCAAAAAAAAAGATGAATGTATACAATAACAAATTAATATCATTAGATTTATTATCGAATATACTTTCACATCATATAGATTTGCTGTGGTAAACATTTATGTTATTATCTATAAACTTGATAAAGTTTGACTTCAGTCAACTCTAATATGCAGAGTAAAGAAAAACAAAGGGAGTACATTGATCACAACCTTTCGTATTAGAATGTACGGCACAAAGGGAATTAAATAAATGTTTATGTTGTGAAACTGGTTTTATGGCCAATCTAATGATACTCTTTCCACCTAGCCACCTAACCGCTTCATGTCCAGGGTGAAGACTTTTGTTTTGACCTTGATTTGTTGGGCGTAGCAGCGGCGAACTTGCGTTGTTATCTTGTTGAAGACATTGTTTTCCTACTGATGTGCTGGCCTTTAGTGGTTGATCTCGATAATTAGGATGAAAATCCTTGTCTTCGCCTTTTTGGCCGGATGTGACGAGGTGTCATGAGGATCTTTATTTCTTTTTAAAGGCGTTGCTACGAAAGAAATTGACTTGGTCATAGATGTTAATTTCACCTTGTTATGATTCTGCCGTAGTTATCTATGTTATGTACTCTGTATCAACTTTAGTAGGTATGATTGTTTGCATTGAAATGTTGCATATGTCAGGAATTTCGATCTCCTTTTCAAAGAAAATAAATTAACTACTCCCTCCGATAGGAAATAAGTGTTGAATTTGAACTAGAACCAGGACACTTATTTTCGATCGATGGCAGTAGCTTTTACTGCAGAGAAGTTTGTTTAACCCTTCTAAAGCGTCATCTGTTTTGGAACTGAGTCAGCGTATGATATGGATGTAGCAGCCGGCAGACGTGTGCATGCCAAATGACATATAGTACTAGTTAATTAGTAGTAGTATAATGTTAAGATTGCGCGACATCAATCATTCAACACAGACCGACTATACGAGGTACTGATAGTAGTTTAGTTAGTTCATGTGTGGATTATGCTTCTTCCTGGACGGAGCATGCTGCCCGCGTGCATGCATGCATGGCTTCATATTTGAGCTGCATTTAACACGCAATTTTGATGCTGGAGGCTTAATTAACTATTAGATCTAGTGATTGTTATTGTTGGATTAGTAAACGTTTCAGGCTAAGCTTTACGTACCGGATGACGCTACGAAGGAAGAAGGTGCAACAGGTAGATCAGGGAAATACTCCAGCTTAGCTCCGGGTCAGACAAACACACGGGCAGAGGAGGCAGGCAGGCAGGCAGCCAGGTGTGGTTCTGATTACAGTACGTTTTATCCTTTACAACGAAATGATGTCCTGTTGGTAGGCAGCTACATACACCACAACCTGATTTGCCTCAAGATTTTGCTGCCTGCCAGCAAAGGACGGCTAAGATTACTCTTATCTATTCCTCAGCGAACGAGGTCGACGACAACACAAAATGGGGATGCGTCCGTCGCGCGCCCGCTTCGCGCGCGCCTCGTCGCGGCGCCGCGCGCCCCATGCGCCGCGTCCGCATGCGCCGCGCCCTCATGCGTCACGCTCCCGTGCGCCGCGATTCCGTGCGACGCACACATCTCGCTTCGTCGAGTTGGCTGCGAATTTGTGCCCAATTTGGGTTCGGAGCTGCTGATTTACCGGCCGGGCTCGATCCGGCGGCGGGGGCGGCGACTAGAACTCGTCGACGACGAGGAGGTGGTCGTGGATGCCCGCAGCTGGCCGGAGGATGGCGAGATCAGGCAGGGGCAGGTAGTGGCGTTCCCTTGCCATTTGGCACGTTTTGTGCCGGCCGACGGACGGGGCGTCTTTGGGGCGATTCGAGGTAATTAATGGCGATGTGGGGAGGAGGGGGATATACAGCCGACGCATCGGTTTTCCTCGCCCATTGCCTTCCCCCCAGCAGATCCAGCCCGCAATCGCCGCGACGCGCGCTGCTCGCAAACCTAGAGTTTGATGACGACGCCAAAGAATGAGATGTGGCGCCGGCGGCGGCGACGAGGAGATGATGGGGAGGCTTCGAGAGATAGATCGGTGGTTCCCGACGGCAAAGGCGCTCAACGATGCCTCCGAGATGGTGAGGGACATGCTCAGAGGGGAGGAGGCGCTCCGCTGCTTCCCCAACTACGACAGCAGCGGCGATGGGGTCCTTCTCGGCGTCTTGGAGGCGAATCGCTGGATCCGGTGCAGCGGGAGAAGTGGAAGGTGTTCCGCTCTCTCCGCTATCGCCTGATCCAGCCAAGAGCGCCGCCGTTGCAGGTACCATGGCGGAACGGAGCCGCCCACGGAGGAGCACCAAAGCAGAAGAGGCGGTGATGGGGATCCCAGCCCCCGGGTCCAGGTGGTTCCCCATAGAGATCGAGGAAGATGTGGAGGAAGAGGTGGTGGTGATGGCTGCACCAAGGAGCAGGAGGGCGACGGCGACTCCAGCAACTCTCCCTCGCCGCTCCCCTCGCTTTCCCAGGCGTTCTCCCCGCCTACTGAGCCTCTCCCGCCACCAGTAGGGTTCTCCCTGGCCGGGAATCGTTTCTGGTTGCTGGCCGGAGAGGATTCTGAGGTGGAAGAGGAGGGGATTTCCAATTACTGCAATAAAGGTATGATACCAAACCCCAAGTATTTAGCATCTACTGCTTCGATTGAGGTAGATGATGTTAAGTTGGGGAAATCTAAGAGGAAGATTAGGCGTGGGAAAAATCATATTGAGAATGCTGGGTTAAAATCCCAGAATGCAGATGACTGTAGGGAGTGGTTAGTGAGGGATGGGGAAAAATTGCAAAAGAACAATAATAATGATCATGAAAAAGGAAATATAGAAGAAAAAGTTAGGGAGGGGAAAATTAAGGCGCAAATCGTATATGAGCATATGAAAAAGGATGTTATGCATCCTATTCCCTTAATGTGGGACTCTGATGGGGTTGATTTTGGGGATATAATAATCCAGGAAGACCCTGTTAGAATGAAGAATATCCCAATGGGAGAAAGGAGTAAAGAAGAGGAGGAAAATATTATGAAGAGACCCCTGATCATTTTCGGGGGCTCAATAGGAAAAGATTTCAACATGGACTTGGAGATGGGCTTAGGAGGATGGGGGCCCATGGAGATGGTGGATGCCATGGCCCATAAAGGTGTTGGTGGGGGAGATACTATAAATAGAGGTGAGGGTGATGGGACTTGTAACCCTAATCTGATAGGATCCCTCCCCCTTCCCACTGCGCCGCCGCCAGCAGAAACAATGGCTGGCAATCCAGGGAGGGGGTTTGGAGGTCCGAGATTTAATCGTGGAGGAGAGGGTGGTTTTGCTAGAGGAAGATTCAACAACTACAGCAGCAGAGGAGGAGGTTGGGCTGGTGGGAGACACACAATGACTGAGAGATTTGGTAGTTTTGGGAGGGGGAATGGCAGATTGGGCAGTGGTGTAGGAAATGGAAGAGGAGAGGGAGAGGAAGAAGAACTGGCTGCAGAGGATAGAGGAGAAAATCTGAAATGGCAAGCAAAGACAGGGAAGAAAGAGATGATTGACACTAGGGATGAGAAGGAGATGGAGAAAATAGAGAGCTCAGAAATGGAAAAGGGAAAAGAAAAGGAGGGACAGTCGCAGATGGATCAGAGCGTCCAGCAACAGCTGTTAGCTAGTTTGTTATCTCAATTGGTACATGGTCTGAAAGGGGGAGAAAAAGAGATTGCTGGAAAATCTATTGGAAATAGTTTGGAAATCCAGAGTGGTAAGGAGAATATGAGGAGAGAAGAAGGGAAGAGTGGTAACTTGCAAAAAGCTGACAGGAGAGGTGACCAAGATTTTACTGGGGATATAAAGAAGCAGGGAGTTAGAAACAATTGGCAGATTGCCTTGGATGAGAACAGAAGAGGAGGAGAGAGGGTCAACAAACAGATATGTGGCAAATGCAAGGATCCAAGGCACTCTACTAGGGACTGTAGAGTGGGGCACTGTCTGATCTGTGGTAGGGAGAATCACATCACTAGTGAGTGCAACCTGTTGAAGCAAATAAAACCTGTCCCAAAATATGTTGGATATGCTGCTAAAGGATTGGGAATCCTGTTGGTTCAAAGTTATAAAGATTTGCTTGTGGCTGAACACACTAATCCATTGGGTGTGATAATAGTGAGGGAAGGGAAAATCAATGAGACTGAGCTTACTAAGGCCTTGGGAGAGATGTTTGACTGGGGATGGCAGTGGAGATGAAGGAATTTGGACAAAATGGCTTCATGATGAGATTCCCAAATAAGGCTAAATTGGTAGAGCTGGCAAAATTTAATGACTTCAACTTGCTTGGCACTGGGGTGATAATTAAGGTCCAACCTTGGTCTCTTGATCATCAGGCTGTGGGAAAAATGCATGCTGTGTGGGTAAAAATTAGTAAGATACCTGATTGCTTCAGACATTTCCTGGGTGTTTGTGAAGTCTCTGCTGCAGTGGGACCAGTTTTAGAAGTGGACATGGATACCATTAATGAGGAAAAAATTATGGTGAAATGTGGGGTCAGAAATGTGGAGAAGATCCCATCTCATGTGGAAATCACTGCCCCAGATTTGCTCATGTTCAGGGTGGGAGTGGAGTTAGAGATGGTAGTGGAGGTTGGCTGGTACAAGGAAGATAAAAGAAAGAATGAAAATATGCTTAATGAAGAAGAAGGAGAAGGGGAAGCAGAAAGCAGAAAGAGGATCAGGGCAGAAGATAATGAACATAGGGCCATTTCATTGGGATGCCTGTCACTCAAGCAAAGTGAGGAGGTGGATGGGAAATTGATTAAAATGAAGAAAAGTCTGGAAGATAACATGCAAATATGGCAAGAGGAGATGCACAATGAGAAGAGAAAGTGGCAAAAAGAAAAGGACATCCTGTTTAACAAAGTCAAGATGTTGGAGGAAGATAAAGCTAGACATCAAGCTATGTGGGCCAAGTATGAGAAGAAAATTATGGAGCTGGAGGAAAAACAATGCAATATGCAGGCCAAGATGAAAATACAACAAGAGGAAATTCAGAAGCTAGTCCAAGAAGCAGTTAATAGGGAACAGTATGAGATGGAGTTGGCTAATATGGATCTGGAAGACTATGAGAAGGAGAATCAAAATAGAAAAAGTGAAACTGAATCTGGAAAATACAATGAACCAACTGACTATAATGCCAGTCAGGAATCAGTTGGTACTCTGGGGGGAAAAATGGAAGAACCACATGGAAAGGAGAGCACAGAAAAAGAGGGAGAGGAGAAAGAAGTGGAAATTAAAAGGAGTCTCAGGAACAAAGGAAAAGAAGATCAGAAAATAGAAGAGATGGCTAAGAGCAGAGCTGAGGAAAGGGACAATTATGGTAAGGACTCTATTTTTGATTTGGCTAACCCCTCTTTGTTGCAAATCAGCTCCATGGTGGGGATTGATCTAGGATGTTCAATTGACATGATTGAAAAGAATGTTGATATTATCAACAAAATGGAAAAAGCCAGAAGGGAGATGTACTTCCAAAACATAAAAAGAGAAAAGTGTGAGGGGGCAGAGGAGACAAAAAGAGATTTTGGAAAAAAAAATAATGACACATCAATATATATTAACACTGGGGATGTGAAAATTGAGGATTTATGTACTGATATAGAACACTCAGATGCTGACATTGAGGAAATGCAATGTAATAAAATCAAAGGATTGTTTTCTGGGAAAAAAGGAAACAGAAAAAGCTCACCAGCTATGAGCTGTGTGAAGCAAACAATTGGGGTTGGGGTTTTGAGAAGGAAAGAGAAAGGGAAGAGAACTCATTAGTTCCTCTAATCCTTATTAAATTGTATTTTTCCCTCTTGTGCAGATAGATAGTATTAAAAATACACTTAGAAAATGAGGGGAGTTTTTTGGAATATTAGAGGTATTGGTCAAGATCACAAAAAAAGATATGTTAGGGAGATGATCATCGATCATAGATTGGACTTTGTGGGGATTTCTGAGACCATTAAGCAAGATTTTACTAAAAGTGAATTACACAATCTGTGTGGGGGGAGAAATTTTCAATTGTGCTGGAATCCACCAAGAGGTATGTCAGGAGGGATCCTAGTTGGCATTAACAAAGATATGTTTGATGTTGAACACATAGAAAAAGGACAATACTGCCTGAGAGTGTTAGTTTTTGATAAAAATGTTAAAATGCACTGGAATTTAGTCATAGTATATGGGGATGCTCAGAAGGAAGGTAAGGCCAGCTTCCTTGCTGAACTAGCTAGGCTATATCATGATAATCCACTACCCTGTCTGGTGGGAGGAGATTTTAATATAATCAGAAATAGCCAGGAAAAAAACAAGCCTATGGCAAATGAACAATGGCCTTTTCTGTTCAATGCTATCATTGAGCAGGCTGGGTTGAGGGAGCTACCTTTAAATGGTAGGCAATATACCTGGGCTAATAACCAGGAGGACCCTACTTTTGAGAAGCTAGATAGGGTTCTAATGTGTCCTGTGTGGGAGGAAAAATATCCTTTTGCTATTTTACAAGCTTGGGCAAGAGAGATCTCTGACCATACTCCCCTATTTATGGATACAGGGGAGACACATATGACAAAATACATTTTCAGATATGAAAATGGATGGGTTTTAAGAGAGGGGTTCAAAGATCTAATCCATAAAACTTGGAACAAAGAATACAAAGGAAATGTTTTGGATAGGTGGCAGTTAAGGATGAGGGAGCTGAGGAAAAAAGCCAAGGGATGGAATAGAAATGTGGATGCCTGGTATAAGAAAATCAAAATTGAAATTATTAGAAATTTGGATGAAATAGATAAAAGAGCAGAGTACATAGGGTTGTCTATGGAAGATAGAAATGAGCAAAAAGAACTTAGGTCACAATTGAAGAGAATTATGACACAAGAAGAAATGAAATGGATCCAGAGATATAAAGATAAGGAAATAAAAGATGGGGATGGTAATACTAGGTACTACCATGCAAAAGTAAATGGAAGGAGGAGGAAAAATAGAATAATTTCCTTAGAACAGGAGGAAGGGACTATTGAGGGGGATGATAAGTTGATGGAATACATTACTAACTTCTATAAAACATTGTTTGGACACCCTGAGGAATCCAACATATCCTTAAGAGATATGGAAATGGAAAAAATAACTGTACAGGATAAAGAGGAATTATTATCACCTTTCTCTTTGGATGAAATTCATCAGGTGGTTATGGGAATGAAAAGGAATAAAAGTCCTGGACCTGATGGCTTCCCTGCAGATTTTTACCAAGATTTTTGGGATTTAATCAAGTGGGAATTAAAAGCTTTAGTGGATAGTTTTGCCGGGGGGAGATCAATATTGCTAGGATCAACTATGGCATTATCACCTTGGTGCCCAAGTCCAGTGATGCCAAACAGATACAAAAATTCAGGCCTATTTGCCTGTTGAATGTAAGTTTCAAAATAATTACAAAAGTTCTAATGAACAGGCTGACAAAGTGTGTTGCACCTGTTATATCCAGAACTCAGACTGCATTCATTAAAGGGAGGTATATTATGAAGGGAGTGGTTATCTTGCATGAAGCTTTGAACACATTTCATAAAAATAAAGTGGCTGCTCTGGTCTTTAAAGTTGACTTTGAAAAAGCTTATGACAAAATTAAATGGCCCTTTGTTATTCAGATGTTAAAACAGAAGGGTTTCCCTGATAGATGGTGTGATTGGGTGATGGAAACAATGAGATGAGGACATGTTGGGATTAAAGTTAATGATGAGATTGGGCCCTTTTTTAAAACCTATAAAGGATTGAGACAGGGGGATGCTATGTCACCACTGCTGTTTGATGTGGCCGCAGATGCTTTGGCTATTATAATGAATAATGCACTAAACAGAGACATTGTTAAAGGAGTCCTAGGAGACAATGAAAAAAAAGGGGTAAATATGTTGCAATATGCTGATGATACAATCTTTCTAATTCAGGATGATGAAAGCAGTGTTAAAAATCTCAAATTTATTTTGGGGGCCTTTGAGCAGATGTCTGGGCTGAAAATAAATTTTCACAAGAGTGAATTGATGCTGTTTGGTAAAGCCAAAGAGAAACAACTATTATATCAAGAAATACTAACCTGCAAAATGGGAGATTTACCTATTAGGTATTTGGGGATGCCTGTGTCTGACTGTAGGATCAGAAATAGCCATTGGAGTTGTGTTACAGACAAAATTGAAAAAAGATGTGGATGTTGGCAAGGGAAGCTGTTGGGATCCATTGCTGGTAGGATAACCCTGGTGCAAGCCTGTTTGACCAATATCCCTCTGTTCATGATGTCTTTTTATGCTGTTCCAAAAGGAATTATAAAAAAGCTGATTTCTACAGGGCAAGATTGGTATGGCAAGAGGATGAAAATATTAGAAAATATCACTTAGTTAATTGGAAAGAATGTTGCTTACCTAGGGATTTGGGAGGGCTAGGGATTCTTAACTTAGAAGTTATGAACATAGCTTTATTAGCTAAGTGGTTATGGAAAATAGAAACAGAGGAGGGGATGTGGCAAGAAATTTTGAAAAGGAAATATGGGAAGAAGGAATGTTTGGCATTGATGGAAAAAAAACCAGGGGAATCTCAGTTCTGGACTAGTCTTGTGAATGTAAAGGAGATTTTCTATAAATTTGTTAAAAAAACTTGGAAATGGGAAAAATACCAGATTCTGGGAAGATACCTGGATGGATGATAAACCTCTGAAAGAAGCTTATCCTAGATTATATGATATTTGCTTTGATCATAAAATCACTGTGGATGAGGCCATCCAAAAGGGCTGGGAGGGATTTAGGTTTAGAAGAACTTTACATGGGGAAACTCTAGATCTTTGGAATGCTCTGAAAAGTAGATGTGAGATGATAGAAATGAATGGGGGAAGGGACAAAATTGAGTGGACCCTTAATGCTGATAAGAAATTCTCGGTCAAATCATTATATAAGGAATTGATTACGTCTGGGATTAAGTTTCCACAGAGGTATCTGTGGAAAACTAAAGTTCCTGCCAAAATAAAAGTCTTTTTATGGTTAGTGAATAAGAAAAGTATCTTAACTAGAGATGTTCTACTCAAAAAGGGATGGAAGGGAAGGAAAGATTGTGTTTTCTGTGGACAAAATGAATCAATTGATCATTTATTTTTTAATTGCTCTGCTGCTTCTCTAATGTGGAGCCTGGTTAAATGTGTGTGTGGCCTAAAAACAAGCCCTACAAATGTGAAAAATTGCTTTGGGGTGTGGATAAGTAAATTCAACAAGGAGGCTAAAGAAAATGGTGTTAGTTGGTGTGTCTGCTCTATTCTGGGCTATCTGGAAAAGCAGAAATGCAGTTGTCTTTGAGAAAAAAAGGATCAATGATCCTTTACAGATTATCAAACTAATGGTTCGATGGTTGCTTGATTGGTCTATTTTGCGACAAAGGAGTCGCCAAAAAACTGCTGAACTGGGGCAAGAATTCTAGAGCGGCTGCAAGTGAGGTTTACACTTCTTTGGGCAGGGTGGAGATTCAAGGTGGCGAGGCTCTCTGGATGATGGCTACTCCACCGCACTTGATGTTGATCTTCAGTCTTTGTGTAGGCCTGCTGGTAGCTAGTTTTAGTTTTATCTGGTTTGTTCCTCCTTTAAGTCTGTTTCGATCAGTAGCTGGTGCCCCCCCTTTGTGTTTTGGGTGCAGTGAAACTCTGTTGTCGACGTTGTAGAGATGATGAACTTACCTTTGGCTGTTTGGTACGCTGTGAACTTGGTAGGTTTGGTTTTCAGTAATGAAAATCGGAAGGGGGGTGATCCCTTCTTTGATAAAAAAAAACTATTAAAGGGAGATGATATTCTTGGTTTCGTCTCGCTTTTGTTTGGTCCCGCTTCAATTGATTTCACATACGCTATTTGGTTTCGTTACTTCCCAACCATTTTTGCCCAGCGAAGAAAGCCCACACTGAGTCCCAGGTCCAGAGAGCTGGCAAAAAATAAAATTGCTGATGGGAGGGTTCGATGTCATAATATGCGAACCGGCCACACACAGTTTGTCCAACTGACCCAGTTTGAGAGGATTTTTTTTCTCCCGTTGCAACGTACGGGCCTTTTTGCTAGTTTATTAAAAAAGATTGACGAAAAAGTTCTACTAATAGAGTCGAACTGGCCACTTGTTTTGTTATTCTGAATTGCAGGTTGTGTGAAGAATTCCGGAACCGTTTTCAGAAACAATAGAAGAATGACGGAGGGCCTGGGGCGGGGCCGGGATGGTGGAGGAATAGGGGCTGCGTGCTGCTTGTAGAATGGAGGAGAAGCGTGTCAGCGTGCTGCGCCAAGTCCACCTCAACCTAAACTACTAGCTAGAGCTGAGGCAACAGGATTGCCCTCCCCGTCATCAGTCGCCGGAGCGGAAGTCAGAGGGAAGGTGAATCCACGAGCTCGCCGACTAAGCCTAGAGAGGAGAGTTTGACCTTGCCGCCAAGGAGAAGGGGAGAAAAGATCACGTACTATCAAACCTCCCTAACAATAAATTTGTCATTATCATTATTATTGAAACTAGGAAAGTATAAATCCACCCTGATAAGGAATTACCAACATGTCCATCATAATCTGACCGACCAGTGCTGATCATTAGATCAACCTAATACTACAAACTATACTCGGTAAAAAAAAATCTCTAAAACTATATATGTGCAACTAACGACATATATTTTAAATAAACAAAGTTACCATGATCAGATGCGCTTTTGAAAACCTATGACAACCACATTCAATAGATAGGCATTCCATTCTTTCCTTTGGTGCAGAAGCAAAGAGATTGTTTATCAAGTTAAAAAAAGAGATTGTTTATCAATTTGGTGCGAAAACGATGGGTGATAATTATTAACTACCTTCATAAAAAAAAGAGCCAACATGTATTAATGAACAACGGACCTCAAGGTGTTCTAAAATATTATCACAGTGTACAAGGGTGGCGACAGTGGCGCGTCAGCGGCTCGTTCTGGCGGTTGTTGGTGGTCGTTCAGTAGTCTTGAAGTCTCGATGTGATTTTCATTATATTTGAGGTGTTATTCTTTTCGAAAAAGTAAGTGTAGGAGGTGAACACCACTGTTATTTAGACACATTTAACTCCATGGTAATAATGTAAAGTGCTATTTCCCTATTGAAAGACTAATAAATCCTATAGAAGCAACATCATCCAATCTTTTATTCCTAGGAGCATACGCGCAATAACTGTCACATATCCATGGCAGTACCAGCAATGCTAAGCGTGTGCTCAGGGGTCTGCCTTGGGGGAGCGGACTCCAGCAGGCGGAGTCGATGACGATGTAGTGCCTGAGGCGCGCCGACTCCACCACCGTGTGCAGCGGCAGCGACGTCTCCACCGCCGACCTACAGGAATTGATTTTAACATGATGTAGACCGGATTGTGCCCCAGACCCGGTATGTGGCTCGGCTGGGGCTTTCGAATGTGTTTCGGCTTCCGGCTTTTGATGTTAGGCTTAGGTGAGTGGTCTGGGTAGTGGCCCAGCTAGCACCCCTTTATCATTTTGGATAGGAGTAGCGGCATATGTTGCCAAGATGGTGGATTTAGGCACATTGTTGTAATACTTTGCAAGGTCCTTGAGAATAATCAATAAAGTGGCCATATGCATCTCTCATATGCAGAGGCCGGGGTCATGCTCCTTTTCTAAAAAAAACACAAACACACATTCGCACACGCTCATCGATCCATCCATCTACTGGACGTAACTGTGGAGACATAGCAGCTGGTGTGGGGGAAGTGAGAGTCACTCCATGCATTTTTAAACCGAAATGAAAAACCATACCCAAAATAGACCAAATCTAACCAATTTACAGTTTTTATGGTTTCTGGTTTCAGTATGGTATAAACTTTTCATACTGTTTTGATTTTTGATTTTTATGGTATATGCGGAAAACTGAATGGTTAACTGAGTAAATCAAAAAAAAATTAGAAAAGGAGGATGACCCCTGGCCTCTGCATTTGGGCGATGCATACGGCCACACTGAGTAAATTGAAATGAAAACATATATTTATATTTCTTGAGACAAACACCATACAAGTTGTCATTTTTCTTTTACATGAGCTAGATTCGATGCTAAGCACTTCATTTTCTTGTAGCGTAGTCATTTTTCGCCTAAAAAAAAGCTAAGCACGTCCATAACCAACAAGGCATGATTCCATGTATGCAATATATTGTTTGTGTAAAAAAAAGTATGTGTTTTGAGTCATAAATTGCAAACTATTATTATGTGATTTTAAATTCGCGTCAACTTTGATTATTATGATATATACCGAAATAATATGATATATACGAAACCGAACCGTATTTTAATTTCATGTTGTATTTATCGAAGTATTAGTATCGTATAAACTAAAAGCTGTATAAACCGAACCATGTAAGCCGAATAAACCAAATGCACAGAGTTAAGCTGGCGGCGGGGACGAGCCGAGGTTGCGGCGGAGGCGGCGGTTCGAGCCAAAGGCACCGAAGCCTAAATTATGATCGAAAGATTCCAAAAGTGAAATTTGAAACAATGAATCCAACTTATCAATGTGTGTGTGCAAAACTCTAATCAACATAATTAGTAAGAATCGTACAGTGGCTAGAGCGAGGGTGAGAGAGAATTGGTGAACAAACTAAGACAAGTACTGTCCATATGATCATCACCCGGGCCGATCTTCAATTTTCACAAGCTGATCGACTCGAACAAAGCACTTGTCGTCTCAGCTGATGAGCTCCCGTATCGCCTGCATGGTGGTCGGGGAGAAGAAGAAACTGCTGGGTGACAGCAGCGGTGATGCGGCAGCCGGGGAAGAAGGTGCCGGATGATCACCACCACACGGCGCACGCTGCTGTTGGCCAAGCGTGAGAACCAAAGCGTCCGCGGCCGTCGAGGTCGACGCCCTGCCGTTCCTAGCTCCGGACGTCGCCTCTGGTAGCCACGTCGTCGCTGCCGTCAACGGCCGCTGCTTGCAATTGCCCGTGAGCCTCTGCACGACGGCCATGAACTCGTGCGGGTCGGCGTGGACGACCCTCGGCGTGCGCTCGTACACGATCACGGGCCCGGCTGATCCGGCGTGGCCGCCGACGCGTGGCTTCTTGGACGGCCGGGTCGACAGGCTCAGCGGCTGCGGCCGGGGGCCCTGGAGGCCACCTGCTCTCTTCGGCTTGGATGACGTTGACGACATGGCGTGTGTGTTGTGTCTCTGTTGTAGATCTACGCACGGCGTCGTTAATGCTTATCGGAACATATAAATGACGCTAGAGTACCCGCCCATCTGGAGGCATTGCGCGTGTGCGACGCGTTCGGCCGCACGATTGGGTTGCTCGAAGCGCAACAGTATTTTTTTTGGCTGCTGGCGTCTGGTCAGCCGTCCACCTTTTTTAACCTTCGTGACTGCTTCGAAAGAGGATGACATGTGGGGTCGCGAGCCTATGGGGGCCATCGAGCAGAGGGAGGGTTTCCTGGAGCCTGCGTGAATGAGGCAGACCAATCCACTCCCGAAAACGAGATCCTCGACAAGAGCCAGGCCAATCCTCTCCCGGAAACCTAGCGCACTCGGGCCAATCCTCCGCGTCCCCTCCTTGCTGCGCCGCCTCCTCCTCCCCTCCACTTCTCTCCTCCTCCTCTGGAAGCCCCAGCGCGTGGTCGCCATCGCCGCTCGTCTCTTTCTTCCCACGACGCCCCCCCATCCTCCATCAGCCGTCGCCGCGGCTGTGGGCGCGCAGCGGCGAAGCGGGAGACAGCGGCAGGCGTAGGCGGGCGGTGAAGGGAGGCAGACGTGGTCGGGCCGCGGCGGCGGCGGGCGTGGGCGGCTGCGGAAGGGCGCAGCGTAAGCGAGCAGCGCCGGGCGTGCGCGGGACAGCGCTGGAGGGTGCGGGACAGGGCGCGGCCGGCGCGTGCGGTGCGCGAACGAGGCGTGCACGGGGCGGCCAGGTGCCCTCTCGTCCCTCTTCTCCTCCATGTGTCTATCTCTCTATTCAATTTCGTCCTCTGATTCAGCTTTCTCACACACGCAGATGGCTGTTGTGCTCTGTTCGTGTTCGCGCTCGTGCAGCTCCCTCTCTGTTGCAGGAGGATTGGATTGGATTAGTTTCTACTTGCTCTGTTTTCTATTTGAGAACCTGAGATGCAGCCCTCCAAATCTTCAGCCCCAGAAGGAGGTTTGGTTTTGCTCCTGCTCTACATTCACTGTTGTTACCTGCACTTTGACAGTCATGGACGCTTCTTTGTTTATTTTTATGCATGTGTGTTTTGGGTGACAGGAGAGCAAGTTCCTCAAGTTCATGAGGAATCCGCTCTCAATTTGTTAACAAAGGGGTAAGCCACCGAGTCATACAGACATCTACACTTGTGTACATTTTTTCATCCAACCTTGTTGGATGAATACACAATTGAAGTTCAGGATAGAAAACGGATTGTATTTTGTGATATAGAGTGCTTGGTCGCAGGTCTATATTTGTGTCATGTGTGGTCATTGCAGGTGTCTCCTCCCTAGCTCTCTTCCACCCTCTCTGTTTCTCTCTACACTTGCAGTCTCTCCTTGTTTTTGATCTTTCTCAACCATCTCCTGCCATGCGTCAAAACAAGGAGTAATACTGCTGATGTTTTACATCCTAATTGATTATATTTTGTACAACAACTTGTTCTTTTAGTGGTAGTTCGTTGCTTGCTTAGTTATTCTGTAATTGACATGGTAATTCCCTTTTTTTTACGACACTAAATGAGCTATTTAAGTCCAGTTTTGTCGTTTTTTATTGCTGCTATTTCTCGTGTGATATTCAGGAGTCAAATTGACAACACATATTTTGTAGGTGTTCCTAATGGCAACGGTGGTAATCAACGATGAGAAAAAAGGGTGAGATTGGATTTGTACTAGGTATGTTCCTTATCTCTCTCTCAGTCCTTGTCCCAATCCCCGCTCTGATGTAATTGCTTCTTCACAACTGCTGGATGTGTCTTAGGAGATGAATGCCATGGATTATTAGATTCTTGATATGCTGACCACTAATTAAACTGTTTGCCACCTTGTTAAAGCTAATCATAGTAATATTTGGTGATCAACCGGCTGTATATTCAGGTTCAGTGCGTGTTACAGTTGTGAAGTCATGTGCAAGCTCACGAGCACTCGAGCAGTTTTGTTACGATATGTAGATTTAGAAAGAAAAAGGTACAGTCAGTGCGATAAATATCTGTACCATACACTATATATGTATGCAGAACAGACCATAGTCATGATTTTGTATTGCTCGGAGTCTCGGACCAAGGTTTGTATGCACCAATCACTGATTCGGTCTTTAGGTGTTACAGGAAATGACATATTAGCCAGTGCTACCACTAATAGTGAAATTGTATATTTGGAGAAAGGAAGCAAGTTAACGACTAAGTATTAGACTAAGATGCTACATGTAGACGTACCATCTAAAAAGGATAGATACACTACTTCGTCAAAAATCTTGGTAGAAAAATAGTGAAGCCTTTTGGTGTTTCGTATAATACCATGGAGCCCTGCTACACGTACGACAAAGTTTGTACGATTTTCGTACGACAGTCATCAGCAGCCGTTGGATGAACTTCATGGATGGGCGAGATCGCGTCGTACGAAAATCGTACAGGTTTTCGTCGTACGCTCAGCAATTTCGAATACCATGATACCACTGAATCTATCAAAAACTGAGCTACATGTAGTAGTTACTAAATGGAAATTTTGGATGAAGTTACTACTGCATAATGATTCTGTTGGCAAAGCTTCGTCTCCGATGAATACGAGATGCAATCTTTGGCCCCTTTAATTTCCATGTGAAGAATGTGATCTTCCAACTTGCCTATTCATTCTCCCTTTATGCTAAATCTATTGTTTCCAGAAGGCATACTACTCTTCTTGTGCTTCCTTTATGATCTCTTATCAGATAGTATGCCATTTTTATTTTCTTTATATGTCATATTATAGCTTGTGCAGTCTTTTCCAATTTATAACCATTATTTTGATGGTTGACAAATAGTTTAAAGGATGAGCAGTACAGTGGAGGAGATTGTGTGACAGACTGACAGTCCAAGGAAGTCTCTAGCAGAATGCAATTGTCTGGGACCAGCTTTTTAACCATGGACTTATTCTTATTTAATGTTAGATGAAGTGTTTAAATAATTTTTTGCTCATTCTTATTCCCGGAAACACAGCTCAATGGAATAAGCTCTGTAACTTTTATTTAGCATATCATACATACAAGTATACTGATATTATATTAACACTTATTTTTAACTGCATACATAGCATGTTCTTGTCATATCTTCTTATGTTGTATCTATTATTCATGTACATACTCTGTGTGGTATTCACATGGTTGTGTCGCCATTGACTTCCTTGTTGTAGGTGCTCAACAGGAGAAGCACTCAATAGGAGCAGCAGGAGCAGCCGAGCGTTCGCCCGGTTGCAGGTCGACTTCAGGTCCCTTCTCTTCTTACTGATTTATTCCTCCCCTTCTCTTCCAGTCCCCTATTCACAGAGCTTCTCATTTTGCTTTTGTAGATTTGGTTTCTCTATGTCTACAGGTTGTTTGATGAAAATCCAAAAAGGCTGACATGGGAGAATTAATCTATGCAAGTCATGTGATTTTATTTTTCTATAATTTAGTTCCAGTCAAAGATAACAAGTTGAGTAGTCCCATTATTTTTTTGCAATTTAGGTATTGAAGGAGATCAGAATGCTTTTATTTGTTTTTACATCATGGGCTTCATTATAGAACAACCACAGTGGAGAAAATTATCTCATATCTTTTGGATGATTTGGTTTAGTTGGCTATTACGCATGTTGGAATGAATTAGCAAGTACAGAAATGAATAACTGCAGCTCCTTCCCGATTAGGTCGGGTTATGCTTCCCAAATACAAATGGTCCGAGGAAAAAGGCAAATATGCAATAATTTTGTGTTTTTTCTAAGTAAGTAGAGTGGGTTACTACTAAACCAGAGGACGGGTAGTCATTGCTTACTTCTGTAAATAGAAATCCAATTGTCTCTTATTATGTGTAGGCATAAAGTTGGATCTTGGATGCTTGGCAACGCCTTTCTATGTTGTTTTCCTATTTATTTTATTTATTGTGCTTCCCTTTTTTGGACTACAATGTACTGGGAGGTGAGGAAATGAGATTGAACTACGTGTTTTCTTTTCAGGTTTACTTGAAGTTAACGAGTTTCCAATTCCTTGTTGTTGTTAATGATATGAAAGTGCAACCGTGTTTTTTGCTCCCAGCTGATGCATACTACTTTGCTTGCAGCTATCATCAGCCATTGTTGCTGGTACTGTCCCTTTTTGAGTACCAAAGAAATACTGATTTTCAGCTCAGATGTGTGTTAGGTGATGTTGCATGACATTTTTGTTCATCGGCCTGGCATGATTTGGATTGGATCACCTGCGGAGGCAGGTTTCATCACCTCGGACAGAGGGAGTATATGATGTAATTGACCACTATCACTAAGAAGTGCTCCTGGACACAATGCTCTATATTATCATGTCTTTAGTGCATTTTATTGTGCCACCTGCGTATATAGCTACTTGAATCTTCTAATTGCAAACTCAAACATTTGCATTTTGTTCTTCGTTTTAGTTGGGCTTTTGCGTCAATTTTATCAGTTTCATACATTACAAATGAGAAAAAAAAAATATTTTTATACAGATCCAGGACATTTCGCAAAAGAGTATACATCAACATCGTCTGCTACCAAAAAAAAAAACAAAGTAATCTCTTTTAGTTCTTGCTTCAAATTTGTCTCGCGCGCCAAATGGCGCGACAGGTCATCTAGTATAGGGGAAATGGTGAGCCGAACTTGGACCTGTTTCCCTCCGTGCATGGCTGCGATTCTGCGAGCAGAAAGAGTCAGAGCTGGGGATAAACTATTGCTTCTTCCTCCTCCGTATGGAAGAAGTTGTTGGTATGTGTATGTACTGCTTACCTAAAATAATCGATGAGTTTCGCGGTGATCCCTCCGTTATTATATACTACTCCTACTAAAATAGATATTGTACTGTTGTGTTTTACTTTGTACATTGATCCCAACCTTTCGTATGAGAATGTACGGCACAAAGGGAATCAAATACTAAATGTTTATGTTGTGGAACTGGTTTTATGGCCAATCTAATGATACTATTTCCACCTAGCCCACCTAACCGCTTCATGTTCGGGGTGAAGACTCTTGTTTTTGACCCTGATTTGTTGGGCTCGGCAGCAAGGAACTTGCGTTGTTATCTTGTTGAAGACGTTGTCTTCCTACCGATGTGCTGGCCTTCAGTGGCTGATCTCAACAACTAGAATGAAAATGCTTGTCTCGGTCCTTTTTGGCTGGATGTGACGATGGTGTAATGAGAACGTTTATTTTTTTTTGAAGGCGTTGCTGCGAAAGAAATTGACTTAGTTACATATGTTAATTTCATCTTGTTACGATTTTGTCGTAGTTATCTATGTCAAGTATCCTGTATCAACTTTAGTAAATATGATTGTGTGCATTGCAATGTTGCATATGTCAGGCCAACTCCACCGCGCGACACCAAACAGACGTCCGTTTTGTCCGGATTCTGTCCGTTTGGGTAGGGGTTTGGGGCCGTGTCCGGACATGTCCTGGGATGCGGTGGCCGTGCGCGCAGCGCGGCCGCATCCATTTGCCCCATCCTGTCCGCGTCCACTTAAAAAACTAATTCAGCCAGCGTTCCCGATTCATCACGCCGGCCTACACGTCCATCGCCGACATCAGCCAGCGGCCGGCAACACAGCCAGCCTTCAAAATGAATAGTTCTCCTCGCCGGCAACACAGCCAGCGGCCGGCAACACAGCCGGCCTCCAAAATGAATGTTTTCTCGCTGGCACACTGCCAGCGGCCCCGACGGGTGGGCGGCACCCATGCCAGCCTCAAAAAGAATTGCCACGCCGATCGGATGACCTAGTTCAGGCCTTCGGCGTCGAGCATCTCCTTCTGCCTGGCCTCGAACCAGGCCCTCGTCTTGTCGCTCATCTTCGACAAGTCCATGCTCATGATCGCAAGGGCCACCTCCTTCGCTTTGGTGGCGGCATTGGTGGCCTCGATGTCGAGCTGCCTCTGCCTGGCCTTGACGTTGTCGGCCTCGATGTCCAGCTGCCTTTTCCGGGCCGCCTCCTCCATGTCGAGCTTCCTCCTCTTGGCCGCCTCCTCCATCTCAAGCTTCTGTCTTTGAAGGTCTAGGTATTGCTTCATTTGCTCGTCCTTGCTTTGCCGCTTCTTCTCGTCCCTCACATCCTTTTGGGACATCATGCCATGCAAAGTCTCATGCAAGGCCATGGATGAGGCGTCACGTATGTCGTCCACCTTGGAGTTGGTCTTGCCCCGCGGCCTCTTCAACGCCTCGCCATCCCCACCTCCGGCGAACTTGGCCGTCTTCTTGCCTCTCTTTCTTTGAAGTTCACGATATTGGTCCTTGAACTTGGGGCAATTGTTGATGAGCGTCCAACAATGCGTAAGAGTAAATGGCTTGTCATTGTGCCGGGCCTTGAATGCCTCCAAAGATTGGAATGCCTACACCACATGATCAACAACAAAAGAACATGCAAACATATACACGGCCGAAGCTTAATGGCCGTAGCAAGGAAAGAGCTAGAAAGAGGAGACCATACCATGTCCCCAACGCCGAGACCACTCACGGGCCGTGCTTCAACGCTCTCAAATGCGGCGCAATACTTGTTGCACTCTTGTTGGATGAACAACCATCTTTTTTGAATCGAGCCGATGCCACGGTTGCTTGTAATTTGGTAGGGCTCAAACATCTTCCTTTCATGGAATGTTTTGTGGACTCTCGTCCAAAAAACAATGCCCTTTTGTTGCGCGCCGGTCCTCGGATCTTGGCTAATCTCCATCCAAGCTTGGCAAATCAACTTGTCCTCTTCTTGTGTATATGAACCCGTGCGAATGCTCTTCCTCTTCTTTTGTGCCTCGGCTCTTTGGGTGAGCTCGTCGATGAACAATGGCGCACCACTAATATCAACGTCATTGCTTTCTTCTTCTTCTTCATCACCTTCGACATAGATGTCATCGTCTTCATGCCACGAGTCACCGTGGTCGTAGTCAGCACGGTCGTCGGCCTCTTCATCGGGGACGTACTGGGCACGGTCATCCTGACTTTGGGTCTCATCAAGGTCGTAGGTACGGCCATGGCCACCGTCGAAGATCACGTCCTCCATGTACCGGTTGTAGAAGGGGTCGTCGACCGCTGGCGTTGGGGTTGGCATTCCGTCAATCAAGACACGGGGGCCCGGCATGGTGCCCATGAACGGTGCCCGTGCCTGCTTTCTTAGCATCTCGACGGACGGCCGCCCGCCGCTGCTGGACCCGGGCGTGACGTTGAGGACGGTGAGAACAAGCCCACCTCCGGCGACCCCGAGAAACGGGTCTGTCCGTCGTGCCTTGGCGGAGGGAAGCCGGGCGACATGGGCGTGGTGCGCGACATCGGCGACTGGCAGTGCGTAGGCCGCGCAACCGACGAGCTGGTGGTCGCCGGGGCGACGGCCGCTGCAGGGAACCCGGCAGGACGGCCCATGCCAAGCATGAGGATGGCGTGAGCTTTGTTGACGAGGTCCTCCTTCTCGTCGGCAGGGGCCTTGCGCCTGCGGCCTCCAGCTCCTCCCCGCATGGCGGCTCTCTTGGCATGGCGGCATTGAGCTTGACGACCGCTCTCCGTTCCTCCTCTTCGCCGATTCGCGTCCAACTTGGCGATCTCCTCGGCGTGCACTCATTGCGGCTTCCTTGGCGCCTTCTTCTTCACCTTTTGGCGGGTCGGCGGCGAGCCGCCGGAACTCGGCGGGGCGTCGGCCATGGACGGAGGAGAGAGGGGGCGGCGGGAGGGAGGCGGGAGGGTTTGGGGCAAATGGCGCCAAATGGGCGTGGGGGGGGGGGGGTTTGGTTTCTCCCACCGACAGGCGAGCCAGGGGAGGACAAGCGCGCGCGTCCCGCCCGTCCGCGCGCTGTCCGTTCCACCCCAAAACCAGCGCAAGTTTGGGCCGGGATGGGTCGAAAGCGGACACAAAGCGGACACAAAGTCCGTTTGCGCCCGCGCGCTGGGCCGTCTCTTTTGTCCCTTTTACCCCAAACAGACGGGGGCGGACAGGATAGGGTCGCGCGGTGGAGTTGGCCTCAGGGATTTTGGTCTCTTTTTCGAAGAAAAGAATTTAACTAAAACCACGACACTTATTTCTAATCGGTGGTAGTAGCTTTTACTACAGAGAAGTTTGTTTATAACCTTTCTAAAGCGTCATCTGTTTTGGACCTGAGTCAGCGTATGATATGCAGGTAGCAGCCGGCAGACGTATGCATGCCAAATGACATATATACTAGTTAATTGGTAGTACTAGTATTAAGGATAAGATTGTGCGACATCAATCAATCATTCAACACAGACAGACTATACGAGGTAGGAGTAGGAGTTTAGTTAAATCTTTTAAGCTGGCCTCTTTTCGAAAAAGGAGTAGGAGTTTAGTTAGTTCATCTGTGGATTCTGCTTCTTCCTGGACGGAGCATGCTGCGCGCATGCATGCATGGCTTCATATTTGAGCTGCATTTAACACGCGAGTTCGATGCTAGAGGCTTAATTAACTACTCTGGTGATTATTATTGTTGGATTAGTAAAACATTTCAGGCTAGGCTTTACGTACCGGGTGACGCAAGGAAGGAAGAAGGAAACAGCTCAGGGAAATACTCCAGCTTAGCTCCAGGTCAGACAAACACACGCGTAGAGGAAGCAGGCAGGTAGCCAGGTGTGTTCTGATTACGTTTGATCCTTTACAACGAAAAAATGATGTTTTGTTGGTAGGCAGCTACACACACCACAACCTGATTTGCCTCAAGAATTTGCTCCCGAGAACCTCCGTCCGGAATTATTTGTCGATCAAACGTATGCATCTTGACGTACGGATTGAGCGACGAGTAATTTCGGATGAGGAAAGTTCTACTAACAGAGTGTAAGTTAGCGCTCCGCTGCTCGACTTGTTCCTGTGTCGAACTAACCATCCTTTTGTTATTCTGAATTGCAGGTCGTGCAAAGATCTCGTAACTGTTTCCACAAACAGAACAAGAATGACGGGAGGAATAGGGGCGGCGTGCTGCATGGAGAATGGAGGAGACGCATCGGTGTGCTGCTCCAGATCCACCTCCCTGGCGTCGACGGGCGCCACATCGTGACCTCGAGGCAGCGGTTCACTGTGGACACAATTTGTTCACTGAGAGCGCGAATGCATAATTTGTTCACTCTGAATAGCAGCAGCATGGATTTACAAAATGGGAAGAAAACAAAACAGAAACGCAAATGATCGATGGCGGCACGCATCATCACGTTTAGTTTATTCACTGAGAGCAAGCAGAGAAAAAAAGTTAGCAAGACAGTTTTCTTACCCAGTACTTGTACAAACTTAATGCATGGACATCCCTAAAAAAACACCCTTTTTTTCGACTCAAACAAGAGAGAAGAACTTTAGAGCTTCCAAGTTTACAATGCCCTCGCTACCATGTCATTCTGTGATGCCTTACAATCCCACAAGTCACTGTATACATACATTCATACATTAATACATACATACATATGCATAGCGGAAAAAATAATCTTCTTATCATTTGAAGCAAGACAGTTCTGAGGAGAAAATTAATAATGAACCGAGTGGAGGTGAGCCATGTGGTTCAATCTTCGTCACCATCAACTCTCATGCAAAATCAGTGATCCTTGGCAGCTGCTATTGGCTTCAAGAGCATGTCAAAACCCGGCGAAGGATGCAGGGGAGGTGCTAGCCCGTGAATGATGCCACGAATTGCATCACCAGCAATTGGCCGGCCTCAAGAGCATGCCAAAACCACGCAACAGACTGGTAGACCCCATCTCCTTGATTGGTTTAAACAAGACTGATACTTACCGGCGCAAATTTCATGACACGGGTCTCTTGTTAGCATCGTAAGAGGATGCCAGCCTCCTCGCCCACAGATTGTCCTCAGGAGACCAGGATATGGTGGAACCCATCATCACGCACCACCTCAGGTTCAATAAGGCCGCGGCGCTACATTCTTCGCTTGCTTCGAATGTCCTAATGATCTTCAGTTCAGCATCTGGATCTTCGCTGAAGATTAGATCCTCTAAAGCTGCTCCTTTCTCCTTGAGAATGCTCGCGTCCAAGGATATCATTCTCATACTGAGGACTTGCAATGCCTCGAGGGCGGTGTTGTACAGTACTTGATCCACGTAGGCACAAAATGTGTACCAAAGCGTTGATTCATCGGGTCGAATCTTTGCTCTGTGAATACACTCAACAATGTATTCAACAACATGAATATTACCCTGTCAAGAATGACCAAACATGAGTTTCACTTCGACATCATTTCGGGGTGACGAGTTGAAAAATTATATCATAGACATACTTTTGCATTCGCTTCTGAGAGTATTGTGTTGAAAATCTCAATGTCAGGTTGAATTCCTTCAGTTATGCACAAGTCCAGCAGATCCAGTGCCCCCTCAAAATCCTCTTTTGCTAATACAACCTTTCATGGAAAAACATGACATCAGACTCAAGCAAATGGGGCCCAGAAATTCAAATTAACTAAAGGAAGGAATTAGCAGTGCATTACACGGTGAGTAGTAACGGCACTGCAATTAACTAGCCTTACCTTCAGGAGAGATGTGAAAGTCACAACCGTAGGACAGCAGCCATCTCGATACATCAAGGACAACAAAGCGCCAGCTGATTTGAAACAAGGCAACAATTTGCAGCACTCTATCATGATGTTATAAATGGCAGTATTGGTTGGGAGACCACATGATCTCATGATCTTGAAGGTTCTTATTGCCTTAGGTGTCTGCAAACCAGAAAGAGGTTTATCGATTCAACAACTTTCATTATACACAGACAAAGCATAAAAAATTGCTTGCAAGAAAAACTGAACCCAGTTCATCATTTCATATAACAAAATAAATGGTAAAAGGACGTAGATCCTTACTTCCTTTGCTTCAACCAAAGCATGCAGCACAATGCCGTAGAGATCACTCTTCTGATAAGGATCCATGTTCCATAAAACATTCTCAGCAATATTCAAGTACCTCAGCATTTCCTCTATCATTCCCTCGGCTCCAAAGGCTCGTATCTGAAATAATATGAAGATGTAAATTAAAATACCAAGACTTTCGATGCATGCTATTATTGTAAGAAGTATCGAAGATCATACTGAGACGTGACAACTGATCTTAGCAATTTAAACGAGTTTGTCAATTATCATGGTGATATTTCAAGCCAGTGAGGTCTTGGGGTGTGACTGACCAAATGATATGCTAGTTTGAGCATATTATTATACAAACCCATGGTGCATATTCTCATTAGATCATTAACACAAAAGCAATGTTGTGAATCCCATTCATTGCGAAGTGCTCCCTAGTCTCCTAAACTAGGCTAGCGCACCCATATTAGCAAGTGAAGTCCAACCTCACATCACATGCAAATGACCGAGACATCCTATTCAGATAGATTAAAACTTGGCTTCCTGTTTTTAAGCATTACAAATCTAACGGATTAGGCACTGTAACTCAGATTAGACACTGGGAATGCTTGTACGACAGGATAACATATGCTGACGTGTGCTAGTTTGAACATATCGTACAAGCCATGGTACAGACTTAATGAAGCAACTCCTTTCATGTACAGTCATCGTCAACAAACAACAAGGAACAACAAATTTCGACCAGTCTAGAGCATGATGAGAGCAATGTGACAAAGCCATAAAACGTTGTTGTTTCTAAACAGAATGGTTACACACCTATGTGCTGCATCCTTAAACCCTACTGGAGCCAGGTGCCAACTCTCTTGATAAACAATTTTTCATATGAAAAGATAAAGGAAACAAGAAAATGTGAACTCCCTGTTTCCCAATGACCATAGCAGAGGTCCTGTAGCCAGCATATTAAAAAATTCATTACCACCCACAGAAGTCAATTACTAGGAGTTCTACAAAAAAACGAGCATGTTTGTCTTGCAACAATATTACAAGTGATACACCTCTTCACGCTGAACTGTGGACGAAAAAAAGATGAAGGTCTATATATATTTTTTAGTAGTGAAGTAAACATACCAAGTTCTTCATGGACACAAAACTATGTCGAATCTCATGGTTTAGCATGTCCATCTCAATTATGCTTATCCTTTTGGAAACATCAGCATGTGATAGCATATTTCCTTCTTCATAAGGAACATTGACATTGCCAAACAGAGAAAACATAATTTCATAGGTCCATATATGTGGCTTCAAATCCAAGCGCCTCATTTTCGCTAGTATGCGGACAGCTCTTTCTGGTTCATTCTACAAAAATAATAAGAGGGATTTAGTTCTAATTTCTATACAATCAGCAAATTCAGGTGCACTGACAACTAAAGAAAAAATTATTTTTGGTAGCTCTAATTTCTATACAATCATCAAACTCAGGTGCACTGAAACTAAAGAAAAATTACTGTCGTTGGTATGACAAAGAGCACCAACTATTTGAGACAGAAAAAGACGAAGATTATTGATAAACCAAACATCAGCGTGTACTCTTAGCATGAATGACCAAGCTGAAATTAAGATGACAGGAGGTAGGGACACAAATATGGCATGATAGACAATCTCTTTCCAAAGGCAATACATTACCATAATGTCACAACCAGAAAGCAAAGCATTAAAAGCATGTATATACTCCGGTTGTATATCTGAAATTATTCCCAAGAAGTGCTCAGCCAGATCCAACTGTAAGCTTTTGCTATGGTCAACGGAGAGCGCAACGAGTGTACTGTCGTAAGGCCTGATACCTCTTCTATCCATCACTTCAACCTGGAATGCACGAGAATATAAATATAGTAGCATTAGTAGCTTTAATGGAGAGTAACTAAGTAGTGATTAGCAGTCGCAATAGAACAGGTACAGTTCAGGTTTACATAGCAGTTTCTATGCAGAGTAAGTAAACAGTGATTAACATTATGATTACAATAGCTTCTAAAAAATTCAGACAGTAGAGCATAACTATATTCAGGGTTTCACGAAATAATTAGTGTGCACAATCATATTTAACAAGATATCCTTTCATGTAACTGGATATGTCATAAACTTTCCATAGCATACCACTTTGATGGCATGTGCAACTCCTTTCCCGGCTAACACACACTTGATAAAACCATCATATGTAAATCTTGATGGTCGCAGTCCAATCTTGTGCATCTGAGAAGAAAGAATAACATTGAGCATAAACATCAAACTTCACTGGCATGAAACATGAAATTTCCGCACTTCCCACCACCTTTTCCACTAATAGAAGCAGAAAATTAGTAAATAATTCAAATACTGAATAGTTGCTGGTATGCAACTCCACATGTCTATGAGTTTAATCTTCAACCGAGTTCATGCTCTATTTTTGAAGAGCGACGTTTTGATGCTTGGGCGTATCTACATTCCACACCCAGGTGAACAGAGAAGTTAAAAAAAATGAAGCAAATTCAAAAAGGTCTGAAAATTTAATACATCAAAGATGAGAAACTCATGTAGGTGCTTGCAAAATTTTATGCTGAGATGACATCCGAGGAGCTCGATACAAAAAAATGGAGCTCCAAAATGTCCAAAGCTGCAACAAAATCGAGCTCCGGCTTTGGACCAATACATGAGATTCTTATGCTATTTGGGGGATTTGTTCTTCTACTAGGGGGTCTAGGAGTAGTATTACTTACCAACCCCATTTATTCTGCCTTTTCGCTGGGATTAGTTCTTTTTGTTACCGACTGCCTCGGATGTCATCTCAGCGCAAAAATTTGCAGGCACCTAGAAGAGTTTCTCATGTATTATTTATAACAGATTTTTTTTGAATTTGGTTGGTATTCTTTTTGAATTTACTGTTCACACCGGGTGCATGCGAGTTCGGGATCAGCTTTGTATTTCCGCTGTTTTTGTGACTATCTTAAGAAGAAAGTAAACTGAAAGCAAAAAGATTACAGAAAGTATCAGTCCAACTGATATGACCTAGATGAAACAGGTACAACAGATGAAATCAATCATATAAGCCACTGGAAAGTTACCACAGTGATGTTCAACCAAGATTGATATGACCTAGATGAAACAGGTACAACAGATGAAAATGAAATAAATCACATAAGCCACTGGAAAGTTACCACAGTGATTTTCAACCATCCAGAAGCTTGATGTATTAAGAGAAGTGCTTAGGTAAAGACTTTAGCAAACAGAAAGATGGCAAGCCATGGTATAGATTAAGCCAACAAAAGACCACATACTAGTTACCTCTAGAAATAATTGCTCAGACAACTGGCAGTTGTCAAAGTACACACATGCATGTATGATATCATTGAAAGCCCATCGCAAAACTTTCTTCACTGCAGTGGGTGCAGAACACAATGTCTTTGGCATCCTCCCACTGTCTGGTTCAGAATTGTCACCAAGATTGTCACCTGGAACAAGACTGGAAGTAAATAAGTTCTATAACTATCATTAAACTAAGTTTACAAGTATACTGCATGGCTTATGTAGTTGGAATGCAGAACAGACCATCAGAAATAAATGACACATAACCCTTCAATTGCTCATGTTTTGATGATTGAGTTTCCAGCCGTAACAGCTCCGGCTGAGCATCAATCAAGCGTTCCCCAGTTCCCATCTTCCCTTGAGATGATGATGTCAAATCATAGTCCGACTTAAGTTTGAGATCTTCCACTTCACGCAAAGCAGGCACAGGAATATCTAATCTTGTTGATTGGTATCTCCTTTTAGAAGACACCCTCAGATGGTCAGTGCGTTCTCCAGCAAGGACTACCATACGCTGCAAGATATGATATGCAGACTGAAGGTCACCTAGTGTAGAGAAAGCCTTCACAAATTTCCTCTGAGTCACAATGCTTGGACTGTAATACCTAGTGCAGTCATTCCATAAATCATGAACTGCAGACAAATTTTTCTGCAAAACTGCAACCTGAAAAGACAAAACAATCAAGTAAGCAAGCCGACATATCCCAAGAAACGTGTGAAAATGTGACATATAACCTATGTTTTTAAGGCGGTAAGGCGACCTAAGGCGCTGCGGGGGCGCCTTATCGCCTAGGCGACGCCTAAGCGCCTAAGGCGGACGCCTAAGCGCCTAAGGCAGGCATATTTGTAAGGCGCTGGGGGGCCTTATCGCCTAAGCGTCCAAGGCGGGACGCCTTAAAAACAATGCATATAACATTACATGAAAAGGAATGTCTCAAGAGACGCCCTAAACATGAAATACAGGAAAGGAAAAAGCATGTGACTGTTTCATAACAGGAGTAAAAGAAACTAAAATCAACATGCAAGAGCTCCCAACAAAAAGGTCAGAAATTAATTGATGGACCAGCAGGGAATACAAATTACAAATGTAGGCAAGCAGATGTTAGAAAATAAGGACCAAATAGTCCACAATGTCATGGATGATTATGTCTGCCCATAGTTGCAGCCGCAACAGGTAAGTTCTGGTACAATAGTACTTCTTCTCCAGATATGAAACTGAACTTCTGAAGATTATAAATAGGCGATATTGAACAATTGTTCATACAAACCTTCAGAAGCTCACAGAATGTTATTTCAGACTTCCCAAGAAGATGATTTTCCATTATCTCTAGACAGCTCTCAGCATCATTCAGATTTGTGCTACAGGCACTCAAAAAGATATTGTAAATCGGCAAGGCAGCGTATGAACATTCTTTTTCCCCTAGAAGAGTGAGCAATTTAAGTGCCTACATCAGAAAGACATTTGTCAACAACTTGAAGACTGCAAGGAGCTAACATGATCTCCTGCAAAAACTGATATGCTATAAGGCATTATTCAATAAGCAGGTAAACATATAACATAAGAGCAGAAGTACAAGAAGAACTGCAGAGAGCATGTTAAAAAGAAACCAAAGATTAACAAAACAACATATTTTTCATCAAAAGGGTTTCATATAAAAGATTAAACACAATAACAGATTACTTGCAGAAGGTACAACTTACTGTCTGATTCCCTCTCCTACAACTATACTACTCCCTCCGTCCCAAAAAGCTTGTCTTAGATTTGTCTAGATACGGATGTATCTAGACACGTTCTAGATACGGATAAATGTAAGACAAGCTTTTTGGGACGGAGGTAATATATACAAATAATGAAAAAGTCCACGTTGGCCCTGCTTGTCGTTTTAAACCTTCAAAACCGTCTAAAAGTGGGCCCTTAACTTCTAAGTTATACCATCCACCTGACTCGCTTATGGCATTTTGGAGCACTTTTAGATGACATGGATGCACTGTCGGATCGGTTAAGACCACCGCCTGGTGATATGAAAACAATGATTTCAGAGAGTGACTCAGTGAGCGCTAAGGTTTACTTCTAGATGGTTTTGAAGTTTCAGGGTGGAAAGCAAATGACTGCCAAAGTTCAAGGTCTAAGTGAAGTTTTTTCTCTACAAACAATGGTTGCAGAGCCTGTCATGAGCGAACATGAAAATATTTGTGGGAATGCCCATGCACAGACTTCACCTGAAAGAAATAACCGGTGCATCATTTTGCCATTTTGGGTAAGGCATGAAATAATATAACCATTCATCAAGTACCCATAAAAAAGGCCTTGCCTAGTATTGAAGCTTCATTTTGTACAAAAGGATGAATACACCGGTATTGCATTTTGACTAGCTGGGAGCACTAAGAAATGGAAAGTTGGACAGCTTACACAGAAGAAACGGTGAATTGGATAGTTCAAGTGTATATTACTACTACAGACGCTCTATTTGAAGCAGTTTTGAAAGTGTATTTATATGATTGGATTCCCAAACAAGTTACAAAGGCAAAAACTTCATTCGGTATATAAGAAATATCGCGTACCTCTTTCGAAAACCCTCCTTGGATGAGTGCTCGAGTGACAGATCTGTAATGGCTTTTACTAATATCTATGGCCTTCACGTTCATGAGCTCCAATGTCTCCATAACAAACTATGCATATTGGAAAAGATCCAAAATGGGTACTAATCAAAATGACTATCAATTATCAAACTTCGTGCTCTAGGTAAAATATGCATCTGCAGTAGATTTACCAAAGGATCAGGTGCTTCTGCACAGTACTCCAGTATATAAGAAAAATCTTCTGAAGTTAACGCTTCTTTGGTTTGTTGAAGATTCGAGAGCATAATGGATGCTCGCTGCCGATCACCTTTACGAAGAGCATTTACGATATCGGTTTGCATGAATCTCGAAGCCATACTAGTCTTCCACGTAAAATCATGATGCTCTGAAGTCACCAAAACATTGGTTAGCGGTTACACACTGACACAAGGAACTACCTGCCTTACAGTACACAATTGCGCGTATAATTCAAAATGGAGCGTTCCATAATCAATTTCAGCAAGCGTGGAGTGTTGAATTGGTGTGCCGATATATTTTCAAGTGGAGGTAAACCAGAGTCTACTATCGGCTCACTGGCCTGAATTTGATCTGGTTTTCGAAAACAGGGGTTCAGCCAACTATTTCTGTTGAGTAACAGCTTGCACTACTACTAGTATAGGGTCAACTAGGATCAACCTCGCGCAATGAAACTAGAAATATGTTGATGGATTTGATTACCAGTCTAGCACGCATCAAGCAAATCATGGATCCTTACCGGGAGAAGTGGAAATCATCCGAGCCCTGACGCCAGCCCAGAGGAGCGGCAGGCGGCGGTAGCGGCTGGGAGCGAAGAATGGTTCGTCCCACGGAGGATGGCATTGCTGGTTCTGGGAGCGAGACACGGACGGGGCTGCCGGCGGCGGGACGAGGGGGGCGGCGCGGCGGCCCGCCTGCCGGAGAGGCGACATGGGGACGTGATTCAGAGGCTCGATACCGGGAGTGCTGAGGCGTGGGCTTGGAGGAGGCGGAGGAGGGATAGGTCGCCGCACACGGAGACGTCGCCGGCGAGGCCGCGCCGGCGCGCGCGGGCGTCACGGTGCACGGCCCCGCCCCAGCGCGGCGGACCCGACGACGGGAGGCAGTGAGGTCGGGGGGAGGAAGCCGCTCCGCTCGTGGGGGTGGTGCAGTGGAGGGCGGGGCAGCGAGCTCGGAGGCCGTGCGCGGAGAAGATGAGCGGGAATGGTGGAGGACGTGCGGCACTCCGGCGGCGCTGGGGGGATCGTGAGAGAGAGATGGGGGAGGAGCGAGAGAATAGGCCTCGGCATGCGCAGCCCAGTCTGACGGCCCAAGCCCAAAGCCCGACAGTGGGGCGGGCTCGGCTCCAGATTTCGGCCTGAAAGACCGACCAAAGCCCAAAATACCTTTTTTTAACACAGAACTTTATTCATTTGAAATAACAAGTACGCCGGGTTTTTTTTTTGCGGGGTAAAGGAAGATTTCATTACTCAAGGAGGCTTATCAACCTTAGAAAGGTTTACAACAAAGTCTAGCCCCAAGCACAACCACACTGCAGTGCGGGGTATAACAAGTACATCGTTTATGAGGAGTGTACAATATCACTCAAAGGCTTCTCAAACCAAAATCTAAGTAACTTAGGAAGTTCATGGGCAACCTTATTCACTTCTCTATTACAGTGCTCAAAACTAGTAATGGAAAAAAAATCACAAGCCAAAAATAACAATCATCAAACACATCGGCCATCATACCCGCCAACTGTCCTCCATTGTTCATAGTTGCAACGCCCTCTAAATTATCTGAATTGATAACAAGGCAGTTGCAACCAGCCTTTTAAGCAATGGTAAGACCATATATAAGCGTAAAAACTTGAGCCTTCAAAACATCCGTGCACCAATCAATCTTCAATTTTGCTCCAGCAATGAATTTGCCTTTATCGTCCCTCAAAATAGTAGCAGTCGTGCCCCTAAGCAGGCAATAATCAAAGGAGGCATCTTCCCAACTATCAATATTTTGACCACTTGCAACTGCCCATGTATAACCATGATTTACATAATTAACACCCACCCCCACCCCCACCCTCAAAATACCTTGCCAGATAAAAGAGGAACCCTTCTTTAACTTTGCACTCAGTAAATCACCATCAGGTAAATACTTAGCTCTTAGCATGATAGCACATGAGGACTCTGGATTTCCGAGAAGACGCCAAACTTTTTTTGCCAACATTGACAGGTTGAGACAATGAATATCACGAAAACCCACCCCCTTGATTTTTAGGTACACACATTTTCCACCAAGCCATACAATGCATCTGTTTCTGATTGTCCTCGTCTCCCCACCAAAAATGTGACATCTCATTAGTGATTCCTTGCAAAAAAAAAATTAGGAATTTTAAAGACCGACATCGCATAGGTGGGGGTCGTCTATACAATATATTTTAGGAGAATTTCCTTCCCTCCTGTAGATAATAGTTTTTCTTTTCATCCACTTGTCTTCATGATAATATACGATCTATCAGATACTAACAATAGGGTTTGAATGTAATATATGCATGATGCTGCATTTTATATATCCTAATATAATTACAATAATTTTTTTGAACAATCAAATGCTATTATCTATTTTGGGGCTAGGGTGAGGCTTTTTAAAGCTCGGCCCAAGGAATGCCCAAGCCAACGAGAGATGGGTCGGTGGGAATAAACTGCTTGTTGTAGATCTTCAAGACGATCCCCAAACCTTCACAAAAATCTGACCATATGGAAGATGCGCATTCTTTAAGAGTAACAAGCCTTCAGCGAACTATGATTAGTTTCTTCAATGATGCTCAAACACTTATATGTTTAGGTTTGTTGTTTTTTCTCACTTAAGAATAACTCAAATTCTTCAAGAGAAGGGATTGCTCAGATAATACGTGTCTTGGTTCTCATGAAGCAACCACCAACTTATGGAGGTAGAGGGCTATTGACAGCCGGGGGGCGCAACCTGAGGGCCGACATGACCGTTTGACGAGACACACCCGCCAACGTGTTGTTGCCAGCTGTCACAATGGTTGCAATTTTTTGAACTATCAAATTCTTCAACATATACTAATCTTACAGCATGTTACCTAACTCCTCGACGAAGAAATCAAACACACATATACAAAAGAATCACCCTCAACACACAATCTTTAAAACTTTGCCTTTAAGGAGATTTTCAAGTCTTCAACTCTGAAGAAGTAGGATCGATTGACCACAACTGAAGACTTACTGTAGTAACACTTGGACCCTTTGACAGCACGTTTTTCCCTGTTGGCTCAAAGAAGAACAAAAAGGACTAGTAAAGAGCTAAGTTTTCATGCTTCGGTTCTTTAGTTAGTTCTTCAACAGGTGCACTAAACACTTCCATGTTTCCTTAACATTTTTAGGTGTCATACACCATCGGTTAAACCAAATTCACAGGGACTTACCTACGTATAATCACAAACACATTCTTCCTTTTAACCATTTGGTCATTAATCAACCAAAGCATACAAGATGCACCCACACTTCTTCCTCATGCTCCGCATCGGTGGGGGGTCATCCGTCCCGCTTGGTCTATTGGTGTTCGGCATGCCGGAGTCGACCGACGACTCATCATGAATCTCAGCGACAAGCAACTCGTGAGGTCGTGGGACGTTTGGAAGAGGAAGTCAGTCTCCTTGAGTAGAGAATGTTATGTGCGATGGAAGTTTATGATATGCTAAAACTAGTTTATACTATTTTTTCCCACTAAAACTTGCTATTTTCCCCTTCTGTTCTACAAGAAGCTGAGTTTTGCTCGTCCTAAAATTTGCTACGCTAAAAGCATCTACAGGCGGGGCCCCAAACCCTCCTCAAAAACTCGGGCGGCCCGCCCGGTCATGATTTTTTGATTTAGACGGATGCCTCAAACGGGCCTCAAACACCCGGGCTGGCCCCTCATATCCAGCCCAAATATGGGGCGGATATGGGGGTGCCTGGGCGCGCCCGCCACGTCGGACTAGGCTCATCCTGGCTCACCCGACCCCACATATATTTGCCCCCATCTGCTCACCGGACCAAACCCTAGCCACTTTGCTGCACTCCCCTCCGCCACCCGAGCTCACTCCGGATCCGACGTGGAGGCTAACTCCGACCAGGCTGGATTCGTCGACTGGGGTGTCATCCAGTGTGAGTTGAAGGAGGAAATGGCGGTCCGCATTGCACTCCTCCACTCCCGGGAGTGTTGGAGAATGTAGTAATTTCAAAAAAATTCCTACGCACACGCAAGATCATGGTGATGCATAGCAACGAGAGGGGAGTGTATCTTCATCCCCTTGAAGATCGCTAAGCGGAAGCGTTATGATGACCCACAAGTATAGGGGATCTATCATAGTCCTTTCGATAAGTAAGAGTGTCGAACCCAACGAGGAGTAGAAGGAAATGGCAAGCGGTTTTCAGTAAGGTTTTCTCTGCAAGCACTGAAATTGTAGGTAACAGATAGTTTTGTGATAAGATAAATTGTAACGAGTAACAAGCAATGAAAGTAAATAAAGTGCAGCAAGGTGGCCCAATCCTTTTTGTAGCAAAGGACAAGCCTGGACAATTTCTTATAATGAGAAAAGAGCTCCCGAGGACACATGGGAATTATTGTCAAGCTAGTTTTCATCACACTCATATGATTCGCGTTCGGTACTTTGATAATTTGATATGTGGATGGACCGGTGCTTGGGTACTACCCTTACTTGGACAAGCATCCCACTTATGATTAACCCCTATTGCAAGCATCCGCAACTACAAAAGAAGTACTAAGGTAAACCTAACCACAACATTAAACATATGGATCCAAATCAGCCCCTTACGAAGCAACGCATAAACTAGGGTCTAAACTTCTGTCACTCTAGCAACCCATCATCTACTTATTACTTCCCAATGCCTTCCTCTAGGCCCAAATAATGGTGAAGTGTCATGTAGTCGACGTTCACATAACACCACTAGAGGAAAGACAACATACATCTCATCAAAATATCGAACGGATAACAAATTCACATGACTACTAATAGTAAGACCTCACCCATGTCCTCAGGAACAAACGTAACTACTCACAAAGCATATTCATGTTCATAATCAGAGGAGTAATATTATGCATTAAGTATCTGAACATATGATCTTCCACCAAGTAAACCAATTAGCATCAGCTACAAGGAGTAATCAACACTACTAGCAACCCACAGGTACCAATTTGTGGTTTTGATACAAGATTGGATACAAGAGATGAACTAGGGTTTTGAGAGGAGATGGTGCTGGTGAAGATGTTGATGGAGATTGACCCCCTCCCGATGAGAGGATTGTTGGTGATGACGATGGTGATGATTTCCCCCTCCCGGAGGGAAGTTTCCCCGGCATAACAGCTCTGCTGGAGCTCTAGATTTGTTCCGCCAAGGTTCCACCTCGTGGCGGTGGAGTTTGTCTCATAAGCCTGCCTCTGATTTTTTTTCCAGGGTAAAATCCTTCATATAGCAGAAGATGGGCACCGGAGGGCCACCAGGGGGCCCAGGAGACAGGGGGCGCGCCCCCACCCTCCTGGCCAGGGTGTGGGCCCCCTCAGGTGTTTTCTTCGCTCAATAATTCTTATTAATTCCAAAACTAACTTCCGTGGAGTTTCAGGATTTTTGGAGCTGTGCAGAATAGGTTTCCAATATTTGCTCCTTTTCGGCCGAATTCATTGTTGGCATCCCCCTCTTCATGGTAAACCTTGTAAAATAAGAGAGAATAGCCATAAGTACTGAGATATAATGTGTAATAACAGCCCATAATGCAATAAATATTGATATAAAAGCATGATGCAAAATGGACGTATCAACTCCCCCAAGCTTAGACCTCGCTTGTCCTCAAGCGGAAGCCAAAATCGAAAAATATGTCCACATGTTTAGAGATAGAGGTGTCGATAAAAAAATAAAATACGAACATGAGGGCATCATGATCATTCTTATAACAGCAACATATATAGATTTTATCATACAATTTCTTATGCTCAAGTAACAATCAATTCACAATGTCAAGTACGGTTCAGAAACTTCATTGGGAACTAGCAAACTATAATCTCAGTCACTGAAGCAATTGCAATTTATCATAACATCAGAAAGAGTCAAGAATAGAGCTTTTCAGCAAGTCCACATACTCAACTATCATATAGTCTTCTACAATTGCTAACACTCACGCAGTACTTGTGGTTATGGAGTTTCAACCGGACAATGAGAAAGATAGGGGCTTATTGTGTTGCCTCCCAACGTATTCACCTTTGGGTGATGTCAACAATAATAATTCATGCCAACTTACATCCAATTGGATATATATATATCAAGATCTTTCAAACACAGGGAGCTTACCAAAGGATAAAATAAAAAAGGGAAAGGTGAAGATCACCTTGACTCAAGCATAAAGTAAAAGATAGGCCCTTCGCAGAGGGAAGCAGAGGTTGTCATGTGCTTTTAGGGTTGGATGCATAAAATCTTAATGCAAAAGAACGTCACTTTATATTGCCACTTGTGTATGGACCTTTATTATGCAGTCCGTCGCTTTTATTGCTTCCATAACAAGATCGTATAAAGCTTATTTTCTCTGCACTAATAAGTCATACATATTTAGGGAGCAATTTTTATTGCCTGCAACATGACAACTTACTTGAAGGATCTTACTCAATCCATAGGTAGGTATGGTGGACTCTCATGGAAAAACTGGGTTTAAGGATATTTGGAAGCACAAGTAGTATCTCTACTTGGTGCAAGGAATTTGGCTAGCATGAGGGGGGAAAGGCAAGCCAACATGTTGGGAAGATCAATGACAATACTTTAACTGAGATATGAGAAAACATAAACCATTACGTTGTCTTCCTTGTCCAACATCAACTCTTTTAGCTTGTCATACTTAATGAGTGCTCACAATCATAAAAGATGTCCCAGATAGTATATTTGTATGTGAAAACCTCTCCTTCCTTATTACTTCCTATTAATTGCAACGATGACCAAAACTACGTTTGTCAACTCTCAACAACCTTTATGCCTCATACTTTCTATGTGTGAAGTCATTACTATCCATAAGATCAATATGAACTCTTTTATTCTTTTTGTTCTTTCTACTTCTCAAGACCATGGCAAGATAGCAAAAGCCCTCGACTCAACACTAATCTTTATTATAGATAGCTCACGGACTCAATTACATAAAGAGATCACAAAGCAAAACTCAAAACTAATTGATACTAAAACTTCAATCTACTAGATCTAGATACTACTAAAAGGATCGAACTAAGTAAAACGGTAAAGATAGGAGTGTGATGGTGATACGATACCGGGGCACCTCCCCCAAGCTTGGCAGTTGCCAAGGGGAGTGCCCATACCCAGGTGATTATGTCCTCGGAGGTGATGGAGGTGGTGATGATGATGGTGGATAATCGCACATCCAGCATAAAAGCTCCTCTAACTTGCGGATAATGCCCTTGAGTCCGACGATATGATCCTTCAACAAAATATTCTCCTGTGTGAGATACTTATTCTGTATGCAAGCTAACTCAATCATCTTGAAAGCTTCAATCTCAGTTGGAGTAAAGAGGTTAGGTAAGGGTTGAGGGATGTCTTCTTCTTTCACCGCCGGAGCTTGAACCTCCACGGCCTTCTTGATCCCTTAATCCTTGTTGATCTCTTCCGGTTCTTCTCTTTTCAGCTCTATCTCAATAGCCAAGCATCCTTGTCTTCATTGTTGAAGGAGGGTGACGTCATGGTGCTCTAGATCTGTAACAGAAACAACTCGAAACGAAAACAAAGGATATTTGCGTGATACGGTGGTCAAAGCCTTCGGGAGATTATATAATGAATTTTTATCGACCAAAATACGTAACATGCAAGAAAACGGAGTCCGGGAGGTACACGAGGTGGCCACAAGACAGGGGGCGCGCCCTCCACCCTCGTGGAGGCCTCGTGTCCTTCCCAGACTACTTCTTTCTTTCCAAAATTCTTAAATATTCCAAAACGGATAAAAATTGCCATTAGAGTTCTTTTGGAGTCGATTTACTTACCGTACCACATACCTATTCCTTTTCGAAGTCTGGAACGTTCTGGAAAGTGTCCCTTATGTATTCCTCCGGGGTTACGGTCTCAATAATATTAGTTTCAACATTGATAGGATTACCTGAGATATAATGTTTGATTCTTTGACCGTTCACCACCCTCGAACTTGTGCCTTCAAAGTTGTTGATTTTTATGGCACCGGAACGATAGACCTCCTCGATAACGTAATGACCTTCCCATTTAGAGAGAAGTTTTCCTGCAAAAAATCTTAAACGAGAGTTGAATAATAACACATAATCACCTATGTTAAACTCACGCTTTTGTATCCTTTTGTCATGCCAGCGTTTGACTTTTTCTTTGAATAGCTTGGCATTCTCATAGGCTTGGGTTCTCCATTCATCAAGTGAGCTAATATCAAATAACCTCTTCTCACCGGCAAGTTTGAAGTCATAGTTGAGCTCTTTAATAGCCCAATATGCTTTATGTTCAAGTTCAAGAGGTAAGTGACATGCTTTTCCATAAACCATCTTATACGAAGACATACCCATAGGATTTTTGTATGCTGTTCTATAGGCCCATAATGCATCATCAAGTTTTTTGGACCAATTCTTTCTAGATCTATTGACAGTCTTTTGCAAAATTAATTTGAGCTCTCTATTGCTCAACTCTACTTGACCACTAGACTGCGGGTGATAAGGGGATGCAATTCTATGATTAACATCATACTTAGCAAGCATCTTACGGAAAGAACCATGAATAAAATGTGAACCACCATCAGTCATAAGATATCTAGGGACTCCAAACCTCGGAAAAATAACTTCTTTAAGCATCTTAATAGAGGTGTTATGATCAGCACTACTAGTTGGGATAGCTTCTATCCACTTAGTAACGTAATCAACAACAACTAAAATATGTGTAATGTCCCATATAATCAAAGCCCCAAACATCAAATGGTTCAATAACAAGAGAATAATTCATAGGCATTTCTTGACGTCTACTAATATTACCAATTCTTTGACATTCATCACAAGATAAGACAAACTTACGAGCATCTTTGAAGAGAGTAGGCCAATAAAAACCAGATTGCAATACCTTATGTGCAGTTCTATCTCCAACGTGGTGTCCTCCATATGATTCAGAGTGACACTTGAGTAGGATCTGTTCCTGTTCATGCTCAGGTACACAACGTCTAATAACACCATCTACTCCTTCTTTATAAAGGTGTGGGTTATCCCAGAAGTAATGTCTTAAATCATAAAAGAACTTTTTCTTTTTTTGGTATGTGAAACTAGGTGGTATAAATTTAGCAACAATGTAATTAGCATAATCAGCATACCAAGGAGCAGTACGAGAAGCATTAATGACCGCCAATTGTTCATCAGGAAAGCTATCATCAATAGGCAGTGGGTCATCAAGAACATTCTCTAATCTAGACAAGTTGTCTGCAACGGGGTTCTCAGCCCCCTTTCTATCAATAATATGCAAATCAAATTCTTGGGGCAAGAGAACCCATCTAATGAGTCTAGGCTTAGCATCTTTATTTTCCATAAGATATTTAATAGCAGCATGATCAGTGTGAATAGTAACTTTGGAATCAACAATATAGGGTCCAAACTTAGCACAAGCAAACACGACTGCTAAGAATTCTTTTTCAGTAGTAGCATAATTTCTCTAGGCAGTATCAAGAGTCTTACTAGCATGCTAGATAACATTCAATTTCTTATCAACTCTTTGCCCTAGAACAACACCTACAGCATAATCACTAGCATCGCACATAATTTCAAAGGGTAGATTCCAATCAGGTGGCTGAACAATAGGTGCAGTGATCAAAGCTTTCTTAAGTATTTCAAATGCTTCTATACAATCATCATCAAAGACAAAAGGAATATCTTTTTGCAATAAATTAGTTAGAGACCTAGAGAAGTCCTTAATGAACCTCCTATAAAAACCAGCATGACCAAGGAAACTTCTTATACCTTTTATGTCCTTGGGACATGGCATCTTTTCAATAGCATCAACTTTAGCTTTATCAACTTCAATACCTCTCTCAAAAATCTTATGCCCCAAGACAATGCCTTCATTAACCATAAAGTGGCACTTTTCCCAATTCAAGATGAGACTAGTGTCTTCGCATCTCTACAAAACTCGATCAAGGTTGCTCAAGCAATCATCAAAAGAGGATCCATAAACGGAGAAATCATCCATGAATACCTCACAAATCTTTTCACAAAAGCCAGAGAATATAGCCATCATGCATCGTTGAAAGGTAGCAGGTGCATTACATAAACCAAAAGGCATACGTCTATAAGCAAAGGTACCAAAAGGGCAAGTAAAAGTAGTTTTTGATTGATCCCTCGCTGACATAGGTATTTGAGAGAAACCAGAGTAACCATGTAGAAAGAAAAAATGTGTGTGCTTGGATAGTCTTTCTAGCATTTGATCAATAAAAGGTAAAGGGTAATGATCTTTCTTAGTAGCTTTATTTAATTTACAGAAATCAATTACCATCCTATAACCTGTAATAATTCTTTGCGGGATCAATTCATCTTTATCATTAGGAACGATAGTAATACCTTCCTTTTTAGGAACACAATGGACAGTGCTTACCCAATCACTATCAGCAATGGGATAAATTATACCTGCCTCAAGGAGCTTTAGTATCTCATTTCTTACCACTTCTTTCATTTTAGGATTCAATCGTCGTTGAGGATCTCTAACTGGTTTGGCACTTTCATCCAATTTAATTTTGTGTTGGCATAAGGTGGGACTAATGCCCTTAAGATCATCCAGAGTATATCTGATAGCAGCACGGTGCTTCTTCAGAGTTTTCAATAATCTTTCTTCTTCTTGCTCTGAAAGATTAGCACTAATAATAACAAGATATATCTTCTTTTCATCAAGATAAGCATACTTAAGATTATTAGGTAATGGTTTGAGTTCAAACACGGGATCACCCTTGGGTGGAGGGGGGTCCCCTAGAATTTCAACGGGTAAGTTGTGTTTCAGAATAGGTTCCTGTTGAAGGAACACTTCATCTATTTCCCTTCTTTCATTCATAAACATATCATTTTCATGGTCTAGCAAATATTGTTCTAACAGATCGGTAGGAGGCACGACAATAGAAGCAAGACCAATAATCTCATCCTCACTAAGTGATTCTTTATCACGGGGTTGTTTATGAAACTTAGCAAAATTAAACTTATGAGACATATCCCCTTAGCCAATTGTAACAATATCCTTTTCGCAGTCAATCCTAGCTTTAACAGTATTCAAGAAGGGTCTACCAAAAATAATGGGACAAAAATCATCTTGTGGGGAACTAAGAACAAGAAAATCAGCAGGATATTTAACCTTCCCACACAAGACTTCAACATCTCTAACAATCCCAATTGGTGAAATAGTATCTCTATTGGCAAGCTTGATAGTAACATCAATACCTTCCAATTCAGCGGGTGCAATATCATGCATAATTTCTTTATATAAGTCATAGGGTATTGCACTAGCACTAGCACCCATATCACATAAGCCATGATAGCAATGTTCTCCTATTTTAACAGAAATAACAGGCATGCCTACAACAGGTCTATGTATCTTAGCATCTGGTCTAACAATATTAGCAGTCTCACCACAGAAATAAATAACATGCCCATTTAAATCATCATCCAAGAGATCTTTAACCATAGCAATACTAGGTTCAACTTTGATTTGCTCAGGAGGTGTGTAAGTCCTAGTATTACTGTTACGAACAACAGTCGAAGTTTTAGCATGATCCTTTATCCTAACAGGAAAAGGAGGTTTCTCAATATAAGTAGTAGGAACAATAGGATCACTATAAGTGACAGTCTTTTCTTCAACTGTAATAGGTGCAACTACTTTTACTTCAATGGGAGGATTATATTTAAACCACTTCTCCTTAGGGAGATTAATGTGAGTAGAAAAAGATTCACAAAAGGCAGCTACTATCTCAGAGTCAAGTCCATACTTAGCGCTAAATCCACGAAAAGCATCGGTATCCATAAAAGATTTAACACAATCAAACTTAGGTGTTATACCTGACTCCTTACCATCGTCGTAACTCCAATCTTCAGAGTTGCGTTTAATTCTTTCCAATAAGTCCCACTTGAATTCAATAGTCTTCAGCATATAAGAACCAGCACAGGAAGTATCGAGCATGTTGCGATCATTGGGAGAAAGCCGAGCATAAAATTTTTGAATAATCATTTGTAACGCCCCGAGACCGACGCTCCAGAAGACTTCCAGCTATTCCGAGATTCGTCGTGTGATTTATTTGTTTGGTGCATTCATCATTGCATCATTTGCATTGCATCATGTCATCATGCAACCCTTTTTAAACCTCACCTAAATAAATGGCATGGATCTTTGATCCATTTAAATCGAGGGATTCACATGGTGATTTCTCTTTATAACGTATCCTCTCGATATTTAGGGAGATATTATAAAATATTCCATTGTTTTGGAATCACCCATGAACCCACTTGCATATTAAATCCCTTGGCCTTTTCTTCTTCAAGTTTTGACTCTCTAACCGTGCCAATAATTCTTTTACCATTTTCCGGAGTTCCACCAAAAATCCGAACATTTTTGGACACTTCAAAAACCTAGTCCTAGTTCAAACCCATTTGAATTAAATTCAAATGAGTTTGAATTTAATTCTCCATTTTTCTTGGAACGAGCATATTTTTTTGTGAGCCCGGGAAAATTATTCGTGTGTCCAACTTCTTCCCCTAACCTCTCTTTCTTTTCTTTCTTAATCTCCGTTTTTTTTCTTTTCTTTTTTTAGTAGTGAGAGAGCCCAGCCGCTACCTATCCAATCGGCCCAAGCCGGTCGACCCAGCAAGGCCCATTTGCCCTGGAGGTCCAACCGCAGCTAACCTAGCCCGACTCCCACGCTCCCTTCCGATCCCCATCTCTCCCCTCGTTCCCATGCCGCCGCACACATCGCCGCCAGAGTCCGATCCCATCTCCTTCCACTCGATCCATTCTCTCCTGGATCCCTTCGCCCGATCCTCGCGTAGCCCTCGACCCCTCTCCCTCGTTCCCCGCTAGCGCCACGCCTCGTCCCGCCCCTCGGCCTCCTCCTCGTCGCTTTGCATCCACCGCCACCACCGCAGAATCCAGGGCGCTGCCAGGCCCGCCTCCTCGTCCAACTCCGGTGGCTCCACACTGCATCTCCACCGGCGCCATCGGTCCCGTCGCCGAAGGCCGAGGAGAGGAGCTCCTCGAGCACCTGCGCCTGCATCCGTCGTCCTCTGCGCCCAGCAAGAGCCTCGCGCCGCTCGTCCCCTCCGTTTGGCCGGAGTTCGTTGGAGCCCCAGCACCGGCCGTCTTGCACCCGCGAGGACCACCACCTCCAGCGCGCCTTTGCCTCCTCTGTGCTTGCCCCACTGCTGCCGTGTTGCTCCTCACCCGCACGCCCCTTGCCGCCTCCTCCGCTGGTGGCGACCACCAGGAGCTCCACCAGGAGCCCGGAGTACCATGCCTCCTCGATCGCTTCAAGTCCCCGCCGTCAAGCTCCATGCCACTGCTCCTGCTTCCCTTCGAACCCTCCTCTGTGTCGCTCGCTCAGGCTACCAGCAGCCTTAGCATGCCAAGACCCGTTCGTGGATTTCGTCAAGTTCGAGCACCGTTAAACGAGGGTTTTTTTGCCTTGCTCATTTTGGATGCGCCAAGTTCCTGTTCGAAAGTTCGTCTACTTGGACAAGTACCGTGGCACCGAAGACTTTTGTTGCGTCAAGTCCTTCTCCGACAATTGTTGGACTACCATCCCGTGCATTGCACCAAGTACCACGACATCGTCGGCCCTACAAGTTCAACTATGGTTGCCGTGTACGACTACCGTCGACCCTCGAAGACCCCGTGGACCCCGAATCATCTACGGGACATGAACAACTACTACCACTACCGTCGCCGTGAACCACTACTTCCACTACGGCATGTGTACGACTACTTCCCACGACGACACGTGAACAACTACTTCCTCTACGACCGCTACGAGAACGTCTACTTCCTCTACACCGTACCGAACTCGTTCTGCCCGAGAACGCACGCTTCGAAGGTATAACCCGAGACGACCGCGATGAGATGCCCTTGCATGTATGAGATGCACCGTTTTCACCGTGTCCGAATTGTCACTCGTTTCCATGCCCCTAACCTGTGGGACACCCGATATCCGGGATCACCCCACCATCCTTGCATGACACGCTCACGCCCATTTCCTTTTGCACCGGTATCTCCGTGAGCTACCGGAACCGATATGTTGCCGTGGCATCATTTTCGGATTCGTTGCCGTGGCACCCGTTTTGTTCCGCCATGGTGACCAAATGCTTCATAACATGCTCATGTCAACATTTTTATAAATATTGCATAAAACTTGTATATGTCATCCGCATCATGATAACAACAATTAAAATGTTTAAACTTGTTGTTGCATTAAATTGCTAGATGCATATGGGGATTTACCGGAGTTGTTGTTTTTATATCCGGCCCCATTAAAATTGTTTAGATGGTATAGTTTTTGTTATGCTTCACCACTTGCCATGTTAACCAATATTTAATATTGTTGGGTTCATAACCGAGAGAGAACTAAATAATTGATGTGGTGTTTCGTCAATATGCAACTCCGTTGCATATTGAGCTCCACTTAATTTGTAGGATTGTTTGTGCACTTTGCCATGCCATGCATATTTAAACCGGACATGCATCGTACTTGTTTGCGCATCATGCCATGTTTATGCGATGGTTGTTTACTATGTTGTTTGTTTCTTTCCGGGTTGCTTCTCTCGTTAGCTTCGGTTTCGTTTCGGAGTTGTGAGGATTCGTTCGTCTACGACCGTTTGTCTTCCTCTTGGACTCGTTCTTCTTCCTTGCGGGATCTCAGGCAAGATGACCATACCCTCGAAATCACTTCTATCTTTGCTTGCTAGTTGCTCGCTCTTTTGCTATGCCTATGCTACGATGCCTACCATTTGCTTGTCAGCCTCCCAAAATGCCATGAACCTCTAACCTTTGACACCCTTCCTAGCAAACTGTTGTTTGGCTATGTTACCGCTTTGCTCAGCCCTCTTATAGCGTTGTTAGTTGCGGTGAAGATGAAGTTTGTTCCTTGTTGGAACATGGAGATGTTGTTCCTTGTTGGAACATGTTTACTTGTTGGGATATCACAATATCTCTTATATTATTAATGCATCTATATATTTGGTAAAGGGTGGAAGGCTCGGCCTTATGCAGTGTTTTGTTCCACTCTTGCCGCCTAGTTTCCGTCATACCGGTGTTATGTTCCCGGATTTTTGCGTTCCTTACGCGGTCGGGTGATTTATGGGACCCCTTGACAGTTTGCTTTGAATAAAACTCCTCCAGCAAGGCCCAACCTTGGTTTTACCATTTGCCTACCTAAGCCTTTTTCCCTTGGGTTCTGCAGACTCAAGGGTCATCTTTATTTTAACCCCCGGGCCAGTGCTCCTTCGAGTGCTGGTCCAAATTAGAGCCACTTGCGGTGCCGCCCCGAGGCAACTTGGGGTATCTTCGGTTGCCTTACGTAGTGTTCATCCGGTGTGCCCTGAGAACGAGATATGTGCAGCTCCTATCAGGATTTGTCGGCACATTCGGGCGGCTTTGCTGGTCTTGTTTTACCATTGTCGAAATGTCTTGATGTACCGGGATACCGAGTCTGATCGGAGTGTCTCGGGTGAAGGTCTATTCCTTCGTTGATCGCGAGAGCTTGTCATGGGCTAAGTTGGGACACCCTGCAGGTATAAACTTTCGAGAGCCGTGCCCGCGGTTATGTGGCGATGGGAATTTGTTAATGTCGGTTGTAGAAAACCCGAAGTTGACCTTAATTAAAATACATCAACCGTGTGTGTAACCGTGATGGTCTCTTTCCGTGAGTCCGGAAGTGAACTGATGTTGGAGTTATGCTTGACGAGGTTGCTATAGGATCACTTCTTGATCATACTTTTATCGACCGTGCTTTGCCTTCTCTTCTCGCTCTCATTTGCGTATGTTAGCCACCATATATGCTAGTCGCTGCTGCAGCTCCACCTCATTACTACATCCTTCCTATAAGCTTAAATAGTCTTGATCTCGCGGGTGTGAGATCTTTGAGTCCTCGTGGCTCACAGATACTTCAAAACCAGTTTGCGGTGCCGATGTTACGAAAGCGGTGACACAACCAAGCTCAAGGAGGAGCTCGATGAAGATCTTGCCCTTTGTGTTGTTTCGTTCTAGTTGATCAGTAGTGGAGCCCAGTTGGGGTCGATCGGGGACCTTTGTCGCATTTGGGGTTCTTCTTTTATTTTGGTTCCGTAGTCGGACCTTGATTGTATCTGGATGATGTAATGCTTTATTCATGTAATTGTGTGAAGTGGCGACTATAAGCCAACTTTGTATCTCTTTCCCTTATGTATTACATGGGGTGTGTGAAGATTACCTCACTTGCGACATTGCTTTCAATGCGGTTATGCCTCTAAGTCGTGCTTCAACACGTGGGAGATATAGCCGCATCGAGGGCGTTTCATCATTTCTCTGGAGAGCTCATGATCGGGGCATTAATATAACATTGACTTAAGCCTCCCCCAAGCTTGAGCGATGCTTTCTCCTTCGCGAGGCTAGAAATTATATATGTAATTATGATCACGATGAACAAGATGCATAGGATAGAACTTCTGGTGAAATTCCAACTTCAATCGTTTATAATTCCAAGATCCCGTATTATCACATAGCCTATACCATGTCAATGCATATCCCTTCAAAGATAAAGGGAATACGTTCCTTTTGACAACATCATCGGGAATACCTGCAAGCTTAAATAATCCACAAATTTCATCCACAAAGATAAGGTGTAAATCAGGATGCAATGTTCCATCTCCTGCAAAGGGATTAGCTAGCAGTTTCTCTATCATACCCGAAGGAATCTCAAAGTAAATATTTTCAGCAGGTTCTGTAGGTTGAGGAGCAACTCTTTGCTCTTCTGGTCAGGGTGAATATACCCCGAATAAGCCCCTCAAAGGATTAGTTTCCATAGTAACAAGTGACAAAAACTTCAGCACATTATATAAATGTTTCCTTACCAAGTTCCACTCACCAAAGACGCTTCACTCCCCGGCAACGGCGCCAGAAAAGAGTCTTGATGACCCACAAGTATAGTGGATCTATCGTAGTCCTTTTGATAAGTAAGAGTGTCGAACCCAATGAGGAGCAGAAGGAAACGACAAGCGATTTTCAGTAAGGTTGTATTTGCAAGCACTGAAATTGTAGGTAACAGATAGTTTTGTGATAAGATAAATTGTAACGAGTAACAAGCAATGAAAGTAAATAAAGTGCGGCAAGGTGTCCCAATCCTTTTTGTAACAAAGGACAAGCCTGGAAAATTATAATGAGAAAAGAGCTCCCGAGGACACGTGGGAATTATCGTCAAGCTAGTTTTCATCACGCTCATATGATTCGCGTTCGGTACTTTGATAATTTGATATGTGGGTGGACCGGTGCTTGGGTACTGCCCTTACTTGGACAAGCATCCCACTTATGATTAAGCCCTATTGCAAGCATCCGCAACTACAAAAGAAGTATTAAGGTAAACCTAACCACAACATTAAACATATGGATCCAAATCAGCCCCTTACGAAGCAACGCATAAACTAGGGTCTAAACTTCTGTCACTCTAGCAACCCATCATCTACTTATTACTTCCCAATGCCTTCATCTAGGCCCAAATAATGGTGAAGTGTCATGTAGTTGACATTCACATAACACCACTAGAGGAAATACAACATACATCTCATCAAAATATCGAACGAATACCAAATTCACATGACTACTAATAGCAAGACTTCACCCATGTCCTCAGGAACAAACGTAACTACTCACAAAGCATATTCATGTTCATAATCATAGGAGTAATAATATGCATTAAGGATCTGAACATATGATCTTCCACCAAGTAAACCAATTAGCATCAACTACAAGGAGTAATCAACACTACTAGCAACCCACAGATACCAATTTGTGGTTTTGATACAAGATTGGATACAAGAGATGAACTAGGGTTTTGAGAGGAGATGGTGTTGGTGAAGATGTTGATGGAGATTGACCCCCTCCGGTGAGAGGATCGTTGGTGATGACGATGGTGATGGTTTCCCCCTCCCGGAGGGAAGTTTCCCTGGCAGAACAGCTCTGCCGGAGCTCTAGATTGGTTCCGCCAAGGTTCCGCCACGTGGCGGCGGAGTTTCATCTCGTAAGCTTGCCTCTGATTTTTTTTCCAGGGTAAAATCCTTCATATAGCAGAAGATGGGCACCGGAGGGCCACCAGGGGGCCCAGTGTTGGGGAACGTAGTAATTTCAAAAAATTTCCTACGCACACGCAAGATCATGGTGATGCATAGCAACGAGAGGGGAGAGTGTTCGTCCACATACCCTCGTAGACCGTAAGTGGAAGCGTTATGACAATACGGTTGATGTAGTCGTACGTCTTCACGATCCGACCGATCCAAGTACCGAATGTACGGCACCTCCGAGTTCAGCACACGTTCAGCTCGATGACGATCCCCGGGCTCCGATCCAGCAAGGTGTCGGGGATGAGTTCTGTTAGCACGACGGCGTGGTGACGATGATGATGTTCTACCGGCGCAGGGCTTCACCTAAACTCCGTGACGATATGACCGAGGTGGAATATGGTGGAGGGGGGCACCGCACACGGCTAAGGAACGATCCGTAGATCAACTTGTGTGTCATGGGGTGCCCCCTTGCCCCCGTATATAAAGGAGCAAGGGAGGAGGAGGCCGGCCCTAGGAGGAGGGCGCGCCAAGGGGAGTCCTACTCCCACCGGGAGTAGGATTCCCCCTTTCCTAGTCCAATTAGGAGTCCTTCCATGTATTAGGAGTAGGAGACAAGGAAGGGGAAGAGAGAAGGGAAGGAAGGAGGGGGTGCGGCCCCTCCCCCTAGTCCAATTCGGACTAGGCCATGGGGGGGCGCGGCCTGCCCTAGGTATCCCATCTCTTTTTCCCGTATGGCCCATAAGGCCCAATACTTCTCCCCGGCGAATTCCCGTAACTCTCCGGTACTCCGATAAATACCCGAATCACTCGGAACCTTTTCGAACTCCGAATATAGTCGTCCAATATATCGATCTTTACGTCTCGACCATTTCGAGACTCCTCGTCATGTCCCCGATCTCATCCGGACTCGAACTCCTTCGGTACATCAAAACTCATAAACTCATAATATAACCATCATCGAAACCTTAAGCGTGCGGACCCTACGGGTTCGAAAACTATGTAGACATGACCTAGAACTATTCGTGGTCAATAACCAATAGCGGGACCTGGATGTCCATATTGGCTCCTACATATTCTACGAAGATCTTTATCGGTCAAACCGCATAACAACATATGTTGTTTCCTTTGTCATCGGTATGTTACTTGCTCGAGATTCGATCGTCGATATCCAATACCTAGTTCAATCTCGTCACCGCAAGTCTCTTTACTCGCTCGTAATGCATCATCCCGTAACCAACTCATTGGTCACATTGCTTGCAAGGCTTATAATGATGTGCATTACCGAGAGGGCCAGAGATACCTCTCCGAGCAATCGGAGTGACAAAACCTAATCTCAAATACGCCAACTCAACATGTACCTTCGGAGACACCTGTAGTACTCCTTTATAATCACCCAGTTACGTTGTGACGTTTGGTAGTACCCAAAGTGTTCCTCCGGTAAACGGTAGTTGCATAATCTCATAGTTACAGGAACATGTATAAGTCATGAAGAAAGCAATAGCAACATACTAAACGATCAAGTGCTAAGCTAACGGAATGGGTCAAGTCAATCACATCATTCTCCTAATGATGTGATCCCGTTAATCAAATGACAACTCTTTTGTCCATGGCTAGGAAACATAACCATCTCTGATAAATGAGCTAGTCAAGTAGAGGCATACTAGTGACACTATGTTTGTCTATGTATTCACACATGTATTATGTTTCCGGTTAATACAATTCTAGCATGAATAATAAACATTTATCATGAAATAAGGAAATAAATAATAACTTTATTATTGCCTCTAGGGAATATTTTCTTCAGTCTCCCACTTGCACTAGAGTCAATAATCTAGTTCACATCGCCATGTGATTTAACACCAATATTCATATCAGATATGATTAACACCGTAGTTCACATCATCATGTGACCAACATCCAAAGGGTTTACTAGAGTCAATAATCTAGTTCACATCGCTATGTGATTAACGCCCAAAGAGTACTAAGGTGTGATCATGTTTTGCTCGTGAGAGAAGCTTAGTCAACGGGTCTGTCACATTTGAGCCGTATGTATTTTGCAAATATGTTATGTCCACAATGCTCGCACGGAGCTACTCTAGCTAATTGCTCCCACTTTCAATATGTATCCAAAGTTGAGACTTAGAGTCATTTGGATCAGTGTAAAAGTTTGCACTAATGTAACTTTTACAACAAACTCTTTATCACCTCCATAATCGAGAAACATCTCCTTAGTCCTTACTAAGGATATTCTTGACCAATGTCCGATGATCTACTCCTAGATCACTATTGTACCCCTTGCCAAATTCAGAGCAAGGTATACAATAGGTCCGGTACATAGCATATCATACTTTATAGAACCTATGGTGAGGCATAGGGAATGACTTTTCATTCTCTTTCTATTTTCTGCTGTGGTCGGGATTTGAGTCTTACTCAATTTCATACCTTTGCAACACAGGCAAGAACTCTTTCTTTGACTGTTCCATTTTGAACTATTTCAAAATCTTGCCAAGGTATGTACTCATTGAAAATCTTATCAAGCGTCTTGATCTATCTCAATAGATCTTGATGCTCAATATGTAAGTAGCTTTTACTGAGGTCTTTTAAAGAACTCCTTTAAAACACTTCTTTATGCTTTGCAGAAACATTCTACATCATTTCTGATCAACAATATGTCACTCACATATACTAATCAGAAAGGCTGTAGTGCTCCCACTCACTTTATTGTCAATACATGCTTCATCGTAAGTCCATATAAAACTATATGCTTTGATCAACTTATCAAAGCGTATATTCCAACTCTGAGATGCTTGCACCAGTCCATAGATGGATTGCTGGAGCTTGCACATTTTGTTAGCACCTTTAGGATTGACAAAATCTTCTGGTTGCATCATATACAACTCTTCTTTAATAAATCCATTAAGGAATGCAGTTTTGACATCCATTTGCCAGATTTCATAAAATGTGGCAATTGCTAACATGATTCAGACAGACTTAAGCATTGATACGAGTGAGAAAATCTCATCGTATTCAACACCTTGAACTTGTTGAAAACTTTTCGCAACAAGTCGAGCTTGGTAGATAGTAACACTACTATCAGTGTCCGTCTTCCTCTTGAAGATCCATTCATTTAACATGGCTTGCTGATCATCGAGCAAGTCAATCAAAGTCCATACTTTGTTCTCATACATGGATCATATCTCAGATTTTATGGCCTCAAGCCATTTTGTGGAATTTGGGCTCATCATCGCTTCCTCATAGTTCGTAGGTTCATCATGGTCTAGTAACATGACTTCCAGAACATGATTACTACACCATTCTAGTGCGGATCTTACTCTGGAAGACCTACGAGGTTCGTAGTAACTTGATCGAAGTTTCATGATCATCATCATTAGCTTCCTCACTAATTGGTGTAGCAATCACTGGAACTAATTTCTGTGATGAACTACTTTCCAATTCGGGAGAAGGTACAATTACCTTATCAAGCTCTACTTTCCTCCCACTCACTTCTTTCGAGAGAAACTTCTTCTCTAGAAAGGATCCATCTTAGCAACGAATAACTTGCCTTCGGATCTGTGATAGAAGGTGTACCCAATAGTTACCTTTGGGTATTCTATGAAGACGCACTTCTCCGATTTGGGTTCGAGCTTATCAGGTTGAAACTTTTTCACATAAGCATCACAACCCCAAACTTTAAGAAACGACAACTTTTGGTTTCTCGCCAAACCACAGTTCATAAGGCGTTGTCTCAACGGATTTTGATGGTGCTCTATTTAAAGTGAATGCAGCTGTCTCTAATGCATAACCCCAAAATGATAGTGGTAAATCGGTAAGAAACATCATAGATCGCACCATATCAAATAAAGTGCTTGATTCTGACGTTCGGACACACCATAACGTTGTGGTGTTCCGGTGGCGTGAGCTGCTGAAACTATTCCACATTGTTTTAATTGAAGACCAAACTCAGAACTCAAATATTCATCTCCATGATCAGATCGCGAAACTTTATTTTCTTGTTACGATGATTTTCCACTTCACTCTGAAATTCTTTGAACCTTTCAACTATTTCGGACTTATGTTTCATCAAGTAGATATACCAATATCTGCTCAAATCATTTGTGAAGGTCGGAAGATAACGATACCGCCATGAGCCTCAACACTCATCGGATCGCATACATCGGTATGTATTATTTCCAATAAGTCGGTTGCTCGCTCCATTGTTCCGGAGAACGGAGTCTTAGTCATCTTGCCCATGAGGCATGGTTCGCAAGCATCAAGTGATTCATAATCAAGTGATTCCAAAATCCCATCAGCATGGAGTTTCTTCGTGCGCTTTACACCAATATGACCTAAACGGCAGTGCCACAAATAAGTTGCACTATCATTATTAACTTTGCATCTTTTGGCCTCAATATTATGAATATGTGTATTACTATGATCGCGATCCAACAAACCATTTTCGTTGGTGTGTATAACCATAGAAGGTTTTATTCATGTAAACAGAACAACAATTGTTCTCTAACTTAAATGAATAACCGTATTGCAATAAACATGATCAAATCATATTCATGCTCAACGCAAACACCAAATAACACTTATTTAGGTTCAACACAAATCCTGAAAGTATAGGGAGTGTGCGATGATGATCGTATCAATCTTGGAACCACTTCCGACAAACATCGTCACTTCACCCTCAACTAGTCTCTGTTTATTCTGCAACTCCCGTTTCGAATTACTAATCTTAGCAACCGAACAAGTATCAAATACTCAGGGGCTACTATAAACACTAGTAAGGCACACATCAATAACTCAGTATATCAAATATACACTTGTTCACTTTGCCATCCTTCTTACCCACCAAATATTGAGGGCATTTCCGCTTCGGTGACCATTTCCTTTTGCATTGTAAGCACTTTCAGTTTCAGGCTTTGGTCCAGCTTTGGTCTTCTTCACGGGAGTGACAACTTGCTTGTCTTTCCTCTTGAAGTTCCCTTTCTTTCCCTTTGCCCTTTTCTTGAAACTAGTGATCTTATTAACCATCAACACTTGATGCTCTTTCTTGATTTCTACTTTCGGTTATTTCAGCATCACGAAGAGCTTGGAAATCGTTTTCGTCATCCCTTGCATACTATAGTTCATCATGAAGTTCTAGTAACTTAGTGATGGTGACTAGAGAATTCTGTCAATCACTATCTTATCTAGAAGATTAACTCCCACTTGATTCAAGCGATTGAAGTACCCAGACAATTTGAGCACATGCTCACTAGTTGAGCGATTCTCCTCCATCTTTTAGCTTTAGAACTTGTTGGAGACTTCATATCTCTCAACTCGGGTATTTGCTGGAAATATTAACTTCAACTCCTGGAACATCTCATATGGTCCATGACGTTCAAAACGTCTTTGAAGTCCCGATTCTAAGCCGTTTAAGCATGGTGCACTAAACTATCAAGTAGTCATCCTTTTGAGCTTAGCCAAACGCTCATAACGTCGTGATCCGCTCTGCAATAGGTTTGTCACCTAGCGGTGCATTAAGGACATAATTCTTACGTGCAAAGAATGAGGATAAACCTCGGATCACGGATCCAATCGCATCATTGCTATTAACATCTTTCAACACAATTTTCTCTAGGAACATATCAAAATAAACATATGAAAGCAACAACGCAAGCTATTGATCTACAACATAATTTGCAAAATACTACGGGACTAAGTTCATGATAAATTTAAGTTCAATTAATCATATTACTTAAGAACTCCCACTTAGACAGACATCTCTCTAGTCATCTAAGTGATCACGTGATCCAAATCAACTAAACCATAACCGATCATCACGTGAGATGGAGTAGTTTTCAATGGTGAACATCACTATGTTGATCATATCTACTATATGATTCACGCCGACCTTCGGTCTCCGTGTTCCGAGGCCATATCTGCATATGCTAGGCTCGTCAAGTTTAACTCGAGTATTCTGCGTGTGCAAACTGGCTTGCACCCGTTGTAGATGGACGAGAGCTTATCACACCCGATCATCACGTGGTGTCTGGGCACGACGAACTTTGGCAACGGTGCATACTCAGGGAGAACACTTCTTGATAATTAGTGAGAGATCATCTTAAAATGCTACCGTCAAACAAAACATAATAAGATGTATAACAGATAAACATCATATGCAATCAAAATATGTGACATGATATGGCCATGATCATCTTGCGCCTTTGATCTTCATCTCCAAAGTACTATCATGATCTCTATCGTCACCGGCACGACACCATGATCTTCATCATCTTGATCTATATCAATGTGTCATCACATGGTCGTCTCACCAACTATTGCTCTTGCAACTATTGCTATCGCATAGCGATAAAGTAAAGCAATTATTTGGCACTTGCATCTTATGCAACAAAGAGACAACCATAGAGCTTCTGCCAGTCGCCGATAACTTCAACAAAACATGATCATCTCATACAACAACTTATATCTCATCACGTCTTGACCATATCACATCACAACATGCCTGCAAAAACAAGTTAGGCGTCCTCTACTTTGTTGTTGCAAGTTTTACGTGGCTGCTACGGGCTTAAGCAAGAACCAATCTCACCCACGCATCAAAACCACAACGATAGTTTGTCAAATAGACTCGTTTTAACCTTCGCAAGGACCGGGCGTAGCCACACTCGGTTCAACTAAAGTTGGAGAAACAGACACCCGCCAGCCACCTGTGTGCAAAGCACGTCGGTAGAACCAGTCTCGCGTAAGTGTACGCGTAATGTCGGTCCGGACCGCTTCATCCAACAATACCGCCGAACCAAAGTATGACATGCTGGTAGGCAGTATGACTTATATCGTCCACAACTCACTTGTGTTCTACTCGTGCATATAACATCAACGCATAAAACCTAGGCTCTGATACCACTGTTGGGGAACGTAGTAATTTCAAAAAAATTCCTACGCACACGCAAGATCATGGTGATGCATAGCAACGAAAGGGAAGAGTGTTCGTCCACATACCCTCGTAGACCGTAAGCGGAAGCGTTATGACAACGCGGTTGATGTAGTCGTACGTCTTCACGATCCGACCGATCCAAGTACCGAATGTATGGCACCTCCAAGTTCAGCACACGTTCAGCTCGATGACGATCCCCGGGCTCTGATCCAGCAAGGCGTCGGGGATGAGTTCTCACAAGACGGCGTGGTGGCGATGATGATGTTCTACGGCGCAGGCTTCGCCTAAACTCATGACGATATGACCGAGGTGGAATATGGTGGAGGGGCACATGACACGGCTAAGGAACGATCCGTAGATCAACTTGTGTGTCATGGGGTGCCCCTTGCCCCGTATATAAAGGAGCAAGGGAGGAGGAGGCCGGCCCTAGGAGGAGGGGCGCCAGGGGAGTCCTACTCCCACCGGAGTAGGATTCCCCTTTCCTAGTCCAACTAGGAGTCCTTCCATGTATTAGGAGTAGGAGACAAGGAAGGGGAAGAGAAGGGAAGGAAGGAGGGGTGCGGCCCCCCTAGTCCAATTCGGACTAGGCCATGGGGGCGCGGCCTGCCCTAGGCATCCCCTCTCTCTTTCCCGTATGGCCCATAAGGCCCAATACTTTCCCCGGCGAATTCCGTAACTCTCCCGGTACTCGATAAATACCGAATCACTCGGAACCTTTCCGAACTCCGAATATAGTCGTCCAATATATCGATCTTTACGTCTCGACCATTTCGAGACTCCTCGTCATGTCCCCGATCTCATCCGGGACTCCGAACTCCTTTGGTACATCAAAACTCATAAACTCATAATATAACTGTCATCGAAACCTTAAGCGTGCGGACCCTACGGGTTCGAAAACTATGTAGACATGACCTAGAACTATTCATGGTCAATAACCAATAGCGGGACCTGGATGTCCATATTGGCTCCTACATATTCTACGAAGATCTTTATCGGTCAAACCGCATAACAACATATGTTGTTTCCTTTGTCATCGGTATGTTACTTGCTCGAGATTCGATCGTCGATATCCAATACCTAGTTCAATCTCGTCACCGGCAAGTCTCTTTACTCGTTCTGTAATGCATCATCCGTAACCAACTCATTGGTCACATTGCTTGCAAGGCTTATAATGATGTGCATTACCGAGAGGGCCCAGAGATACCTCTCCGACAATCAGAGTGACAAAACCTAATCTCGAAATACGCCAACTCAACATGTACCTTCGGAGACACCTGTAGTACTCCTTTATAATCACCCAGTTACGTTGTGACGTTTGGTAGTACCCAAAGTGTTCCTCCGGTAAACGGGAGTTGCATAATCTCATAGTTACAGGAACATGTATAAGTCATGAAGAAAGCAATAGCAACATACAAACGATCAAGTGCTAAGCTAACGGAATGGGTCAAGTCAATCACATCATTCTCCTAATGATGTGATCCCGTTAATCAAATGACAACTCTTTTGTCCATGGCTAGGAAACATAACCATCTCTGATAAACGAGCTAGTCAAGTAGAGGCATACTAGTGACACTATGTTTGTCTATGTATTCACACATGTATTATGTTTCCGGTTAATACAATTCTAGCATGAATAATAAACATTTATCATGAAATAAGGAAATAAATAATAACTTTATTATTGCCTCTAGGGCATATTTCCTTCACCCAGGAGACAGAGGGCGCGCCCAGTAGGTGTGTGACGAAGTCATGTACCTAGGGTAGGGTCATAGACCTGTCTTAAGTACCCTTCCCAAGGACACCCTCAGAAGAAACTGCCTTCCAGTCGACCAAGTGAGACTTCACTCGACAGACTCGAAGGACTCGACCATGAAGACTCACTCAACCACCAGGAGATCAAGAGCCACTCTGCATCCAAACGGTCTGTAATTAAGTAGTCTTTATGGCATTTAGGACACTTTATGTAAGGCATTACCAGTAACGCCTAGTCTTAATGTACTTTAAACCCTGCATAACTGAGGGCCGGAGGGGTCTGGCAGACACTATATAAGCCACCCCCCTCCTCAGTGTAAAGGGTTCGCACCCCTGTAATCCATACACACATAATCCAGTCGACCGCCTCCGGGCTCCGAGACGTAGGGCTGTTACTTCCTCCGAGAAGGGCCTGAACTCGTACATCCCTTGTCTTTACAACTGCTCCATAGCTAAGATCTTGCCTCTCCATACCTACCCCCCATTCTATTGTTAGACTTAGAACCACGACAGTTGGCGCCCACCGTGGGGCAGGTGTCTTAGCGATTTTTGGAGAAGTTGTCATTGTTCCGATCGCCTTCATCATGGTTTCTGGTGGAGTTTTGGTCGAGGGCCGCGAGATCCGTCTCGGTGCGCTCACCTTCATCGCCGACGACTCTGCTTGGCTCGGAGGCTCCACTCGACATCGACGCGCTCCCGTCCATGATGCGGCGCGATTTTCAGCTGCGTGTTCAAGGGCAACCGTCGACTCCATATCGGTCGACTTCCTGTCGTCCTTCCTCCTGTCTCCCTTGGTATAAGAAGCGCCTGGGTGGTCGAGGCTCCAGCGGTGGGTGAGGCACGCGGTGGCTCGCCAGTTGGCCACACCCCAAGTCGCGGTGATCGAGCCCGACGAATCCCTCTACGGCCTGTTCGATCTGTCGACCGACCAGAGAGACCGTGATCCGAAAAGCTGACAAAGAGCGACCCGGCGGCGGAGGTCTTGATGGTCAACGGGCCTCGTAGCCCTCCCGGCTTCCCCCGCAACAACGGGATGGACGGTGGAGGCGACCCCGCTCAAGTCCATGAGGAATATCAGCCCGAGCCACTTAATTCCCTGCAAAGGGAAGAACTTCGCCGCAGGAACATGGATGCCCTGCATACTCCCATCGCAGGAGAAACCCCCGAGGCTCGCACCTTGGAGGAGGCACGCTTGGCCAACTTGGCTGAACGCACTCGTCTGGAGAACCTCCAGCGAGCACTCGACGAGCGCGCGCGACAACGAGTACCCGATTCCAGTCGACGTCAACTCTTCCCGCAGCCGACTCAGGTATTATCGAACCCCGATTTAGAATTTAGCAGCTGCAGCCCGTATAGCAGAGTCAATTCAGCCCTCTCAGTCGGAGGCTGGCAGAGGCTTGATGCAGATTAGGGATTTGCTCCGGGCAACAGGAGATCAGAATTCAGCCGTGTCACAGTCATGCAACAGGATTCACAGTCGATCCATCGCTGCGAATACGGTTCAGTCGGCTCACAGCCCTAGATCGCCTCCGCGGCGTGAAGGACGCGAGAATCGACGGGACCAGTATGGTGACCGATACGATCGTGATGATAGGCGTCGAGTGCCCACTCCTCCCCCAAGAGGTGGGTCCTATGCTCATCGGCGACAAGAAGATGACGTCGGCCACGATTGCAGGGCGAAAAGCTCCGGTCGACCCTGTGGAGCCAGGCTTTGACGCGCGATCCATCATCGTGCAAGGCCCGGTCGATCGAATCAGGCTCATCGAGGTGGCCACGACAGAGATGCGCCCACTAGCAGCCGAGTGCATGTTTCAGGTCCGGAATGTTTCCCCCCAACTTCAGGTTGGCGACTGGAGTAAGTAAGTTCACCGGCGAGTCTAAGCCTGAAACTTGGCTTGAAGACTACCGAGTGGCGGTGCAGATTGGTGGCAAAAATGATGAAGTGGCTATGAAGCATTTACCACTCATGTTGGAAGGTTCGGCCAGGGCGTGGTTGAATCAGTTAGCTCCAAGCAGCATTTACACTTGGGAAGATCTTTCCCGAGTGTTCGTCAGAACATTCGAGGGAACTTGCAAGTGACCAGCTGGATTGACAGAGCTGCAAGTTTGCATGCAGAAGTCGAATGAGACCTTAAGAGATTATATTCAGAGATGGATCACTTTGCATCATACCGTGGAGAACGTGTCTGATCATCAGGCAGTCTGCGCCTTCAAGGATGGCGTTAAGAACAGATAATTGAGTTTGAAGTTTGGTCGGACCGGAGATATGACCCTGAGTCGAATGATGGAAATTGCTACCAAGTACGCCAACGGCAAAGAGGAGGACCGACTCCGGAGCGACAAGTACAAGCCTAGTCAGTCGGAGAAAGGAAACTCCAGTCGGAAACAGAAGCGGAAGGCCGAGCCAGCGGCTCTTGGAGAGGCTCTGGCCGTGACTCAGGGCAAGTTCAAAGGAAAACCCAAAGGATCCTGGAACCCCAAGAAGGTGAAGGATAAAGAAGGAAATGACGTGATGGATCTGCCGTGTCACATCCACACGAAGAAAGACGAAGAGGGTAATTTCATTTACCCGAAGCATACCACTCGCCAGTGCCGGCTCCTAATCCAGCAGTTCCAAGGTAAACAACCCAAAGACAAGGAAAAGGAGTCGGACAAAGCCGAAGACAAGGAGGACAGTGATGGACGATATCCTCATGTTAACTCCACTCCGATGATCTTTGCTGATGTGGAAAGCAAAAGCCGACTGAGGGTTATCATCCGTGAGGTGAATATGGTCGCCCCGGCGACGCCGAGTTATCTGAGATGGTCCCAAACTCCCATTACATTCGACCAGTCTGATCACCCGACTCATATAGCCACCCCTGGGAGGCAAGCTTTGGTGGTCGACCCGGTCGTCGAAGGCACTCGACTGACGAAGGTGCTAATGGATGGTGGTAGTGGACTGAACATATTATATGCGGAGATGCTGAAAGGAATGGGCATTCTGATGTCCCGATTGAGCACCAGCAACATGAGTTTTCATGGAGTTATACCTGGAAAGAAGGCTGAGTCACTCAGCCAAATAGCTCTGGACGTGGTGTTCGGTGACTCGAAGCATTTCCGCAAAGAGAAGCTGACATTTGAAGTCGTGGATTTTTAGAGCGCTTACCACGCTATTTTGGGGAGACCAGCTTATGCACGGTTCATGGCTCGACCATGTTACGTGTACCTCAAACTGAAGATGCCCGGCCCCAAAGGCGTGATCACTATCACTAGTAATCGGAAGAAAGAAAAAGAGTGTTTCCAGAAAGGCTCGAAAATTGCTGATTCCCAGATAACAATGGTCGAGCTGGAGGGGTACAAGAAAAATGCACATCCGAGTGATTTGTTGCGGGCCAAGAAGCCTGCCACAGAGTCATCATTTCGGTCGTCCGGTGAGACGAAGCCTGTTCACATTCACCCGACCGACCCCAATGCAGCTCCGACCCATATTTCCACAACACTCGACCCTAAATAGGAAGAAGCGCTCATCCAGTTCCTCTGTGAGAACTGGGACATCTTTGCATGGAAGCCTACTGACATGCCGGGTGTTCCCAGGGGGCTGGCTGAGCATCGCCTTAGAGTCGATTCAGCAGCGAAACCAGTCAAAGAACATCTTCGACGGTCCGCTGTCCAGAAGAGAAAAGCCATTGGTGAGGAGGTGGCTCGACTATTGGCGGCAGGGTTTATCCGAGAGATATATCACTCTGAGTGGCTCGCCAATGTCGTCATGGTTCCCAAGAAGGACAAGTCACTCCGCATGTGCATTGATTTCAAACACATCAATCGGGCCTGCCCGAAAGATCATTTTCCTCTCCCTCGCATCGATCAAATTGTTGACTCGACTGCGGGATGCGAGAGATTGTCTTTTCTAGACGCCTATTCCGGGTACCATCAGATCCGTCTGTACGGACCCGATGAGATAAAAACAGCTTTCATCACTCCATTCGGGTGCTTCTGCTATATCACCATGCCATTCGGCCTCAAGAATGTCGGAGCCACGTTCATGCGGATGATTCAGAAGTGTTTACTCACTCAAATCAGTCGGAACGTTGCAGCGTACATGGATGATATTGTGGTCAAATCACGAAAGGGTTCCGACTTGTTGACTGACCTCGCTGAAACATTTGCCAATCTCAGGAGGTATGATATCAAGCTCAATCCGTCAAAGTGCACATTCGGAGTTCCTGGTGGAAAGTTACTCGGTTTTCTTGTTTCCGAACGAGGAATCGATGCTAACCCAGAAAAAGTTGGCGCTATACTCCGAATGAAACGCCCTGTGCGGGTGCACGATGTCCAAAAGCTTACTGGATGTTTGGCCGCGTTAAGTCGATTCATCTCTCGACTCAGTGAAAAGGCATTGCCTCTTTACCGACTAATGAAGAAGGCAGACAAGTTCGAGTGGACTCCAGAAGCTGATGCAGCGTTTGCCGAGCTAAAAGCTCTGCTCTCCACCCAGCCGGTGCTTGCTGCTCCAATTAGCAAAGAGCCTCTGTTGCTTTATATTGCAGCCACAGGACAAGTCGTCGATAAAGATTTACGGTCGAGCGGGAAGAAGAAGGAAAGCCTTCAAAGTTCAGCGCCCGATGTACTATCTCGTCGAAGTTTTGACTCCATCAAAGCAAAGATATCCTCATTATCGAAGCTTGTGTATGGGATCTACATGACCACGAAGAAGGTTGCTCATTATTTCTCCGATCATTCCATTACGATCGTCGTGACGCTCCACTTTTCGAGATTACGCACAATAGAGATGCAACTGGTCGAGTGGCGAAATGGGCGATTGAACTCCTTCCCCTTGATATCAAGTTTGAGGCAAAGAAAGCCATTAAGTCCCAAGCAATAGCAGATTTCCTCGCCGAGTGGATTGAACAGCAGCAACCGACTCAAGTTCACTCGGAGCATTGGACCATGTTCTTTGATGGCTCTAAGATGTTAAATGGTTCTAGTGCTGGGGTAGTCTTGGTTTCCCCCAGAGGAGATAAGCTCAGATATGTGCTCCAGATTCACTTTGATTCCTCCAACAATGAGGCAGAATACGAGGCCCTTTTGTATGGATTGCGCATGGCCATTTCACTCGGCGTCCGTCGCCTTATGGTTTATGGCGACTCAGATTTGGTGGTCAACCAAGTGATGAAGGAGTGGGACGTTAGAAGCCCACCATGACCGGATCTTAATGTCGATGAGGAAGCTTGAAAAGAAGTTTGAGGGGTTAGAGCTCCATCATATACCCCGACTGAAAAATCAAGCGGCTGATGATTTGGCAAAGATAGGTTCCAAGAGAGAAGCCATTCCCAGCGGTGTGTTCTTGGAGCATATCCATACTCCATCAGTCAAAGAAGATCCTTTTACTGAAGAAGCTCCGCAGCCCAAGAGTGCCACAGATCCGACTGAGGTTGAAGTTCCAGCAGTGGTCGACTTGGTCATGGAGGTTTTAGTGATCACTCCCGATTGGACAGTTCCATATATCGCGTATATCCTGAGGAAAGAGCTCCCAGAGGACGAAGAAGAGGCTCGACAGATCGTCCGCCGATCCAAAGCCTTTACTGTGATCAAAGGGCAGCTATCTGAGAGAGCGCGATCGAGTTGGTCGAAGTGCATAACGCCGAAGAAGGTCGGATAATCCTTGATGATATCCACTCGGGGACCTGTGGCCATCATGCGTCCTCTCGGACCATCGTGGCCAAAGCATACCGAGCCGGATTTTACTGGCCAAGGGCGAATGAAATGGCAAAGGAGATAGTCGACAAGTGTGAGGGATGTCAATTTTACTCCAACTGTTGGCGAACTTAGTAATTTCAAAAAATTTCCTACGCACACGCAAGATCATGGTGATGGCATAGCAACGAGAGGGGAGAGTGTTTGTCCACGTACCCTCGTAGACCGTAAGCGGAAGCGTTAGCACAACGCGGTTGATGTAGTCGTATGTCTTCACGATCCGACCGATCCAAGAACCAAACGTACAGAGCCTCCGAGTTCAGCACACGTTCAGCTCGATGACGATCTCCGGCCTCCGATCCAGCCAAGCTCCGGAGATGAGTTCCGTCAGCACGACGGTGTGGTGACGATGATGATGTTCTACGGCACAGGCTTCGCCTAAACTCCGCGATGATATGACCGAGGTGGAATATGGTGGAGGGGGCACCGACACGGCTAAGGAGCGATCCGTAGATCAACTTGTGTGTCATGGGGTGCCCCTGCCTCGTATATAAAGGAGTGGAGGAGGGAGGGCGGCCCTCTCTATGGCGCGCCCTAGGGAGTCCTACTCCCACGGGAGTAGGATTCCCCTTCCTAGTAGAACTAGGAACCCTTCCATGTAGTAGGAGTAGGAGAGAAGGAAAGGGAAGAGAGAAGGAGAAGGAAGGAAGGGCGCCTCCCTAGTCCAATTCGGACTAGTACAAGGGAGGGTGCGGCCACCCTTTGGCCCTTTCTCTCCTTTCCCGTATGGCCCATTGAGGCCCAATACGAATTCCCGTAACTCTCCGGTACTCCGAAAAATACCCGAATCACTCAGAACCTTTCCGAACTCCGAATATAGTCGTCCAATATATCGATCTTTACGTCTCGACCATTTCGAGACTCCTCGTCATGTCCCCGATCTCATCCGGGACTCCGAACTCCTTCGGTACATCAAAACTCATAAACTCATAATAAAACTGTCATCGTAACGTTAAGCGTGCGGACCCTACGGGTTCGAGAACTATGTAGACATGACCTAGAACTATTCTCGGTCAATAACCAATAGCGGAACCTGGATGCCCATATTGGCTCCTACATATTCTACGAAGATCTTTATCGGTCAAACCGCATAACAACATATGTTGTTCCCTTTGTCATCGGTATGTTACTTGCCCGAGATTCGACCGTCGGTATCCAATACCTAGTTCAATCTCGTTACAAGCAAGTCTCTTTACTCGTTATGTAATGCATCATTCGTAACTAACTCATTAGCTACATTGCTTGCAAGGCTTATAGTGATGTGCATTATCGAGAGGGCCAGAGATACCTCTCCAGGCAATCGGAGTGACAAAACCTAATCTCGAAATCGCCAACCCAACATGTACCTTTGGAGACACCTGCAGTACTCCTTTATAATCACCCGATTCGTTGTGATGTTTGGTAGCACCCAAAGTGTTCCTCCGTAAGCGGAGTTGCATAATCTCATAGTTACGTGAACATGTATAAGTCATGAAGAAAGCAATAGCAATATACTAAACGATCAAGTGCTAGGCTAACGGAATGGGTCATGTCAATCACATCATTCTTCTAATGATGTGATCCCGTTAATCAAATGACAACACATGTCTATGGTTAGGAAACATAACCATCTTTGATCAACAAGCTAGTCAAGTAGAGGCATACTAGTGACACTCTGTTTGTCTATGTATTCACACATGTATTATGTTTCCGGTTAATACAATTCTAGCATGAATAATAAACATTTATCATGATATAAGGAAATAAATAATAACTTTATTATTGCCTCTAGGGCATATTTCCTTCACCAACATGTCACACAAGCCTGCATCAGCTCTGAAGACCATACCACTCGTCTGGCCCTTCGCAGTATGGGGGTTGGATATGGTTGGTCCCTTGAGAACGGGACGAAGCGGTTTCACGCATGTACTGGTAGCAGTCGACAAGTTCACCAAGTGGATTGAGGCTAAACCCATCAGAACCTTGACGCCGATGCGGTGTCGGCTTCATCGAGAACCGATATTCAGATATGGAGTCCCACACAGCATCATCATCGACAATGGATCGACTTCAATTCGGAGGAATTGTATGCTCGCACATCTCGAGGCACACGAAGTCGACTATGCTTGATCGCCCATCCCGGTCGAATGGACAAGCGGAGCGGGCCAATGGCTTGATCCTCAAAGGGTTGAAACCTCGATCGATGCGTGACCTCAAGCATGCGGTGGAGCATGGGTCGATGAACTTCCCTCGGTGTTGTGGGGTCTAAGGACCACGCCTAATCGGGTCATTGGAAGAACTCCATTCTTCTTGGTCTATGGAGTGAAGCGGTCTTGCCGAGTGATCTGCTCCACAATGCTCCTCGAGTCGAGCTCTACAATCAAGTGAAGCGAGAACAAGCGCGCAGATGCATCGACCTTCAGAGGAAGAAAGGAGATGGCTCTGATCCGATCGACCATCTACCAACAGGACTTGCATCGCTTCCACGCCAAAAACGTGAAGAGTCGAGCCTTCCAGGAAGGGGATTTGGTTCTCCGAGTGGATCAGCAGAAACCACACAAACTTGCTCCTTCTTGGGAAGGACCCTTCATCGTCACCAAGGTTCTCCACAACGGGGCGTACCGTCTCTACAACGTCGAGCACAACATCGACGAGCCCCGAGCTTGGAACGCGGAGTTACTCCGCCCCTTTTACACTTAAGTATTCACTCGGATGAGTTGTAATAAAAGTACTTCTGTAGTTCATGTTTCGCAAGATAATAGTGTCATAATTCCCCAATGATTTTTGTCACTTTTATTTGTTCAGTAAAATCCCCCCTCAGTGGGTGGCTTAGCTGCGAATCCGTTTCGCCTAAGTTTGTAAAAAAAATCCTTACCGAGTGGCGAGCCGGCCTCCCACTCAGGGGCTTAGCTGCGAATCCGTTACGCCTAAGTTTCAATAAAATCCTTACCGAGTGGCGAGCCGGCCTCCCACTCAGGGGCTTAGCTGCGAATCCGTTTCGCCTAAGTTTCAAGAAAATCCTACCGAGTGGCGAGCCAGCCCCCCACTCGGGGGCTTAGCTGCAGTCCAAGTACTCGCCTAAGTTTCAATAAAATCCTACCGAGTGGCGAGCCAGCCTCCCACTCAGGGGCTTAGCTGCAGTCCAAGTACTCGCCTAAGTTTCAATAAAATCCTGCCGAGTGGCGAGCCAGTCTTCCACTCGGAGGCTTAGCTGCAGTCTAAGTACTCGCCTAAGTTCAAATTCAACATGCGCTCGCAAGGAGGACGAGGTGCAGGTCGACTGCTACCCTCTCCTCCGAGCTACGCCACAAATACAATGTGCGCTTGCAAGGAGGACGAGGTGCAGGTCGACTGCTACCCTCTCCTCCGAGCTACACCATTAAGTATAACGTCTTTCATAAGGAGGACGAGGTGCAGGTCGACTGCTACCCTCTCCTCCGAGCTACGCCACAAGTACAACATGCGCTCGCAAGGAAGACGAGGTGCATGTCGATTGCTGCCCACTCCTCCGAGCTTCGCCACAAGTACAATGTGTTTTCCATAAGGCTTAGCTGCAGCCCAGTGCTCGCCTAAGTTTTGAAAATCCTACCGAGTGGAGAGCAGACCTCCCACTCGGGGGCTTAGCTGCAGCCAGTGCTCGCCTAAGTTTTGAAAATCCCACCGAGTGGAGATCGACCTCCCACTCGGGGCTTAGCTGCAGCCCAGTGCTCGCCTAAGTTTTGAAAATCCTACCGAGTGGAGAGCAGACCTCCCACTCGGGGCTTAGCTGCAGCCAGTGCTCGCCTAAGTTTTGAAAATCCTCACCGAGTGGAGAGCAGACCTCCCACTCGGGGCTTAGCTGCAGCCCAGTGCTCGCCTAAGTTTTGAAAATCCTACCGAGTGGAGAGCAGACCTCCCACTCGGGGGCTTAGCTGCAGCCCAGTGCTCGCCTAAGTTTTGAAAATCCTACTGAGTGGAGAGCAAACCTCCCACTCGGAGGCTTAGCTGCGGCCCAGTGCTCGCCTAAGTTTTGAAATTCCTACCGAGTGGAGAGCAGACCTCCCACTCGGAGGCTTAGCTACAGCCCAGTGCCTGCCTAAGTGAATTGGGGAACAAGTGGATTGCAATAAGAACAAATGCAAGCATATTTAAAACGTCAAATCCAGATTCAGATAACACCTAACAAAACCGAAAGTGCTCAGACGCTAAGCCTGTTAAGGTTTGTCGGTTACAAAAATCACTCGGCATACCGAGGCAAATTTAAAGTGTCGAGCTCAAGAAGTTTTTTACCCCTCCTGTGGAGGGCTGGAAGGTGCAACAAACTCGTCAAGGCCGATTCCATCAGCAATCCGAGTGGCAGCGGCGATGAAGGTCTCCATGAAAGACCGGAAATCGTGCTTCTTGGTGTTAGCCACCCGAAGAGCCGCCAACTTGTCCTCTCGTGCATCCTTGCAATGGACTCGGGCCAGAGATAGAGCAACATCTGCGCCACACCTGGCAGAAGACTTTTTCCACTCCTGCACTCGACTTGGGACTGTGTTCAATCGAGTCATCAGAGACTCGAGGTCATTCTAGAGCGTCTCTCTGGGCCAGAGCGTAGCGTCAATGCGGGAAGTGGCGACCTTCAGCCTTGCGAGATAATCAATGACGTCAGCAACACGAGATTCGAGCCGGAGCACGTTCATGGCGACTTCGTCATTCACAGGAGAGTTGATGGGGTCCAGATTTGGCTCCAGTCGACCAGTCTCCTCTTTAAAGTTCTGGCAAAATTCTGCAAGCACAACCACCGAGTCAAGATAATAGTCGAATGGAAAGATCACAGTTAAAATACATGTTTGATGCAAAAGATTACCTTAGAGCATGAGGAATAGCTTCTTGGCGAGTCTGCCCAGATAAGCCTCCAGATCGTTCTTCTTCCCCACCAGCTCACTGGCCTTGTCACTCAGGGCGATCTTATCACTTTTCAGTTGACTGACCTCTTTGTTGGCAGCATCAAGAGCAGCTTTCAGATTGGTGTTTTCTTCTTCAAGCTTGGTGACCGAAGCCAACTTCTCGTCTGCGAGCTTGGTCTTCTCTAAAGCTGTTTTCTGCATTTCAGCCAACTCAAGGTCTTTCTTCTTCTGGGCATCCTTCACTTTGCCTGCAAAGTTACATCAAGGTCAAAATTTGAAACAAATGAGAGACAAAGGCAGTCATCGAAAGCCTCACCAAACATACCTTCGGCTTCCTCCTTCGCCTTCGTTAAATTCTCCTGGGCCAGCTTCAGATCAAGCTCGAGCTGGATGTGTTTGTTCTCCAACTCAGTGTAACGAGCCGCGAGGTCGTAGGATTTCTACAAAGAACCAATCGATAGTTGTCAAAGACAATTCACTTCCGAGTGATTAAGGAAAAATCATACGTTTCTAAGACTACGGCCGAATGCAAACATTCGACCATAGTCTCGGGGACTACACCCAGTGGGTGCACTCAGCGTGCCCTCACTAGTTCTATCAAGTCAGAGTCGACCAGTCGACCAACAAAAAAAAACATTCGTCAGACTGTAGTCCACTGCCAGCAGTCGACCACAGTCTCGGGCACTACACCCAGTGGGTGCACTCAGCGTGCCCCCACCGGTCTGGAAATCCATTCGACCTAGTCGAATGAAGGAAAAACTTAAAATATAAAGACTATGGTCGACTGCCAGCAGTCCACCATAGCCTTGGGGACTACACCCAGTGGGTGCACTCAGCGTGCCCCGACTAAACCGGAATTCCAATCAACACACCCAGTGGGTGTAGGACAATCACTATGAATTTCAGAAAGAAGATTTTCAGATATCATATCCTAATAGAACAGGCGGTGACCGACTGACCTGAACGTTACTCTGAAGAGCTGAACTGGCGTCATAGGCGGCCTGGCTAGCTTCTCGGATGGCCTTCACTTGCTCCATCATGACTCCCGCCTGGCGTATTGCTTCTTTCGCAGCACTGGCTTGGTCCTCTTGGACGTAGTGGGTCGAGAAAAGTGAAGGCTGTGCGGCACTCGACAACGTGGGGCGAGCACTCGTCAACGGCACCGCAAAAGATACGGTAGGCTGAGTGAGGTTCTCTCCTTCCGCGACCAGTGTCTCGGGCGCTGGCACGTCCTGAGTCGCTTTGCCAGCAGACGTTTTCCTGCTCCTCCTTTGCTTCAGTGGTTCCTCATCATCGTCGTCAGGAAGGGTAATAACAATGTTAGACGAAGCTACAGAAAAGAATCAAAATTAGAGACAAAGAGCCACTCGACTGAAGAACAGAACTATGAAAGTCATACCAGGTTTTGAAGTGGCAGCGTTTTCCATCTTGTGATCGTCAGCCCTGGCCGAGTTATCAGAAGTAGCAGCGCTGCAGTTCCGGAAGTCAGTCGGATGATTCATGAGTCAGCCAAGAATAAGGTCATGGGGAATAGAAAAACTCAAGTAGCATCATTACCCTGAGATAGTGGGGATCACCATCTTCATCTTCGGCAAGACCTTAGCCGGCTTCGACGGCGCCACCCTGGATTGCTTCGGAGCTTTCCCAGTCGGCACTGGAGAAGTGGTTCGAGGGCACTTGATCGACTGAGCGACAGTTGCGACCCCCTTGCCACACTCGGTCGCAGGGTCATGGATGAGCTTGGAGCGTCTTTCCGAGCGAGGTGGTGCAACTTCCTCCTCCTCCTCCTCTTCTTCCTCCTCACCAGAGTCATCACCTTCATCATCAGCAGCAGCATCCGAATCCCACTCCTCCTGGCTTTCGCCACCACTTCCTTCCTCCTCCTTAGTCGGCGTCTGTGCTCCATTGGGCATCGAGTATAATTCGGTGGTGGCCTGACAGACAACAAAACAAAGATCAATCGACCGACAGAATGAGTATAGCAAGATTACAATTGAGGATAAAGTGGGCATACCGTGTCCGGAATGTAGGAATGGTCGAGTGGCGGAATCCTCCTGCCTCCTCGAGGGTTGTCCTTATTCCCTGTGATCGCGGCCATCCACCTCTCCAGCATGGTGTCTTCGACTGCTTCTGGGTGGACCCGGGTTTCATCCTCGGTTCCACAGTACAACCACATAGGGTGGCCTCGGTACTGAAGTGGTTGGATGCGCCGCCTAAGGAAGACCTCCAGAAGGTCCATGCCCATCACTCCTTCCTGAACTAGCTGGACTACATGCTCCATTAACATCTTCACTTGGGCTTTCTCCTCGGGGAGTACCTTCAGAGAAGAGGGCTTGTCCACTCGGTCCATGGAAAACGGAGGGAGACCAGTCGACTGCCCCGGCGTCGACTCGTCTTGGCAGTAGAACCAAGTCGACTGCCCCCCTCTGACCGACTCAGGAAGAGTCATGGCCGGAAAAGTATGCTTGCTCCTCATCTGAATCCCAAGACCCCCGCACATCTGAATAACCTTAGTCCTATCGTCATCCGGACTCGCCTTTTTCACTGTCTGTGAGCAACAAGTGAATATGTGCTTAAAGAGACCCCAGTGTGGTCGACAACCCAGGAAGTTCTCGCACATGGACACGAAGGCAGCAAGGTAGGCAATGGAATTTGGATTGAAATGGTGGAGTTGCGCCCCAAAGAAATTCAAGAACCCACAGAAGAAAACACTCGGAGGCAGGGAGAACCCACGGTCTACGTGAGCAGCCAGAAGAACGCACTCACCCTCCTGCGGCTGTGGTTGCCACTCGTTCCCCGGGAGCCTCGCTGCCCCGTGAGGGATCAAGCCCTCGTTGGCCATCTCAGTGAGATCCGTCTCGGTGATGGTCGAGCGGATCCAATCCCCTTGGACCCAGCCTTGCGGCAGGCGGGACCTTGACGAAGATCCGCCCCGACTGGGCGCTCTCCCTTTCGCCTTCCCCGTCGCCGTCGCCTTCTTCGCGCGCTCCAAAGACGTCGTCTTCTCCTTCACCATTGTCGCCGACGAAGCGCACGAGGAGTGGATGGGCGGGGGCGAGAGCAGGCACGGTGGGCGGAGATGGAGAGGGCAGAAGGAGAAAAGGGGAGGTACTGTTCAAAAACCCTCGCCCGACGCATTTTATAAGGACGCTCCCGAGTGGATGACAAGTGGGCCCGGGCGATCCTATCACATCCCGAAACAGTCGCGCGTACGCGATACGTGGCAAAAAAGGCGGTGCGGAAATCGAGGCGTCTATGTCCTATCCCATTCGAGCGCCGTGGTTCGCCCCGCTTCGCGCGCTTCCCAAAATTCGGATCCCACAAAATCCGCTAACAATAGACCAATCTGTCAAACGGAAGATTTCCTACGATCCGTCGCTCGGAAGTTTACTAAGTTCAAAAGTTCACTCGACATAAGAAAGGAATGGATCAAGGCGACTGAAAGAAAAGTTGCTGCATCAAGAAAAAGATTATTGGTCCAAGATGAGACATGTTCAGGACACAAAAACAAGTCGGAAATATTAACAACTCCTTCCTCACTCAAACCTCGATCCATTCGGGGGCTAATGACGAAGTCATGTACCTAGGGTAGGGTCATAGACCTGTCTTAAGTACCCTTCCCAAGGACACCCTCGGAAAAGCGCCTTCGATCGACCAAGAGAGACTTCACTCGACAGACTCGAAGGACACGACCATGAAGACTCACTCGACCACCAGGAGATCAAGAGCCACTCTGCATCCAAATGGTCTGTAATTAAGTAGTCTTTATGGCATTTAGGACACTTTATGTAAGGCGTTACCAGTAACGCCTAGTCTTAATGTACTTTAAACCCTGCATAACTCAGGGCCGGAGGGGTCTAGCAGACACTATATAAGCCACCCCCTCCTCAGTGTAGAGGGTTCGCACCCCTGTAATCCATAAACACATAATCCAGTCGACCGCCTCCGGGCTTCGGGACGTAGGGCTGTTACTTCCTCCGAGAAGGGCCTGAACTCGTACATCCCTTGTCTTTACAACTGCTCCATAGCTAAGATCTTGCCTCTCCATACCTACCCCCCATTCTACTGTCAGACTTAGAACCACGACAGTGTGGGCGCGCCCCCACCCTCTTGGCCAGGGTGTGGGCCCCCTCTGGTGTTTTATTCGCTCAATAGTTCTTATTAATTCCAAAACTGACTTCCGTGGAGTTTCAAGATTTTTGGAGCTATGCAGAATAGGTTTCCAATATTTGCTCCTTTTCGGCCGAATTCCATTGCAAGCATCCCCCTCTTCATGGTAAACCTTGTAAAATAAGAGAGAATAGCCATAAGTACTGAGATATAATGTGTAATAACAGCCCATAATGCAATAAATATTGATATAAAAGCATGATGCAAAATGGACGTATCACGTTAGCACAACGCGGTTGATGTAGTCATACGTCTTCACGATCCGACCGATCCAAGTACCAAACGTACGGCACCTCCGAGTTCAGTACACGTTCAGCTCGATGTCGTCCTGCGAACTCCAATCCAGCACAGCTTCACGGTAGAGTTCCGTCAGCACGATGGCGTGATGACGGTGTTGGTGAAGAACAATCTCCGCAGGGCTTCGCCTAAGCCCTACGGAAACTATGACGGAGGATAAATGAGAGGGGACGGGGTTGCCGGCACACGGCTTGGTGTTTCTTGATGTGTCTTTGGTGCTAGCCCTGCCCCTCTATTTATATGTTGAGCCTTGGGGTCGAAACTTGGAGTAAAAGCCTCCACAAAATCGGTTTCACCCGAAAGTCAAGAGTCCTTCTCGGACTCGGGGCGACGCCTTGTGGTTCCGGCGTCTGGACCCAGATGCCAGGGATCCTGGCGTCTGGCGCCTGGACTCCGCAAAACTTTCTTTTGCGCTTTCCAAAAACCTTGTGGGCTTTCCCCTTTGGCCCAAATCAAGTGTTCTCGTACCCAAACATTTCGGGAAACATCTGGAACCCCTTTCGGTGAATTCCGGAACCCTTCCGGAGACCAAACACTTTTATCCCATATATCAATCTTTATCTCGGACCATTTCGGAGTTCCTCATCATGTCCGTGATCATATCCGAGACTCCGAACAACATTCATTCACCAACATACATAATTCATATAATCCTATATCGTCAACAAACGTTAAGCGTGCTGACCCTATAGTTTCGAAAACTATGTAGACATGACCGAGACATCTCTCTGGTCAATAACCAATAGTGGAACCTGGATGATCATATTGGCTCCTACATATTCTACGAAGATCTTTATCGGTCGAACCGCATAACAACATACGTTGTTCCCTTTGTCATCGGTATGTTACTTGCCCGAGATTCGATCGTCGGTATCTCAATACCTAGTTCAATCTCGTTACCGGCAAGTCTCTTTACTCGTTATGTAATGCATCATCCCGCAACTAACTCATTAGTCACATTGCTTGCAAGGCTTATAGTGATGTGCATTACCGAGAGGGCCCAGAGATACATCTCCAACAATCGGAGTGACAAATCCTAATCTCGAAATACGCCAACTCAACAAGTACCTTCGGAGACACCTGTAGAGCACCTTTATAATCACCCAGTTATGTTGTGATGTTTGGTAGCTCACAAAGTGTTCCTCCGGTAAATGGGAGTTGCATAATCTCATAGTCATAGGAACATGTATAAGTCATGAAGAAAGCAATAGCAACATAATGGAATGGGTCAAGTCAATCACATCATTCTCTAATGATGTGATCCCGTTAATCAAATGACAACTCATGTCTATGGCTAGGAAACTTAACCATCTTTGATTCAACGAGCTAGTCACGTAGAGGCATACTAGTGAAACTATGTTTGTCTATGTATTCACACATGTATTATGTTTCCGGTTAATACAATTCTATCATGAATAATAAACATTTATCATGAAATAAGGAAATAAATAATAACTTTATTATTGCCTCTAGGGCATATTTCCTTCAGGGAGGACATCGCCCGACCAACAAACAGATCTGTTCGCCGCGACTCCATAGCGTCGGCTCAACGAGTGCTCGGCTCCTCTAGGGCTGGATCATCGCGGGCCCGACAGCCAGAACCCCTCTCATTCCCAATCACCGGTCAGGCAGACTATGAGTCCCACCGGGAACGGGCTGCTCGCCATGGGAAGGAGAGGATAAGGGCCGCTGAGGCCCGTATCGCGATGAAAATGGCGGCGGTGGAGGCGGCTGATGCGGCGGCGCGGGCGACCACATATGAGGAAGCCATCCGCGCCTGCATGGTGAAGAAACATCAGCGGAGGAACACATGCGCCCTCGCCGTGGATGATCTCCGCCATAGCCAAACATGCCAAATTTTGGTAGTCCGATGGCATGAGTTAGTAGTGATGGAGTAGTCGGGCGATGTGTGTGCATCGACGTGGTTGCATGAGTTTTTATTGATTGAGATATGATAATTAAGGTGTCCGAATATGGATTACATTATTTGAGGGATGCCGGTCGGTGCCCGCGTACGCGCCCGGACGCTTCCGCGGGCGTCTGAGGGGCCGGATTTGCCCACCGTGGTCGTAGATGCTCTAACTAAACATAGTTTTAGGTGAGTACACTATTAAATAGTTCCTTCTACATGTACTACTAAACATGTTTAGCAAAACAGATATAGTCAATTATTTTATTTTGAAACGGAAGCAAAAGCTTTGCCTCATCGATTAATTGAGCAGAAGAGAGTTGCCCGGTGTAGGATCGGAAGTATGTCTAGAGGGGGGGTGATTAGACTACTTGACAACTTAAAAATTTATCCTTTTGATTAGGGCAAGTTTTTAGCAAGTTCACAATGATAACCAAGTCAAGTATCACCCTACACATGCAATTCTAGAGTTATGGCAGCGGAAAGTAAATTGCACGTATAGTAAATGAGAGGTGGAGAAGAGCAAACGCAATTTGAAGACACGGAGATTTTTCTCGTGGTTCCGATAGGTGGTGCTATCGTCAATCCACGTTGATGGAGACTTCAACCCACGGAGGGTAACGGCTGCGAGAGTCCACGGAGGGCTCCACCCACGAAGGGTCCACGAAGAAGCAACCTTGTCTATGCCATCATGGCCACGCCCACGGAGGACTAGCCTTACTCGGGTAGATCTTCACGAAGTAGGCGATCTCCTTGCCCTTACAAACTCCTTGGTTCAACTCCACATCATGACGGAGGCTCCCAAGCGACACCTAACCAATCTAGGAGGCACCACCTCCAAAAGGTAATAGATGGGGCTGGTGATGATGAACTCCTTGCTCTTGTGCTTCAAATGATAATCTCCCCAACACTCAACTCTCCTCACTGATTTGGCTGTGGTGGAAGAAAGGATTGAGTGGAAAGCAACTTGGGTAGACTAGAAATCAAGTTTCATATGGTGGGAGTGGAGCAACTTGATCTCAACACAAGGGTAGGTAGTTTTCTTCTCGAAATGTAAGGTAGGAGTGGTAGTTCTTTCGATGGCTCTCTCCACGAATGAAGAGGAGGTGGAGGGTATTTATAGCCTCCACACAAAATCCAACCGTTACACACATTTGACTAATCTCGGTCGGACGAAGTTGACAACTCGGTGGGACCGAAAGTTCAAATCTTGTGAGCGTTGGGATTTTCAGTGGGACCGAAAATACAATCTCGGTTAGTCCGATTCTTCCAAAGTCTAGGGTTTGCCAATCTCGGTGGGACCGACTTTCTCATCTCGGTGACACCGATTTGAGTCTGAAGGTTCTGAAGCTTGGCAACACCAATTTCGGTATGACCGAGTTTGGAATCGGAAAATCCGAAATTCTTAGGGTTTGGCTATATGGTGAGGTGGTTCATCTCGGTGTGATCTGGTTTTGGAATCGGTGGGACCGAGATTACTTATGAGTTTATGTTGGAATGAAAGATTGCTGATAGTTTGAGAGATAAATCACTAAGCACTTAGAGCAACCAGATCATTATCATAACCTCATCCCCTTTTAATAGTATTGGCTTTCCTATGGACTCAATGTGATCTTGGATCACTAAACCAAAAATGGAGTCTTGAGCTTTTTGCCAATGTTTTCCTTAGCATTTTGAGGGGTCCACATCATCAGTCATTGCCATACCCATATCACTGAACTTTCTGAAATATTCTCAAGAAAAGATTAGTCCAATGATATATATGTTGTTATTAATTACCAAAACCACCCGGGGATTAGTTGCACTTTCACCCGGTTAATAAACGGAAAACCGGGCGAAAACCGTCACAAACCGCTGAGCGGCACTAGCATAAACCGCCCACACACCTCATATAGAGGGTCTCGTCAACATCACACACCGGTGTCATCGTCATCACTTCACTTCTCCCCAACAGGCGTTCTCGCCCTCCCTAAACTCCGAGCAAGCGACTTCGACTTTTCCGAAGACAAACATCGACCCAACCCACACCGTAGAGGTTGTGTGGATACACAAGAAGGCCCGCGCCAGACTCAGCCACCCGCGCCAAGGACAATGCAGCTCCGACTCTGAAAGATAGCTCCGAAGGAGAACTATGCAAGCTGGCACCGCGGAAGACCACCGAACAAACCACCTGCTGCCTGTCATCGTCGCCACAAGGGCCCCTCCACCGCAGCTCCGACTCTGAAAGATAGCTCCGAAGGAGAACTATGCAAGCTAGCGACCACCGAACAAACCACCTGCTGCCTGTCATCGTCGCCACAGGGGCCCCGCCGCCGCAGCTTCGACTTCATCGCAACAAAACAACCCGAGGTAATCCCACGAACACGCCGGAGAAGAGCTGACTACCACAACCATTGCCGCGTCTCCGACATCACACACACCCATCGTCGTTGCCATAGAAGCCTCGACGCCAACACCACCATCTTCCATTTGTCTCGCTTGTTGATGCTTAGCTCCAAAGACAAAGCCCTCGAGAGGGGATACGATGCCAAAGCACCATCATCGTCCGATCCCATGGATCTAGGGTTTCCCCCGAAGCTGCGAAGATTGTGGCCGAGAGTACCTCGGCGATGCCAACAAGAAGGAAACGACGCTTGAAAGTGTCGCCATCGCCAGCTCCGAACACACCGGAGACAAGCTTTCGCCCGGGTTAACCTCTCGAGCTCCGCGCAACAAGCATCAACAAGTCCTCCATCGAGCCACCGAGGTCACCTCCTGTCGGATCTGACCACCTTCACACCAGGCCACTGAACTGGCCACCTCCACCAGCCCTTAGCAGAGCCCACAAGCCACAGAAGCTCTGCCTCCCGCTACCGTCCGCAGACGCCGACGTCAGGACCGCCCACGTTGGCCGACGAGCGACGACCACCACACCGCGCGGCACCCTCTTGGTGACGCTCACCTCCGCACCAGGGCGCACACGCCCGTCGCACTGCACTGCCCTCAGCACCTCCAGATCCGCGGTGGACGTGCACTCCAAGGCCAGGGCGCGCAGCAGCGACCGCACAAGACACTGGATCGTGCCTGCACTCGGCGGCAAATCCGCGCGACCGCGGTGGCCACATCCATCCTCGCCAGATCGCGCGACCGCGGTGACCACGCCCATCCTCGCCAGATCCGCTCCACCCAGCTCGCCCGCCCTTGCGCCGAGCCCATGCGCTCCCGCCACACCCAGGCGCGGCCGCGTAGCCTCTAGCCGCCGTGAGCCCGAAGACGCCACGCCGGCCCATGCTCCCCTGTCCCAGCTCAACCCGGCAATCCGACCCATGGGTGGCCGTGCCCATGGGCACCTGACCCGAATGGGTAGGGTATGGGTCGTCGTGTTCAACCATGGGTAAGCCCGATGGGTAACCCGATTAGTGATGGGCAGGGCATGGGTATAAGTTTGTACCCATGGGCCCGATTAAAATTATTAATCAAAATACCTTTAAATTTCATATTCATATGTTGCATAAGATGCACATACATCAGATATATAAGTTGTACAGAGCCCCAAACCTCGTAAACAAATGACCCAGTATAATGTACATGTCTTTAAAGGCCACGAGGCAAGCCCAACAACGCACAGCTATATTACTATTTATCTCTAGTCCTTTGGTTCTTTCACATTTCAAGAATGAAGGCCCAACAATGTTCGGCCCATACAACACACACATCGCTGGTTCAGGCACCTGGTAAAGTTTAGTACCACCTCGGCTGGCCATGGGAATAGAGACGTCGCGGAGTCTATAAAAGGCAGCTGCTGGCCGCTTGTTTCCGTAACTTGCCAGCACAGCAACTTGTGGGTTTGAGCAAGATTCGTTCCTCAAGCAGGTGCAGTCATTTGTGTCATGTGACAGTAATAATAAATATTTATTTCAAACCTGATGGGTGCCCTAATGGGTCGGGTTGCCTGATGGGTTCGGGCATGGGTATGGCTCAAGACCCATGGGTAGGGTGCCGGCTTGAGTCCCAGCCGTGCTGCCCCGCGCCACCGTGCCTCGCGAGAGGGAAGAAAGGACCCCGCCGCTGCCGAAGCGGCACGGGCTTTGCCCGGCGGCGCGCACCGGCGGCGGCGTGGGGATAGGTATCCAAATAACCCGGTAGTTGTTACCTGAATACATGTTCGTCTTAGTGGGGTATGTTACGGTTTTCATTAATTTTTTGTTAATTTATTACTAGAACCAGTAGATGAGGCAAAACTTTTACCGCTGTGTTTTTAAAAATATCTTTGTCCCTTTGCCCGATAAAATCAGATAATAATGCGATTTAGACAGGAAGTAGAGACAGCGAAGCAAGCCTAACCGGCGTGTGTGAGGCTTCGAGCTTCCGCAAGCTGAGCACCTCGGAGTCGGAGAGTGCCGCATGTGGACACACGAGGTACGTACTCCCTCTTCCCGTAATAAGCGTACATCTAACTTTTGTCCAAGTTAAAGTTTTCTGACTTTGACCAACTTTATAGAAGAAATAGTAGTATTTATGGCACTAAATTAGTAGCACTAAATTTGTTTTGAAATGTACTTTCACACTATACCAATTTGATGTTTTGGCTAAAACTATAAGATTTTGATTTAGGACAAAAGGTATAAGTACACTTATTGATGGACGGTGGTTATGTGCCGGAAGATGACAGTCGATCTCCATTTCATCATCAGGGAAGAGAAAAGAAGAAGGAAGGACGCGGCGTTTCTGCATCTGGGCTCAGCTGCACCCGCACTGATGAAAAAAAATCAAAATAAGTACTAGAAAAAATTAAAAAATCCAATTTTTTTGTGTGGTAGATAATTTGATGCGTGAAGTCCGTTTCAAATTTTAACTCATTTGAACACCTGAGCAGCTCTCGACAAAAAAGACAAAATGGGATCAGAACGGTGGGTGAACAGTGAACTTTTTTATAGACCCCTTTTTTTATTTTTTGCCGAGAGCTGCTCAGGTGTCCAAATGAGTTAAAATTTGGAATGGACCTCACGCACCAAATTATCTTCCATAGAAGAAAAAAGAATTTTTAAATTTTTCTAGTATTTATTTTGATTTTTTTTCTGACCGGGAGCGGATGAGACCGAGCATCGAGTTGGATTTTCGAAGGAAACGATTGTTACAGTTTCCACGGCCCCACATTCCTCTCCTGGCCCACCCGAGATGGTAGGGCCGACCCGATCCAGACCCTACCCATCCCCAACTGCATCTTATCCGTCCAATGCGAACGAGGAAGAAGATCCATCCAACACAAAATTCCTCGCCTCTCCCCACACCACACACGGCAAAGGCCCGGTGGTGCGTGCCCGCGGGGAAGCAGCCGACCGACGCCCACAATGGCCGCGTCCCTCCGCTCCCCGCCGCTCGTGCCCGCAGCCGCCGCCTTCCGCCGCTGCCGCGCCGCAGTCGTCGTCTGCGCCTCCTCCTCTTCCTCCTCGTCCTCGTCGTCGGCCGTGTCGTCCGCTCCCAAGGCGCGCTTCGTCGCCCGCCGCTCCGAGTCCACCTCCGTCCAGCAGCTCGCCCGCCCCCTCGGTAACGCCCACCCCCAGCCCCCCGACCAGGAGCCTCACCTCACCTCACCTCACCTCCCCCAGCGATCTCCTGACACGTTACCGTCTGTCTGCCCGCATATGCATGCAGCGGAGTACATGGGCCTGCCGGCGAGCCAGTACTCGGTGCTGGACGCGGAGCGCATCGAGCGCGTCGACGAGTCCACCTTCCGCTGCTACGTCTACCGCTTCCGCTTCTTCGCGCTCGAGGTCTGCCCCGTCCTCCTCGTCCGCGTCGACGAGGAGCCCAACGGCTGCTGCATCCGCCTCCTCTCCTGCAAGGCAAGCATCAAGCATCCTGCAGTAACTATCTACTCAGTGCTTTACTAATGGCGGATAATGATGTGTCTGCAACTAGCAAATGCTGAAAAATGTTTTGGTTGTGCAGCTGGAGGGGTCACCCCTTGTGGAGGCGCAGAATGACAAATTCTCGGGTGAGGTTGTCCGCCTCTTCATGTTTGTATCGTCTTTCCGTTGTGATACCTGTCAGATTGCTTAGCGTGCTAGACTAGAGCTGTCAGATATCGATTCTGTTATTGTCTCAGTGGCATTGCACCTAATTATGATGACAGGGTCAATTCCCCAAAGAAGCGTTGGAATTCATTTAATTCTGATGCCAGATAGCATGGTTAAAACACATCATGTGGATTGTGTGATACAATTGCATTGTACGGGACGAGTAAACTACAAAGGGGTGACCAAAAGAAGCCCATCAATCAGAATGACGCATACAACGTTCTGGTTTCCTGTGCTTGTCACGGTTCATCTTTAGTTGCCGTGATCACTGTTTTCTTGGGGTGTTTGCCCTTTGCACTTATATAACTAAATATTTGGTACTACGTCCAAAAGAAGAAACTCAATAGTTTGTATGCACAATCCATTCGGTAAAATAATAATTGGAGGGGCTTTCTTTCGTCAGACTTAGTGGCACAATGGAGTTCCATGATTCACTCTATGTTAGTTAATATGCGTGATTTTGTAGTTGTATTTAGCATTTCGAAAATCAAATATTTATTTGCTGTTCCAGGAAACCGTTGACATGATTTCCTGTCGGATGCAGCTTCCATGGTGAATAGGGTTTTCTGCAACAACAGTTCAGATGACTCGACACTTCAACAGCTTACATCGGATGCTACAATCGAGGTAATTCAGTCTCTGGCTCTCAGCTGGCTTCATCTGAACATCACTGAAGGTTCTTGGGCTGAACTGTATTTGTATGCTAATTTTCAGGTTGCAATTGACATTCCCTTTCCGTTTCAAGCACTACCAGTTGAAGCTATTGAATCAAGTGGCAGGCAAGTGCTTGAGCAGTTACTCCGAGTCATGCTTCCACGATTTCTGAAGCAGGTCAGTTAAATACTGTTTTGCCTTTTCCCTATGGCAGCCTTTTGTTTACTCCATTTTTTTTATCAGTTCAGCCTGCATTTTAATTTTTTTCAATGCACTGTGTTTGACAAAAAAATTCTTCAATGTACTGACTCATTTTCCCCCCATTACAACCCATATAATTTTGTGATGGAGTAAACTCAAGGATGTGTTGTTCTACTTCTATGCAAGTAATAAAGTAATGGTGCGTCAAGTTCAGAAGATTGTTTTCTGGAAATCAACGTCTCCTTCATTTCATTACTCGTATATGAACTAGATTTATGTTCATTAGTTATATTTCAAGAGCTGCTGCCTTGGCGCAGTGGTAAAGCTGCTGCCTTGCGGGTTCAAGTCCTGGAAACAGCCTCTTACAGAAATGTAGGGAAAGGCTGCGTACTATAGACCCAAAGTGGTCGGACCCTTCCCCGACCCTGCGCAAGCGGGAGCTACATGCACCGGGCTGCCCTTTAGTTATATTTCAAGAACACCCAGAATACTTGCGCACAGTTGCATATTAGATAGAAAAAAGTACAGAACATCAGGTTGGTTAGTTACCATTGAGCAGGCATCCGCATACTTATTGGTTATCACTTATCAACGCTTGTTTCTTGATGAAACCGCCAGCGTGGCCACTGTTATCACATTTCCTTTCTGCCACATTCATCGATATCTGAACTGTCAAGTACTCCCTCCATTCCTAAATATTTGTCTTTCTAGACATTTCAAATGACTACTACATACGGATGTATGTAGACATATTTTAGAGTGTAGATTTACTCATTTTACTCCGTATGTAGTCACTTGTCGAAATGCCTAGAAAGACAAGTATTTAGGAACGGAGGGAGTATGATCTAGTTCTACTTTACTTGCATTTTGTTCAATCATCATTTCTCATGTTTAAACTAGATGACCCCCAGAAGTTCATATATGGATTAGTTTATGCCGATTAATGCCAGCTGGAAGTGTCTCGAGTCGAACCATTTGCCACATTTGTGTTGATACCTGGCCCAACATTATCTTCTGATTTTTGTTGCTGTTCCTTTCAGCTTGATAAAGACTACCAAGCTTGGGCCTCCGGCGACTCTTCAAGGAAACCGCTTGGCACTGGGGAAATATGAAGCTGACCATAGGCGTAATGATAGTTTTTCTTGTTTATTAATCTAGTTGATGTGCTCGTACATGATCCACTTCCTCATGATAGTCTGTTCTTGGAAAACTCCCGCGCTTGTATATTGTCATCCCACTGTCATTTGATCGATCCACTCGCTTCGCTTCCTTTCTGCTGGTTCTTTTAACTGCTTGTGGCTATTGGCCGTACTTTCAGTAAACAAACAAATGCTGGGGCACATGTATATTTTCATCTCTCCATCAGTTGATCCAAAACCGAAAAGGCAAACGGAAACGAGAGATCAAGAGAGAGGTAGAGAGCATAAACAATCAAGCTGTAGAGCTGAACTACTGCATCCAGTTTACAAATTACATTTACAAGGGCAGTGTTCTGTGATAACTAAGGTCTTCAGCAATTGCATGGAGCCACTGCCACTAGCAGCCAGCGGTATGGTCATGGCAATGCAAGTACAGAGCGGGTGTTTGCAACGCTGATATTGATGTTGGCAGCCAGTACTGTGTGCGTGTGTCTCTGTACCGGCGTGAAAAAATCGTGCGCAGGAGACGATGGTAGATGGGCTGTCAGGCTGCAATTTTCAGGTTCAGTGTTGGTTGGTTGGCAAGTCGATCTGCACCCGACGGCCAGCAGGTGTGCAGTTTTTTTTTTTTTTTGAATGAAAGGGGTTGCCCCCCTGCCCCAATTTTATAGATTGAAGCAGATAAAGCAGTCACAACCAGTTATCACAGTTTGCTAAGCAGGAATAAAGCTACTCTCCAGGAGCCAACGCTACCTAGAGCTCGAGAGCAGAAGTTCTCTCCAACACAGCAGGAAGCGAAAACTAGGTACTTATTATTACAGAACCATATCAGAAGGAAAAGGAACACTCGACAGATATCTTCACTGATCGCCCCATCATGTTCCCCTCCCACAGCTCACTTCCAGGCGATCCTCATCAGTTCTCCACGTCGCTTGTCCAACAGAAGGATGCACCTTTGCAGCAGGGTTGCTTGAGCATCGTCGCAGAGAACCTTCCACTAGTGCAAATAACAACTTAGTTTTGCAAGAATGCAGTTCACGTTTCTCCATTTCTGTCCCTGAAAACAAAACTTGTTTCTTAGTCTCCACAAGCTCCACAAGGAAGCAGCAATAACCATATTAAGCACATGCTTTTTTTATGTACTCGCCAGAAAGCAAAAATGTCGTCAAAGCTATTAATTTTATCAATCTCAAAGAAGTCGGAAACAAAGCCCCAAACATGTTGTGCCACCACACAGTCAAACATCAAGTGTTGCACAGACTCGAACTCCGCACAAAAAAGACAGGAAGGGTCCTCCAACTCCCTCCTTTTAGCTAGATTGTCCCTAGTCAGAATTTTGTTATGAGCACACAACCACAAGAACACATGAATTTTCTGAGGGCACATAATTTTCCAAAGATCATCTTTAATAGCAGAAGCTATCACCCCAAAGTTGATGCTTTTGTAGAAGGATTTCACATAGTACAAACCATTAGATTCCAAGGACCAACTTGGCATATCGGGTTCATTTGATAGGGTATATTGCTGAACAACCCTCAACAATAGTTCCCACTTATCAAGCCCACTTTGGTCAACGCATCTCCTAAAAGTTAGCTTAAGTTCACGCCCGTCCCACACCTGCGCCACAGTACACTCCGTTTGGTAACAAATACAGTATAAATCCCAAAATTGTACCTTTAGGGAACATTCCCCGACCTAGGTATCGTGCCAGAAGCTAATTAACTCACCATTCCCCAATTTCCATCTGTAAAAGTTTTTCGCGGCAGCTAACGCCTAGGTGATGCTCTTCCAGAAGGTAGAACCACCATCACCTTTTGCCCAAAGCAGGTTAGGAGAATTCACTCTATATTTGTAACGTATGATTTTTTTTTCCAGTCTGAATCAGATTCATCAAAGAACCTTTTGCCACAGGAAGCTAGCAAGGCCATATTGAATTCTTTGATGTTAGGAATCCCCAAACCTCCATACTCTTTCCTCCTAGTAACATAACCCCAATTAGCTAGGTGGTATGTGTGTTGGTCCCCAATATTACCCCAAAAGAAGTGTGCCATTTGAGAATTGATGGCATTAATTGCCCACTTTGGAAATTTAACGACTGCAGGTGTGCAGTTCAGTGGAAGGAATCAAGGAATGATGAGAGATCAGATAAATTTTGGCCCTCATCGCCCAAGCTATGTGTGGAAGATAGATAAGCTAAACTATTTGCTGATGCTCGAAGCATGGAAAGAACCAGCACAACAAGGTTGTCCTGGTGATAAACTATGTGCGCCCAACTTGGCACACTCGTCACCCGTCAGCGACGTCCGAATTTCCAAAAAAAATCCAACCTCCTGACGTAGGAGCAGAGTCCTGATCCCCACTTCAAAACGAGTAGATTTGTCATCTCAAAGTTACCACAGATGCTGATGGAGACAGTGGAATTTTAGCTGGAAGATGCTGCCGCAGGGTGAATATTCAGAAAAACAGAGCCTGAACCCCTCCGCAAACTGCTGAGGCCAGACTAGAAGGCCGAGAGGAAGAGTACGGCCGTATAACGACGGACGGGCGCAGCATAATAGAGCGGCACGTTCCGTTGCCGATGGGTCGAGATCAAAGCCCCCCATCCAACTGTGCTTCAATCCCTCCGCTTCTCCTTGTCAGTTTCCTTCCCTCGGCCCCCTTCGGCGGCACGGATGGAGACGGAGTGACCCCCCATCGTGTCACGCCACCCGGGACTCGAACCTCTCTGAGCTGTCCCTCCCTCCACCTCGCCCCGCCTCCTCGCCGCGCCGCGGATCTCCCCCGGCTCCTCCATGGCGTCCTCCTCCTCCTCCGCCGCGGCGTCCGCGGCCGCGCTCGGTGAGACCACGCCCTCCTCCCCCGCCCCGTCTCCGATTCCGCAGCACCCTCACCCTCTCTCTGACCCGCTCCCTGTCACCGCCTCTCCATTTCGCAGAGGCCGTGCAGGTCCTCGTCGCCTCCCTCGCCGACGACTCCCCGCGCGCCCGCGACTCCGCCCTCGCCGCGCTCCGCGAGATCGCGCCGCTGTGAGTAACCCAGCGATTTCTGCCGCCTGGCCCTGGCTGGCGCATGATTGATTGATTAACCCGTCGCTCGTTGCTTGTCGCCGGGTGCAGGAACCCGCTGCTCGTCCTCGACTGCTGCGCCACCGTCTCCCGGGGCGGCCACCGGGTAACCTCCTCCCCTACCCCGCGCCTCTGCGCCTAAACATCCTCTTCATTTTGGGCGCGCGTTTCCGTTTCGCTTCGGCTTTGGGTGTGAATTGCTTCTGGTTGATGTCGACTGCTGCAGCGCTTTGGCAACATGGCCGGGGTTTTCCTCGTCATGGCCTCCGCCGTCAGGGCCCTCGACCGCCTGGATGCTGAGCGCGAGTTCCTCCGGAAAATCGCCAAGATTGCCACCGCAGAGATTGTTAGCTCAAAGGTATTACTGGACGCTTTCAGCCTGTGTCCTTGTCTTTCTTTTTTCCAGCTTAATACGAAATGGTGAGATGACAATGAGATAGTACTGTTTTGCGGCTTCACAAGCCTTCATTTCTGACACTGGTTACATAACTAGAGAGGATTTTGTGGGGTCTGATGAACAGTTGACATGAATGTTCTTACCATATATAGGGATGTCAGAAGGTTTGCACACTAGGCCTGCTTTTGCTGCTGTGACTGTCACACTGAATTATTTTCATGAACTGACCCTGCTCGAGTATAAGGTGCCATGAAACGTTTTGACGATCACATACTTTACTTATCGCACCATCAAGTTAAAAGGTTTCCCACTGCCTCCTCAGAAGCTGGAGTGATTTGTTCATTACCGCTCAATGAGTTGTTGCATACTTTAACTGTATGTTACAGTCTGATTTTTTTTGAAACTTAATATTTATGTATTTTTCAAGTTTCTGTGCTCTGTACTTTATTATTACTCCTATTTGTGCGCGTAACATTCTTCTGTAACATCTATTGGTTCTTAATTTCAGATTGATGTAATGGGTGTAGCTACCTTTCTTAACTCAAGTAATTTTTGGCATCCACCAAACATCTCAACTCTAGGCATTTATTTATTTGCAGAAACGGCCTTGATTTTCTGCAGCCAAGAATCATGGCCCGTTTTTCAAGTTTATTCTTCTCTTTTCGCCATGGCTTTGAACATTCATAATGCTGTCTGTTTACAATAGGTGCTATTCTAGTGCTCTGCAATGGCAAGGATGCATCATGTTTCTTTTTACAGCTTTTGATTTGTTTTCTAGTTTTTCTGTTTTGTCTGCCTTTGTTTATCTGTTGGTTGATCTAGTGGTGTTCTTTGGTGTACAGGACTTCAATGTTGATTGGCAAAGAGCGGCAGCTACTCTTCTTGTTGCCATTGGGTCACATGACCCAGATTTGGTATACCTCTTGCACAACCATTATACTTTCTGTTCGTGGATAAACTTGTTATAGATGTCAACTACTAGGAGTAAGGCTACTTCAATAAGGTCGAATTTGTTAGGTATGAAAAAATGGGGTCATGGTCACTGCGTAGCTAAAAGGGCCAAACCCCAAAGTGTCCATAATATTCTGAGAAAACAATAGTGGATACTGTCATGATGCAACACTTTTTCGGTGCCATCTCTCGCATTTTTACATCCTCTTGTTGCTACTGAGTAAATTTCCCCTAAGAAAAATTCATTTCTCTTGGAGAGTTATTGATTGAAGGATTCTGTAACTGCAAGCATGACTTAATTATTGTTTCGGAGTATGCATTCTAGCACCAATTATTTTGGGTGTACACTCAAGTCTGTTGCAAGTTTCAATACCAAACTTTTGTATTTGGCAATTCTTCACTAATCTTTATTTTCCGAAGATATGCAGGTAGCTGAGTTTCATGTTAATTCAGTAATAGTATTCTATTAATGCTGTGGGTTAACATTAGCTTTGGTAAACTTATATGTCAGAAGTCATTTACTCTTCCCAAAGTCTACATTGCTGGATACCCACTCCTCTCTTGGATGACTGCCCAAGGAGAACTTGTATTTTTAAGGATATGACCATCATCAGTCGACTGTTCATTTTGTGCCTTTCTGCTAGTATTCTGATAAGTACCAACCTAACACGTTGTAGATGATGGAGGAGATATTTCTTTACTTCTCTGGACCAACTTCTGCTTTGCCAGCCATGTTACAGATACTTGCAGACTTTGCATCTGCTGAAGGTTAAACACATTCTTTTTATTTTAATTTCCACCTGAATTGGTTGGGCTGCTGAATTTGCAACTTGTTCTTGCTTATTTGAAGCCCTGCAGTTCACTCCACGATTGAAGGATGTACTTTTGCGCGTTTTACCTATCCTAGGAAGTGTACGAGATGGCCAACGACCTGTTTTTGCAAATGGTACTTCCTTTTGCAATTTCCTTCAGCTATCAGTCTATGCTCTCATTTGTACTCATATATTTCCGGAAATTTCTGAAAATATATACGTTCTTGCTTCTGAATTAATTGATACCATGTTTTCCTTTGCAGCATTAAAGTGTTGGTGCCAGGCTGCATGGGTGTATATAGGAGACACCTCTTCAGGGCTTCCTTTCGATGACGATGTTATGTAAGTTTCAATTTGACAAAGATCATTTTCTGTTTATTTTTATTTGCTGTAATGGAAGCTGGTTTGCCATCTGCACAATATTCCATTGTCAGGTCCTTTATGAATTCAGTATTTGAATTACTTCTAAAAGTATGGACGGGCTCCCGTGATCTGAAGGTACACAGTTGATTGTTTGTTGATATTTACACCCGTTTCAATAGTAATAGTGTATCGACTGATAGGAGCGTGTTTATCAGTAGAAAAGTTACCTAAGTACAAAAATAACTTTGGTACATGTTATTGGAAATGCCTACCTGCCAATAAAACTGATACATACTAACATTTTCTGTAATGGCTCAATATATTCCGACCCACCATTATCAAGGCTATTGGGCTATTAATGGTGCATTTTGTAAGCACCACAATGCACTGAGATCGAATGGTCACACAGAATAGCATGTCAAGTCATGCTATGACTGTTTTGGTAACACGTGCTTATGTATCAAGCGAGAACTTCCCTTGCGGAGAGTATCTTTTTGGAAAGCGCGAAAAAGCAAGCCCCTTGCACTGATGGAAAAAGAGTTATTTACAAGCCCATAGAAGGGTCACACCTGACTTTACTTCACCCTGGCCTCTAATACCTAGGTGCCGCCAGAAGTAGTGCAGCGTGCATGGGGTGACCTGTCGGTCAAATCCACGTGAGCCGGGGGCTTATCATCAATTACTTCTAGGGGGACAGTCAACAAATTGTGCCCATCGGCGCAGATCAGATGGTTGCCGTGCATTCCTGTCAATCAAATGTAGCATTGCGAGTTAATTTTCTCCTATATCATTGTCATCAAGTTTTTGTGGAGTCTCTCTAGAACATTGCAAATTTGCTACAGTGTTGGGGGATCTTAGTGGCTTACAGAAATGAAATTTGTAGTAACGAAGTAATACACATTTTATTAGCACACTTAATGTTTTCAATCAAATTAATTGCTAAGTGGCACCCATGTGCGGTCAATATTTCTATCAGGTCCGTTTGTCTTCTGTGGAGGCTTTGGGAGAAATGGTTGGCCTGGTCACTAGGTCACAGTTAAAATCAGCTCTGCCAAGGATTATACCAACAATGTTGGACCTGTATGTTTTTATTATTCTCATATATTTACTGAAGACTTCACACAATTCTCTCAGATATTTATTTGTTTTGAACTTCTGCATATGTAGATGTAAGAAAGATCAAGAAGTGGCTTTTACCGCGGCTCACAGTCTTCATAACCTTCTTAATGCATCATTACTGTCAGAAAGTGGCCCCCCTTTACTTGAGTTTGAGGTAACTTAAGAATATTCTTAAAACATTATATTTTATTCAATTAATTAATACATCGACATTCTGTAAGTTTCTTATTAGAATTATGGTTAGTTGATAACTAATACGTGTCGTGCAAAATTTGTCCGACATTTCATTGCAGCATGTCATGTTTTTTTCTGCATGAACCATGATCGATGGGGAAACCCAGCATGATAATTTGGCAACTTCTCTAGGATATTATGTGATGAATTGACATCATATATACATAAAAAATGCATGCATTATTGCTGTTTTAACACCTTATATGTGATGTCAAAGCATGATAACTCGCAATCTGTTATGTCCTGTGTTGCAGGAGCTAGCTGTTGTCTTAATTACTCTTCTTCCTTTAGTATCTGTCAACATCAGCAAAGATGAACGCTCATATATTTCAAAGGGATTGAAGGTGCCTCCTATATCAAAATCTTTTATTTGTGATCATTTTGGTTGCATCAAGACATCTGTTAATTCTGCACACTCTAGTACTGCATTGCGCTCGGTAAATAGAAGTGATGGCGGAACCACTGATGGAGTCGACTGGACTCTGGAGAGTGATTTAAAGACATGTTATGCTAGCAGCATATAACATGGTTTTGTGGTCGAACCTTAGATTGGAGCCTGATAGGCAGTTGTGGAATCAGAATTTTCAGCTTAAGCTTATATCTTGGCTGATATGTCTCTTAAGGAAAGAACCTAAGAAAATGTTTCCATCTTTGAAATTGTGAATACAGAGCAACATCATCGTGGGAAAATATCTTCAGGGGTGTAAATGATGTGAAAAGTAACTCACATAGAGATATATTTTGAATTCTTGTTAGATTAGAACTTGTTAGTCCCTGTTTATAGTTTCTATTATTTCGTCATTATTGTAGGACATTTGTGCAGTTTTCCTTTTGACATATGTACATATATTTATTCAGTAGTGTTGTCCCTAGTGTTAATAAGACTAGAGTCTGGGTCAGTGGATCTAGACGAGGTCTGATACTGCAAACTTGAGTTTTAACAAAAATGCTGTTCTTATTCCTTATTAAGCCTCTATGCCACACTAAAACAAACACGCACCAGTTTATATGGGCACCATATTATCCTCATTTGAGCACAAACTGCTGTTGGTGCTATCTGCATCGTGTATCTTTCATCAAACAATTAACAAGGTGTATGAATATTGGAATTTATGATACCTAGTATTTTCCTGGAAGTTCCTCGTGCTGTTTATTACCTCTGAAGCAAAGTTGTTTTTCAGTGTCCATTGCTTTATACTCCCTCTGTCCCATAATATAAGATGTTTTTGCAAGCTAACATAGCTAGCAAAAATGTCTTATTTTGTGGGATGGAGGGAGTAGTTTATACTAGATGAATGGTTAAGAGTAGTTACTACACATGTGCTTATATTTACATGCTTGTAGACATACAATGAACTCCAGCACTGTTTCTTGGTAACTGGATTAGCATATCCCGAGGATCTGTGCATGTTCCTCCTGAGTGTAAGTACGAAGTTCACTTTTCCTACTTCCTACACATTCCAAAAAACTCAAAATTTCATTGTCAATAACTGAATATTCACATAATTGGCTTATATAGTCCACTGTTGTTGCCTTCTATTGCCTTATAGAAATGTAGGTCAAAAGATGAAGCATCAATTGTTGGGGCACTTGGAACAATAAAACATCTATTGCCCAGGTTCTATTTCTCTCCCCACCCGCCACCCCCTTCTCTGCTTTGGAATTATTTGTGACAAGTTCTGTAACCTATCATACAGGTTGTTGGAATCATGGCATACTAAGCAAACATTGTTGGTTGAGATAGTCAAATCACTTCTAGAGGAGCAGAGCTTGGGTATTCGAATGGCACTAGCTGAGGTATTCCATATTAACTTATTTGACTTTGTTATTTTTTTTGCCTGTATAGATAATACTGATATCTGTTTTTTTGGTATACATCCAGTTATTCATTGTCTTAATACCAGTTCAATCATGTACAGCTAATTGTCGTTATGGCTTCACATTGCTACTTGAGTGGGCATTCTGCTGAGCTCGCAGTTGAGTTTTTGGTGCGGCATAGTGCTATAACCGACGATGATCTAAATGATATCAACACTCTGAAAAATGAGTACTTCCAGGACAAAAGATTTGAGGTTTAACTAATTTCAGACTATGCACAGTTTACTAACTGGATGTCAATTTCTTGAGGATGATTTATCTTATATTTGCACTTATCAGATGAAAATAAGTCTTGCTGGTCTATCTGAACTAAGAGCTGTATGTGAAAAGGGTCTACTTTTACTAGCAATTACCATCCCTGAAATGGAGGTACAGTGGAAACTCGATGTTCTTTAATCTTTACATTGTGCCCATCTAATTAGGAAATCAGCTTGCAGAGCTAGGATAACAAATATCTTTATGGTGTTATGAGTAATGCATTTTACATTTTATTATTTCCAGCTTGTTCTATGGCCATTTCTCTTGCAGCTGATTATCCCAAAGAATTATACAGGTGCAGTAGCTACGGTGAGTGCTCTTAAGTTATTCTCTACACCCTTGATATTTGTCAAAGCAATGGACCTTAGTTGGTTATATTTATTACATGTTTTAACTGAAGTTTGGTCCTTTAATCAGTTTCGTAATATTAGTATATTGTGTACTGATTACAATGGAGATATATCTGCAGGTCTGCAAATGCATAACTGAATTGTGTAGGCGTAAATTGTCGCAGACAAATCCACTATATACTGAGTTTAATGCCTCAAACGAAATGCCCAGTCCCGAGGTAGTTTGTTTACGTTTACTTGATACCAGATGTCCAGATGACATTTTAGTTTATCATCCATAGCTACTTATTTCTCATAGCTGTATCGGTTATGCAGGATCTGTTTGCTCGTTTGCTGGTGCTTCTGCATAATCCACTTGCTAGGGGGCAACTCGCAACCCAGATCCTGACGGTTTGTCTTCAAACTAATTAAATCTTCTTGTTGGTTCTTGTATCTGATTGATGTCCATCCATTTATTCCATGTATGGTCTAGCTTTCCCAGACGTGTGAATACTTTTCCTCTTAGAGATCCTGTGTCGCATTGAGGTTCTTCTATCCTTTGATGGTGAATTATCATATGCTTTATGTTGCAATGGATTAGTTATACATGGAAAATTAGTTCTTGACACACTAGTTCTCTTTCTTGTCAACTGGGATAACTTTTATCATCCCTGACCAATAGGCTGCCTGATACTGTTTGCTTCCATTCAGTATGTGGATTATATAGTCCACAGCAGTGGATACCTTATTTTCATCATAACTCAAGTACTGTACTGTTGTCTTGTAAGTCTTTAACTTTGTTTGCCCTCATATAATGTAATTCAAGCTGTCGCTATTAAGAAGTGCGCTCTCTGGCCTCTGTCTATAATTCTTTTGATGTATTTAATATAGAAAAACCTCAAAGATTGTTCACTTGCGGTCATCATTGTCCACATTACCTTTGGTTTTTGCAGGTGCTGTGCTACTTGGGTCAACTTTTCCCAAGAAACCTTTCTTTATTTTGGGAAGATGAGGTATAGCCCCTTCATCTAGTGTTTTTAGCAGTTGAAGAGTGCATTCCCATTCCAGTTTTTTGTTAGTTAATCATGTTTGCAATTTTTTGTTTCTTAATGGAGAAGTAATTTTGTAGGAGTAGGAGTAAGTCATATTATCCACTCATCTTTCTGCAGTATCGAAGTTTTTCTTAATTAATCGACATTTTAAGAACGGCCATTGCCCATCCTGGCTGTGTCTTGGATTAGTGATGCTTGCCCCTTGAATGGTTTCTTTGTACAATTCACTGAGCTATGTAACTTTTGTGATGATTTACTTAACAGCAATAGGACTAATAGTCAAATTTCAGCTTGTCATGTTGTTGAAGTGGCTTACAAAATGCATATTTTGGCAAGTATTAGGTCCCTAAGATGAAAGCTTACATCAGTGATCCTGAAGATCTTAAGCAAGATAGCACCTACCAGGAAATATGGGATGACATGATCATCAATGTAAGTATATTGCTCTTGTCATTTGAAGAATATAATCATGTCATAAAGCAAGTGGAATTATGGTGATTATTGTTACTGTTGGCAAATTTGTGCTAACTAGTTGTGTGAAAAACAGATGCTGGTAAAAGATTGATTGCTTGTTTGTACTCCCTCCGTTCCAAATTACTCGTCGCTGAAATGGATGTATTTAGAACTAAAATACATCTAGGTACATCCATACGTGCGACAAATAATTCGGAACGGAGGGAGTACCTTGTAGACCTTTTCTTTTGCGAGGCTTCAAATTATGCTTGCTTCTCTCAAAAGCTTATTTTGCTATGTTTTCCAGTTTTTAGCTGAATCCTTGGATGTTGTGAATGATAATGTGTGGGTCATATCCTTGGGCGATGCATTTGCTAGACAATATGATCTCTATGCTACATCTGATGGGCATTCAGCTTTGCTGCACAGGTAAGTTTATGTTACTCTGCTGTACCTTCCATTGATCTGTAGTTATTGGCATTTCTCGGGATGTGGTCACTAATTCTTTTACTAGGTACATTTCCATTAAGATGGACTTGATGTTTTTGGCTCGGATGCACAAAATATATTGTCAACATGCCCATGCACTTAATGTACTGGAAGTGATTTTCTAATATTTTATCTGCAGATGTTTAGGAATGCTTCTTCAGAAGGTTGATGATAGGATTTATGTCCGTGAAAAGATTGATTGGATGTGTAGACAGTCAAGTATGTCTATTCCTGTTAATCGCCTTGGACTTGCCCAAGGCATTGGTTTGGTAAGTTGGAATTAATGAAATCTTTTCATTTTTTTTTCATTTAGGACTTCCTTTTGGAGCTTTTGTACTGAATACACTTACAGGTTGCAGCTTCTCATTTGGACACAGTTTTGGAGAAGCTGAAGAACATATTAGAAAATGCAGGGCAAAGTGCTCTCCAGAGGTATTTATGTCCTTTTTGGTAGGAGCACCCTATTTTATATTGCTAATCTTACTGTGAATCATGCCGAGATAGCAACTTATAAGCTAAGTTGGAAGTAATTAGATTATGCTTTAGCTCACATATACACCTATATGGCCAGTTTTGTGCCCGGAGCAACCGATTTGTTTCCCCTTCTAAATTAATCACCTATAACGATTTACCGATATTTTTGGTAGGTACTTCATTTTGGTTTACTTGAACAACAGTTTTCTTCCATTTCCTCGTTTTATCATAATTTATTTGATGAAAGAGAAATCGAGATAATGAATGGCACTGTTGTTTTTGTGTCTTAGTTCATGTTTCCAGCCCATGTATGTAGCCCATTCTATTAATAAATATGTGGTGTTGAATTCTGCAGGTTCCTCTCATTTTTCTCGTTTAGAGAAAAAGTGGAGGATGTTGATGATACGTACGCAGCTCTGGCTTTGATGTATGGTTATGCTGCAAGATATGCCCCATCAACAGTTATTGAAGCCAGAATCAACGCACTTGTGGTATGTATACAATTTATGAACCGAGTTGTCTTTTATTTCTGCTATATAAAGATGACCAGTCTGATAAATGATATTTCCTCCGTCTTATATTATAAGATGTTATTACAACCAATATATGAGTGCATTGGTTGTAATAACATCTTATATTATAGGACGGAGGGAGCATTTGTGGTCTTGAACTCACTTTTGAGTAATCTAAATGTACCTTTTTGGCCAAGTGCAACGCATGATCATAATATTACGCAATTTCGTACATCCACACTTACTCTGACAGTGCTCAGATACCATGGTTTTGTGTGTGTGTGGGTGGGGGGGGGGGAGGGTGTTGTAATTGTCCAAGTTGTCCAAGTACTTGCCCCAAACGGGCTCATGTGGACATAGGTGCACCAGGTGCACTTCCGTGATCCTGCATCACATTATGTTTGAGGACACATTAATCACATCACAATAGATAGTTTCTTTATTTCTTAGTCTGTGGCCAGCAAATCTGATATGTATTTTGATCTCCTGCCTTTACTCTACTTACCCTGTACTCAGGGGACTGATATGCTTGGAAGATTCCTTCATGTTCAACATCCTACTGCAAAGCAAGCTGTCATTACTGCAATTGACCTTTTAGGTATTTTTCTTTATAAGAAGGCTGCATGTCTTTTCTTGTTTTTGGAGTCATGCCTAGAATTTAGTTCTGAAATGTACTCCGTTCCTCTGCTTTTGCACAATTGATATTTGCTACTTTCTTGCAGCAGTTGACTTGTTAGCCTCAACACCTGATTTTGTGTTTTACATTCGTTTATGCATATCATGTTTGTAGTTCATATCTATTTTAGGAAGACTTGTGGTAAGCTGCCGTGTCACAGATTCTAAAAAAACTTAGTTACCAACTGACCTTGGTGAAATCGGCCGAGATCTCATCGAGCTAGCATAATTCATATAAATGCCAGATTTCACTTAATTCTTGTACTTAAAACACTATTGCATGGTATTGCTGAACAAAGCAAAAGCAATTATGACTTGAGAATGAGCTTAAAACCTCACCCAGACAGAATGTATTGGCAGTACAGCTGTTTCCTTATGGAAATGGCTTTTGGTACACTGATTCAGTTAAGGTGGTTTCGACATCATCATGAACACAACAAGTTCAGATACTCCATAAAGCTGCAGTGCCAAACGGATCCATCCTCCCCGCATCATGGACCCATGTCATATTTTACAGTCGCTACTCCAGAATTGTTGTTGGCTTGTAACGATTTCTTATCTCTCTATCTCCTCTTTAACAAGTAGTTCATAATCGAAATGGAATATTTCTATTAGTCTGGCACCTGTACAATGTTAATTTGTCTACTACATGCATGGCTCCAACGTGAACTGAATTCCAACTATAGAACTATGACCTGAATGAACAAAATGTTGCATTGAATCGTACAAGTCTATATTGGGGTTTATTACTCATGTTTGTACTTGCTGTTTTATTTTCCAGTTACTTCAATTGAGAGAATAAAGAAAGTATTAATTGTGGATTCTAGGAGATTCTTAAAAATGATTGTTCGAGAATTTGATGTCTTCTGTTAGTTAAGGAAGGCTTAGTTTGCTTAGTTGACCTAGATATTTTGAATGTATCTAACATGACCAATTAGTTCTGTGTATTTAACCCAACAGTTAAAATTTCTGAGTTTCAGCTTACATTATACACTTTTTGGGGTCTATTTATCTTACATGATTATTGTTAATTTCTAGGTCGGGCTGTTATTAGTGCTGCTGAAATAGGAATTTCGTTCCCACTGCAACGAAGAGATCAATTGCTGGAGTATGTGCTAACTCTAATGGGAAGGGATCAAAGTGATGATCTCGTTGATTTCAGCATTGAGCTTCTGCAAACACAAGTATGAACTCAAGTTATACCGACTTATTCACTATCATATGTATACTAGCCGCTTGAGTTTGATGGATTTGTTCATGCAAATCTTCTTATGTATGCAGACTGTTGCTTTGAGTGCTTGTACTACTCTGGTTTCAATAGAGCCAAGGTTACCTATGGAAACAAGAAATCGTGTCATGAAGGTCTGCTTTGCAGTGGCGAACGTCACAGAACTATGGCAATATGATTTTAGTTTCAGTTACTTGCATAACACATATGATTTTGAGTTGTTTTATGTTCCATTTTCAGGCAACCTTAGGTTTTTTTGCTTTGCCAACTGAGCCCTCAAACATCGTTGAGAGCCTGATAACAAACCTAATTATTCTGTTAGGTGCCATTCTGCTAACTAGGTAATGCTTTAAGCTCACTTTTTAATAAGTAAATCTCAGTTTTCAGATAAGTTTTGCCTGTCATGTTTCAATTTCTTCTGTTCTGTTCTGTTCCTTCTTCCACTTGCTTGCGCTTTTTTTTATTGTGTTATGATCATTTTGTTTATCAGTGGTGAAGATGGCCGAAGCAGAGCAGAGCAGCTGTTGCATATTCTTAGACAACTCGATCCATATGTTTCAGCATCTGCAGAACACCAGAGAAGAAGGGGATGTGTTGCTGTACATGAGGTGTTAGTAAAGTTTCGCAATCTTTGTTCTGGTGGATTTGGTGCATCGGGCTCCTATCCAACTTTGAGCCTAAAGCACATTGATCAGGGAGGGCCTAGGGGCTCGTCAAGTTTGCCATGTATGTTGGAATTTTTTGCTTGGATTGTTACTGCAATTGTATGATTGTGATCTCCCAGTTGGTCAAGACTTCTTTTTTATTTTGTACCAGCTGCATTTGTGTTGCCGAATCGAGATTCATTAAGCTTGGGCGAGAGAATAATGGCATATCTACCTCGTTGTGCTGATACAGATGATGAAGTTAGGAAAGTTGCGATTCAGGTTTGTGTGGAAAGTAGCCGGTTTGCGTTCCTTTACCTGCCACAGCTCATTTCATCTATGCAATGTGCCATTTTCTAGGCCTTCTGGTTGCAGTGTGCCACACAAGAAAATTGAGAGACTAGTTCCCTAATAATCTGGATTGTGCAGCATAACATAGTTACATGGTTCTGTCGAAAACAACCATGTTTTGCAGAAGATAACACAAAGATCTACGCCATAAACCTTAACAGTTAAAATTTCTCTTTGTACACAGAAGTTGAGCTCATAAATTTATCTTTATCATGTGCTTTTCCTGCTGCAGATTATTGCCCTTTTCTTCAATATATCACTGTCACTTCCAAAGCAGAAGACATCTGCTAATGACATCGATCTAGAATCTTCATACGGTGCTTTGTCCTCCCTAGAGGACATAGTCTCCATCATCAGAAGGGTGAGTGGCTATGTTAATTTACCATTCATTAAATCCTCTTCTGAGCAAATGTTAAAATCCACCGTTCTCTTTCCTTTGAAGGCATCTGTTGATCAGATCGAAGTATTTCATAGAGTTGTCTCCTCTGTGTGTACTCTACTATCTAAGGATGAGGTAGACAGTATTAGCTGAAATTTGATTGTAATTGAAGAATGTCATTATGGTTATTGATAGATTTTCTCTGTACTTTATAGCTGGTTGTCTTGCTACACTCTTGCACGTTAGCGGCATGTGATAAAGTGAAGCAATCAGCAGATGGTTCCATTCAAGCTATTATAGTATTTATTATCAGAAGAGGCAAGGATCTACGTGAAGCTGATGTACTGAGGTTAGTTTATACTTTATAGAAGTGGGAATTAGCTCAGAAGCCCCCTAAAATGTCGTAATTAGGGTGTGAATCGTGTATGCTTGAAAACAACAATATGATAGTGGAAAATACCAAAATGTCCACCATCTCTGTTGAAGATATACAGGGTGTGAATCGCATGGCAACTTCAGGACGCGATGATGTCATGTTGGCCTGAGTGGGGCTGTGGACGTTGTCTCTGGAGATGCCTCACTAGTCACCATACTGGAAAAAATCCCAACTAAAAAGAACATCACATAAGCATATCTTGGTTAGTTTTGAAAAAGTAACATGCATACGGTCATTACCGAGCAAGCAGAGTGCAACTGTCATCCAGCAATGACCATCTATTACAATCTAATTTAGGGACATCACAACTGCCCAGCTTTCGAGCCATCTCAGGCCATGAGCGTTTTCGGCCGTTGGATCATCAGTTCTGCGTGGTTTTGACCGTTTGATCTCCTCTCGTTCCCGCCTGGGCTACACCCCACGCTTCGCGTACAGGGCCAATGCTCCCATATCAAATTCGTCCAACTCTTGTTTTGTTAATTATACGCCTTTGGAGTGTTACTTGCCCGATTTTTCTCAAAAAGAAGCACAGTGCATTACCTCTTTTTATGTTACCTTTTGATTTGAATATTGTTAAGACCTCACTTGTGATGTTACAGGGCAACACAATCTCTGCTCTCATCAGCTATTGCTCTTACCGACAAGCACTCGCGCCAAGAAGTTCTCAATGCAGTATCCATTATCATTTTCTTGTGTCTGTCATTTTCAATATTAATGTTCATTTCAAGGATTATTCCCACAATCAGTTATTACCTTTGACTTAGATAGATATCATGCTTAGCAGAAAATACCAACCACATTGTGGTCTTTGATGAAGTTCTATTTGTGGCTGGGCGAGATATTTGTACAAAGGACATAACAAGAATTCGTGGTGGTTGGGCTATACAAGATGTTTTTTATGTAAGTATTTGGGCCAAGCCTGGGCATATGTATTATGAGTTTTCAATGACTTGTATCCTCGCTGCATTCATCTATACAGTACATTGGTAGGCAGTAGGCACATGTATTTGATACTAGTATTTGGGCTGAGCCTGGGCATCTGTATTATGCAAGTTTTCAACGACTTGTATTTTAATTGCATTCAGCTATACAGTATATTAATAGGCACATGTATGTGTTACTCCTTCATATCATACAAATGGGGTGTGCATTCATTATAGACCATAACCCTGCCCAGCATAATCATGCGATCTTATTTAAAAATGTATATTAATATGTTAATGACTTCTGCTATTCATACATTTATAGACCGTTATAATCAGGACTTGCAAGGCACATTATATTTTTTGAATCTTTTATTCATATTGATAAGTTCCTAGGAAATTGATAGGTATACATTGCACTTTTTTCCTTCTAAGAAACGTGTGCTATATCCGCCCTGATTTGAGATATTTCATATATGTGATAGGAAAGAAATTTAATAAAATATTATCTAAAAAAATCTAGAAAGATTACGGCGAGCCGAATTGTATATTGTTCATTTAGTTGAAAAGGTTGTAATTCGATGAGTGACGTTTCTTCTGCATTTCCATTCTTTATATTTGCCTTGTTCATATAGTAATGACATGCATAAATATTTTACTTGGACTTTCTAACCAAAACTATAGGGGAGGCCCCGACAGTAATATAGTTTACTTGGACTAGTTTGTATGATAATAATTCCAGATTAAATAGCAACTGCAATTATGCAGCGATTTGGTAGGTGAATTCTACAGATACACTTCTTATTATGTGTTTGATGGTTTTCCCTGGTTTTGCAGCGATTTGGTAGGTGAATTCTACAGATACACTTCTTATTATGTGTTTGATGGTTTTCCCTGGTTTTGCAGCGATTTGGTAGGTGAATTCTACAGATACACTTCTTATTATGTGTTTGATGGTTTTCCCTGGTTTCAGGTTTTCTCCCAGCATAAGGTGCTGGCTACTCTTTTTCTGGAGTACATTTTATCTATACTTCACAAAGAACCTGTTGCAACAAATGATTCAGAAAAAGGGGAAATTAACTCAGAGTCATCAGCTGATGACTGTATTCTACAAGCAACTATGTTCGCTCTCAATGCGTTCCTGAGGTATGGTTCTCCATTTGATGACTGACTGTTGATGTTGACTAATGGTGGACAACTGGATACCTTTCATCTGCTGATCTCATGTACTTGAAAATATCAAAACTTCAGAGGTGGTGGGAAGGTCGGGAAACAAGCAGTTGAGCAAAGCTACCCTTCTGTCCTTTCTGCACTTATACTGAAGCTGGGAGGTCTTCACGGTCTTGCTGAATTAGGCCGCAATGAGCTTCTACGGTGAAAATTAGACTGACTTTCTGAAATCTTAATTTTATATATGAAGGCTAATGTGAAATGATTGCCAGAAAGTTGTTACCTCATGTTTTGCAGATCGTTGTTAATTGCATTCCAGTCATTCTGTGATTGTGTTGGCGATGTTGAGATGGGAAAGGTGCTTTTCTTAATGGCTATTGCCTGTCAACTGTCTAGCAATTATTGACTGTGTAAAATCTTTGTCATTTCATAGATATTAGCTCGAGATGGAGAACGAACTGAGAAGGAGAAGTGGATTGATCTTGTGCAAGAGGTTGCATGCAGTTCCTCAGTAAAGAGGCCCAATGAGGTAACTTCTACTGAACTTGCAGCTTCTCTTAGTCCCTGGCTAGACCAGCTTCCCTACCCCCCCTCTCTTTCGCATGGCTCCTCTATTGTATGTATGTCTTACTTTACTAAAGTTATTGTCGGGGTCTCCTCTACAGTTTTCAGTTTGATAAAGAAGTAACTTCTAGAGTGTTTTGCGTGTTTGAGTCTTTCTGAGTTAATATATTAGTGAATTTTTGGTGACAAGAACATATGTTGACAGTTGCTGAATCCTCATATTCAAAACTACAAATAAAATACATTTTCTTTCATCTATGTCTATGCGTTGGATGTCATCAACAACTTGACCTTTGAAGTCATAGCTGCCAGAAACTCTAGCAAGCGTGTACATATGTATTATTCCTTACAAAAACCATTTAGGAATAGCCACCATGTTTAATTTCTTTGCAGCCTTGGGAAGTTGTCCTTGAACCAGATGTTAAATTGATTGATCTTTAGCACTTGAACCAGTTTCACAAGAAAACAAGACATGTTCGCAGTATGTTCTCTTTTACACCTGTAGTACATGTATGGGTTTTGTTGAATTGTATATGTGGATTGCCTAGCCCTTTCCATCAGTTTGGACTTTTGGTTGCGTTGGCTAGTGTATGAAGCTTAACATGGTATCAGGGCTAAGGTCTTGAGTTCAAGTCCCAGCTTTCTCAATTTATTGAAAAAGTGCTGCTGCCCCACTCTATGTCCACGTATAGGCCTCTTGAGCCATACCTCGCGTCTATTCACGCGTTGACTTTCTGCGTCACACGTGAGAGGGGGTGTTGAAGTGTATATGTGGATTGACTAGCCCTTTCCATCAGTTCGGACTTTTGGTTGCGTTGGCTATTGCATGAAGCTTAACATGGTATCTATTCATGTGTTGACTTCCCACGCCACGCGTGAGAGGGGGTATTCAAGTGTATATGTGGATTGCCGAGCCCTTACCATCAGTTCGGACTTTTGGTTGTGTTGGCTAGTGCATGAAGCTTGTTAGGTTTCACCATGTAGCCTATCTAGTGAGTCCCACTAAATTCGTAATACCTTATTGCAATATTTAAAATTACATACAATTTTCAGTTTCAATATTAGGCCTCCTTTGGTTTGTAGGAATTTTGTAGGAACTCTATAGGATAGGATTTGCAAAGGAAAAATTCCTTTGAAGCCCTTTGGTTTATAGGAATGGATTCCTATTCCTATGTAGGATAGGAATCAATCCTTCACATTTTGGAGGAAAAAAACATTAGCCTAGACTCAATGGAAAAAAAATCCTATCATATGCACCAAATGACATCTCTTTCTTTATAGGAAATGAGATGCATGTCATCTCACTTCCTATGTTTTCCTATTCCTATAAAATTCCTATCCTATAAACCAAAGTAGGCCTTAAATGGCAGCCTCCAAGAGCCTAGACTGTTAGGAACTTCTCATTTTTTCATGATAACAGGAATGATATGTTAGAGCTAAAATAAAGAAGATACTTTTTTGAATGTGAAATTTGCTTGTCTCAGCTCTTCTGAAGTTCTTGTGAACAAACACAGAGCTTGTGTTTCAATATATTAAAAAGATAGAAAAGGTTAACAAGCCAAAAGAAAGGCCAAGGGCCAAAGCCAAACAACTGGGGGCGCTACGGCTCTGCTGAAACTCTTATAAGCTTTCACTGAAAGCTGGGTGTTTATTGTCATAATTGCAACTGATTTTTCTTAAATGCAATTGTTCTATGGTTTACATTGCGTGGTGAAATCACTATACCAAAATAACTGGGTAATATACCACAGGTTCTGCCAACCTGCGTTATCTTGAGCAAATCTCTTGACAGGAATCAGAGGGCGGAAAGGGAGGCTGCTGCTGCTGCACTATCAGAATTTATTCGCCACAGGTAATTAATACCATTCCTCTTCATATAAGTCCTAAGATGTTCACTGTACCTCCAGAAAATGAAGGGAAAATCAAAATGATTAGTTTATAGGTGCTTAGACAGAATCGGAGTTCAATCTCCCATGGGATTAGTTTCTGACTGGTTAGCAGCGGTTACCACTTACCACTTAGAGGCCCTCACTACTAAGGCCAGTACCAACTGGTATATTGGTCTGTTTTAAAATAATAAAACAGCAGTAGTTCAAGAAGTGCAAATTGCAAAAGTTTGAGAAAGCACCAACTGGAAAGTCTGGTGTTTCCTTGAAGACATGAAAGGGCCTGACTATGCATACAATTTTACAACAAGACATCCAACATAGTCAATAGATATTCTCAAGGAAATCATGCTTGTCACTAAAAAGTGTTTAAATAATATTTCATGCATTATGTATGCTGTAAATTTGTTGTAGTATTGTTGGCAAATATGTTCATGATTTTTACTGTGGTTTACAGATACAACTCACACACGTATATTTCACTATTATTCCTTGCACAATTCAACTTGCCAATAACCTAATCCAGTTCTTTTTTGCTCTGCAGTGAAAAAGAACCTGCATTGCTTGAACAAATGGTTGAGGAATTGTGTCAACATGTAACTGACGACTCACCGACTGTCAGGAGTCTCTGCTTGCGAGGACTTGTGCAGGTCATCAATCTAAACAGAGCAACTTCTAAGGATACATGTTGTCACATTGTTTGGCAATTGACTAACATAGATTGTGTGGCCACCTCTGTCAGATACCCGAGAGCCACATACTTAATTACATCCAGCAAGTTCTAGGAGTAATATTAGCATTACTTGAAGATGCCACCGAATCTGTTCAACTCACTGCTGTCCAGTGCCTGTTAACCGTGAGTTCTATAATTTGTTACACGATACAGATCTCCTTAAATGCCACTTATATTTAACTTGACAGAACATACAAACATCACACACTGCTTCAGGTTCTTAATGTGTCAGAACAAGATGCAGTGGATCCCATTTTAATAAGTCTCTTAGTAAGGCTAAGGAATCTCCAGGTAACCATTTGGAACAAGCTTACCTTCATGTATTGCCATTTTTAGTGACATGATGTGGGCATTTGTGTAAATTTATGATGGTTACTACTTACTATGAACCTGTTAAGTTCATCGCAATATCAGTTATAAGTTAACAGATGTTTTATCGATTGGTTGATGACAAAAACATCATGCGGAATTTATTGTGCACATGGAATCTAGAACAAGTATAATGTCTGCACAAAATGTGAATGCTTCTATGATCAAAAGAAACTTGACATCTTACGTGCCACTTGGGAACCCGCTTATGTCTCTTTTGGTGCTTTCCTGTTATCTTACAAGATTGTTTTAGATCCATCTCCCTTTTCACTCGGGCGGCCTGTTTCTGTATTTTTTATATGATGACTGTGAACAACCTAGGGCCGTGACCTATTGTGTAACTTATCTGCTACAGATCTCCATGAATACAAAAATGAGGTCCAATGCCTTTGCAGCTTATGGTGCTCTAAGTGCCTATGGCGCTGGTTCACAGCATCATGCTTTTCTTGAGCAGGTAACACCCAGCTCCCACCCTGGTTGCTTTAACAGTACATCTAGCAGGGAGCTGCTATCATGAAGGCCTTCTTATAGGATGCTGTTGTAGTGGTCATAGGAAGTGACATTGCCAGCTTATGGGTTGTTAAGGCAATTGTAAGGATCTTTCCCCTTATGCTTCTCAAGCTACCAATTTCTTTGCTGCCTGCTGCAGATACATGCCACTCTTCCGCGTTTGATCCTCCATCTTCATGATAATGACCTTAGCGTTCGCCTTGCCTGTCGGGTATGCAGCCGTTCCTTTGTTTTCCGTTACTAAGCATTTCCTTTAACTTGCATATCTTGATATTTGTGATTTTTTTTGAAACAGAACACATTCCAGCTCCTAGCGCCTTTGATGGAAGTAGATGGCTTGTCTTCACTCCTCAACAAGCAATATTTCACATCTGATCGGCGGTTTGTGTTGAACCTTCCTAGCTATTTCTGTTTAGTTTTTCATTTTATTTAGAAGTGACATTTTTAATATTATGTGCCCTCAGATCTGATTACGAGGACTTCATTAGGGACTTAACAAGACAACTTTGTCGACTATCTCCCGTCAGAGTTGACAGCTACCTAGAATCTGCTATCCAGGTACCCTTTTTTCCTAGAGCATGCAGGAGAGCTTCATGTAGAGAGAGAGAGAGGGGGGGGGAGTCTTTTGTTTCTTTCCTTCCACACTTGTCATGCAACAAGCATGATGACCAAGCTATTGAATGTGATCAATATAGCATCCTGAACATCTTTTTTCTTGATTTAGGCATTTGATGCACCTTGGCCGGTCATTCAAGCAAATGCAGTTTGCTTAGTTAGTTGTATGCTATCCTTTTTGGATGATCAACGCTTCCTTGCTCCTTACTTCTCCCAGGTATCTACACTCCATTTTGGTACTTTAGTTATGATAAACATATCACGGGGAGCTGCTAACAGTCTTTTAACACTTTTTGTGTCAAGGTGTTTGCTATGTTGGTTGGCAGAATGAGCCAATCGCCAGAGGCCGTTGTTCGAGCTGCAGCATCTTCTGCCTTGGGCCTCCTGATAAAGAGGTCTAACATGCTCAAGTCATTGAGTTCACGGTTTGATCGAACAGATCCATCACAGAATTCTCAACATGGAGAGCCTCACGCTAAAACATCGTCTGAGCTTCAAGAAGAGGCTGCAGCAAAGCCAAATGGCGCGCAAGGAGAACAATAGAAGTAATTGAAGCTGATCTCTCTTGGATGTAAATCTGTTGTACATGTACAGAGTTTAATGTTCATGCTGCCTGCCTGTACATTTTGTGCCTCCTTCAACAATAGAGCATAGAGAGATAATTCTGTAGCCATGTCCATAGGCCTTTTAGTGTTGATTGTACAGCAGACTGCCGCAGTTCGTTGATTGCTTTGTAGAATTCGCTGTGTTCCGTAAGTATGTGTAATATAATGAAGATACGCCTTCAGTCATGCAGTGTTTGAGGAGTTAGCTCACTAGTCAACAACGGCGGCTAGCTAAGCAGAAACTGATGAATTCTTGAGTATGTATATACAATAGGCAGCCGTCAATCTAAACGAGATCCCCTATGGAAATGTGGAAGCCGGATTTGTCATGTATCCAGAGTTCTTCAGTGCTTCAAGTGCACTTTTAAGCTTCATGAGTTGTTGCATTTTTAAGCTTTATCAGTCGGTAGCTAGCTCGAATCTTCTACTCCATTTTTTAGCTAGTAAAACAGTTATTTTGATTATTATTTTTGGATGAAGGATCACCTGCCTCAACGAATTGGCAGAAAACTCTGCCAATATTATCGTCAAATCTAACCTTGTGGCCATGTGACATGTGGCACATGCCGCCATACCCTATGGAGGCACCTACTGTTCATGCTTGGGAATGATGGCGCCATTTTCCCCCAGGGAGGCAGTTAAGCTCCATTACCACCTTTTCTGAAAACTGCTTGGTGCTTTATGACATTCCATCTGAACTTTTCTTACTTGTCGGAGTTGCATCAAAGCTGTAGAGATTGAAACCACGTGTCCATGTAGTGAGCAATCTTAAAAAGCTGTAGAGATTGAAGACAGGGAAGTGTAGCAAAGCTGGTTAGAGCAAAACAAGCAACGGATTGAGCAACTAGCGCGAAACTACTCCTACAAGCATGCTATACATCCTAGCAATGGACAATACTGTAAGAGATGGCCTTTAACAGTATGTTGAATGTTCCAGAGGCAAAGTGACTACGCATCATCAGAACAAATGCAAATCTTGGTCTTTGCCTAAATTATGTCCTAAACACCAACACCTGTCTTTTCTACTAGCTGAAGACAGGTGTAGTGGTCTTGTATCTCCAACTTAGGCTACAAAACCGATGAAACGAATCTCTTGAACAAAGATTGTAACAGCATGTGCTCCGTACATACTCACCACAAGGCAGTAAAGAAAAACAAACCCGGAGGTACATTGGCTACAAAATAATAATACGAGATTTTGAGGTGTAGCTAAATCAGAAGGACAATGCTGGTTTTGCTTGATTGCCAAATAAAAACTGCACCAGCCGGGAATCGAACCCGGGTCTGTACCGTGGCAGGGTACTATTCTACCACTAGACCACTGGTGCCACACATTATGAAATTTAATATTGAGAATTTATTTATTCCATGTTTTCAGATGGAAGGTTATCACTTTTGAAACCGACTGTTTTACTTACAAAACCTAGCACATCCTATGTGTAAATAAATAGATGATTGCCCACTAACTTATTTATCAACCATCGTACCACAACATATAACCATATAGGTTGCATGGAAATGGTTTAGCCATTTGCGTTTTATTACAGTCAAATACAATAAATTTGTATGCGTTTTTACTTTTCGTTACCATATTATTAATTCAAATATTCATGTTTAATACATCAACATATCATGAAAATATATTTTAATCAATTCCAGCATCACACACGGGCATCATCTCTAGTTCATTAAGAAGACCAGACAAGTTTATATGAGAAACTAGGACAAAAACTATAGGGGGCGATTGGTTCGAGGACAACAACCTCAACGACTCGATGTCGTACTGGGCTCGTGTGCCACGGGAACCAGGCACTTTGCCGTTCTCCATCAGATCTGGGAGGAGATGGGAAGAGGAGGAAGTGAGTGTTGGCAGGACGCTTATGCTGACGACCATGGTTGACATCGATAGCTTCTCACAGTGACGAACCCTAGTTCTCTATTTGTTCACGTCATCACATGATGCCACTGCCCCACGAGAGGAGATCAAGCCCCATGGCACCGCAATGGGGGAGGGGGGAGAGAGCGATGCACATGCACTTCAACATGACCAGACCAGTGACACACATGTAGATAATAACAAAATAATTTTTGATTGTGACACTGCTGAAAGATAGGCTAGCAGTGGCTGGCGTGGAAGTGCACTGCTAACATGTTACAAGTGGTGGGCCGGGAGCCCACCACTGGTGATAAGTTAGTAGTGGCGGGCAAGAGAGAGAGAGAGAGAGAGAGAGAGAGAGAGAGAGAGAGAGAGAGAGAGAGAGAGAGAGAGAGAGAGAGAGAGAGAGAGAGAGAGAGAGAGAGAGAGAGAGTACGTAGCCACAGTAGACGGTTGCAATGAAGTGTTGTGGATGAGGAACTTCTTGCAAGAACTCGGCATGAGAAAAGAAAGTACATTCTGTTTTGCATCAGTCAAAGTGCTATTCACCTTGCAAAGAATTCAGGCTATTAGTCTCGAACGAAACACACTGATTTGAGGCATTATTGGATTCAAGATGTTCTGAGTTCCAAGTTGCTATAACTCGAGAAGTTCCATACCGACAACAATGATTCAGATATGGTGGCCAAGATATTGCCAAATGAGAAGCTATAAGCATGTTGCAAGATAGTGGGCATGGCGGTTACCCCTCATGAGTCAGAGGGGATATTTTTTGGGTTATTCTCCTTATGTGGGTTGTGAGGAGATGACCATTCAAAGGCTTTTAGGCAGCCCAAAGCAGGGCCAAGGCCACTACCCATGGACTTTGCACATGAGGGAAGGGGGGGGGGGTGTTTACCCTCCAATCCAGTAGCCACCAAGTAGAGTGACAAAATCTTAGTTGAGACTCCATTAGAGAGAGAGAGAGAGTTTCCTTCAAGAAAAGGGATCCCGTCTCAAAAGTTGTGAAGATCAGATCCACCACCTTGTCTCCTTCAAGCGACGGCTTCACCATTTTTGGTGATATTGTTTCCACCCCTAGCTCCTGTAGCCTCAAATATTGTTGTTTCTATCCATATATGATGTTGCATACATTCCTTCCCCGTCGAGCATCAATCATTGACTTAGTACATGAAGTGCTGCTAAGATTACCTTGTTTCCGTTGTAGTTTTAGACCATAAGTGTGTGCTAATTCCCAACATGCATCAGGATGGGCTTAGCTCATCAAAAGAGAGAAGCCTTTTAGGGTTCAATTAGAGTTTTCTTTAGGGCATTTCTAACCGATCCCTTATAACCGGTTAGAGTAGTAAAATTTTAGTTTTACTCCTCTAGCCGGCACCTAGCCGATCCCCAATCCGTCGTAAGAGAGTAAAAATAGAGTAAAAATTATACTCAACCGCGGTAAATCTCCCTGTATTTACTCCACCACCCAGTAGCCGAGTAAAAACGCGCCTCTCCTCCACTGCCCCCGCCCACTTCCGCATCGCATCTGCGCTAGCGCCGACCCTCCCAGCCCCCGCCGGCACCCATCCGCCTTTGCGGACGCTCCGTAGGCTCCATCGCTGTCCTCTACCACTTGGATTTGTGCCTCCTCGTCCCATCGCCAACGAAGAACCGGTGGATCTACGGCTACTCCCGCCGCCTGCAGATTTGGCGTTTCCAACCGTCGGCGACTGTGCCTTTCCATGGATTGGCCGGAAAGCGGACCGCATAGCCCCGACAACGCCTCCGCCCCGCATGCAGGTACCAGCTCCACCTCTAGCCACTCGAATCTTTCCCGTCGGCGGTTCGACGGCAACACGTCCGACCGTCGCCCGGGCTCGGCGCTAGCCCAATGGCTCGTCGGCTCGCCGTTGCCGGTCATACAGTGTGACGACTGCCCGCGACAGGTGACACCTTGAGTTTCTACCACACCGCAACATCACGGATGGGTGTTCTTCAAGTGCACAAATGATGGGGTATGTGCTTGTTTTGATTCGGTTGTTTATCGGATTCAGTGCAATTCCGGTAGCTCATTGTTTGCTCAAATTTGTGTGTAGGATGGATGCACGTTTTGGTATTGGGAACAAGAACACATCAATCTATTGATAGCACGAAAATTGATAGATGTGCGTGCACTCGTTGCTAAAATAGAGGCTAGAGATGAGAATAGAGATGGGATTAGATGCAAAATGACGTCTACTTCTTTAGAATCGAAAAGGAATGAAGTGTTCAAGCTCGAGAAGCCGCAGATCAACAATAAAGACATAGAAAAGATATTAATCCAACTAGTGGGAGCAGTTAGGGAACTTGAATATCTTTAAAATGTCTAATTGGTTCTTGTTTTATTTGGTCTTGCTCTTGTAGCGAAGAATTGGTAAATTATTACTACTACAATGTCGTTGAATGAAATAAAGAAGTAAAGAAATGTGTTTCGGTGGCCGAAAATGAAATGCAAATGCTTTTTTTACTCCGTTATATATAGGAGATCGGCTAGGTCCGGCAAAACTTAATGAAGTAAATTTACTCCACTAAGGGTTTACTCCACCGGATACTCCACTATTTATTGGGGATCTGTTAGAAATGCATCCAAAGAATCTGCTTTTTAGAAAATGGAAGTTGTGCTCAGACCCAAGCTTGAGGCACCTATATATTCCTACTCAATAATTCCTATTTCATACCACTGAGGACCTGAACTTACATGTGGATGTCACGATGTGAAATGCACATATGGATAGCGTTCTCAGTGTCTCCTGTGGTCATGTGTTGTCTTGGATACCGAAATCAAAATTTCCTTGACCACTCGATCATTGGAACAGCACTAGTCCTGATATTTTCGAGAAGATGTTGGGAGAGCTATCCGAAGAATGAAAACTAGAGTAAATAGCACCGGCGGTCTAAGAACTTGCACCGCGGGTGCAGTTAAGTCACACTACTTGCAAACTGGAAAAACCGGTCACAGAACTTGCCTTTCGGGTGCAATCAAGTCACACACGCCAGCTGAACCGCGCCGACGCCCGGTTTTTTCTGTTCTTTTGCACAAAAGTCCTTTCCAATATTGTGTGAGGGCCGTATTGCAAAGTCGCCAAATTTATAACCGAATCGAATCCTAGTTCCCAAATCGAAACGAAATCCCTAGCTCTCGTTCACTCTCACACCTTCCGGCGACGCTGACAGATGGGCGGCGGCAGCGGGAGCTCGAGCGGTGGCGGCGTTCCTTCTCGCAGTAGGTGTTCCTCCTCCGTGGCCGCAATCATCGTGGCGGGCAGTATGACAGGCGTCGGCGGCAGCGAGGAGAGCGTGGCACTGGCTAGCCGCGCCGCCGCCGGCGTCGGTGATGGCAGGTCTTCGGAGACCGCCGTGGTATGGCCTCGCATCCCAGACTCGCGTATCTTTCCTCAAGAGGTGTGGCAGCGGGGCGAGCCGGAGATGCGGCCAGAGCGCGGGTAGGTTGTCATCGCTCGCACTGCTGGCATGGCGGCGCTCGAGCGAGATTTCTATGGCCGTGTCCTGTATGCCACCATCATTGGATAGCCGCGGAGCGTGGTGACACCGGAGGCACTAGCGGCGGCGATGGAGTCTCACTGTGCTGTCCGACGGACGACAACTAAGGTGGAGGTCACTTGCCCACCGTTCCATTTTTTCGTTCGCTTCGACTCGACGGATGATTGCACTCGTGTGGTGCACGCGTCGGAGCAGCTTTGTTGTTGTGGCAGCAGGATTTCTTTCCAGCGCTGGTCAAGCTTTTCGCGTGGCAAGCCGGACAAGCTCGAGTACAAGACGTTGCTGAGTTTGGAGGGGCTCCCGGAGGAGGCTTGGGATGCACACACCGTCAACCTGGTGCTCGCCGGTGTCGACGGCGAGCTCATCGACATGCTCCCGGCCACCGACAAGTGGGTGTTGCCAGTCACCGCGTGGCTGCGCAACCCTTCTGGTGTGCCAAAGGTGCTCATCGTGTCTGTTCCTGCACCTCCTACGGGGCCATGGAAGCCAGACTCCGACGACGAGAATGCACATTCACCACCGGCTCCAAATTCTCCCACAGAGCGTGCAACCGTAGAATTTCCAGTGATTATGCATGTCAAAGAGGTCGTTGACCGTGGCCCATTGCTAACTGAAGGCTTGGCTGTACAATTTCTCCCTGATGAAGATGAAGACCTTACCCGCAAGCATACTTTCAGCACATGGCGCGGCAAGATAGATGGCACTGGCCCTGGTCAATATGGCCAAGCTTAATTGAGAAGCACTGGAGCTGGAGTACTTACCAATTTAGTTATGTATTGTCAGTTTGGTCATTGTCATTTCAACTAGCTGAACTTGTACCCTGTTATGTCTGTTTCTGTCAGTTTCTATCAGTTTGGTTATTGTCAGTTTGTAATGTTTGAACTACCTGACAGTTTCTCTGATTTCATCTCCCTAATCTTGTCCTTGCTAGGTGGACTCAGTATAACTTTGGGTAGAACAGGGCAACCTTTGAATAGAATTTCATCTTCCTCCTGCATCTCAGGTTTTCTCATATGCCTGACAAACAAAACCAGTACCTTTGAGTGAACAGAGGCTTTGGCCATCTTCTGATAGTCAGCTTCCAGGTTTATTTCCACCAGATCTGCAAGTGTTTTTCCAGGTGGGCACCAATAAATAATTTTCACTTCATCAGGATAATTCAATAGTGCTAGCATGTAGTAGATGCAGTCCTTGCAGAAAGTTCTTCTGTCTAGGTTGTCAAACCAACATATCTTCTCATCCAAATATGGCAGATTCACTCCCTTCCCCACAAAAAACCCACCATGATGCACCTCCACACTGAATTTCACTGATTCAAAACCTACATTCAACAATGGACAGTGCATTCAATAAATACATTCAAAAAAGGACACTACTAACCCTAGCTGCCATCCCCAATAATATTGTGTGATACAAATCGTAGGTGAATACCAACATACCCTAACTACTACTGTTGATTCATGGAGTAAAACTACTACGATGCACCGGCGATCGTCATCTATTGGCGAAGGGAGAAAACCCTAACTAAATTGGGGAAAAACTTACCGTATATCGGCCTCCCGTGCGCTTCGGTCCTCAGGACTGGCAACTCCATCGCCGGATCTTCCGTCGTCGCCGATGACTGGCTTGCCGCCGACCAGCTCGCCGCTCCAGCGGCGCCGCCTGTCTCCTCTCCCATCGGCGAAGAACACGAACAGGCAGAGAACAGAGGAGAACAGAGGAAAGGTGGGCTATGCGCCTTTTGCCCTGGATCTAGGGGTCTTTGTGCAAAAAAAACGATGCAGTCCAGAGGCCTCACGTGCGCCGCGCGTGACAGCGAAACAGAAAAAACCGGGCGTCGGCGCGGTTCAGCTGGCGTGTGTGACTTGATTGCACCCGAAAGGCAAGTTCTGTGACCGATTTTTTCAGTTTGCAAGTAGTGTGACTTAACTGCACCCGCGGTGCAAGTTCTTAGACCGCCAGTGCTATTTACTCCGACGAATAAGAGCCGAGAGCTGACGCTTTCATGATTGTATTTGGAATTTCCCACCTTCTGAAGTGAAGCTGTATTTTTCTAGCCTAAGCGTGAGATAATTCATCAAGTGGCCACACTTTGTGGGTGTGTTTTGATCAGATTATTATGCGATTCCATGTCAAATACCTGTGTCATTCTGCTTCTGCATCAGTTTCATATATAGATAACGGCCGTGCCTAGTTTTGAATTTTGATAGTGACCACAAGATCGATTCTCTCAGATGTTTTTGAGGAAATACTCTGTCTGATGGTGATGGGAGTAATATAATGTGGTGGTGCAGTCTCGGTTGATATCGGCGCCAACGCATGTCTGTATGAAAATGATTTACAAGCAGAATGGGGGGCATACACACTCTTGACATGGAATCAGGAAATCAAACAGAAACACACCCACGGATATTGCGGCCAACCACTTGATGCAGTACCTGGTGCTGCTTATTTAATCAAGAAACCAAACAAGAATTAACTAATAGTATAACTTCTTTCAAAAGGGCCAAATGCAATAGCTATAAACATGCATGAAATATAGTAGTCTGCTAGCTATTTGTCGAGTAACTGTCCATCCCTCAAGCAGCTTTTAATCTACCCTTCAAAAAGCTCTCCCAGCATCTCCTCTAACACGTCGGGGCTGCCGCTTCCGCCCCTAACCTGTTTCTCAAGCTTCGGATGCTTCTCCAGATAGCAGCGGTAACCTGAGACGACTCTCTCTATGATTGTTCTCCGCAGCTCATCTCTGAGCTGAGGATTCGGCACCTTCCAGAACTTCTGGGCCGCGTAAGTTTTCTGAAACGCGGACTCGAATTTTGCCAGTGAAGCGGCGTTCTTCCGATGCTGGAGCGGCGCAAGCATGCCGAACAACATATGTAGCCGACGTCGAGAACCATCAAGATAGCCATCTATGAAGACCGTTTTCGGCATGTGGGACTGCACATGCCCCCAAGAAACATCGAGATATTCGTTCATGTACTTTAGGCATTCGGGGGCAGGTCTCCACTCGTGCCTAGACCATGACTCAACCATGAGCGACCATGGCTCAACCATCATTGCCACCAAGTAGGAATTATTGAGCAGGAACAGGTACCTCAGGCTTTGGTCCGCGCATAGCTCCGACTTCCTCGAGAGCAGATCCTTGAGATAACGGACGGAATCATCTATTAGGCCACGGAGGTATTCGGTTTCGTGGTGCCGTGCTTTATCTTGCATGGACTTGATGCAATTCACCATCAACCAAGTGTTCCTGTGGATGTCGCCTCTTCCTCTTGGAATCTCGATGGCCCACGAGTCGTCCTCCTCCACGAATGCCCTCACCTCCATTACCGTGCTGTATATGGCCTTGCTCAACCTCTTCACTTCTCTGGGCAACGAGCCGCCTATGTCCATGAATATTTTCTTGCTCAAGCCCTTGAATTTGACTTGGACTTCCGGCGAAAACATTTGTTCTGCACTCGAGACGCATATATACATGTCTAGCGCAGCCCGTAGCTTCTCCTCCTTACTTGCAGGGGTGATGGTGTCGATGAAGACGAGCTCGAGCATCTTGGCGATGCTTGCCTTGCCGAACTGTGCGACCGCCGTCGCCTCGTGGACGTTGATGGCCACCTCTTTGATACTGGCGACGATTGTGATGAATGCTCGAATCCACTTCTTGACCAAGTCTTGGAGCTGGAGCTGCCGCCATGAGCCATCGCCCTCGGGGATTTGGAGAACCCATTCCACGTCGAGCTCGAAGAACCAAGCCTCCAGCGCACGGTCCGAGCCACCGCCGTATTCGAATGCACTGACCATGCGCTGGGTGTACCCGTCGCTGACCATTCGGCGGGCGATCTTCGTGAGCTCGTGAGCACCGTAGTCTGCCGCGGCAGCGTGGACCGAACCAGAGGAGAAGGCGGAGCCGGAGCCGGAGTTGTTGGACGGGTAAGAACTAGAGGCACCGGAACCGGAGTCGCCGGAGCGGCTGTGTTCGGTATTACCGGAGTGAGAGAAGACAGTCGGTGTGATTCTCCCTCCGGACACGGCGACGCTTCGGATCGACTCACGGTAGACGCTGAGCGGCGGGGACGGAGCCGTGAACCCCGCGGTGCTCAACTCCGGCACGGCAGCAAGCCGCCCCGCCATGCTGCTACTTTGTAGATGTGTGGACACGCCGTTGGTCGAGCTCGGGTTGGTGAGATTGGCAGGGGAGAAAACCGTGTGAAGTGCAGTCCCGGGAGCCTGGTATACAAGAATCGGCACTGATATGCCGGAAGCCCGTGACAAGCGACGACGACCGACAAATGCAAGACCCGGGTCAAGTCAACATGAGCCGCGTGATGACGAGGACGGAAGGCCACAACAGCAGTTGCTACGACACAGTCCTTCGCAAACACTTAAAAAAATTGTTTTCCTTGCTTTAATTATTTTATTTTGTTTCTACTTATAGCAAAATACTTACTAGTTTTTCCTGTAATTCTTTTTGCTTTTAGGTAATAAAAATTATAACTTTCTCTTAATGCCATTTGTTTTCCAATTTAAATAGTTTAAATTTGAATTTTTTGAAATTTGTGTGAATCACTAGTTTTTGAATAATTTTACTATAAAAATAGATTTTGAGTGATTCTTTTTCCTGCTGTTTAATACTACTGTGTTTTATCATTATATTTAAAAACAGATTTTGTTATTTTAGTTTCTAACAAAAAAATTCTTTTTGCTATTAAAGTTCCTAACAAAAAAATTCTTTATGAAAATTCTTTTTGCTTTTAATGTTTTGAACACAAAATACTTTGATAATTTTGGTTGCATAAATTTTATATAATTTTAGTTTCAATAATACTAGAGTTTATAAAAGTTTTTGAGTTGATTCCTTTTGCTATTGGAGTTTTATAAAAGCTTTTTAGTTGATTCTTTTTGCTATTGAAGAATATTATAGTTTTGTTTTAGTTGATCATAACAGAATATTTTGATTGATTATTTTTAGTTCATTCTTTTTGCTATTAGTTCATTCTTTCAGCTCAATGATCCTTAAATTGAAAAGCACTACAAATGAACCCTGAAAAGGTTGAAAGTTGGCATGGTATCATCATTTCACCCATATAACATGTGCTAAAAAGTTGAGAGGGTTACGACAAAAACTGGATGCACTTCGTGTACAAAACAGACAATCTCTTTGAAAGTATCAGGGTTTCGGACGAAAACTCATCTGCTACAAAGGGATTTCATTTGTTCACATGTAACTACAGCGATATTCTAGATCAAATGCATCATCATAATAGTTGTGGATAGAAAGTCTTCACTTTTTCTTCGCTTGTGTCCTTTGCTTATTGCGTCGTAACCATGGATAATCTTCATCGTTTAACAGGGTGTGTCGGTGTCAAAACCGGCGGATCTCGGGTAGGGGGTCCCGAGCTGTGTGTCTAGGCGGATGGTAACAGGAGACAAGGGACACGATGTTTTTACCCAGGTTCGGGCCCTCTCGGTGGAGGTAAAACCCTACTCCTGCTTGATTAATATTGATGATATGGGTAGTACAAGAGTAGATCTACCACGAGATCAATGAGGCTAAACCCTAGAAGCTAGCCTATGGTATGATTGTTGTTCGTCCTATGGACTAAATGTTGGGGAACGTTGTAGAAAATTATAATTTTTTCTACGGTTTCACCAAGATCCATCTATGAGTTCATCTAAGCAACGAGTCAAGGGAGTGAGTTTGCATCTACATACCACTTGTAGATCGCGTGCGGAAGCTTGCAATGGGATGGTGATGATGGAGTCGTACTCGGCGTGATTCAGATCACCGATGTCCAAGTGTTGAGCGGACGGCACCTCCGCGTTCAACACACGTGCAGTGCGGGAGGCGTCTCCTCCTTCTTGATCCAGCAAGGGGAAGGAGAGGTTGAGGAAGATCGCCCAACGGCAAAGACGATAGCATGGTGGTGTTGGTGCAGCAGTACTCCGACAGGGCTTCGCAAGCGCGTAACGGAGGAGGAGATGTGTTGGGGAGGGGAGGGGCTGCGTCTTGGAGGTGTGTGTCAGCAGCCCTCCCCTCACCCCTCTATTTATAGGGGAAGGGGCAAGGGGGGCCGACCCCTCTAGATGGGATCTAGAGGGGGCGGCAGGAGGGAGGCTTGCCCCCCAAGCAAGGGGGGCGCCCCCCTTAGGGTTCCCCCCAACCCTAGGCGCATGGGCCCAAGGTGGGGGGTGCTCCCTCCCCTTTGCGGCCCATGTGGCCCTCCGGGAGGGGTGTCCCCTCCCGGTGGACCCCCGGAACCCCTCCGGTGGTCCCGGTACATTACCGATAGACCCCCGAAACTTTCCGGTGTCCGTATGACAACTTCCCATATATAAAACTTCACCTCCGGACCATTCCGGAACTCCTCGTGACGTCCGGGATCTCATCCGGGACTCCGAACAACATTCGGTAGTCACATACTAGTCTTCTTAATAACCCTAGCGTCACCGAACCTTAAGCGTGTAGACCCTACGGGTTCGGGAGACATGCAGACATGACCGAGACCACTCTCCGGTCAATAACCAACAGCGGGATCTGGATACCCATGTTGGCTCCAACATGCTCCTCGATGATTTCATCGGTTGAACCATGATGTCGAGGATTCGATCAAACCCCGTATGCAATTCCCTTTGTCAATCGGCACGTTACTTGCCCGAGACTCGATCGTTGGTATCCCAATACCTTGTTCAGTCTCGTTACCGGCAAGTCACTTTACTCGTACCGTAATGCATGATCCCGTGGCCAACACCTTGGTCACCTTGAGCTCATTATGATGATGCATTACCGAGTGGGCCCAGAGATACCTCTCCATCATACGGAGTGACAAATCCCAGTCTCGATCCGTGTCAACCCAACAGACACTTTTGGAGATACCTGTAGTGCACCTTTATAGTCACCCAGTTACGTTGTGAAGTTTGATACACCCAAAGCACTCCTACGGTATCCGGGAGTTACACGATCTCATGGTCGAAGGAAGAGATGCTTGACATTGGCAAAGCTCTAGCAAACGAACTACACGATCTTTGTGCTCTACTTAGGATTGGGTCTTGTCCATCACATCATTCTCCTAATGATGTGATCCCGTTATCAATGACATCCAATGTCCATAGCCAGGAAACCATGACTATCTGTTGATCACAACGGGCTAGTCAACTAGAGGCTTACTAGGGACATTTTGTGGTCTATGTATTCACACATGTATTACGATTTCCGGATAATACAGTTATAGCATGAATAAAAAGACAATTATCATGAACAATGAAATATAATAATACTTTTATTATTGCCTCTAGGGCATATTTCCAACACTAAAACCCTCCGGTTTATATAGACACCGGAGAGGGCTTGGGTTACACAGAGTCGGTTACAATGGTAGGAGATCTACATATCCGTATTGCCAAGCTTGCCTTCCACGCCTAGGAAAGTCCCATCCGGACACGGGACGGAGTCTTCAATCTTGTATCTTCATAGTCTTGGAGTCCGGCCAAAGATGATAGTTCGGCTATCCGGACACCCCCTAGTCCATGACTCCCTCAGTAGCCCCTGAACCAGGCTTCAATGACGACGAGTCCGGCGCGCATATTGTCTTCGGCATTGCAAGGCGGGTTCCCCCTCTGAATACTTCATAGAAGATTTTGAACACAAGGATAGTGTCCGGCTCTGTAAAATAAGTTCCACATACCACCGTAGAGAGAATAATATTTACACAAGTTCAATCTGCTGACGTATTCCGTGGCGTGACATCACAACCCGGCCAAGCCTTTATTCGAATCGTTTTTACTGTTCCACCTCAGCGCGTTTAGCGAAGCGGTTTCCTTGGCACGTCTCGTCAAAGCAGAGATCATGTCCCCCTTATTCCGGGATTCTCATCAATACGGGCGTGGGTAACCCAACCGCGCCATTGATTACGGCGCTTGGGAGATAAGCGAGTTTTACCAGGCTGGTGGGGATGCATAGTTTTGTCCGTCCCTATATAAGGGGATAGGGATCCACCTTTTCACCTACGCCTTCTTCCTCCTTTGCTTATCCATTTCCGCGTACTCGAGCTCTAGCACCCAAGTCCGCACATCTCGCCTCAACCTTCCCCAGCCATGTCCGGAGCGGGAGGAAGTGGATGGCCTCCTCCGTCACGGAGGGGCACATCAAGAGGCTGCGAAAGGCCGGATACTTGTCCAGCGACATCGCGCATCGGCTTCCCGATGAGGGGCAGCTCGTCCCCACCCACAGGCCCCATGAGAGGGTGGTGTTCCTCCCCCATTTCCTCCGCGGACTGGGCTTCCCACTCCACCCATTTGTCCGGGGGCTCATGTTCTACTATGGCCTGGATTTCCATGATCTGGCCCCGAATTTTATCCTCAACATCTCGGCGTTCATTGTCGTGTGCGAGGCCTTCCTCTGCATCCAGCCCCACTTCAGCTTATGACTGAAGACCTTCAATGTCAAGCCGAAGGTAGTGGGCGTCCGCCAAGCGGAGTGCAGAGGTGCCATGGTGGGCAAGATGCCCAACGTTCTATGGCTCGAGGGCTCTGTCGGTGTCAAAACCGGCGGATCTCAGGTAGGGGGTCCCGAACTGTGCGTCTAGGCGGATGGTAACAGGAGACGAGGGACACGATGTTTTTACCCAGGTTCGGGCCCTCTCGATGGAGGTAAAACCCTACGTCCTGCTTGATTAATATTGATGATAAGGGTAGTACAAGAGTGGATCTACCACAAGATCAAGGAGGCTAAACCCTAGAAGCTAGCCTATGGTATGATTGTTGTAATGTATGTTGTCCTACGGACTAAAGCCCTCCGGTTTATATAGACACCGGAGGAGGCTAGGGTTACACAAAGTCGGTTACAATGGTAGGAGATCTACATATCCGTATTGCCAAGCTTGCCTTCCACGCCAAGGAAAGTCCCATCCGGACACGGGACGGAGTCTTCAATCTTGTATCTTCGTAGTCTTGGAGTCCGGCGGATAATGATAGTCCGGCTGTCCGGACACCCCCTAGTCCAGGACTCCCTCAGGATCCTTCGTGGAGACCATAAAGGGGTAGCAGTTGGGGTGGTTCTACATTACCGAGCTGCGTGACCCTAAATGGGCAGCGGCCTCCGAATTCAGATCTGGCATCCCCACACGGCTCACCTCCTGGAAAGAGAAGGGCCTATCATGGGGTGATTCGGAGGAGCTGACCGGACTCCAATCCTGCGTCCAAACCTTGGTGAACAAGAAGCTCAAGCTTGTCAACGTAGTCCAGGTCATGCTCATCCGCCGGATCCTCCCGTGCCAGAAACGGGCCTTCAATTTGTGGGAGTTTGATATGGCACAGCACCGAACCTTGAGCAGGTTCTTTGACACTACGTAAGAAGATGCCTGGAAGGTGCTGTTCAAGGGCGCCGAGGCTCCCGCATCCGCTACCGAAGACCGCGGATTCAGCTCGCAGCGCCAAGCCGGTGAGGTAAGCTATTTTACCCTTTACAGGACGCTTAGTTTCCATAGTTTGACTCTATGCGGGATCTAAACTCCCTTTACCTTTGACAGGCCTGGCAAAAGACGTCCGGGCAGGTTAACTGTCCTGCTCCCTTTCTAGAAGACCCAGCGGACGCCCAATTAACGGGGCTGCTGGCTCCGGCGCCTTATGTGGTGTCGGAGAAGAAGGCCAAGAAGAAGGCCACGGGAACCTGAAAGAGTTCCCGGCGTCAGGTGTTATCGGACTCATCGTCCGATGACTCCGAGGTGGACTCCTCCCCCGAAGACGAGGGGAGAAAAAAGAGGCCTCTCCCCCAGCGAGGGGAGAGAAGAAAAGGAAGGCCTCCCCAGCGGGGGAGGCCGAAGGGTCCAAGAAGGGAAGGACCCTCCCCCCGGACTACTCCACCAACGCCGACGACGATGAGGAGGAGTGGCCGCCAAGGACTAAGCCCCTGGCGACTTTGTAAGTGTCCGGATACCAGAATAACTCATGGTGTCTCATTTGTCGCATAGAATCTTAATCGCCGAATAGAACTCTGCAGCCCGCCCAAGGACGGGCTCGACACTTCAACGAGCGGCTCCCTAGCGCCATCGGACGTGGATAGCACTTCACATCCGGCCATCTCCTCTCCTCGTGCTGCGGATGACGCCGAGGTGGGGTCCCAAAAGGGGCCTAGCCAGGAGGAGGTTCCGGAGGTGCCGCAAGGCAACCTCCCAGACTTTGGGCACAGGGGGATCAACCCCCAAAGGGTTCTGAGTTCGGCCTGGGCGGACTCCTGATCGAACGATGAGTGGTTACGAGTCCGTGGCGCCCCTTCGTAAGAAGGGCGAGACTGCGACGCCGGTGACCTCCGTCCAACCGGAGGCGCTGGATACTTTCTTTGAGGCGCTCAACGGCGCCTCCATCATCGAGGAGCACCGCCTTTATTATGAGTGCGGTGATTGAAAAAGTTCATCCACCAAGAGCGGGCTGGTGAAGCTGTACCAGACCTTCTAACAAAGCTTTGAGGTATGTAATTAAGATATGTAAAAATAGTACCGCATAGGCAGTAGCCTCGATGCTCGGTTTGGTGTTCGGAAAGAAAAGCCGAACTGAGGATCTAAAAAGATATACGCAGGAGTCTAACATAAGCATGTCAATATGGGAATGCAGGCTGCACTGCTGACATCTGCCGCACTGACTGCGGAGGTCAATGTGTTGAAGGAGAGCTTCGAGCGGTCTGAGAACAAGCTCGGCCGTGCCAAGAAGCAGCTCGAGGACAAGGAAGGTAAGTAATACCTTATTAGAGTAATACCTTATAGGAAGTATTTGGTTGCAAAAAATGATAGGAATAACGTGAGTATTGCAGGGGCCACGAACGAGGTGGCGACCCTGAAAGAGGCGGTGTCCAAGGCCGAAAAAGGTGCGGCCGCGGAGCGCGCCGAGCGAGAGAAGCAGGAGGCACGGGTGGCGGAGGTGCGGCAAGAGCTCCAGGCTCTTGTTGAAAAACACGAGAGTTTGGAGCGTGACTCGAAGACTCGAGAGTCCGAGCTCGCCTCGGCTCTTGAGAGTGCCAAAGCCGCTAAGGCCGAAGCCCAAAAAGCCCTCCAGGAAATTGTGGCAATAAAGAAGATAGTGGCGGGTAAGGCATTCTTTATGCAAAGCAAGCACGTGAAAGTGAATTACTTGTTACTTACCCGAACCCGGAGCTCTCCAGGAGCGTTCGCAGATCTGCCCTGTAGTGTGTCCGACGCTGCCGCATTCTACCGGGCCGAGGAAGGGAGCTCGACGGAGAAGGTGTTCTGGTCTCAATATACTGAGGCCGGACATCCGGTGCCCCCGAGCGACCAACTGAAGCAGCTGGTCGAGCTCCACAAGGTGGCCGAGCAGGCCATGAAGGGCCTCATAGTTCGGCTGTGGCCGAAAGAAGCCATGCCCGGGAGCTACTTGATGCGGTGTGGCGGTGGTGGGCCTTTGTCCATGGATTGAAGTCATCAAGCATTCTGCTCGCATTGAAGGTGCCGTCGGGCCTTGCAGCGCTTAAAGTGCCTTTGGGGCAAGATGGACGCCGAGAAGCTTGTGACGGAAGCGCCACCGCCGGGCAAGGAGTATCGCACGCCCGAGATGTATTATAAGGGTGTCCTGAAGGGTGCCCGCCTTATAGCGGGTGAGTGCTCTAAAGATGTAATTTTTTAGTAGACTCACTTTTGTTATCCCGTGCGCTGAAAACTTTGTTCATATGCGCTAAGCAACGATTGTTAATTTAAAATATTACCTTCTATGCGGCCGTTTATCAAATTTGAGAGATGGCAAGTCGTTGGCTTCAGCCCCCATGCCACGAGTGCTGGGGTGTTCGGGATAAACTTGAGCGCTCTTGTTCCCATTTTTGGGTCCTTCGAGGGAGGCGCTCAACACAACGAACGAGGCAACCGGACTTATAATGCTTGAACACTCCCACTTAGCCATAGAATTCTATAATTTTAAATTTCGGCGAAGCCCCTAGTGTTCGGAGGACCGAATTTGGGGCGCTATCCACGCCTGGGCCGGACAAAGCCGGCTCCTCGCTCTAAGCGGCATAAGTCATTAGGGACTCGAAAAAACCTCTCGAACAGCGACTGGCTCTCGCCCTATCATGATGGTCAGTTTTAGCTTTCTCCACTGACGTGCTCAACCCAGCTCAACTGGGGCACAATCGCAGTGGTTCTCCCAGCGCTACCTTAGCCGATATAACGAAACGTAAGGTACCAAAACATGGGAACCGGGCAAACCCAACTATTGACCCAAGACATGATTCGGAGCCGATGCATATAATGCTATAAGTTTGGGGTGCCACACTTGTGAAAGTGTTCGGACTTATCATACCATATTTTGGGAAACTTAAGCCCCTGGTGTATTTGGCTGTACCAAAGCGTACGGATGCAACATGTCATAAGTGAACATATATAGATAGAAAAAGTAATGCAATAATAGGCAAAAAGCGATGCATTGTTTATTCAAAAAATACTGCAATGAAAGCAGAACGATGCAAATAGTGCTATAAGCAAGGGATGGGACTATTTAACATGTCCCCCTCCAGGGGTAGGCTGCGGGATGGTATGTAAAACAGGTATATTGCTCGTGATAGAGACCACCTGGACACTCGACGTAGCTTTTCTGCTTCCCTAGCTGTTGCATCGTGAGTTCGGCAATCCTACTGCCGGACAGGGCTTCTGGAAAACGGAGTCCTGAGAATAAGAAGAAAAAAGAATGACCCAATTGGGAGCCCCTGGTGCGGTCGAGCCGCTCTCCGGGCATGCCGTGGTCGTGCCCCTACCCCTATGCCCATGGTATCTCCAGGGCGTTGTTATGTATGCGCGTGGTCTGGTTTCGCGATTATGCGAGGGCGGGGTTAGTCGCATTACTCTGCGATGCTCGGAACGTGCCAGGCGGTCTTGTTGTAGGTTACTCCGGGCGCGCTTGACGGTGTCCGGCCGCTTAACAGCCGGACTCGAGAATCGCCTTAAGAGGCTGCTTTGTACTTCCGCTGCGAGAGCTGCTGTATGCTCCTCCGTTCGGAGAGAGCGTTCGGTGTTTTCGTTGACCGTAATGACTCCTCGAGGGCCTGGCATCTTGAGCTTGAGGTATGTGTAGTGCGGCACCGCATTGAACTTTGCAAATGCGGTTCGTCCGAAAGCGATGCATGATAGCCGCATGAGCGGGACTATATCAAGATTAACTCCTCGCCGGAAGTTATTCGGGATCCAAGACCACTTCAAGTGTAAGCGAACACGCATAGATTGGCCTCTACACAGTATGGCGCCTTTAAAGGTCGTCTTTGTGGGTTTAATCCTTGAGGCGTCTATGCCCATCTTGCGCACTGTATCCTGATAAAGCAGGTTCAGGCTGCTGCCGCCGTCCATCAGGACTCTAGTGAGGTGAAATCCGTCGACGATTGGGTCTAGAACCAATGTGGCGAATCCGCCATGGCGGATGCTAGTGGGGTGGTCCCTTCGATCAAAAGTGATCAGGCAGGAGGACCACGGATTGAACTTTGGGGCGACTGGCTCCATCGCGTATACGTCCCTGAGTGCATGCTTCCGCTCCCTTTTGGGTATGTGGGTTGCGTATATCATGTTCACCGTCCGCACTTGTGGGGGGAAACCCTTCTGTCCTCTATTTTTCGGCGGCCGGGTCTCCTTCTCGTCATCGCTATGTAGCCCCTTGTCATTGTTTTCGGCAGTTAACTTGCCTGCCTGCTTGAACACTCAACAATCCCTGTTGGTGTGATTGGCTGGCTTTTCGGGGGTGCCGTGTATCTGGCACAAGTGATCGAGTATTCGGTCCAAATTGGACGGGCCCGAGGTATTTCTTTTGAATGGCTTTTTCCACTGACCGGGTTTAGAGCCTCTGAATCCGGCATTGACTGTTGTATCCTCAGCATTGTTGCCATTAATGCGGCACTTGTGCTTGTTGCGACGTGACCTGCCGTTGGTGTCCTTGGTATCCGAATTACCAGGGCTCTTGGTCATGTTGTTACTACGAGCTAGCCAGCTATCTTCTCCTGCGCAGAAGCGGGTCATGAGTGTTGTGAGGGCTGCCATGGATTTCGGCTTTTCCTGTCCTAGGTGCCGGGCAAGCCACTCGTTGCGGATGTTGTGTTTGAAGGCTGCAAGGGCCTCTACATCCGAACAGTCGACGATTTGATTTTTCTTGGTTAGGAACCGTGTCCAGAATTGTCTGGCCGATTCTTATGGCTGCTGAATTTTGTGGCTTAGGTCATCGACGTCTGGTGGTCGCACATAAGTGCCCTGGAAGTTGTCGAGGAATGCGGCTTCCAGGTCTTCCCAACAACTGATTGACTCTGCTGGCAAGCTGTTAAGCCAATGCCGCGCTGGTCCTTTAAGCTTGAGTGGGAGGTATTTGATGGCGTGTAGATCGTCACCGTGGGCCATGTGGATATGGAGGAGATAGTCCTCGATCCAGACTGCCAGATCTGTTGTGCCATCGTATGATTCAACATTTACGGGTTTATAACCCTCAGGGATTTGATGATCCATCACTTCGTCTGTGAAGCATAGTGGGTGTGCGGCGCCTCTGTATTGGGCAATATCAGGACGCAGCTCAAACGAGCTTTGTCTACTGTGTTTGGACCATCCGGAATTGCTGTATCCGGCGTGACGGTTGTTATCACGTATCGTGGGGCGCCCACGCGATCCGTAGATCGATCTTGTTTGCCTTGCCTTGTCCTCGAGTATATCCCATAGGTCTGGCGCATTTTCCCGTGCCTTGGTATTTTTTGAGTGGCGCCGGGGTGTGGCTTGAGTGTAGGGCCGAGAGGCCTCTTTGTCGCGGCCACGAGGTGGCCGGTCGGCCGTATTATGCGCTGGTGATGTAGGTTTAGGTGCTTCCTCCTCTAATCGGGTAGCGACTGCGTTTTGGGTAGCTCTTGGAGGGGCGTTCTAGTTCATACTCTTCGGCCTCAAGGACTTTAGTCCATCTGTCGGCTAGCAAGTCTTGGTCAGCTCTAAGCTGTTGCTGCTTTTTCTTGAGGCTGCTTGCCGTGGCCATAAGCCTGCGTTTGAAATGCTCTTGTTCGACGGGATCCTCAGGTACGACAAATTCGTCGTCGTTGAGGCTTGCCTCATCTTCGGAGGGAGGCATATAATTATCGTCCTCTACCTCTCTGTCTGCCGCTCTCTCATGAGGGTTGGCTTCTCCATCCTCCTGCACTGAATCCTGCTAGAGGGGGTTTTCTTCGGCACTGTCCGGGGTGTTATTGTCTCCGGTGTTGGAATCTGCATTTTTGCTGTGGCGGGATTTAGAGCGGCGCTGCTGACGCCGGCGCTTAGGCTGTTTCTTGGAGGGGTCGTCCTCCGTTGTTCCATCGCCATTCCCATCCTTTGGGATGTCCACCATGTAAATGTCGTATGACGAGGTGGCCTTCCAGTGCCCTGTAGGCGCTGGTTCTTGGTCGTCTCCTGCATCGTCGTCCATACCGTCGATGTCTTCGGAGTCGAAGTCTAGCATGTCGGTTAAGTCATCGACAGTGGCTATGAAGTGGGTGGTGGGTGGGCTTCGAATTTCTTCGTCGTCTGCATCCCAACCGTCCTGACCATAGTCCGGTCAGGGCTCTCCTGATAAAGAGAGAGACTTTAGCGAATTCAGGATGTCGCCAAAGGGCGAGTGCTGAAAGATATTCGTGGCGGTGAACTCCATGATCGGCGCCCAATCGGATTTGATTGGCAGGGGCGCGGAAGGTTCGGAGTCCGGAGAGGAGTCTGACACCTTGGAGTCCGAGCTTCACAAAGGACAGGGTTAGTATTCGGCTATATCGCCGTAGAGGTAGCAGCCCCCGAGGCGGTGTCCAGCCACCTGTCCTCAATCGGTGCAGTCGGCTCCGAGCTAAGGGTCGGAGCGGACACTTGTGCGGCCTCCAGGGCACTGTCTGGCAGCAGAGCTAGATCGTGCCCATCGTGGCAGTGCGGCGTGCTTGGCCGTGGCTCGAACCCGTCGAAGATCAAGTCTCCGCGGACGTCTGCAGTATAGTTCAAACTTCCAAATCTGACCTGATGACCAGGGGCGTAGCTTTCAATCTGCTCCAGATGGCCAAGTGAGTTGGCCCGCAGTGCAAAGCCACCGAATACGAAGATCTGTCCGGGGAGAAAAGTCTCACCCTGGACCGCATCGTTGTTGATGATCGAAGGAGCCATTCGGCCTAAAGGCGAAGACACAGAGGAACTCTCAATGAAAGCACCAATGTCGGTGTCAAAACCGGCGGATCTCGGGTAGGGGGTCCCGAACTGTGCGTCTAGGCGGATGGTGTTGGAAATATGCCCTAGAGGCAATAATAAAAGTATTATTATATTTCCTTGTTCATGATAATTGTCTTTTATTCATGCTATAACTGTATTATCCGGAAATCGTAATACACGTGTGAATACATAGACCACAATATGTCCCTAGTGAGCCTCTAGTTGACTAGCTCGTTGTGATCAACAGATAGTCATGGTTTCCTGGCTATGGACATTGGATGTCATTGATAACGGGATCACATCATTAGGAGAATGATGTGATGGACAAGACCCAATCCTAAGCATAGCACAAAGATCGTGTAGTTCGTTTGCTAGAGCTTTTTCTAATGTCAAGTATCTCTTCCTTAGACCATGAGATCGTGTAACTCCGGATACCGTAGGAGTGCTTTGGGTGTATCAAACGTCACAACGAATCGGGTGACTATAAAGGTGCATTACAGGTATCTCCAAAAGTGTCTCTTGGGTTGACATGGATCGAGATCGATTTGTCACTCCGTGTAAGCGGAGAGGTATCTCTGGGCCCACTCGGTAGTACATCATCATAATGTGCACAATGTGACCAAGGGGTTGATCACGGGATGATGTGTTGCGGAACGAGTAAAGAGACTTTGCGTAACGAGATTGAACAAGGTATCGATTATCCGACGATCGAATCTCGGGCAAGTAAAATACCGCTAGACAAAGGGAATTGTATACGGATTGATTAAGTCCTTGACATCGTGGTTCATCCGATGAGATCATCGTGGAACATGTAGGAGCCAACATGGGTATCCAGATCCGCTGTTGGTTATTGACCGGAGAACGTCTCGGTCATGTCTACATGTCTCCCGAACCCGTAGGGTCTACACACTTAAGGTTCGATGACGCTAGGGTTATAAAGGAAGCTTGTATGTGGTTACCGAATGTTGTTCGAGTCCGGATGAGATCCCGGACGTCACGAGGAGTTCGGAATGGTCCGGAGGTAAAGATTTATATATGGGAAGTCCTGTTTTGGTCACGGAAAAGTTTGGGTTTTATCGGTACGCGTCTGGGACCACGGGAGGGTCCGGGGTCCACCAAGTGGGGCCACCTACCCCAGAGGGCTGCGTGGGCCATGTGTGGAGGGAACCAGCCCAGGTGGGCTGGTGCGCCCCACAAGGGGCCCAAGCGCAGGGAGGGAGGGTGGGAGGGCAAACCCTAGGGAGATGGGCCCTAAGGCCCATGCTCCTGCGCCTCCTCTCCTCCCCTCTTGGCCGCCACCCCTATCCCATCTAGGGCTGGCCGCACCCCTTGGGGTGGGAAACCCTAGAAGGGGCGCAGCCCCTCTCCCCTATAAATAGTGAGGCCTAGGGGCTGCCCAGGACACACAGAATACACGTGATTCGATCTACGCCTTTGGTTGCTGCCTCTCCTCTCTCCCAAGTACTCCTCTCCGTGGTGCTTAGCGAAGCCTGCTGGATTGACACAGTCATCCACCACCACCACGCCGTTGTCTGCTGCTGGATGGAGTCTTCTCAACCTCTCCCTCTCTCCTTGCTGGATCAAGGCGTGGGAGACATCGTCGGGCTGTACGTGTGTTGAACGCGGAGGTGCCGTGCGTTCGCACTTGATCATCGGTGATTTGAATCACGACGAGTACGACTCCATCAACCCCGTTCACTTGAACGCTTCGCTTAGCGATCTACAAGGGTATGTAGATGCACTCTCATTCTACTCGTTGCGGGTTTCTCCATAGATAGATCTTGGTGACACGAAGAAAATTTTGAATTTTCGCCACGTTTCCCAACAAAGGGTATCGAGCCAGGTTTATTGCGAGATTCTTTGCACGAGTAGAACACAAAGTAGTTGTGGGTGTTGATGTTGTTCAATATGCTTACCGTTACTAGTCCAATCTTGTTTCGACGGTATTGTGGGATGAAGCGACCTGACCGACCTTACACGCACTCTCACGTGAGACAAGTTCCACCGATTGACATGCACTTCGTGCATAAGGTGGCTAGCGGGTGCCGATCTCTCCCACTTTAGTCGGAACGGATTCGATGAAAAGGGTCCTTATGAAGGGTAAATAGCAATTGGCATATCACGTTGTGGTTTTTGCGAGGTAAGCGTTCTTGCTAGAAACCCATAGCAGCCACGTAAAACATGCAAACAACAATTAGAGGACGTCTAACTTGTTTTTGCAGGGTATGCTATGTGATGTGATATGGCCAAAAGAATGTGATTAATGATATGGGATGTATGAGATTGATCATGTTCTTGTAATAGGAATCACGACTTGCATGTCGATGAGTATGACAACCGGCAGGAGCCATAGGAGTTGTCTTTATTTATTGTATGACCTGCGTGTCATTGAACAACGCCATGTAATTACTTTACTTTATTGCTAACCGGTAGCCATAGTAGTAGAGGTAATAGTTGGCGAGACAACTTCATGAAGACACGATGATGGAGATCATGATGATGGAGATCATGGTGTCATGCCGGTGACGATGATGATCATGGAGCCCCGAAGATGGAGATCAAAGGAGCAAAATGATATTGGCCATATCATGTCACTATTTGATTGCATGTGATGTTTATCATGTTTATGCATCTTGTTTACTTAGGACGACGGTAGTAAATAAGATGATCCTTACAAAATTTCAAGAAGTGTTCTCCCCGACCGTGCACCGTTGCTACAGTTTCGTCGCTTCTAAGCACCACGTGATGATCGGGTGTGATGGATTCTTACGTTCACATACAACGGTGTAAGACAGTTTTACAGCGAAAACACTTGGGGTTAACTTGACGAGCCTAGCATGTGCGGACATGGCCTCGAACACGAGACCGAAAGGTCGAGCATGAGTCGATAGCGATATCGATCAACATGAAGATGTTCACCGATGATGACTAGTCCGTCTCACGTGATGATCGGACACGGCCTAGTTGACTTGGATCATGTAATCACTTGGATGACCAGAGGATGTCTATCTCGAGTGGGAGTTCATAAGATGAACTTAATTATCCTGAACATAGTCAAAAGATCTTTGCAAATTATGTCGAAGCTCGCGCTTTAGTTCCTTTGTTTAGATATGTTCCTAGAGAAAATATAGTTGAAAGTTGATGATGGCGATTATGCGGACAATAGAAAGCTTATGTCCTTAATGCACCGCCGGTGTCTTTGAACCCCAAACGTCGTTTGTGGATGTTGCGAACATCGGACATACATGTTTTGATAACTACGTGATAGTTCGGTTAAACTGTTTAGAGTTGAGGCACCAAAGACGTTTTGAAACGTCACGGAACATATGAGATGTTTCGAGGGCTGAAATTGAGATTTCGAGGCTCGTGCCACGCCAAGAGGTATGAGACCTCCGACGATTTTCTTAGCCTCGCAAACTAAGGGAGAAAAGCTCAATCGTTGAGCTTGTGCTCGATTGTCCGAGTGCAACAAATCACTTGAATCGAGGGAGTTGATCTTCCGGATGAGATAGTGATGTTTCTCCAAAGTCATTGCCACCAAGCTCTTTGGAGCTTCGTGATGAACTATAACATATCGGGGATAGATATGATGATCCTTGAGGTATTCACGATGTTTGACACCGTGAAAGTAGAAATCAAGAAGAAGCATCAATTGTTGATGGTTGGTGAAACCACTAGTTTCAAGAAGGGCAAGGGCAAGAAGGATACTTCATGAAGCGGCAAATCAGCTGCTGCTCTAGTGAAGAAACCCAAGGTTGAACCCAAGCCCGAGACTAAGTGCTTACGTGATAAGGGAATAACCACTAGAGCGGAATTACCCTAGATACTTGGTAGATGAGAAGGTGGCAAGGTCGATAGAAGTATATTGGATATACATTATGTTAATGTGTACTTTACTAGTACTCCTAGTAGCACCGTGGTATTAGATACGGTTCGGTTGCTAAGTGTTAGTAACTCGAAATAAAAGCTACGGAATAAACGGAGACTAGCTAAAGGTGAGCTGACGATATGTGTTGGAAGTGTTTCCAAGGTTGATGTGATCAAGCATCGCACGCTCCCTCTACCATCGAGATTTGGTGTTTGCGTTGAGCATAGACATGATTGGATTATGTCTATCGCAATACGATTATTCATTTAAGGAGAATAATGGTTACTCTATTTATTTGAATAATACCTTCAATGGTCTTGCACCTAAAGGAATGGTTTATTGAATCTCGATCGTAGTGATACACATTTTCATGCCAAGAGATATAAGATAGTAATGATAGTACCACTTACTTGTGGCATTGCCATGTAAGTCATATTGGTATAAAAGCATGAAGAAGCTCCATGTTGATGGATCTTTGGACTCACTCGTTTTGAAAAGTTTGAGACATGCTAACCATGTCTATTGGTGCATATGCATGAAGAAACTCCATGCAGATGGATCGTTTGGACTCACTTGATTTTGAATCACTTGAGATATGCAAATCATACCACATGGGCAAGATGAGTGAAAAGCCTCGGTTTCAAAGAAGATGGAACAAGATAGCAACTTGTTGGAAGTAACACATTTTGATGTGTGCAGTCCAATGAGTGCTGAGGCATGCAGTGAATATCGTTATGTTCTTACTTCATAGATGATTCGAGTAGATGTTGAGTATATTTACTTGATGAAACACAAGTCTGAATTATTGAATGGTTCAAGTAATTTCAGAGTGAAGTTGAAGATCATCGTGACAAGAGGATGAAATGTCTATGATATGATCATAGAGATGAGTATCTGAGTTACGAGCTTTGGCATAATTAAGACATTGTGGAAATTGTTTCACAATTAATACCGCCTGGAACACCATAGTGTGATGGTGTGTCCGAACATCATAGTTGCACCCTATTGGATATGGTGCGTACCATGATGTCTCTTATTGAAATACCACTATCGTTTATGGGTTAGGCATTAGAGACAACCACATTCACTTTAAATAGGGCACCACGTAATTCCGTTGAGATGACACCGTATGAACTATGGTTTAGAGAAACCTAAGCTGTCATTTCTTAAAAGTTTGGGGATGCGACGCTTATGTGAAAAAGTTTCAGGTTGATAAGCTCGAACCCAAAGCGGATAAAACGCATCTTCATAGGACACCCAAAACAGTTGGGTATACCTCCTAATTCAGATTCGAAAGCAATAGGGATTGTTTCTTGAATCGGGTCCTTTCTCGAGGAAAAGTTTGTCTCGAAAAGTTGAGTGGGAGGATGGTGGAGACTTGATATGGTTGTTGAACCATCACTACAACTAGTGTGTAGCGAGGCACGGGAAGTTGTTCTGTGGCACCTACACCAATTGAAGTAGAAGCTATGATAGTGATCATGAAACTTGGATCAAGTCACTACCGCACCTCGAGGGTGACAAGGATGCGTCTTGCTTGAGTGGTACAGTAATCTTGTCTTGAAGGTCATGTTTCTAGACAACAATGAACCTACGAGCTATGGAGAAGCAATGGTGGGCCCAAATTCCGATAAATGGTTAGAAGCCATGAAATCCGAGATAGGATCCATGTATCAGAACAAAGCATGGACTTTGGTGGTCTTGCCTGATGATCGGCAAGCCATTGAGACAAATGGATCTTTGAGAAGAAGACGGACGTGGACGGTGACGTCACCGTCTATGAAGCTTGACTTGTGGCGATGAGTTTTTCACAAGTTCAAGGAGTTGACTACGATGAGATTTTCTCATCCGTAGCGATGCTTAAGTCCGTCGGAATCATGTTAGCATTAGCTGCATTTATGAAATCTGGCGGATGGATGTCAAAACGAGTTTCCTTACCGGTCAGAAGAAAAGGTTGTATGCGATACAATCGTAAAGGTTTTGTCAATCCTAAGGATGCTAAAGGTATGCTAGCTCCAATGATCCTTCCATGGATTGGAGTAAGCATCTCGGAGTTGGAATATGCACTTTGATAAGATGATCAAAGATTTTGGGTTTATACAAATTTATGAGAAACTTGTATTTCCAAAGAAGTGAGTGGAGCACTATAGAATTTCTGGTGAGTATATGTTATTGACATATTGTTGATCAGAAATGATGTAGAATTCTCGAAAGCATATAGGGTTATTTGAAAAGTGTTTTCAATGAAAACCGGATTAGGCTACTTGAACAATAAGCATCAAGATCTAAAAGATATATCAAAATGCTTAATAGTACTTTCAAATGAGCACGTATTTTGACATGATCTTGAAGGTGTTCAAGATGGATCACCAAAGAAGGAGTTCTTGCACGAGATGTAAGGTATGTAGTTAAGACTTAAAGCTCGACCACAAGAGAAAGAGAGAAAGGACGAAGGTCGCCCCTATGTTTCAAACGTAGGCTCTATAGTATGCTATGTTGTGTACCGTGATCGAAGTGTGCCTTGCCATGAGTCACTAGGGTACAAGAATGATCCAGAATGGATCATTGGACAATGATCAAAATTGTCCTTGGAGTAAATAAGGACATGTTTCTCGATTATGGAGGTGATAAAGAGTTCGGCGTAAAGGATTACGTTGATGCAAGCTTTAACACATATCCGAGTGACTCGGAGTAGCAAACCGGATACGTATAGTGGAGCAACCATTTGGAATAGCTCCAAGTGGAGCATGGAAGTAGCATTTACAGAATGACCTAGAGATTTGCGAAGTGCATACGGATCTAAATGTTGCAGACCCGTTGACTAAAACCTCTCTCACAAGCAGAACATGATCAAACCCCAGAACTCACTGAGTCTTAATCACATGGTGATGTGAACTAGTTAAATGACACTAGTAAACTCTTCCCTTTGGATGTTCACTACTAGGGAAAAGGCTATATTAGAATCTTAGCGGCGAGGGTTAAAACCTCGCTCATCGCTATTTACTAGCAGCGCAGGTTTTAAACCTCGCTACTACTAAGTTGATAGCAAGAAATGTGGGTTTGTAACCTCGCTACTACTAAGCGGTCTCTACCGTGCCCCGGGATATGCCATAGTAGTAGCGAGGGTTTTAACCTCGCTACGCTAAGTTGATAGCGATGTAGCGGGTTTTAACCTCGCTACTACTAACCCCGCCATCGCTATCAACTTAGTAGTAGCGAGGTTAAAACCCGCCATCGCTAAACGTCTGTCATAGTAGTAGCGCGGTATGGCCTATTTGTCAAAGTCTACCCCGACCGCCTTTTTAGTTTTAAAAAATAAAAGAAAATGATAAAATGTCAAAAAATAAAAGAAAATAAGTTTCCCATGTGATATGTGGTCTAGTTGTTGGGAAAATTTACAAATATGAATTTCGACTTTATTTGCAAAATCTCTCTGGAAATTTGTAAAATGGCCATAACTTTTGCATACGAACTCGGATGAAAAAGTTTTTTATATGAAAAAGCATCTACTCGAAAAGCTACATCCGAATTTAACCGGGGAACCTTGTTAAACATTTTTAAAATCCTCAAAAGCCTAACAGAAAAAAAGTTACGGGGCTTTTAAGATCTGGAGGCAAAAAATTGAAAAAAAAAATCAGTTTTTTTAATTTTTTTAAATCTGGTCAAACTATGGTCAAACTAATTATTCAAGAATATTAGTGTTACTAAATAATTATTTTAGTTTTTTTGAATTTTGGTCAAATCTGGTCAAACTATGGTCAAACTGTGGTCAAATCTGGTCAAACTATGGTCAAACTAATTATTCAAGAAATATTAGTGTTACTATGTTTTTAGAGAACAATAGTTTCAAACTCAAACAGTGAAATGTGTGACTTCATGCTCAAGCTAAATTCCCGAGGTTAATAGGATTGACATCTTACTATTGTCAGGAAAACAACAAGTGCAGACTTGGAAACGAGGGAGAATAGAACCCGCAAGTTAAGCGTGCTCAGTGGAGTAGTGAGAGGATGGGTGACCGTCAAGGAAGTTAGATGATTTGGAATGATGAGGGTGATTAGAGATTAAATTGAGCAGCGATGAGGAGGGGTGATTAGAGATTTGAGGTTAAAATAATTCGAAATTTGAAAATTAGGGAAAAAATTAAAAAAAATTCAAAAATTTTTTTAAAAATTCAGCCTTCTGATTAGTAGTAGCGGGTTTCTACCTTCACGCTATCGTTAGGTTATGGCAGCTGGTTGCACCCGCCTTCTTGCTATAAGTTAGTCAGAAGCGCTTATTAGTAGCTTGGTACCCGCTACTAATAGGCCCAAACCCACCATTTGCCGCTAGCCTTTTCCTAGTAGTGGTTGGTCACATGGTGATGTGACTGTCAATGTTAAATCACATAGCGATGTGAACTAGATTATTGACTCTAGTGCAAGTGGGAGACTGTTGGAAATATGCCCTAGAGGCAATAATAAAAGTATTATTATATTTCCTTGTTCATGATAATTGTCTTTTATTCATGCTATAACTGTATTATCCGGAAATCGTAATACACGTGTGAATACATAGACCACAATATGTCCCTAGTGAGCCTCTAGTTGACTAGCTCGTTGTGATTAACAGATAGTCATGGTTTCCTGGCTATGGACATTGGATGTCGTTGATAACGGGATCACATCATTAGGAGAATGATGTGATGGACAAGACCCAATCCTAAGCATAGCACAAAGATCGTGTAGTTCGTTTGCTAGAGCTTTTTCTAATGTCAAGTATCTCTTCCTTAGACCATGAGATCGTGTAACTCCCGGATACCGTAGGAGTGCTTTGGGTGTATCAAACGTCACAACGTAACTGGGTGACTATAAAGGTGCATTACAGGTATCTCCGAAAGTGTCTGTTGGGTTGACATGGATCGAGACTGGGATTTGTCACTCCGTGTAAACGGAGAGGTATCTCTGGGCCCACTCGGTAGTACATCATCATAATGTGCACAATGTGACCAAGGGGTTGATCACGGGATGATGTGTTGCGGAACGAGTAAAGAGACTTGCCGGTAACGAGATTGAACAAGGTATCGGTATACCGACGATCGAATCTCGGGCAAGTAAAATACCGGTAGACAAAGGGAATTGTATACGGGATTGATTAAGTCCTTGATATCGTGGTTCATCCGATGAGATCATCGTGGAACATGTGGGAGCCAACATGGGTATCCAGATCCCGCTGTTGGTTATTGACCGGAGAACGTCTCGGTCATGTCTACATGTCTCCCGAACCCGTAGGGTCTACACACTTAAGGTTCGATGACGCTAGGGTTATAAAGGAAGCTTGTATGTGGTTACCGAATGTTGTTGAGTCCGGATGAGATCCCGGACGTCACGAGGAGTTCCGGAATGGTCCGGAGGTAAAGATTTATATATGGGAAGTCCTGTTTTGGTCATGGGAAAAGTTTGGGTTTTATCGGTAGCGTCTGGGACCACGGGGAGGGTCCTGGGTCCACCAAGTGGGGCCACCTACCCGAGAGGGCTGCGTGGGCCATGTGTGGGAGGAACCAGCCCCGGTGGGCTGGTGCGCCCCACAAGGGGCCCAAGCGCGGGGGAGGGTGGGAGGGGCAAACCCTAGGGCAGATGGGCCCTAAGGCCCATGCTCCTGCGCCTCCCTCTCCTCCCCTCTTGGCGCCACCCCTATCCCATCTAGGGCTGGCCGCACCCCTTGGGGGTGGGAAACCCTAGAAGGGGGCGCAGCCCCCTCTCCCCTATAAATAGTGAGGCCTAGGGGCTGCCCAGGGACACACAGAATACACGTGATTCGATCTCTGCCTTTGGTTGCAGCCCTCTCCTCTCTCCCAAGTACTCCTCCTCTCCCGTGGTGCTTAGCGAAGCCCTGCTGGATTGCCACACTCATCCACCACCACCACGCTGCCGTTGTGCTGCTGCTGGATGGAGTCTTCCTCAACCTCTCCCTCTCTCCTTGCTGGATCAAGGCGTGGGAGACATCGTCGGGCTGTACGTGTGTTGAACGCGGAGGTGCCGTGCGTTCGGCACTTGATCATCGGTGATTTGAATCACGACGAGTACGACTCCATCAACCCCGTTCACTTGAACGCTCCGCTTAGCGATCTACAAGGGTATGTAGATGCACTCTCATTCTACTCGTTGCAGGTTTCTCCATAGATAGATCTTGGTGACACGTAAGAAAATTTTGAATTTCTGCTATGTTCCCCAACAGATGGTAACAGGAGACAAGGGACACGATGTTTTTACCCAGGTTCGGGCCCTCTTGGTGGAGGTAAAGCCCTACTCCTGCTTGATTAATAGGTAGTACAAGAGTAGATCTACCACGAGATCAATGAGGCTAAACCCTAGAAGCTAGCCTATGGTATGATTGTTGTTCGTCCTACGGACTAAAGCCCTCCGGTTTATATAGACACCGGAGAGGGCTAGGGTTACACAGAGTCGGTTACAATGGTAGGAGACATACATATCCGTATTGCCAAGCTTGCCTTCCACGCCAAGGAAAGTCCCATCCGGACACGGGACGGAGTCTTCAATCTTGTATCTTCATAGTCTTGGAGTCCGGCCAAAGATGATAGTTCGGCTATCCGGACACCCCCTAGTCCAGGACTCCCTCAGGGTGCTTGAGTCAGCCTTGACTTTGAAGGGAGGAATTTCATAAAACTTTTCATAATCTTCAGACATGTCTGTCTTGCCCTCCAATCCCACGATGTCTCTTTTTCTTGAAAGAACTATGTGGCGCTTTGGCTCATCATATGATGTATCCTCTTTCTTATCTCTTCTTTTTCGCGGATTGGTAGACATGTCCTTCACATAGAAAACATGCGCCACATCATTGGCTAGGACGAATGGTTCGTATGTGTACCCCAGATTGTTCAGATCCACTGTTGTCATTCCGTACTGTGAGTCTACCTGTACCCCGCCTCCTGATAGATTGAGCCATTTGCACTTAAACAAAGGGACCTTAAAATCATGTCCATAGTCAAGTTCCCATATATCCACTATGTAACCATAATACGTGTCATTTCCCCTCTTGGTTGCTGCATCAAAGCGAACACCATTGTTTTGGTTGCTGCTCTTTTGATCTTGGACAATCGTGTAAAATGTATTCCCATTTATCTCGTCCCCTTTGTAAGTCATTACAGTCGAAGATGGTTCCCTCACCAACGAGTACAACTCATCAGAAACAGTGTTGTCACCCCTGAGACGTGTTTGCAACCAACTGCCGAAACTCCTGATGGATTCACATGTATTCCAGTCGTCACACTGGTCCGGGTGTTTGGAGCATAGAATGTTCTTGTGTTCATCGACATACAGGGTCACCAAGGTAGAATTCTGTAGAACTGTGTAGTGTGCTTGAGACAAAGAATGCCCGTCCCTACATATTAGTGAGTCCCCTCCTAGTATGCCTTTTCCACTCAGTCTCCCCACATACTGCAATTGAGGGAGACCTATATTCTTAAGGTCAGGAATGAAGTCAACACAAAACCTAATGACATCCTCTGTTTGATGGCCCATGGAGATGCTTCCTTCTGGCCTAGCGTGGTTACAGACATATTTCTTTAGGAATCCCATGAATCTCTTAAAGGGGAACATATTGTGTAGAAATATAGGGCCCAGAATGACAATCTCGTCGACTAGATGAACTAGGACGTGCGTCATGATATTGAAGAAGGATGGTGGGAACACCAACTCGAAACTAACAAGACATTGCGCCACATCACTCCTTAACCTTGGTAGGATTTCTGGATCGATCACCTTCTGAGAGATTGCATTGAGGAATGAACATAGCTTCACAATGGCTAATCAAACGTTTTCCGGTAGAAGCACCCTCAATGAAACCAGAAGCAGTTGCCTCATAATCATGTGGCAGTCATGAGACTTTAGGTTCTGAAACTTTTTCTCTGCCGTATTTATTATTCCCTTTATATTTGACGAATAGCCAGACGGGACCTTCATACTGAGCAGGCATTCAATGAAGATTTCCTTCTCTTCTTTGGTAAGAGCGTAGCTGACAGGACCTTCATACTGCTTTCGAGGCATGCCATCTTTTTTGTGCAAACGTTGCAGGTCCTCCCGTGCCTCCGGTGTATCTTTTGTCTTCCCATACACGCCCAAGAAGTCTAGCAGGTTCACACAAAGGTTTTTCGTCATGTGCATCATGTCGATTGAAGAGCGTACCTCTAGGTCTTTCCAGTAGGGTAGGTCCCAAAATATAAATTTCTTCTTCCACATGGGTGCACGTCCCTCAGCGTCATTTGGAACAGATAGTCCGCCGGGACCCTTTTCAAAGATTACTTTTAAATCATTGACCATAGCAAGTACGTGATCACCGGTACGCATGGCTGGCTTCTTCTGGTGATTTGCCTCGCCTTTGAAATGCTTGCCTTTCTTTCGACATTGATGGTTGGTCGGAAGAAATCAACGATGCCCCAGGTACACATTTTTCCTACATTTGTCCAGGTATATACTTTCGGTGTCATCTAAACAGTGCGTGCATGCGTGGTATGTTGGGGAACGTAGCAGAAATTCAAAATTTTCCTACGTGTCACAAAGATCTATCTATGGAGAAACCAGCAACGAGGGGAAGGAGAGTGCATCTACATACCCTTGTAGATTGCTAAGCGGAAGCGTTCAAGAGAACGGGGTTGAAGGAGTCGTACTCGTCGTGATCCAAATCACCGGAGATCCTAGTGCCGAACGGACGGCACCTCCGCATTCAACACATGTACAGCTCGGTGACGTCTCCCATGCCTTGATCCAGCAAGGAGAGAGGGAGAGGTTGAGGAAGACTCCATCCAGCAGTAGCACAATGGCGTGGTGGTGATGGAGGAGCGTGGCAATCCTGCAGGGCTTCGCCAAGCACCGCGGGAGAGGATAAGGGAGAGAGGTAGGGCTGCGCCAGGGAGAGGTGAAAACTCATCTGTTGGCAGCCCAAGACCCTCAAGTATATATAGGGGGAGGGGAGGGGGCTGCGCCCCCTCTAGGGTTCCCTCCCCAGGGGTGGCGGCAGCCCCCAGATCCCATCTGGGTGGCGGCGAGAAGGGAGAGAGGGAGGTGCACAGGGTGGGCCTTGGGGCCCATCTCGCCCTAGGGTTTGCCCCCCTCCCACTCTTCCCTGCGCCTTGGGCCTTGTGGGGAGGCGCACCAGCCCACCTGGGGCTGGTCACCTCCCACACTTGGCCCATGCAGCCCTCCGGGGATGGTGGCCCCACTTGGTGGACCCCCGGGACCCTTCCGGTGGTCCCGGTACGTTACCGATAAAACCCAAACCTTTTCCGGTGACCAAAACAAGACTTCCCATATATAAATCTTTACCTCCGGACCATTCCGTAACTCCTCGTGACGTCTGAGATCTCATCCGGGACTCCAAACAACATTCGGTAACCACATACAAACTTCCTTTATAACCCTAGCGTCATCGAACCTTAAGTGTGTAGACCCTACGGGTTCGGGAGACATGTAGACATGACCGAGACGTTCTCCGGTCAATAACCAACAGCGGGATCTGGATACCCATGTTGGCTCCACATGTTCCACGATGATCTCATCGGATGAACCACGATGTCAAGGACTCAATCAATCCCGTATACAATTCCCTTTGTCTAACGGTATTGTACTTGCCCGAGATTCGATCGTCGGTATACCGATACCTTGTTCAATCTCGTTACCGGCAAGTCTCTTTACTCGTTCCGTAACACATCATCCCATGATCAACCCCTTGGTCACATTGTGCACATTATGATGATGTCCTACCGAGTGGGCCCAGAGATACCTCTCCATTTACACGGAGTGACAAATCCCAGTCTCGATTCGTGCCAACCCAACAGATACTTTCGGAGATACCTGTAGTGCACCTTTATAGCCACCCAGTTACGTTGTGACGTTTGGTACACCCAAAGCATTCCTACGGTATTCGGGAGTTGCACAATCTCATGGTCTAAGGAAATGATACTTGACATTAGAAAAGCTTTAGCATACGAACTACGATCTTTGTGCTAGGCTTAGGATTGGGTCTTGTCCATCACATCATTCTCCTAATGATGTGATCCCGTTATCAATGACATCCAATGTTCATGGTCAGGAAACCGTAACCATCTGTTGATCAACGAGCTAGTTAACTAGAGGCTCACTAGGGACGTGGTGTTGTCTATGTACCCACACATGTATCTGAGTTTCCTATCAATACGATTATAGCATGGATAATAAACGATTATCATGAACAAGGAAATATAATAATAACTAATTTATTATTGTCTCTAGGGCATATTTCCAACAGTCTCCCACTTGCACTAGAGTCAATAATCTAGTTCACATCGTCATGTGATTAACATTCACATGTCACATCGCCATGTGACCAACATCCAAAGAGTTTACTAGTGTCATTAAACTAATTCACCTCATCATGTGATTAAGACTCAATGAGTTCTGGGGTTTGATCATGTTTTGCTTGTGAGAGAGGTTTTAGTCAACGGCTCTGCAACTTTCAGATCCGTATGTTCTTTGCAAATCTCTAGGTCATTTTGTAAATGCTGCTTCCACGCTCCACTTGGAGCTATTCCAAATGGTCGCTCCACTATACGTATCCGGTTTGCTACTCAGAGTCACTCGGATAGGTGTTAAAGCTTGCATCGACGTAACCCTTAACGCCGAACTCTTTATCACCTCCATAATCAAGAAACATGTCCTTATTTACTCCAAGGACAATTTTTGACCGCCATCCAATGATCCATTCCTGGATCATTCTTGTACCCCTTGACTGACTCATGGCAAGGCACACTTCCGGTGCGGTACACAACATAGCATACTGTAGAGCCTACGTCTAAAGCATAGGGGATGACCTTCGTCCTTTCTCTCTTTTTTGCCGTGGTCGAGATTTAAGTCTTAACTTCATACCTTACAACTCAGGCAAGAACTCCTTCTTTGACTGATCCATCTTGAGCACCTTCAAGATCATGTCAAGGTATGTGCTCATTTTGAAAGTACCATTAAGCGTTTTTGGTCTATCATGATAGATCTTGATGCTCAATGTTCAAGTAGCTTAATCCATGTTTTCCATTGAAAAACACTTTTCAAATAACCCTATATGCTTTCCAGAAATTCTACATCATTTCTGATCAACAATATGTCAATAACATATACTCATCAGAAATTCTATAGTGCTCCCACTCACTTCTTTGGAAATACAAGTTTATCATAAACTTTGTATAAACCCAAAATCTTTGATCATCTCATCAAAGCGTACATTCCAACTCCGAGATGCTTGCTTGGTCCTTAGAAGGATCATTGGAGCCAAGATACCTTTTAGCATCTTTAGGATCAACAAAACCTTTCTGATTGTATCACATACAACCTTTCCTTACGAAGACTGGTAAGGAAGCTCGTTTTGACATCCATCTGTCAGATTTCATAAATGCAGCTAATGCTAACATGATTCCGACGGACTTAAGCATCGCTACGGATGAGAAAATCTCATTGTAAGTCAACTCCTTGAACTTGTGAAAAACTCTTCGCCACAAGTCGAGCTTAATAGACGGTGACATCACCGTCCACGTCCGTCTTCTTCTTAAAGATCCATTTATCTCAATGGCTTGCCGATCATCGGGCAAGTCCACCAAAGTCCATGCTTTGTTCTGATACATGGATCCTATCTCAGATTTCATGGCTTCTAACCATTTGTCGGAATTTGGGCCCACCATTGCTTCTCCATAGCTCGTAGGTTCATTGTTGTCTAGCAACATGACCTTCAAGACAGGATTCTTGTACCACTCAAGTAGTATGCATCCTTGTCACCCTAGAGGTATGCGTTAGTGACTTGATCCAAGTTTCATGATCACTATCATAAGCTTCTACTTCAATTGGTGTAGGTGCCACAGAACAACTTCCGTGCCCCGCTACACACTAGTTGTAGTGACGGTTCAATAACCATATCAAGTCTCCACCATCCTCCCACTCAACTTTTCGAGACAAACTTTTCCTCGAGAAAGGACCCGATTCAAGAAACAATCCCTATTGCTTTCGGATCTGAATTAGGAGGTATACCCAACTGTTTTGGGTGTCCTATGAAGATGCATTTTATCCGCTTTGGGTTCGAGCTTATCAACCTGAAACTTTTTCACATAAGCGTCGCAGCCCCAAACCTTTAAGAAATGACAGCTTAGGTTTCTCTAAACCATAGTTCATACGGTGTCACCTCAACGGAATTACGTGGTGCCCTATTTAAAGCGAATGTGGTTGTCTCTAATGCCTAACCCATAAACGATAGTGGTAATTCGATATGAGACATCATGGTACGCACCATATCCAATAGAGTGCAACTATGATGTTCGGACACACCATCAAACTATGGTGTTCCAGGCAGTATTAATTGTGAAACAATTTCCACAATGTCTTAATTGCGTGCCAAAGCTCGTAACTCAGATACTCATGTCTATGATCATATCATAGAACTTTTATCCTCTTGTCACCATGATCTTCAACTTCACTCTGAAATTACTTGAACCATTCAATAATTCAGACTTGTGTTTCATCAAGTAAATATACTCAACATCTACTCGAATCATCTGTGAAGTAAGAACATAACGATATTCATCAGATGCCTCAAAGACTCATTGGACTGCACACATCAAAATGTGTTACTTCCAACAAGTTGCTATCTTGTTCCATTTTACTGAAAAACGAGGCTTTTCAGTCATCTTGCCCATGTGGTATGATTTGCATATCTCAAGTGATTCAAAATCAAGTGAGTCCAAATGATCCATCTGCATGGAGTTTCTTCATGCGTATACACCAATAGACATGGTTCGCATGTCTCAAACTTTTCAAAAACGAGTGAGTCCAAAGATCCATCAACATGGAGCTTCTTCATGCGTTTTACACCAATATGACTTACATGGCAGTTCCACAAGTAAGTGGTACTATCGTTACTATCTTATATCTCTTGGCATGAAAATGTGTATCACTACGATCGAGATTCAATAAACCATTCCTTTAGGTGCAAGACCATTGAAGGTATTATTCAAATAAATAGAGTAACCATTATTCTCCTTAAATGAATAACCGTATTGCGATAGACATAATCCAATCATGTCTATGCTCAACGCAAACACCAAATGACAATTATTCGGTTTAATACTAATCTTGATGGTAGAGGGGCGTGCGATGTTTGATCACATCAAACTTGGAAACACTTCAACACATATCGTCACTCACCTTTAGCTAGTCTCCGTTTATTCCGTGGCTTTTATTTCGGGTTACTAACACTTAGCAACCGAACCGGTATCTAATACCCTGGTGCTACTAGGAGTACTAGTAAAGTACACATTAACATAATGTATATCCAATATACTTCTATCGACCTTGCCAGCCTTCTTATCTACCAAGTATCTAGGGTAATTCTGCTCCAGTGGTTGTTCCCCTTATTACAGAAGCACTTAGTCTCGGGTTTGGGTTCAACCTTGGGTTTCTTCAATAGAGCAGCAGCTGATTTGCCGTTTCATGAAGTATCCCTTCTTGCCCTTGCCCTTCCTGAAACTAGTGGTTTCACCCACCATCTACAATTGATGCTCCTTCTTGATTTCTACTTTCGCGGTGTCAAACATCGCAAATACCTCAAGGATCATCATATCTATCCCTGATGTGTTATAGTTCATCACGAAGCTCTAGCAGCTTGGTGGCAATGACATTGGAGAAACATCACTATCTCATCTGGAAGATCAACTCCCACTCGATTCAAGTGATTGTTGCACTTAGACAATCTAAGCACAAGCTCAACAATTGAGCTTTTCTCCCTTAGTTTGCAGGCTAAGAAAATCGTCGGAGGTCTCATACCTCTTGACGTGGGCACGAGCCTGAAATCCCAATTTCAGCCCTCGAAACATCTCATATGTTCCGCAATGTTTCAAACCATCTTTGGTGCTCGAACTCTAATCCGCTTAAGCGAACTATCACGTAGTTATCAAACGTGTATGTCCGATGTTAGCAACATCCACAAACGACGTTTGGGGTTCAGACACCGGCGGTGCATTAAGGATATAAGCTTTCATCGTCCACATAATCGCCATCTTGTCAACTTTCAACTATATTTTCTCTAGGAACATATCTAAACAAAGGAACTAAAAGCGAGCCTTTTACATAATTTGCAAAGATCTTTTGACTATGTTCAAGATAATTAAGTTCATCTCATGAACTCCCACTCGAATAGACATCCTCTAGTCATCTAAGTGATTACATGATCCGAGTCAACTAGGCCGTGTCCGATCATCACGTGAGACGGACTAGTCATCATCGGTGAACATCTTCATGTTGATCGTATCTACTATACGACTCATGCTCGACCTTTCGGTCTCCTGTGTTCCGAGGCCATGTCTGTACATGCTAGGCTCGTCAAGTCAACCTATGTGTTTCACGTGTGTAAACCTGGCTTACACTCGTTGTATGTGAATGTAAGAATCTATCACACCCGATCATCACGTGGTGCTCAAAGCAGCGAACTTTCATAACGGTACGCTTAGGGGAACACTCTCTTGAAATTTTAAGGAGGGATCATCTTATTTACTATCGTCGTTCTAAGCAAATAAGATGCATAAACATGATAAACATCACATGCAATCAAATAGTGACATGATATGGCCAATATCATTTTGCTCCTTTTGATCTCCATCTTCGGGGCTCCATGATCATCATCGTCACCGGCATGACACCATGATCTCCATCATCATGATCTCCATCATCGTGTCTTCATGAAGTTGTCTCGCCAACTATTACTTCTACTATGGCTACCGGTTAGCAATAAAGTAAAGTAATTACATGGCGTTGTTCAATGACACGCAGGTCATACAACAAATAAAGACAACTCCTATGGCTCCTGCCGGTTGTCATACTCATCGACATGTAGGTCGTGGTTCCTATTACAAGAACATGATCAATCTCATACATCACATATCATTCATCTCATTCTTCTTGGCCATATCACATCACATAGCATACCCTGCAAAAACAAGTTAGACGTCCTCTAATTGTTGTTTGCATGTTTTACGTGGCTGCTATGGGTTTCTAGCAAGAACATTTCTTACCTACGCAAAACCACAACGTGATATGCCAATTGCTATTTACCCTTCATAAGGACCCTTTTCATCAAATCCGTTTCGACTAAAGTGGGAGAGACTGGCACCCGCTAGCCACCTTATGCACCAAGTGCATGTCAATCGGTGGAACCTGTCTCACGTAAGTGTACGTGTAAGGTCGGTCCGGGCCGCTTCATCCCACAATACCGTCGAAACAAGATTGGACTAGTAACGGTAAGAATATTGACCAAAATCAACGCCCACAACTACTTTGTGTTCTACTCGTGCAAAGAATCTACGCAATAAACCTGGCTCATGATGCCACTGTTGGGGAACGTAGCAAAAATTCAAAATTTTCCTACGTGTCACCAAAATCTATCTATGGAGAAACCAGCAACGAGGGGAAGGAGAGTGCATCTACATACCCTTGTGGATCGCTAAGCAGAAGCGTTCAAGAGAACGGGGTTGAAGGAGTCGTACTCGTCGTGATCCAAATCACCGGAGATCCTAGTGCCGAACGGACGACACCTCCGCGTTCAACACACGTACAGCTCGGTGACGTCTCCCATGCCTTGATCCAGCAAGGAGAGAGGGAGAGGTTGAGGAAGACTCCATCCAGCAGCAGCACAACGGCGTGGTGGTGATGGAGGAGGGTGGCAATCCTGCAGGGCTTCGCCAAGCACCGCGGGAGAGGAGAAGGGAGAGAGGTAGGGCTGCGCCAGGGAGAGGTGAAAACTCATCTGTTGGCAGCCCAAGACCCTCAAGTATATATAGGGGGAGGGGAGGGGGCTGCGCCCCTAGGGTTCCTCCCGGGGTGGCGGCAGCCCCTGATCCCATCTGGGTGGCGGCCAGAAGGGGAGATAGGGGAGGCGCACCTGGGGTGGGCCTTAGGGCCCATCTGCCTAGGGTTTGCCCCCTCCCACTCTTCCCTGCGCCTTGGGCCTTGTGGGGGGCGCACCAGCCCACATGGGGCTGGTTCCCTCCCACACTTGGCCCATGTAGCCCTCCGGGGATGGTGGCCCCACTTGGTGGACCCCCGGGACCCTCCCGGTGGTCCCGGTATGTTACCGATAAAACCTGAAACTTTTCCGGTGACCAAAACAGGACTTCCCACATATAAATCTTTACCTCCGGACCATTCCGGAACTCCTCGTGACGTCCGGGATCTCATCCAGGACTCCAAACAACATTTGGTAACCATATACAAACTTCCTTTATAACCCTAGCGTCATCGAACCTTAAGTGTGTAGACCCTACGGGTTCGGGAGACATGTAGACATGACCGAGACGTTCTCCGGTCAATAACCAACAGCGGGATCTGGATACCCATGTTGGCTCCCACATGTTCCACGATGATCTCATCGGATGAACCACGATGTCAAGGACTCAATCGATCCCGTATACAATTCCCTTTGTCTAACGGTATTGCACTTGCCCGAGATTCGGTCGTCCGTATACCGATACCTTGTTCAATCTCACATCGCAAGTCTCTTTACTGATTCTCAGAACACATCATCCCATGATCAACCCCTTGGTCACATTGTGCACATTATGATGATGTCCTACTGAGTGGGCCTAGAGATACCTCTCCGTTTACACGGAGTGACATATCCCAGTCTTGATTTGTGCCAACCCAACAGATACTTTCAGAGATACCTGTAGTCCACCTTTATAGCCACCCAGTTACGTTGTGACGTTTGGTACACCCAAAGCATTCCTACAGTATCCGGGAGTTGCACAATCTCATGGTCTAAGGAAATGATACTTGACATTAGAAAAGCTTTAGCATACGAACTACGATCTTTGTGCTAGGATTAGGATTGGGTCTTGTCCATCACATCATTCTCCTAATGATGTGATCCCGTTATCAATTACATCCAATGTCCATGGTCAGGAAACCATAACCATCTGTTGATCAACGAGCTAGTTAACTAGAGGCTCACTAGGGACATGGTGTTGTCTATGTACCCACACATGTATCTGAGTTTCCTATCAATTTATAGCATGGATAATAAATGATTATCATGAACAAGGAAATATAATAATAACTAATTTATTATTGTCTCTAGGGCATATTTCCAACATGGTATCCCTTATTTGTCTGTCCTAAAAGGTTTCTGAGAGCAGTCCAATCATTGATGGTTACAAACAGCAACGCATGCAAGTCAAATTCCTCCTGTTTGTGCTCATCCCACACACGTACACCATTTCCAATCCACAACTGTAAAAGTTCTTCAACGAATGGCCTTAGGTACACATCAATGTCGTGCCGGGTTGCTTAGGGCCTTGGATGAGAACTGCCATGATAATGAACTTCCGCTTCATGCATAGCCAAGGAGGAAGGTTATAGATACATAGAGTCACGGGCCAGGTGCTGTGATTGCTGCTCTGCTCCCCAAAAGGATTAATGCCATCCGTGCTTAAACCAAACCATACGTTCCTTGCCTCACCTGCAAACTCCTCCCAGTACTTTCTCTCAATTTTTCTCCACTGTGACCTGTCAGCAGGTGCTCTCAACTTCCCGTCTTTCTTACGGTCCTCTCTATGACATCGCATCAACTTGGCATGCTCTTTGTTTCTGAACAGGTGTTTCAACCGTGGTATTATAGGAGCATACCACATCACCTTGGCAGGAAACCTCTTCCTAGGGCGCTCGCCGTCAACATCACCAGGGTCATCTCGTATGATCTTATACCGCAATGCACCGCATACCGGGCATGCGTTCAAATCCTCGTACGCACAGCGGTAGAGGATGCAATCATTAGGGCATGCATGTATCTTCTGCACCTCCAATCCTAGAGGGCATACAACCTTCTTTGTTGCATACGTACTGTCGGGCAATTCGTTATCCTTTGGAAGCTTCTTCTTCAATATTTTCAGTAGCTTCTCAAATCCTTTGTCAGGCACACCATTCTCTTCCTTCCACTGCAGCAATTCCAGTATGGTACCGAGCTTTGTGTTGCCATCTTCGCAATTGGGGTACAACCCTTTTTTGTGATCCTCTAACTTGCGATCAAACTTCAGCTTCTCCTTTTCACTTTCGCACAGTCTCTTTGCATCAACAATGACCCGGCGAAGATCATCATCGGGCACATCGTCTGGTTCCTCTTGATCTTCAGCTTCCCCCGTTCCAGCATCTTCAGCTTCCCCCATTGCAGCATCACCGTATTCAAGGGGCACATAGTTGTCATCATCTTCTTCTTCTTCGCTGTCTTCCATCATAACCCCTCTTTCTCCGTGCTTGGTCCAAACATTATAGTGTGGCATGAAACCCTTATAAAGAAGGTGGGTGTGAAGGGTTTTCGAGTCAGAGTAAGACCTCGTATTCCCACATATAGGGCATGGACAACACATAAAACCATTCTGTTTGTTTGCCTCAGCCACTGCGAGAACATTATTCACGCCCTTAATGTACTCGAAGGTGCGTCTGTTACCGTACATCCATTGTTGGTTCATCTCTGCGTACATCATGAATAGATAAGTGACCAAATTAATAGAAGTTTCACATTAAACCCAAAGTACATACATAGTTCTCACTGAACAACATATAGCTCTCCAGAGTATCTAATTAAACCATACATTGAAAATATGTAAAACATTTCAATGCAACAACAAATGCGATCATAACGACAACCAAGGTAACAATTGATCCAACGGCATAATGATACCAAGCCTCAGTATGAATGGCATATTTTCTAATATTTCTAATCTTCAAGCGCATTGCATCCATCTTGATCTTGTGATCATCGACGACATCCGCAACATGCAACTCCAATATCATCTTCTCCTCCTCAATTTTTTTTCAATTTTTCCTTCAAGTAATTGTTTTCTTCTTCAACTAAATTTAACCTCTCGATAATAGGGTCGGTTGGAATTTCCGGTTCACATACCTCCTAGGTAAAAAAAATCTATGTCACGTTGCCCGGCATAATTGTCATAAACACTAAATGAAACTAATAGTTATAAAAGAAAATATATACACCACATCTGAATCATAGACAGGACGAGGGCCGACGGAGGTGGATACCAAAACCATCGCACTATATAATAAGAAACAATAATAAGTAAGGAAACTACACAAGTATCTATCTAAATCATACAAGTAAGACCTTTTTTATTTTAGAAAGAAGATAAGATCAAGAGGCTCACCATAGTGGTGCAGGCGACGAGATCGGCGCGGGCGATCAAAGGCGGTGAGGATGGAGACGGGACAGGAAGGACCGCCAAACCTAGACAAATCTCGAGGAAAATGGAGCTTGGACATGGAGCTTCGAGAGGAGAAAGCTTAAGTGTGGCTCGGGCATTTCATCGAACACCTCATGTGCATAGGAGGTGAGCTAGAGCACAACACACCTGTCACACACCTCTCCCAAAAAACAGAGCACTCCACAGCTCTGCTCGCGGGCAAGGGGTATATATAGGCATATCATTGGTCCCGGTTCATGGCTGGAACCGGGACTAAAGGACACCCATTGGTCCCGGTTCAAGCCACCAACGGGACCAATCGTGGTGGGCCAGGAGCGAGGCACATTGGTCCCAACCAAAGGTGCCAGATGAACCAGGACCAATGCCCCATGATGGCCCGGCCGGCCCCTGGCCTCACGAACCGGGACCTATGACCCCATAGGTCCCGGTTCTGGGCTGAACCGGGACTAATGGGCTGGCCCGGCCTGAACCAAAGCCCTATTTTCTACTAGTGATAAATTTCTTCTCTATATTGGAAATGGGGCAAAGGAATAAAAAAAGGAAAGGTATAATTGTTAGTACCATCTTGTAGTGAACTAATGTCTTCTTCATTGTGCAGACAAAGATCTTGTTGTTTTTTGTTGCCAATTTCTTTATCCTAACAATCTTTCTTAGTTTCTTGACTTGATTGATATTCATGGACAACTCATTTCCCCATATGCAAAAGGGTCGAACAGTGGGTCAAAACCTCTGATAGCAGGACCTACATGTGCAAGACCAAATTGTCAAAAACCTAAGTGTTAGAATGGTTCCTGCAATTGCACAATAATGTGCTATTAGACAACAAACCATGCACGTGCTAACCTCGATTGTAAACCTCAGTGCTTCCTATTGTTTCCCTGCAACACATATAAGGTAGTTAGTCATTGATGTCTACTACGCAACCTTCTTCTTGTAGATGTTGTTGGGCCTCCAAGTGCAGAGGTTTGTAGGACAGTAGCAAATTTCCCTCAAGTGGATGACCTAAGGTTTATCAATCCGTGGGAGGTGTAAGATGAAGATGGTCTCTCTCAAAAAACCCCGCAACCAAATAACAAAGAGTCCCTTGTGTCCCCAACATGCCCAATACAATGGTAAATTGTATAGGTTCACTAGTTCGGCGAAGAGATGGTGATACAAGTGCAATATGGATGGTAGATATAGGTTTTTGTAATCTGAAAATATAAAAACAGCAAGGTAACTAATGATAAAAGTGAGCACAAATGGTATTGCAATGCTTATAAACAAGGCCTAAGGTTCATACTTTCACTAGTGCAAGTTCTCTCAACAATAATAACATAATTGGATCATATAACTATCCCTCAACATGCAACAAAGAGTCACTCCAAAGTCACTAATAGTGGAGAACAAACGAAGAGATTATTGTAGGGGACGAAACCACCTCAAAGTTATTCTTTCCGATCAATCCATTGGGCTAGCCCTAGAGTTCGTAGTAAAATAACACCTTAAGACACAAATAAACTAAAATCCTAATGTCACCTAGCTACTCCAATGTCACCTCAAGTATCTGTGGGTATGATTATACGATATGCATCACACAATCTTAGATTCATCTATTCAACCAACACAAAGAACTTCAAAGAGTGCCCCATAGTTTCTACCAGAGAGTCAAGATGAAAACGTGTGCCAACCCCTATGCATAAGTTCACAAGGTCACTGAACCCGCAAGTTGATCACCAAAACATACATCAAGTAGATCACGTGATATCCCATTGTGACCACAGATAAACACATGCAAGACATACATCAAGTGTTCTCAAATCCTTAAAGACTCAATCCGATAAGATAACTTCAAAGGGAAAACTCAATCCATTGCAATAAGGTAGAGGGGGAGAAACATCATAAGATCCAACTATAATAGCAAAGCTCGCGGTACATCAAGATCGTGCCAAATCAAGAACATGAGAGAGAGAGAGAGATCAAACACATAGCTACTGGTACATACCCTCAGCCCCAAGGGTGAACTACTCCCTCCTCGTCATGGAGAGCGCAGGGATGATGAAGATGGCCGCCGGTGATGGATCCCCCCTCCGGCAGGGTGCCGAAACATGATCCCAATTGGTTTTTGGTGGCTACAGAGGCTTGCGGCGGCGGAACTCCCGATCTAGGTTATGTTTCGGGGGTTGATGTATTTATAGGATTTTTTGGCGTCGGTCTCACGTCAGGGGGGTCTCCGAGTCGTCCATGATATAGGAGGGCGGGCCTAGGGGTAGGGCGCACCCTCCATCCTCGTTGACGGCTCAGGACTCTTCTTTCACTTTGGGGGCTTCTTTTGGTGCATAAAAAATTGGCACGTCAATTGGACTCCGTTTGGTATTCCTTTTCTGTATAACTCAAAAACAAGGAAAAAAATAGGGACTGGCACTGGGCTCTAAGTTAATAGGATAGTACCAAAAATCATATAAAATAGTATATAAATGAATATAAAACATCCAAGATGGATAATATAATAGCATGGAACAATAAAAAATTATAGATACATTGGAGACATATCAAGCATCCCCAAGCTTAATTCCTGCTCGTCCTTGAGTAGGTAAATGATAAAAACAGAATTTCTGATGTGGAATGCTACCTAACATATTTATCAATGTAATTTTCTTTATTGTGGCATGAATGTTTAGATCCATAAGATTCAAAACAAGAGTTTAATGTTGACATGAAAACAATAATACTTCAAGCATACTAACAAAGCAATCATGTCTTCTCAAAATAACATGGCCAAAGAAAGCTATCCCTACAAAATCATATAGCATGGCTATGCTCTATCTTCATCACACAAAATATTTAAATCATGCACAACCCTGATGACAAGCCAAGCAATTGTTTCATACTTTTGATGTTCTCAAACTTTTTCAATCTTCACGCAATACATGAGCGTGAGCCATGGACATAGCACTATAAGTGGAATAGAATGGTGGTTGTGGAGAAGACAAAAAGGAGAAGATAGTCTCACGTCAACTAGGCGTATCAACGGGCTATGGAGATGCCCATCAATAGATATCAATGTGACTGAGTAGGGATTGCCATGCAACGGATGCACTAGAGCTGTAAGTGTATGAAAGCTCAAAAAATAAAACTAAGTGGGTGTCCATCCAACTTGCTTGCTCACGAAGACCTAGGGAATTTTGAGGAAGCCCATCATTGGAATATAGAAGCCAAGTTCTATAATGAAAATTCCCACTAGTATATGGAAGTGACAACATATGAGACTCTCTATCATGAAAATCATGGTGCTACTTTGAAGCACAAGTGTGGTAAAAGGATAGTAGCATTGCCCCTTCTCTCTTTTTCTCTCATTTTTTTGTTTCTTTTGTTTTTTTGGGCCCTCTTTTTTTTGGCCTCTTCTTTTTTTATTTTTCGTCCGGAGTCTCATCCCGACTTGTGGGGGAATCATAGTCTCCATCATCCTTTCCTCACTGGGACAATGCTCTAATAATGAAGATCATCACACTTTTATTTACTTTACAACTCAAGAATTACAACTTGATACTTAGAACAAAATACGACTCTATGAATGCGTCCGGCGGTGTACCGGATTGTGCAATGAATCAAGAGTGACATGTGTGAAAGAATTATGAACGGTGGCTTTGCCACAAATACGATGTCAACTACATGATCATGCAAAGCAATATGACAATGATGGAGTGTGTCATAATGAATGGAACGGTGGAAAGTTGCATGGCAATATATCTCGGAATGGCTATGGATATGCCATAATAGGTAGGTATGGTGGCTGTTTTGAGGAAGGTATATGGTCGGTGTATGGTACCGGCGAAATTTGCGCGGCACGAGAGAGGCTAGCAATGGTGTAAGGGTGAGAGTGTGTATAATCCATGGAATCAACATTAGTCATAAAGAACTCACATACTTATTGCAAAAATCTATTAGTTATTGAAATGAAGTACTACGCGCATGCTCCTAGGGGGATAGATTGGTAGGAAAAGACCATCGCTCGTCCCCGACCGCCACTCATAAGGAAGACAATCAATAAATAAATCATGCTCCGACTTCATCACATAACGGTTCACCATACGTGCATGCTACGGGAATCACAAACTTTAACACAAGTATCTCTAAAATTCACAACTACTCACTAGCATGGCTCTAATATCACCATCTTCATATCTCAAAACAATCATAAAGAATCAAACTTCTCATAGTATTCGATGCACTTTATATGAAAGTTTTTATTATATCCCTCTTGAATGCCTATCATATTAGGACTAAATTTATAACCCAAGCAAATTACCATGCTATTCTAAAGACTCTCAAAATAATATAAGTGAAGCATGAGAGTTCACCTATTTCTTCAAAATAAAACCACCGCCGTGCTCTAAAAAGATATAAGTGAAGCACTAGAGCAAATGACAAACTACTCCAAAAGATATAAGTGAAGATCAATGAGTAGTCGAATAATTATGTAACTATGTGAAGACTCTCTAACATTTAAGCATTTCAGATCTTAATATTTTATTCAAGCAGAAAGAAAAACAAAATAAAATGAAAAGGACGCTCCAAGCAAAACACATATCATGTGGTGAATAAAAATATAGCTCCAAGTAAAGTTACCGATAAACGAAGACGAAAGAGGGGATGCCATCCGGGGCATTCCCAAGCTTAGGCTCTTGGTTGTCCTTGAATATTACCTTGGGGTGCCTTGGGCATCCCCAAGCTTAGGCTCTTGCCACTCCTTATTCCATAGTCCATCGAATCTTTACCCAAAACCTGAAAACTTCACAACAGAAAACTCAACAGAAAACTCGTATGCTCCGTTAGTATAAGAAAATAAATCACCACTTTTGGTACTGTTATGAACTCATTCTAAATTCATATTGGTGTAGTATCTACTGTATTCCAACTTCTCTATGGTTCATACCCTCCGATACTGCTCATAGATTCATCAAAATGAGCAAACAACACATAGAAAACAGATCTGTCAAAAACAGAACAATCTGTAGTAATCTGTAACTCTCGAATACTTCTGTAACTCCAAAAATTCTGAAATAAATTGATGGACGTGAGGAATTTGTCTAATAATCTTCTGCAAAAAGAATCAACTAAAAATACTGTTCTGTTAAAAATGACAATTATTCTCGCGAGCGCAAAGTTTCTGTTTTTTTTTACAGCAAGATTGCATTAACTTTGACCCAAGTCTTCCCAAAGGTCTTACTTGTCACTTTATTGAAACAAAAGCTATAAAACATGATTAATACAGTAGCTTAATCATGTTAACACACAAAAACAGTAGGGGTAAATATTGGGTTGTCTCCCAAAAAGCGCTTTTCTTTAATGCCTTTTAGGTAGGCATGATGATTTCAATGATGCTCATATAAATGATAAGAATTGAAACATAACGGGAGAATCATGAAGCTTATGACTAGCACATTTAAGTATAAACCACTTCCTATGCATGGGGATTTTGTGAGAAAACAACTTATGGGAACAAGAATCAACTAGCATAGGAAAGCAAAACAAGCATAACTTCAAGATTTTAAGCACATAGAGAGGAAACTTGATATTATTGCAATTCCTACAAGCATATATTCCTCCCTCATAATAATTTTCAGTAGCATCATGAATGAATTCAACAATATAACCATCACATAAAGCATTATTTTCATGAGCCACAAGCATAATTTTTTATTACTCTCCACATAAGCAAATTTCTTCTCATGAATAGTAGTGGGAGCAAACTCAACAAAATAACTATCATGTGAGGCATAATCCAATTGAAAATTAAAATCATGATGACAAGTTTCATGGTTATCATTATTCTTTATAGCATACATGTCATCACAATAATCATCATAGATAGAAACTTTGTTCTCATAATCAATTGGAACCTCTTCCGAAATAGTGGATTCATCACTAAATAAAGTCATGACCTCTCCAAATCCACTTTCATGATTATCACAATAAGATTCAACACCCTCCAAAATAGTGGGATTGTTACTTCCAAAAGTTGACACTCTTCCAAACCCACTTTCATCAATATAATCATCATAAATAGGAGGCATGCTTTCATCATAATAAATTTGCTCATCAAAAAACTTGGGGGGCTAAAAATATCATCCTCATTAAACATAGCATCCCCAAGCTTGTGGCTTTGCATATCATTAGCATCATGGATATTCAAGGAATTCAAACTAACAACATTGCAATCATGCTCATCATTCAAATATTTAGTGCCAAACAACTTATTGTATTCTTCTTCTAACACTTTGGCACAATTATCAAAATCCTTATTTTCATTTAAGACATTAAAAAGGAAGCATATGAGGCAACAAGATCTAAAGATATACCTTCAAGCACTAACCTTCCCGGCAACGGCGCCAGAAAAGAGCTTGATGTCTACTACGCAACCTTCTTCTTGTAGACGTTGTTGGGCCTCCAAGTGCAAAGGTTTGTAGGACAGTAGCAAATTTCCCTCAAGTGGATGACCTAAGGTTCATCAATCCGTGGGAGGCGTAGGATGAAGATGGTCTCTCTCAAACAACCCTGCAACCAAATAACAAAGAGTCTCTTGTGTCCCCCAACACACCAAATACAATGGTAAATTGTTTAGGTGCACTAGTTTGGCAAAGAGATGGTGATACAAGTGCAATATGGATGGTAGATATAGGTTTTTGCAATCTGAAAATATAAAAACAGCAAGGTAACTAATGATAAAAGTGAGCACAAACGGTATTGCAATGCTTCTAAACAAGGCCTATGGTTCATACTTTCACTAGTGCAAGTTCTCTCAACAATAATAACATAATTGGATCATATAACTATCCCTCAACATGCAACAAAGAGTCACTCCAAAGTCACTAATAGCGGAGAACAAATGAAGAGATTATTGTAGGGTATGAAACCACCTCAAAGTTATTCTTTCCGATCAATCCATTGGGCTAGCCCTAGAGTTCATAGTAAAATAACACCTTAAGACACAAATCAACCAAAACCCTAACGTCACCTAGATACTCCAATGTTACCTCAAGTATCCGTGGGTATGATTATATGATATGCATCACACAATCTCAGATTCATCTATTCAACCAACACAAAGAACTTCAAAGAGTGGCCCAAAGTTTCTACCGGAGAGTCAAGACGAAAACGTGTGCCAACCCCTATGCATAAGTTCACAAGGTCACTGAACCCGCAAGTTGATCACCAAAACATACATCAAGTAGATCACGTGATATCCCATTGTCACCACAGATAAGCACATGCAAGACATACATCAAGTGTTCTCAAATCCTTAAAGATCAATCCGATAAGATAACTTCAAAGGGAAAACTCAATCCATTAAAAGAAGGCAGAGGGGAGAAACATCATAAGATCCAACTATAATAGCAAAGCTCGCGGTACAACAAGATCGTGCCAAATCAAGAACATGAGAGAGAGAGAGAGAGAGAGAGAGAGAGATCAAACACATAGCTACTGGTACATACCCTTAGCCCCGAGGGTGAACTACTCCCTCCTCGTCAAGGAGAGCGCCGGGATGATGAAGATGGCCACCGGTGATGGACCCTCCCTGAGGGAGTCCCGGATTAGGGGGTATCCGGTCAGCCGGACTATATACATTGTCCGGACTATTGGAGCGTGAAGATACAAGACTCAAGATTCCGTCCCGTGTCCGGATGGGATTCTCCTTTGCGTGGAAGACAAGCTTGGCGATCCGGATATTATATTTCCTTCTTTTTAAGTTGTAACCGACTCCGTGTAAACCCTAGCCCCCTCTGGTGTCTATATAAACCGGAGGGTTTGGTCCTTAGAGGGACGATCACAATCATAATCATCATAGGCTAGCTTCTAGGGTTTAGCCTCTACGATCTCGTGGTAGATCAACTCGTGTACTACTCATATCATCAATATCAATCAAGCAGGAAGTAGGGTTTTACCTCCATCGAGAGGGCCCGAACCTGGGTAAACATTGTGTCCCTTGCCTCCTCTTACCATTAGCCTAAGACACACAGATCGGGACCCCCTACCTGAGATCCGCCGGTTTTGACACAGACATTGGTGCTTTCATTGAGGGTTCCTCTGTGTCGTCGCCGCAAGGCTTGATGGCTACTTCAATCATCAACAACACGGTCCAGGGTGAGACTTTTCTCCCCGGATAGATCTTCGTGTTCGGCGGCCAGATCATGGGCCAATTCGCAGCTAACCGGAGCAGATCGACAGCTATGCCCCTGGCCATCAGGTCAGGTTCGGAAACCTAAACTACATGGCCGATATCCGCGGAGACTTGATCTTCAACGGGTTCGGGCCTGCGCCAGGGGCGCCGGACAATCACGATGAGCACGGCTTAGACCTGCTGTTGGACATTGCTCGGGATATCACCCCTCAGTAGCCCCGGACCTAAATCTAGAGCAGATTGTGTTGCCCAAGGGCGGGTGGATGGACCCCGTCCCGCAGGCCGCACACTCATCAGCGGTAGAGCTCCAAAGAAGCCTGTGACACCGGACCCCCGGACTCGTATCCGGCTGTAGGTTCCAGTCCGCGCGCTCCTGAGCCCGCCGAACCTAGTTGGGCTCCGGTAATGGAGTTCACCGCTACGGATATCTTCCAGCACTCGTCGTTTGGGCGACGTGCTGAACTTGTTAAAGTCTCTCTCTTTGCCAGGAGACTCTTGGCCGAACTATGTCCGGCTCGAGTGGGAAGCAGGCGACGAAGGAATTCGTTGCCCACCCACCACCCACTTCATTGCCACGGTCGATGATTTAATCGACGTGCTTGACTTCGACTCCGAAGACATCGACGGTACGGACGACGATGCAGGAGAAGAACAAGAACCAATGCTCACGGGGCGGTGGACATCCGCCTCCTCATATGATATATATATGGTGGACACTCCGAACGAAACCAATGGCGATGAGGCAACGGAGGATAACCCCTCAGGGAAGAAAGCAAAGCATGGGCGTCGTCGGTGCCGCTCCAAGCCCCGCCATAGCAATACCGGCACAGGAGACGAAAACAATCTGGATGGTGCCGAAGATGAATACAACCCTTTTCAGCCTGCCTTCGAGCAGGCCGAGCAGGAAGACGGGCAGGTCAGCCCAGACGAACAGGCGACGGACGGATATCTGGAGGAGGACAACTACATGCCCCCCTCCGAAGATTAGATTAGCCTCGGCGACGACGAGTTCGGCGTGCCCGAGGACCCCGTGGAGCAGGAGTGCTTTAAACGCCGGCTCATGGCCACTGCGAGGAGCCTGAAAAATAAGCAGCAACAACTCCAAGCCGATCAAGACCTGCTCACAGACAGATGGACTGAAGTCCTGGCACAGCTGAGGAATATGGACTCGAGCGCCACACGGCTGACCGGCCACTTCGTGGCCGGGATAAAACGGCATATCAACCCGAATACCAGCCCGCGCCCCCACGCCAATACACTATGACCCGGGGCAATAGGCAAGACCTGCAAGATATACTGGAAAACAAAGCAGGACAACCAAGATCGATCTATGGATCGCGGGGGAGCGCCCCAACACGCGACGATGATCGTCACGCCGGATACACTATGAACAAGTCCGGCCGGGCCGAATACAGCCACCCAGACTCATTCGAACTACGTAGCCACATAGCCCGGCACAGAGGCGCCGCACACCCCATCTGCTTCACTGACGAAGTGATGGATCATGAATTCCTAGAAGGGTTCAAACCCGCAAACATTGAATCATATGATGGCAAAACAGACCCCGCAGTATGGATCGAAGATTTCCTTCTCCACATCCACATGGCCTGCGGAGACGATCTACACACCATCAAATATCTTCCCCTTAAGCTCAAAGGACCTGCCCGACACTGGCTAAACAGCCTGCCGACAAGTTCCATTGGCAGTTGGGAAAACCTGGAAGACGCGTTCCTCGACAACTTCCAGGGCACATACATGCGACCACCGGACGCTGATGACTTGAGCCACATTACTCAACAGCCCGGAGAGTCAGCCAGGAAATTTTGGACTCAGTTCCTAACTAAAAAGAACCAAATAGTCGACTGTCCGGAGGCCGAAGCCCTGGCGGCCTTTAAGCATAATATCCGTGACGAGTGGCTTGCCCGACACCTTGGACAGGAAAAACCGAAATCCATGGCGTCCCTCACGACACTGATGACCCGCTTTTGCACGGGTGAGGACAACCGGCTGGCTTGCAGCAGCACCACGCCACATTTCGGCACCTCGGATGTCTGCGTCAATAACGGCAAGTCACGACGCAACAGACATAAGCGACGGAACAACGGTGACAACACTGAAGACACGGCAGTCAACGCCGGATTCAGGGGACCTAAATCCGGTCATCGAAAAAAGCCGTTCAAAAGAAACAATAAGGGACCGTCTAGTCTGGACCGCATACTGGAACGCTCGTGCCAGATTCATGGCACCCCGGACAAGCCAGCAAACCACACTAATAGAGACTGCTGGGTGTTCAAACAGGCCGGTAAAATAAACACCAAAAACAAGGACAAGTGGTTGCACAGTGATGATGACGAGGAGCCCCGGCGTCCGAACACGGGAGGACAGAAGAAGTCCCCCCAGGTAAAAACAGTCAACATGATCTACGCCACCCACATTCCCAAACGGGAACGGAAGTGAGCATTACGGGACGTCTATGCGATGGACCCATTCGCCCCAAAATTCAACCCATGGTCAGCCTGTCCGATCACCTTTGATCGTAGGGATCACCCTACCAGCATCCGTCACGGCGGTTCAGACGCATTGGTCCTAGACCGAATCATCGACAGATTCCACCTCACGCGAGTCCTTATGGACGGCGATAGCAGCCTGAACCTGCTTTATCAGGACACAATGCGCAAAATGGGCATCGACCCTGCAAGGATCAAGCCCACCAAAACCACCTTTAAAGGTGTAATTCCAGGAGTAGAGGCCCGTTGCACGGGCTCTATAACATTGGAAGTGGTCTTCGGATCTCCGGATAACTTCCGAAGCGAAGAGTTAATCTTCAATATCGTCCCTTTCCGTAGTGGTTACCACGCATTGCTTGGACGAACCGCATTCGCTAGATTCAATGCGGTACCACACTATGCATACCTTAAGATCAAGATGCCAGGACCTCACGGGGTCATAACAGTCAACGGAAACATGGACCACTCTCTCCGTACAGAAGAACATACTGCAGCCCTCGCGGCGGAAGTACAATGCGGCCTTCTCCGACAAACCACCAATCCGGCGACGACAACCTCGAACACCGTCAAGCGAGTCCGGAGCACCCTGCAATAGGATCGCTAGGCACGCCAAGAGCGCAACTAGCAGTCCGGCCTCCGCTCAAGCCCCATCAAAGCAGCATTCGTGCTGCGCGTACTCAATTATGCACTCAAAATACCATGGGCATAGGCGGAGGCGCCACAGTGACTCAGTCAACAGTGCAATATAACCGCAACATACATTAATGACCCCCCTTTATCTTTCAGGACACTGCTTTAGGGCAGCCTCTTCAGAAGAGCCGGGTTGTCGGACTTACACAGGAGAGAAAACAAAGGAGGCAATAGGCTTTGCGCACAAAGGAAATACCCAGGTGGAATCTGTTCACGATCGTTATACCTGTTTTATATACCTACATACATCCCGCCCTTGGATAGGACATGTTAAATAGTCCTATTTACTTCTGCTTAACCACACTCATTGTAAACGTACGCTTAAACGTATTACTCATCAATGGGAGATAATATATAGCGTCAGCTTATTATTCCTATTTGCACATTTTTCCCATACATGTTTATTTAATATGGCATCCGTACACCTTGGTACGTTCAGTTTGCCAGGGGCTTCTTATGGCGCCCCATAATACGGCAAGACAAGCCCGAACACTTTCAACAGTGTGGCACCCCGAACTTATAGCACTATATGCATCAGCTCCGAATCATGTCTTGGGGTCAATAGTTGGGTTTGCCCGGCTCCCTTATTTTGGTACCTTACGTTCCGTTATATCAGCTAAGGTAGCGCAGGAAGAACTACTGCGATTGTGTCCCGATTCTTCCGGACGAGCACCTCAGTAGAGAAAGCCGAAAACTGACCGGCATGATGTGGCGAGAGCTGGTCGCTGTTCGAGAGGTCTTAAAATCCTTAAAGATTTTTTCTGCTTTAGGCGAGGAATCGGCTTCGTCCGATGAAGGCGATATAGCGCCCCAATTCGGCTTTCCAAATTCTAGGGGCTTCGCTGAAATTTAAAATTGTAGACTTCCATGGCTAAGTGAAAGTTATAAAGCCGCATAGTCCGATTGCCTTGTTCGCTGTGCCAGACACCTCCTTAAGGGACCAAAAATTTGGATAAGGAGTGTCTGGGTTTTTCCAGGAACACCCCGGTACTAGTTACGTGGGGGGAGGAAGCTGAAGACTGGCGTACTTTCAGAATTCTATAAACAGCCGCACAGAAGGTTATATTTTAAATCAAAAAGCGCCATATAGCGCAAGTAGCTTCATCTTTATATTACAACAACAGAAGTACAGTTACTCAAGGATCGTGTCCTTGGGAAATTCATCGGCCACGAGACGAACGCCTTTCATAACGCCATCATAATACTTTTCGGGACAGCGATGCGCCTTGCCCCCCGGCGGCCCATCTTTCACCAGCTTCTCCGCATCCAGCTAGCCCCAGTGCACCTTGCACGGGCAAAGGCCCGGCGGGCACCCTCAATTCAAACAGATCGCTTGATCACCTCAAGCCGCGGACAGGCATTTACCATCCGCTTTATCAGGCCGAAGTAGCTGGCAGGCAAGGGCTCACCAGGCCACATCCGAACTAGGAAATCTTTCATAGCCACTTCAGCCCATACCAGGAGTTCAACCAACTGCTTTGATTGGTCACCAGAGTCATTGGTGTTCGGCTCCAGCATACTGGGACCAGAATAGCTTCTCCGTTGAGCTCCCCTCCTTGGCACGGTAGAACTCTGCAGCATTAGATGTGCTGCATGGCAGATCTGCAAATGCCCCTGGAGAGCTCCGAATCCGGGTAAGTAAAAGAAATGTCTCCTCCACATGCTTGCATTGCATAAAGAATGTCTTACCCGCCGCTATATTTTTGGCAGCCTGGATTTCCTGCTGTGCCTTTTCAGCTTCGGCCTTGGCATCTTTCACACTCGCAAGGGCCTTCGCAAGCTCAGTCTCTTTCATCTTAAGATCATGCTCCAAGGACTCGAACTTCGTGCCGAGCTCCTGGAGCTCTTGCTGTACCTCGCCCACTCTAGCATCTTGCTTTTCGCGCTCCTTGCACTCCAGGGCCGCCTTGTCCTCGGCCTCGGACAACGCTTTCTTCGGAGACGCCACTTCGGTGGTGGCCCCTATCACAAAGTCACGAGGCTTTGCCGTTAGAATCACCAATTTTTGTCTATTCTTTATAAATATGCAAACGGGGTATCACTTACCTTTGTTAACTTTGAGTTGCCTCTTCGTGAGGCCGAGCTCTCCTTGTATCTGCTCCAGGTCCCGTTTAAGTCCGGCGACCTCGGCCGTGCGGGAAGCAGCGGCAAGTAGCACCGCCTGTTTATTAACATGTAAACCTACTATTAGACTCCTGCAGATTATAATGGACCCTCCGTTTGGCTTTTTGTTCCGAACACCAAACAGAGTATCAGGGGCTACTACCTATCGGGTGATAATTTCACACATTTTTGATTACTTACCTCAAAGCCCGTCAGGAGGCTGGTGCAGGCTTCGGTTAGTCCACCCTTGGCAGACAGAACCTTTTGAATCACCGCACTCATAAGAGTACGATGCTCTTCATCTATGGAAGCGCCATGAAGCGCTTCCAACAGACTATCCGACGCCCCTAGCGTAACAGAAGTCATCGGCACGGACGGCTCGCCCTCCCTAGCAAGGGGCCGCCTACCCGAGTCCGAAACCATCAGAGGTTCCGGTACAGTATCCAGCTAAGAGCCCGGTGATAACCCACAAGTATAGGGGATCGCAATAGTTTTTGAGGGTAGAGTATTCAACCCAAATTTATTGATTCGACACAAGGGGAGCCAAAGAATATTCTCAAGTATTAGCAGTTGAGTTGTCAATTCAACCACACCTGGAAACTTAGTATCTGCAGCAAGGTGTTTAATAGCAAAGTAATATGATAGTGGTGGTAACGGTAACAAAAGTAAAGACAGTAAAAGTAATGTTTTTGGTATTTTGTAGTGATTGTAATAGTAGCAATGGAAAAGTAAATAAGGGAGAACCAGTATATGGAAAACTCATAGGCACCGGATTAGCGATGGATAATTATGCTGGATGTGGTTCGTCATGTAACAGTCATAACATAGGGTGACACAGAACTAGCTCCAGTTCATCAATGTAATGTAGGCATGTATTCCGTATATAGTCATACGTGCTTATGGAAAAGAACTTGCATGACATCTTTTGTCCTACCCTCCCGTGGCAGCGGGGTCCTATTGGAAACTAAGGGATATTAAGGCCTCCTTTTAATAGAGAATCGGAACAAAGCATTAGCACATAGTGAATACATGAACTCCTCAAACTATGGTCATCACCGGGAGTGGTCCCGATTATTGTCACTTCGGGGTTGCCGGATCATAACACATAGTAGGTGACTATAGACTTGCAAGATAGGATCAAGAACACACATATATTCATGAAAACATAATAGGTTCAGATATGAAATCATGGCACTCGGGCCCTAGTGACAAGCATTGAGCATAGCAAAGTCATAGCAACATCAATGTCAGAACATAATGGATACTAGGGATCAAACCCTAACAAAACTAACTCGATTACATGATAAATCTCATCCAACCCATCACCGTCCAGCAAGCCTACGATGCAATTACTCACGCACGGCGGTGAGCATCATGAAATTGGTGATGGAGGATGGTTGATGATGACGACGGCGACGAATCCCCCTCTCCAGAGCCCCGAACGGACTCCAGATCAGCCCTCCCGAGAGAGATTAGGGCTTGGCGGTGGCTCCGTATCGTAAAACGCGATGATTTCTTCTCTCTGATTTTTTTCTCCCCGAAAGCCAATATATGGAGTTGGAGTTGGCATCGGAGGGCCACTAGGGGGCCCACGAGGTAGGGGGCGCGCCCAGGGGGCCGCCCCCCGCCCTCGTGAGCAAGGTGTGGGCCCCCTGGTCTTCATCTTTTGCGAGGATTTTCTTTATTTTTTCTAAGGTGTTCCATGGAGTTTCAGGATATTCCGAGAATCTTTATTTTCTGCACAAAAAACAACACCATGGCAGTTCTGCTGAAAACAGCGTCAGTCCAGGTTAGTTCCATTCAAATCATACAGATTAGAGTCCAAAACAAGGGCAAACGTGTTTGGAAAAGTAGATACGACGGAGACGTATCAACTCCCCAAGGTTAAACCCTTGCTTGTCCTCAAGCTATTCAGTCGACAAACTGAAAGAGAAAAAGAAACACTTTTACAAACTCTGTTTGCTCTTGTTGTTGTAAACATGAAAAGCCAGCATTCAAGTCTCAACAATTATTATGAACTAACCATACTCACAATAACACGTAGGTCTCACAATACTCATATCAATGGCATAATCAGCTAGCGAGCCATAATAATAAAACTCGGATGACAACACTTTCTCAAAATAATCGTAATATGACATTACAAAATGGTATCCCGCAAGCCCTTTCTGAGACCGCAAAACATAAATGCAGAGCACCTTTAAAGATCAAGCACTGACTAAACATTGTAATTCATGGTAAAAGAGATCCACAAGTCATACCCAATATAAACCAATAATAATGAATGCAAACGACAAGCAGTGCTCAAATGGGTGCTTTTAATAAGAAGGGTGATGACTCAACATAAAAGTAAATAGATAGGCCCTTCGCAGAGGGAAGCAGGATTTGTAGAGGTGCGAGCTCGATTTTGAAATAGAGATAAATTATATTTTGAGCGGCATACTTTCATTGTCAACATAACAACTAAAAGACGCATTTATATCTTCCATGCTAAACAGATTATAGGCGGTTCCCAAACAGAATGGTAAAGTTTATACTCCCCTTCCTCCACAAGCATCAATCCATGGCTTGCTCGAAACAACGAGTGCCTCCAACATTCAACGGGTCCCAAGGGGAGTTTTGTTTGCTGTTATTTTGATTTAGTTTGCACAAAGCATGGGACTGGGCATCCTGGATACCAACTATTTTCTCGTGAATGAGGAGCGGAGTCAACTCCTCTTGAGAATAACCCGCCAAACACGAAAGATAAGGGCAGCTCTAGTTGACATATGAGCTATTCGAGCATGCAAAACAGAATGTTTATTTGAAGGGTTAGAGTTTGGCACATACAAATTTACTTGGAACGGCAGGTAAATACCACATATAGGTAGGTATAGTGGACTCATATGGAATAACTTTGGGGTTTAAGGAGTTTGGATGCACAAGCGTATTCCCGCTTAGTGCAGTGAAGGCTAGCAAAAGACCGAAGCGATTAATCGAGAGAGCGACAACAGTCGTAAACGTGCATTAAAATTAATTCACACCGAGTACAAGCATGAGTAGGATATAATCCACCATGAACATAAATATCATGAAGGTTATGTTGATTGGATTCAACTACATGCGTGAACATGTGCCAAGTCGAGTCACTCAATGCATTTAAAGGAGGATACCACCCCATCATACTGTCGGTGTACTAGAGTAGGGGTACCCTAGTATCCCGAACTTGTGCACGGGCAGTCGCAGCACCCCGTGGCAAGGCTTGCCGGGTGACCGCCAAGGTCCTCCGTGGTTCCTTTGGAGCCATTCAAGAACAAAGTATTCAACCCAAGGAGACAAGGCCCCGTCAAGAGGAGCTTGCCGGGAAGGCCAACCAAGGCATCTCAAGGAACTTGCCGCGATGTGCCACGCGTCCCGGCGAGGCCCGATGAGCGACAAGCTTCCGGACGCGACAAGACAACGACCACGGCAAGGCGCTTGCCGCGACAAGCTACCACTCTATTCCCGCGCTCCAGCACATCCACCAACATGTCGCCTCGACCTTTCCAGTAGCGTGGCGAGAGGCTGTGCAGCCAGCGGTGCGTGGTGGCAAGCGGCGCCGACGAGATTGCCATCGTGGCAAGCGGTGGCGTCCCTGACGGTCCCTTTTTGACACTATTTGGGCGACGCAGACGGGCATTTAATGCCTTTGTCCCTGCCGCCGTGGTTAGGTATGATACATCGCATGTAGTTGTACCAACCGCAACACCTTTCCATTTTTACCCTTGTTCACGTTGCCTGCCGGTGACCCCTTGAGCATATAAAAGGAGGCCCATGCGCAACATAGAGGGGGTTCAAGGCGTAAAAACACTCACGCCGGTCTCGTTAGCAGCTAGTGTGTATCAGAGCACTCAGTGCTCCCGAGCAAGAACTCAATACACTCAGACATGCAGCAGTAGGAGTATTATCTCTCCGGAGAGCTCCGAAGCTGGGTAAACTGCTCGTGTGCTTCGCCTTGATCCGCTCTTCGCGCGATCTCTGCTCCCCGCCGAACCGAAAGGGGCTTGGTCCGCCGGTCCCATAGGTGTTCGTGGATCAATTTCCCCGACATCTTTGGCGCGCCAGGTAGGGGGCGTCGAGGTTGTGTGAACCTGATCCGGCGTTCACACGAGCTAGATCTTCATCTTTTTCATCGACATGCCACCAAAGAAGAAGGCTTCGGAGGTGGCTGCTCCATCCGCGTCGATCTCACCACCACCGGAGCAAACGGGTGGTGGGGTAGACGCCGGCGGAAGAACGGGCGTCGACGAGGGAGCTCACGGTGCTGCCAAGTCCAAGGACAAGGCTGCGCAGACCTCGGCGTCCGTACATGCACCGCGCCCATCTCAGGGGGCGCGGGATTGACAGCGTCATGGTACTCACGGTACCATACGTTCTTTAGACCAAGATCGAGCCAGTGGATCTCGGGGCGCTCAAGACCAGCATGCACGCCAACATGCTGGCATGAGCGAGACACGGTCGCCTGGACGGGATACTGCTCCTTCCAACACAGTTAGAAGTCCGAGCATATCCCGCTCCTCGCACCGTTCGCCACTGCCACCCACCACTCCAGCAGAAGCTTTGGCGCGAGCTCAACTGCTCCTAGATTACCCTCCAACGGCAGACAAGATCGATGAATGGAGGGCCACCATCCAGAGTCTCATCGGCTTCACCAACGGCGACACTCCACGGCAGCCGAGTACATCGCAGCCGCGGCAAGACTGTCAGGCACGAGCCGATGGCGACAAAACCGGTGGGGGTGCAACCACCGTGCACCCTCTGCCCCGAAGGCCAAGATCGCCGACTCGCCAGATCTACCTCGACAGTGACTCCACCGCATCATCAGATCCACGAGCTCGTCGCGATCAGCGCCAAGTTCTTCACGAATGACAGCAAGAAGACGCCAGACCAGATCGAAAGCGCCAAGAGAAGCGGCGCCAATCCGACCAAAGGCGCTGGGCCCTCTATCGACATGCATGCACCAGGGGAACCAGGCGACTTGCCATACGCGGTAGGTTGCCCTGCGTTCACTCGTGAGCTACGGCAAGTCCAGCGGCCCAGCACGAAGAATTTCAAGCCAGACGTACCAGAGAAGTACGACGGCAAGTCGCATCCGTCGGAGTTCCTCAAGATCTACACCATCGCGGTGCAAGCTGCCGGGGCGGATGACAAGATCCTTGCCAACTACTTCACCGGTGCTCTAGCCCAATGTCGTCTGGCTCATGCACTTGCGGACAACTCCATATCCTCCTGGCAGACCTATGCCATCGGTTTGTCGGCGCTTTACATGCGCCACAAGCCTCATGGCCAAGAGAGCGACCTTCATCTGCCACCCGAAGGAAGGAGAGCCCCCGCAAGTACATTCAGAGATTCAACCGTGTACAAAGACAACATCTCAGATGTCCACCGCCGCGGTCATCGCCGCGCTCCATCAGAACGTGCGAAACCGTAGGATGCGGGAGGAGATGGCGATGTGCAAGATCAGAGACGTCAGTGAGCTATATGCCCTGGCCGACAAGTGTGCACGTGCTGAGGAAGGGAGGAAACTCCCCGGAGAGAATACAGAAGCAGGAGGATCTGATAGCAAGGATGCTGCCCCGACAAAGAAAAACCGGCGGCGGAACAACAGGAAGAAGAAAGGCAAAGATGTGCTAGTCGTTGAGCAGTCCGGCAATGGAGGTGGCGCCAAGAAAGCCAAAGCTGGTAGCTCCGGCAAGGAGATTGCCGCATGCACCAACTGCCAGGCTGTGGCGGTTGCCGACAAGCAGGATGGCACTAACAAGCAGTACTGCAAGATCCATCGCACCAAGGGCCATGACCTCCAGAGCTGCAAGAAGGTCGAGCAGCTTGTCGAGCAGCAAAAGGCTGAATACGAGCGACGTGACAAGGAGAAGGCCCAAGAAGGTGCTGGAGGAGCTGGCAAGAAACGCCCCGGCCGAGGAGGACGCCACGACAAGGCCAAGCAGTAGCAAGGAGACAGACCTCCCCGCGGCCGCGACAAGGATGAAGATGACGACGACGATGAAGATATGGATGATGACGACACCAGTGAGCAGGAGTTCTAGAAAGCCACAGAGGTCCTGTGTGTTGACGGCGGTGCTTCTCTGCATAGTTCACACCGCCAGCTCAAGCAGTGGGTGAGGGAAGTCAATGCGCGTAACCACCCGCCGAGTGACGCAAGCCTCGAATGGTCCAAAGACGCCTATCATCTTTGATGTTGAGGACCACCGGATCGCATAATCTGCGGTCGGTGCTTGCCGATGTTGGTTTCACCAACTATCCGCAACCTCAAGGTCACTAAGATGCTAGTTGACGGCGGGTCGGCTTGAACCTGATCTCCTCCGCGGTACTCCGTAAACTCCAGATCCCCGACAATGAAGCTCAAGAGACCGCACATTCCAAGGAATCAATCCGGAAGGAGCAAGCCAAAGGGAAAGATCACGCTGCGGTGACATTTGGCAGCGAGTTGAACTTCAGGACTGAGAGGGTCACTTTTGACGTTGCTGACTTTCCATTGCCCTACAATGGGATACTCGGCCGTCCAGCACTCGCCAAATTCATGGCGGCCTCTCACTATGCATACAACATGCCGAAGATGCCAGGCCTGATAAGTGTCATCTCTGTCCCTGGTGACAAGAAGGATGCTCTTATCTGCGCCGACAAGATCTACCGGGAGGCAGTAGCCGCAACAGATCGCAAGTCACTTGCCGTTGAAGCTCCCGGGGGAAAGAAGAAGACCAAGTCCGGCAAGAGTTCTGATGCCCACTCCGACAAGTGCACCTTTTCGGAGTGCTGCGCTACCGTCGAGGACGCACCATCGAGCTCCACCGGCAAGTGTAAGAAGACAATGGCAGCTCCACCAGAGACCAAGAAGGTGTCCGCCAAGGAGGACGGCACCGGTGGTACCTTCACCATCGCCACTATCGACCCTAAATAGGAAAGCGCTTGTTGCTTTTCTGCAGGCGTAATGTCGACGTGTTTGCATGGCAACCGCCCGACATCCCCGTGTTCCTGTGAAAGTAATCGATCACCATCTTGCCGTCTGTCCTCATCGCGCGCCCGCCAAGCGTAAAGTCGAAAAAGCAAGGAGCGCCAAGAATTCATCGCAGAAGAAATCAAGAAATTGGAAGCAGCAGGCCTTGTCAGAGGAGTGCTCCATCCTACGTGGTTGGCCAATCCTGTAGTCGTGCGCAAGGCAAACAGAAAATGGAGGCTTTGTATCGACTTTACCGATGTCAATAAAGCTTGTCCCAAAGACCCATTTGCCTTCCTGCGCATTGACCAGATTGTTGACTCCACGGCCGGATGTGACTTGCTTTCATTTCTTGACGCATACTCAGGATACCATCAGATCTTCATGGCAGAAGAGGATGAGGAGAAGACTGCATTCATCACTCCATGTGGCACATACTGTTTCGTATGGATGCCTTTCGGTTTAAAGAATGCTGGTTCAACATTTGCAAGGGTAGTCCATGACGCTTTTGAGCCACAAATACACAGAAATGTGGAAGCCTACATGGATGACATAGTGGTCAAGAGCAAGGACAAGGCAACTCTGATTCAAGATTTAGATGAAACCTTTGCAAATCTACGCAAGATCAACCTCAAGCTTAACCCCGAGAAGTGTGTGTTTGGAGTCCCCTCCGACAAGCTTCTCGGGTTCTTCGTGTCTCGGCGGGGAATTGAAGCCAATCCGACAAGATCAAGGCCATTGAGCGATTGAAGCACCAAAGCGCGTCAAGGATGTACGAGAATTGCCGGTTGCGTAGCTGCTCTCAAAGAAGTTTATCTCTAGGTCTGCTGGCGCACTCTGCCATTTTTCAAAATATTGAAAAAGGCAGGTCCAATTAAATGGACTCGAAGCGGAGGTTGCGCCGCAGACTTAAAGAGATACTGTCCTCCACTCAACACTTGTCGCACCTAAGCCACAAGAGAAGTTGTTGCTGTATATAGCGGCAACCAATCAAGTGGTTAGTGCTGCATTAGTAGCGGAGAGGAGGTGGATGATGAGCCAAGAACCACGGCAGATGCATCTAGCGACAAGCTGGGACTTCACCGACAAGCTCTGGTCCCGACAAAGATGGATCTGCGCCGGAGCGTGAGGAAATGCAGAAGAGAATGGTGCAGTGCCCAGTTTACTTTGTCAGTTCCCTTCTGCAGGGGGCTAGGTCGAGGTACTCTGGTGTGCAGAAATTGCTTTTCGGCCTTCTCATGGCCTCGAGAAAGCTGTGCCATTACTTTCAAGCACATGAGATCACAGTTGTCACTCGTTTTCCGCTGAAGAGGATACTGCAGAATCCAGAAGCAACAGGCATAATTGTCGAGTGGGCACTGGAACTGTCAAGCTTTGGCCTCAAGTTTGAGAGCACTTCAACTATCCAAAGCAGAGCATTGGCAGAGTTCATAGCAGAGTGGACGCCAACACAAGATGAAGAAATTCCAGAAACGAGCATCCCCGTCAAGGAAGCAAGCAAAGAGTGGCTGATGTACTTTGATGGTGCCTTCTCGCTGCAAGGCGCCGGTGCGGGCGTGCTACTTGTTGCACCCACCGGAGAGCACCTCAAGTACGTAGTCCAGATGCACTTTCCCAGGGAGCAAGCAACAAATAATACCGTAGAGTATGAAGGTTTGCTTGCCGGTCTCAGGATCGCGGCAGACCTTGGGATCAAGAAGCTCATCGTCAGGGGTGACTCGCAGCTTGTCGTCCGCCAAGTGAACAAGAGTTATCAGAGTCCGTTGATGGAAGCTTGCGTTGATGAAGTGAGAAAGCTAGAAGAGCACTTTGACGGCCTACAGATGGAGCATGTTCCAAGAGCTGATAACGACATTGCCGATGGCTCGTCAAGTCGCGCCGACTTAAGTTACTCATGGAACCAAGGATCTTTGTGCTCAAACTGACTCAACCGTCTGTAATGCCATCAGCTGGACAGAGCAAGAAGAGGAAGTTGATTTCTGGTGACTATTTTCCGGCAGAGCTCCCCGAAGCCGCCGCCAAGAAGGTCCCCAAGATCAACACCAAGGGTGCTGAGGAGCAGTCTGCTCCGACAAGCCCTAGGGTTTGTTCCGTCGAAGCAGCCGCTCCCGACAAGTTTTGCTCCGGCAAGCTTGCTGGGGAACGTCAAGCTCCGGCTGAGCCGCAGGTTCTTGCCGTAGAAGCGGATGTTCTCGCAGCAGCAGATGTGCCTTTAGTCCTTGTTGTCGAGCCGCAAGCTCCAAAGATGGGCACAAAGACATTGTCCGCTTCTTCAGACAGAAAACTTCCCAAGAGTAAGAAGAAGCGTAAAGAGTAGCCCGGCAGTCAAGTATGTACCGGTTTGTCGACAACACACTGCATGTAAGAAGACTCAACGGTGTGAAATTGAAGTGTATTCACCGAAGGCGGACAAAAGCTGTTGGCAGAGATACATGGAGGCATATGTGGTCACCACATTGGCGAAGAGCACTTGCCGCAAAGCTGCTCCGGCAAGGTTTCTTTTGGCCGACAGCCCTCCGTGATGCAACCGCACAAGTAACCAAGTGTGAAGCATGCCAGTTCCATTCCAAGCAGATACACCAGCCAGCTCAAGCTCTCCAGACGATCCATTTATCCTGGCCATTTTCGGTCTGGGGGCTTGACATCCTCGGCCCCTTTCCCCGAGCTGTCGGGGGCTTTGAATACTTGTATGTTGCAATCGACAAGTTCACAAAGTGGCCGGAAGTGGAAGCAGTGAGGAAGGTGACAGCACAATCAGCAGTCAAGTTCTTCAGGTCGATTGTTTGCCGCTTCGGGATCCCTAATAGGATCATCACCGACAAAGGCACACAATTCACGAGCCGCACCTTCATGCAGTACGTCCAAGATCTTGGCGCCAAGGTCTGCTTCGCTTCTGTTGCTCACCCGAGAAGCAACGGTCAAGCGGAGAGGGCAAATCTTTGAAGTGCTGCGCGGGCTCAAGACCAGACTTTCGACGAAGCTGCGCAAGTGCGGAAAGAACTGGATTGAGGAGCTGTCGGTGGTTCTTTGGTCGATCAGGACGACGCCAAATCGAGCCACTGGCCAGACACCTTTCACTCTAGTCTATGGAGCAGAGGTAGTTCTCCCCACGGAACTCGTATACGGGTCACCTCAAGTGCTCGCTTATGATGAGCTTGAGCAAGAGCAGCTGCGACAAGATGACGCGCTGCTCCTTGAGGAAGACCGTCTTCAGGCCGCTGTACGAGCTGCTCGATACCAGCAAGCTTTGCGCCGCTACCATAGTAGCAAAGTTAATGCCATAAGTCTCGAGGAAGGCAACCTTGTTCTTCGGCGCATTCAGTCCGCCAAGAATTTCAACAAGTTGATGCCAAAGTGGGAAGGCCCTTACCGGGTGAAACGAGTCACTAGGCCTGGCGCTGTCCGCCTTGAGAACGAAGATGGCATTCCGGTGAGCAACTCCTGGAACATTGAGCATCTTCGTAAGTTTTACCCGTAGGGCGCGGTTGCCGGAACCTGTTCTGGCAACCACCTTTTGTACAAGTCTTGCCGCTATTGCATGTAATCCTTTGTACAAAGCCGGGCGCAGACCCCGTGCATAAGTAAAGCTCATGTGCTCCGCACATCTTGTCAATTTCATGCTTTCTGACACTTTGTGCAGCGCCTACCCCTGGTAAGCAATAACGAGCCGTAAGGCTCCATATCTTTATTTTCTCTTCTTTCTTTTTCTCAAAGAAAGGAAGGTTCCCTCGCCCACAAGTTTTCCAGGAGGAAAGGAGAAGATAATGGTGTGGACCAGGCATCGTTCAAGAAAGTATCGCCTTACCAAGAAGCAAACGACAGAAAAGCTAAGTTGCCAATGTTTGAGCAATCAGTTTTAAAAATTTTAAGTTATCTTCCTCGAACGACCGTTCTTTGTATGGAAAACCTGTGCGCGGAGGAACCAACTCGTAGCTAGTTGCGCCTTACTTTGTTTCGAGTCCGCCAACAACTTAAGTGAGCTGCGATTAGTTGCGATAAGGTTTCTTGTCGTAGTGGCACCGCCAAAGAGGCTGCCGACGTCTCAAGACTCAGCGCAGCAGCTAAGGTGCTCATACCGACAAGTTCCCTAAAAGCGTAGGGAAAAAACATACAACGGAAGGAATCGAGTAAAGGAAATAACATAGCAATCGCTACCCAAAATAGAGTTATATTACAAGATAGCTTGTCGCAGCTCTAACAGATTGTTCTCATAACATGACCGGCAGCGACAAGAAAAGGAGAAAACGAGCGGCCTAATCTACGCGATCGCCCTCAACCCTGTTGATCCCGCTCAGCTTGTCCACAATGGGCGCGACAAGGGTCTTGAGCGCTTCCAGAGCAGCATCCGGCGGCAAGGTCCTAAGGACGTTGGTGAGGTTAAGGCCCGGGTTGCGGAAGGCCACCTTCACCAACACCTTTTGAAGAGCTCCCGCGCAGATCTTGCTCGACTCATCGGCCAGCTGCTTTGGGATATTCTCCCGGAGTCGCTGGAGGGCCGTCACCACGCCTTTGAAGAACAAGGTGAGCTTGACGCTGGGTTGGAGGTTCTCGTCGGAGGGATACCCGAGATCATCCATCCCCAGCTGCGCCAGCTCCCTGTCAATGGTTGCGGCAACATCCACGAGACCCTCCGCCCAAAGGCTCCACATTCTCCCTAAAAGTGTCTGGCGGCAAGAGCCTCGCCAGCAGCGCCTCGTCAGCCTTGATCTTCTCCTTCAAGGCCACCTCCTGCTCCCTGGCGCCGTCCAGCATCTTGGTCAAATTAGTCAGCTTCAACTCAAGATCTGCGTTGGAGTCCTCGGCGGCGCTAAGCTCCTTGCCCCTCTCGGCGAGACGACCCTGCAGCTCGCCAAAGCTGTAGGCGTCCTTCTCGCGCTCACGCTTGAGCGCAGCAAGCTCTTCACCGCTCGCCTTGAGATCGGCCTCCAGCTGCGCCACCTTCGTCTCCAGCTCCTTCTTGGCAGCCTCGACAGCTGTGGCAGTATCCTCTGCTTGCTTGAGAGCCCCACCAAATGTGTGCTCGCACGCAGCAAGCTCCTCCTCGTGGCTGTCAAGGTTGACCTTCCGCTGCGCCAACTCACCCTCCCGCGCAGACAGCTTCTCAGCGGCAAGCCGCTGTTGCTCTTCAACTTCAGCCTTCTCGAGGAAGAAGGCTTTCTGCTCCTCGGCGAGTTGCTCCCTCTCCTCTGCCAGGGACCGGAGAGCTTCCTGGTTAAGACCCCGGAGCTCCTCCGCACGCTTCTCGATGTCCACTCCTGCCTTCGCGACAAGCGCTTCTCGGGATTCCAGCTTGGCCTGTCGAGCGCGGTAGAGCGACACCAGCTTCCGCAGCAGCCGCTCCTCCTCAGGCTCGCCGCTGCTGCTGCTCGGCGCGTCAACCAGCGTCAGCCCAGCGGAGGCGAGCACCTCTCCATCAAAGATTTCTCCTTCGATCGGCGCCCTGGAGCTTGACGCCCAGGGGAGCTTGATGAAGACGCCATCGCCGGCCTTCAAATAGGCGCCGGGCTGGGGCTCTTCGGAGCCTGACGCTGCGGCAGCGGTGGAGGGATCAGCGGTCGGCGTAGCGCCTGGCGCTCCTGCGGCCTCAGGACCGTCAGTGCGATCGCCAGACGCCTCGCCAGCTTTTGCGGCAGCAGCTTTGGCGGCCTCTTCACCGGCGGGATCATCAGTGTCGGCTGCTTCTTCGGTAGCAGCGACGTCGTCGGTATTGCCGCGTGCGTTCTCCTCACCAGCAACCTCGGTCTCCATCGGCTCCGCGGCAGATGGATCTGACGGCCGAAAAAGGGAGAAAAGTCAAGCAATTATCCAAAAAGAAAATCAGAAGAAGAAGAACCCAAGGGAAGTTTTCAAACAAGAGGATTACCTGTACTGGGTTCTACAGTCGTGGTCTCCGCCACCGGGGGGTCGATGGTGCTGTCCCTTGCCGGAGAACTCTCCCTTGCCGGAGACTTCTCCCTTACCGAAAAATTCTCCCTTGCCGGAGAACGCTCCCTTGCCGGGGAACCCTCCCTTGGCGGTGTAGTCGAAGCAGATGGCATGCCGGGGGCGGCTTCCGGGCGCTCCTGGTGAGGCTGCTCTGCTCCTACACAGACCAATAGTCAGATCTCAACAAAGAAAGAGCACCCATGCGCACCTAACAGCGGGAAGTAAACCATATACTTACGCTGGGGGCTGCTTTGGAGAATAGTTGTCGGGTCCGGCAAGGTGGTCTCGGACACACCCCCTGCTGTCGCGGTGGGTTCGTCCTCGATGACAATCACCGGGACCTTGGCTCTCTTTGCCGCTCTCTGGGCTAGGGTCCTGAAAAGGAATGAGTTCGGAGTAAAGCAAATCAGATACAAGACAAAACAACAAGAATTGAAGAACTACAAGTACAGCAGAGAATCTTACTCTTCTTCTTCCTCGTCGGAGCTAAGCGCGGAGAGGTCGAAGTCCAGCTCACCTCCGGCGCGACGAGGCGGAGGAGTAGGTTCCCTTAGCCGCTTGGCGGGGGTAGTGGCGGTGGTCTGAGACGGCCCAGCTCCGGCCGCCGCCGCGGCATGAGAAGCGGCAGAGCAGAAGCTGGGTCCGGAGGACCCGCCCAGCTTGCCAAGAGCGGGCGTGAGGTGCTCCCGCGACAAAAGTGCTTGCCACGGTGGGCGTGTCGCATGCGCGGGCGGTTGTTGACTTCGTCTGCCGCCCGCCACGCCCCCCGCCTTGCAGAGACGCCTTCTTGGTGGAGCTGGGGGCTCTTCTTGCGGCGAGCTGTTCAAGATGAGGAGGAAGAGGAGTTGATCTTCAACGAGCCGCCACACCTCGGCGGGCTCGCCGACTCGACTTCAGCCGGCAAGCTCTCCTCGCCGGCAAGCCCTCTCGCCGGGCAAGGCTTGCCGCCTCTGCTGCCTCGCCTCCTCCATGGTGAATCCAACCGCCCAGGCAGCGCGCCGCCGCCTTCCAGCCTAGTGGCGGCGCGCTGCATCTCCGCATCGGTGGTGTCACGAGTAAGGTTTTTCTGTTCATCGGAGCGGACCGACACTTCTACCAAGCCGTCAAAGAACTCCCCGCACGACGCCGTCTCGCAGCTCTTGCCAAGTTGGGACAATTCCATGCGAATCGCGATAGCGCATCATTGCACGGATGCGGTCGAGCGAGGAGTTGTTGCAGACAATGGAATGACACCTTCGCAACCTGAACACCGGGATGTTGAGGGTCGTGCTTGAACAGTTCTCGAGCATCGCATCAGTTCGGTGACGATGAAGTTGAAGTTGAGGCCCGGCGCAGCCTCATGATATCCGCCGATTCGGAACTCCCAGCGGTCTCCTCCTCTCCCGCAGGGGAAGCGTCGCGGCGGCGAAGAAAATCTGCGCCTAACGGCGCTTATAGTGAGCCCGCAAGCCCGAGGCGTTGATCCAGTGACGGCAATCTTCAGCCTATCATCTTCGGGGCCACGTTGTCCAATCGCTGCCACGCGCCATCGGGCTTGGCGCTGGGCGGTAAATGGCTGCGGTTATCCTCGACAATCCAGCACCGATCGCTCTCCATTCCTCCCACTTGCTGCGGAACTCTCCTCCAGATAAGCTTCCTTCTTGCCAGCTCTCGAGATCCGTGATTCCGCCGGATAAAGGCTCCCCCCTCTCAACTCGGGGCATAAAGAAGTGGCGAAAAAGAGCTACATTTGGATAGACTCCGACAAAGTTTTCGCAGAGATGTGCGAAAACTGCCATGGTCAGAACGGCATTGGGGGTGAAGTCAAGGAGGCGGAACCCGTAGGTGTTCATAATGTCGCAGAAAAACTCAGAGAAAGGTGTGCAGAGCCCGCAGTAGAAGAACAACGCGAAGAAGGGATATCCATTCGGAGCCAGTTTCGAAGCGACGGCTGAGAGTACCTTCGTGCGCGGATGCGCTCGCGTCTCCGTCGACCAGAAGAGGTAGTAATACTCCCTCAGCTCCTTCGCGGTGAGCTTGGGGGGGAAGGTTGCCCGCTCCTTTCGCAGCACCGCGAGCCGCTGCGCCTCGGTCGACTTCACGACCTTCCCGGCTTTCGGAGCCATCGCGAAGGTGGTGAGGGAGATCGACGGTGTTGGTGGTGCCGGTGGCGAAGGGGGGCGGAGCGCTGCTCTCTTTCAGCTTTGGGAAGAAGGGGGGAGCGGCGGAGGTTTTTGAGATTGGAATAGCAACCGGCAAGATGGGCGAACTGCCCCTGTTTCCCCTGCTTATAAAGAGGGAGGGGGCGGACGTTCCTCTTTCCGAATAAAGAAACCACCCTCGATCTCTCCCACGACGCCGCATTCGAGGCGTGTCGTTCGGCGAGGGCGCGGTGGATACGGAGTGAGATACAGTGTAACCCAGGCCGCGCGTGCCCTTGCCCTGTTTTGGGCCTGGCCCAACAGCGCTCGGCACCGTGTGTGGCCCAGTTCGGGGCTCTGCCGGTGTACTAGAGTAGGGTACCCTAGTATCCCGAACTTGTGACGGGCAAGGCGAAGAAGACCCGTGGCAAGGCTTGCCAGTGACATGAAGGTCCTCCATGGTTCCTTTGGAGCCATTCAAGAACAAAGTATTCAAGCCAAGGAGACAAGGCCCCGGCAAGAGGAGCTTGCCGGGATGGCCAACCAAGGCATCTCAAGGAACTTGCCGCGACGCGCCGCGCGTCCCGGCGAGGCCCGATGAGCGACAAGCTTCCGGACGCGACAAGACAACGACCGCGGCAAGGCGCTTGCCGCGACAAGCTACCACTCTGTTCCCGCGCTCCAGCACATCCACCAACGTGTCGCCCTGGGACCTTTCCAGGCGCGCGTGGCAGGAGACTGTGCAGCCAGCGGTGCGCGGTGGCAAGCGGCGCTGACGATATTGCCATCGTGGCAAGCGGTGGCGTCCCTGACGGTCCCTTTTTTACACTATTTGGGCGACGCAGACGGGCATTTAATGCCTTTGTCCCCTGCCGTCAGGGTTAGGTATGATACACTGTACAGGTAGTTGTACCAACCGCAACACCTTTCCATTTTTACCCTTGTCTGCGTTGCCACCAGTCGGTGACCCCTTGAGCATATAAAAGGAGGCCCATGCGCAACATAGAGGGGGTTCAAGGCAGAAAAACACTCACGCTCGGTCTCGTTAGCAGCTAGTGTGTCTCAGTAGCACTCAGCGCCCGAGCAAGAACTCAATACACTCGGACATGCAGCAGAGGAGTATTATCTCTCCGGAGAGCTACGGTTGGGTAACTGCTCGTAAGCCGCCCGATCCGCTTTCATGGCGCGATCTCCGCTCCCTGCCGAACCGAAAGGGGCTCGGTCCGCTGGTCCCATAGGTGTTCGTGGATCAGTTTCCCCGACACATACCACATCATAATCATTCTAATAGCATGTTGGCACACAAGGTAAACCATTATAACTCATAGCTAATCAAGCATGGCACAAGCAACTATAATCTCTAAATGTCATTGCAAATATGTTTACTTCATAATAGCTGAATCAGGAACGATGAATCATCATATTTACAAAAATAAGAGAGGTCGAGTTCATACCAGCTTTTCTCTTCCCAATAAGTCCATCATATATCATCATTATTGCCTTTCACTTGCACGACCGAACGGTGTGTATAATAATAAGAGTGCACGTGCATTGGACTAAGCTGGAATCTGCAAGCATTCAACTCAAGAGAGAAGACAAGTAATATGGGCTCTAAGTTTAAATAAACAATCGTGCATATAAGAGCCACTAAGCATTTTCAATATGGTCTTCTCGACCCCCCAAAGAAAGGAAAAGAAATAAAAACTATTTACACGGGAAAGCTCCCAACAAGTAAAAATAAGAATGGGAAATATTTTTGGGTTTTCTTTTTAATTCTACTACAAGCATGAAAAGTAAACTAACTAATTTGTTTGGTTTTTCTTAAAGTTTAAGAAACACACAAGAAGAAAGCAAGAAAAAGAAATTTAAACTAGCATGGATATTACAGTGAAAAAGTATGAGCACCGACATCTAGCAATGAGTGTGTGTGAACATAAATGTAATATCGGTGGGAAATATGTACTCCCCCAAGCTTAGGCTTTTGGCCTAAGTTGGTCTATTGCCTGGGATGGCCTGGCGGATATCTGCAGGTGAAGCTGGGGTCGTACTGTGACGCAGCGGCTATCGCCGCCTGAGCTGTAGCGTGGAGTCGAGCAGCCTCCACTCTCCTTTCGTACTCATCTGCCTCCTCTCTGGTAATAATATATCTTCTTTTTGCCTCTGAATCAAAGTAAGCAGGAGCAGGAAGAGCAACACGGACTACACGACGTCTGTCAAAGATTAGTCGATACTAGAGAGGTGGTTCAGTCCTCTCAACAAACTGGTGGGAAACCATAGAATCAAAATCTAAATAAGAAGGGGGTAACTCCATGTCACCCTCACTAATGTCTACCTCAAGAAAATTAGCTAAGCGGGTTGCATAAATTCCTCCAAAGAAATCTCCGCTATGTCTATTCTGATGCAACCTGTGAGCTACTATGGCTCCCAAATGATAAGATTGGTCTCCTAACATAGCACTCCTGAGAATACTGAGATCAGGGACACACATGTGACATGCTTCATCCTTAGCATTTATGCATCTACCTATGAAGAGAGCAAAATAATGTATAGCAGGAAAGTGACTGCTCCCTATAGTAGCTTGCGTTATATCTCTAGATTCCCCCACAATTATTCTAGAAAGAAAGTCTCTATATTCAGATTTAGGGGGATCCCTGACATTACCCCAAGATGGAAGTTTGCAAGCAGAAGTAAAATCCCCTAAGTCCATGGTATAAGATTTATCATAAAGGTCAAACATGGTGAAGGAGAATTTTATGGTTGAAAACTCAAACCTCCTCACAAATGAACTTGTGAGATCATGATCTTCGGGGCATTTGTCGACTTCAAAGTCCTCAAGACCGGCAAGTTACTCAAATATGCGCTAAATTCTTCTTTGATTCCCACTTGATTCATAAAATTTTCCGACGGCCATTCACAAGGCCTCACAGGAGCGTCTCTTGGTGGTTCCTCGTCAGCATCACGTATTGCAAGTCTGGGACCTTGCTTCCTTGAAGGACCACCTTGGAACATCCTCCTAAGCATATTGTTTCCTCTGAAAAATTTCTGAAATTTTTAGTAACTTCAAATAAAAGTGAACCAACTTCAATAAGATTGATAGCAACAACTCCCATAAGTGCCTAGAGCCTATATAAAGCATTAGAACTACTTGGAACCATATAAATTTGACATGCAAGCTCAAGAACATGGTCACCTATGCAGCACAAATTTGCAATGAATAAAGCACTAGAACAAAAACTAATTGGACCAATGGAGGAGTCACATACCAAGGAACAATCTCCCCAAGCAGTTTTGCGAGAGGTACCTTGACCAAGGAGATCGAAAATCACAACAACGAGGGCTGGAACTCGTGCTTGAGTTGGTTTTTCGTGTTTGTGTGAGGCAAAGGAAGAAGAAGGGTGCAGGAATAGGTGGAGGAGGGCCACCGTGGGCCCATGAGGCAGGGGGCGCGCCTAGGGGGTAGGGCGCGCCCTCCACCCTCGTGGCCAGGTGGCAGCTCCCCCCGTGGTAATTTTTGCACAGTAAATTCTCAAATATTCCCGAAAAAATCATATTAAATTGGCATGGCATTCTGAGGACTTTTATTTTCAGGATATTTTTATATTGCATGGATAAGTCAGGAGACAGACAGAAAAATATTATTTTACTTTATTTCTACTAAATACAGAAAATATAAAGAGGGTACACAAAGTTGTGCTTCTAGTTTCATCCATCTCGTGATCATCAAAATGAACCCACTAACAAGGTTGATCAAGTCTTGTTAACAAACTCATTCTGAATAATCCCGGAACCGGAGAAATTTCGAATGACACTAAGTTACCTCAACGGGGATATGAAATCCCCAACAATAAGAATATCATACTTTTTCTTGACAGTAGGGAGAGGAAATTCGAAACCTCTAAATATAATCGATGGAACTTTTCCGATAGAGTTGATACTATAAACTTGAGGTTGTTTCCTCGGAAAATGTACCGTGTGCTCATTGCCATTAACATGAAAAGTGACATTGCCTTTGGTGCACTCAATAACGGCCCCTGCAGTGTTAAGGAAAGGTCTTCCAAGAATAATAGACATGCTATCATCCTCGGGAATATCAAGAATAACAAAGTCCGTTAAAATAGTAACGTTTGCAACCACAACAGGCACATCCTCACAAATACCGACAGGTATAGCAGTTGATTTATCAGCCATTTGCAAAGATATTTCAGTAGGTGTCAACTTATTCAAGTCAAGTCTTCGATATAAAGAGAGAGGCATAACACTAACACCGGCTCCAAGATCACATAAAGCAGTTTTAACATAACTTCCTTTAATGGAGCATGGTATAGTAGGTACTCCTGGATCTCCGAGTTTCTTTGGTATTCCACCTTTAAAAGTGTAATTAGCAAGCATGGTGGAAATTTCAGCTTCAGGTATCTTTCTTTTATTAATAATAATATCCTTCATATACTTAGCATAAGGATTTGTTTTGAGCACATCAGTTAATCGCATACGCAAAAAGATGGGTCTAATCATTTCAGCAAAGCGCTCAAAATCCTCATCATCCTTTTTCTTGGATGGTTTCGGAGGAAAAGGCATGGGTTTCTGAACCCATGGTTCCCTTTCTTTACCATGTTTCCTAGCAACAAAATCTCTTTTATCATAACGTTGATTCTTTGATTGTGGGTTATCAGGATCAACTGCAGGTTCAACTTCTACATCATTATCATTACTAGGTTGAGCATCAACATGAACATTATCATTAACATTGTGTTTCAGCATCAGAAACAGATATACCATTTGGATTCTCAGGTGGTTCAGCAATAGGTTCACTAGAAGTTTGCAAAGTCCTATCATTTTTCTTTTTCTTCCTCTTGGAAGAACTAGGTATATCAATATTGTTTCTCTGAGAATCTTGCTCGATTCTCTTAGGGTGGCCTTCAGGATACAAAGGTTCCTGAGTCATTCTACCAGTTCTAGTAGCCACTCTAACAGCATAATCATTTTTCTTACTATTCATTTCATCAAGCACTTCTTTCTGAGCTTTAAGTACTTGTTCTACTTGAGTGGTAACCATAGGAGCATGTTTGCTAACAAGTTTAAGTTCACCTCTAATATCGGCAATATAATCACCCAAGCGTTTAATCATAAAGGTATTCTGTTTTAATTGTCTACCAAAATAAGCATTAAAGTCGTCTTGCTTAAAGATAAAGTCATCAAACTCATCCAAGCACTGACTAGCAATTTTAGTAGGAGGGACTTCAGCTTTGTCATATCTATAGAGAGAGTTTACCTTTACTACCTGTGTCGGGATATCGGGAGGTTCTTCAGTAAATAAGTAATTGAGATCATATACTTCTTCAACAAAGTGTAAATTAAGACCATGTATTTCTTCAATAGGAGGTAAATTCTTAACATCTTCAGCTTTAATACCTTTTTCTTTCATAGATTTCTTTGCCTCTTGCATATCTTCGGGACTGAGAAATAGAACACCTCTCTTCTTCGGAGTTAGTTTAGGAATAGGCTCAGTAATTGACTCAGGAACTAGCTCAGGAGGTAGCTCGGGAGGTGCCCAATTATTTTCATTAGCCAACATATTATTCAATAGAATTTCTGCGTCATCCGATGTTCTTTCCCTGAAAAGAGAACCAACACAACTATCCAGGTAATCTCTGGAAGCATCAGTTAGTCCATTATAAAAGATGTCAAATATTTCAGGTTTCTTAAGAGGATGATCAGGCAAGGCATTAAGTAACTTGAGAAGCCTCCCCCAAGCTTGTGGGTGACTCTCTTCTTCAATTTGCACAAAATTGTATATTTCCCTCAAAGCAGCTTGTTTCTTATGAGCGGGGAAATATTTAGCAGAGAAGTAATAAATCATATCCTGGGGACTTCGCACACAGCCAGGATCAAGAGAATTATACCATATATTAGCATCACCCTTTAATGAGAACGGAAATATCTTAAGTAAATAAAGGTAGCGCGATCTCTCATTATTAGTAAACAGGGCAGCTATATCATTTAACTTAGTAAGATGTGCCACAACAATTTCAGATTCATAGCCATAAAAAGGATCAGATTCAACCAAAGTAATTATATCTGGATCGACGGAAAAATCATAATAGTCCCGATCAGAACACGATAGGTGAAGTAGCAAAAGCGTGGTCGGGTCTCATCCTATCTCTAAAAGATTCTTTACTCCATTTAATTAGCAACCTCTTAAGTTCATATCTATCCGGAAAGCAAAAATAGCTGCGAAGACTCGGCATCAAAAAGATAACCCTCGTGAATAGAAGGCATAGGTTCATCATCACTAACATCATCGTGTTCGGGTTCAATAATTTCTCTTTCTCTAGACCTAGCAATTTGCTCATCAAGATATTCACCAAGTGGCACAAGAGTATCAAGCATAGAAGTAGTTTCATCATAAGTATCATGCATAGCGTAGTGGCATCATCAATAACATGCACATATCGTAATCAATAGCGATAGTAGGTTTAGGTGTCGCAAACTTACTCATAACAGAAGGAGAATCTAGTGCAAGGCTAGATGGCAATCCCTTACCTCCCCTCGTAGTTGAGGGCAAAATAGTAGTTCGATCATCTTTCAAGTTCTTCATAATGTCCAGCAGATATAAATCCCAAGCGACTCAAAGAATAGAGCTATGCTCCCCGGCAACGGCGCCAGAAAATAGTCTTGATTACCCACAAGTATAGGGGATCGCAACAGTTTTCGAGGGTAGAGTATTCAACCCAAATTTATTGATTCGACACAAGGGGAGCCAAAGAATATTCTCAAGTATTAGCAGCTGAGTTGTCAATTCAACCACACCTGGAAACTTAGTATCTGTAGCAAGGTGTTTAGTAGCAAAGTAATATGATAGTGGTGGTAACGGTAACAAAAGTAAAGACAGTAAAAGTAATGTTTTCGGTATTTTGTAGTGATTTATAAAGAGTAACGGAAAAGTAAATAAGCGAGAACCAATATATGGAAAACTCGTAGGCACCGGATTAGTGATGGATAATTATGCCGGATGTGGTTCATCATGTAACAGTCATAACATAGGGTGACACAGAACTAGCTCCAGTTCATCAATGTAATGTAGGCATGTATGTATATAGTCATACGTGCTTATGGAAAAGAACTTGCATGACATCTTTTGTCCTACCCTCCCGTGGCAGCGGGGTCCTATTGGAAACTAAGGGATATTAAGGCCTCCTTTTAATAGAGAACCGGAACTAAGCATTAGCACATAGTGAATACATGAACTCCTCAAACTATGGTCATCACCGGGAGTGGTCCCGATTATTGTCACTTCGGGGTTGCCGGATCATAACACATAGTAGGTGACTATAGACTTGCAAGATAGGATCAAGAACACACATAAGTTCATGAAAACATAATAGGTTCAGATCTGAAATCATGGAACTCGGGCCCTAGTGACAAGCATTAAGCATAGCAAAGTCATAGCAACATCAATCTCAGAACATAATGGATACTAGGGATCAAACCCTAACAAAAATAACTCGATTACATGATAAATCTTATCCAACCCATCACCGTCCAGCAAGCCTACGATGCAATTACTCACGCTCGGCGGTGAGAATCATGAAATTGGTGATGGAGGATGGTTGATGATGACGACGGCGACGAATCCCCCTCTCCGGAGCCCCGAACGGACTCCAGATCAGCCCTCCCGACAGAGATTAGGGCTTGGCAGCGGCTCCGATCGTAAAACGTGATGATTTCTTCTCTCTGATTTTTTTCTCCCTGAAAGCCAATATATGGAGTTGGAGTTGGCGTTGGAGGGCCACCAGGGGGGCCACGAGGTAGGGGGCGGGCCTGGGGGGCGCCCCCCACCCTCGTGAGCAGGGTGTGGGCCCCCTGGTCTTCATCTTTTGTGAGGATTTTTCTTTATTTTTTCTAAGGTGTTCCGTGTAGTTTCAGGATATTTTGAGAATCTTTATTTTCTGCACAAATAACAACACCATGGCAGTTCTGCTAAAAACAACGTCAGTCCGGGTTAGTTCCATTCAAATCATACAAATTAGAGTCCAAAACAAGGGCAAAAGTGTTTGGAAAAGTAGATACGACGAAGACGTATCACCCGGCTGGCCACGGCTCTCGTCGGCACGATCCGCGGGGATCTTATACCCCGTGTGTCCGGCGTCTGGAATTCCGCCCTGGTGCGTCTCCAGAGTCACCTCCCCATGCTCTGGGAGCCTTTGGGACAACACCTCCGTGTCATCCGCAGGCCGAGGAGTAGTGGCCGTCGGGAGCGAGTTCATCGCTGAATCACTCAAGGACCCATCCGAAGATGATACCTCAGGATGGACCCTGACCGGACTGCATAGATGTTCGGCGTTATAACAAGACTATGAAGCGAAGTCGCACTAAAGTACAATAAAGTGCGGATACTTACGATCTTACTAGGGGCTTCCCCCTAGGCAGCTACTCCTCCTCGCTATAGGCGGCAGTGGTGGAGTAATCCGGAAGGGACGCCTTTCCCTTCTTGAGTGTCCTAGCCTCCCCCTCCGGGGCGGCTTTCCTCTTCTTCTCCTCCCCAGGCGGGGAGGCAGAGTTTGTTCGTGTTTCCCCCCGCCTCCGCGGGAGGAATCTGCCTCGTCATCTTCGGACGATGAGGGTATGACGGCCTTGCGCCGGGGACCCTTCTCGGTCCCCTAACCCGTCTTCTTAGGCCCCCCATCCTCTCCGGATTGGGCGGCCCCTTCCTCTTCTTCCTCCCCTTCGAGGGAGGAGTGTGCCTCGTCATCTTCGAATGAGGCATCCGGTACAACCTTACGCCGAAGACCCTGCCTGGTCCCCGGGGCCTTCTTGTCGGCCTTCTTCTCCGGCGCCTTGTAAGGCGCCAGTACTAGCATCTCCATTAGGAGAGCATCGGCCGGACCTTCTAGCAGTGGAGCCGGATAGTCAATGCGCTCCGCCGTCTCCACATACTCCTAGTCAAATACGCACAATGACTTAAGATTCCCCCATGAGTACATTGGGAAAAACTGAATCCGGTGGTAGTCAGAAAACTCACCGGACGGGGGAGCTGCGCGGCATGAAGTCTGCGATCCTCGGATGTGGGGGGAGGTACTTCGGAGGCCTTGAACAGCGCCTTCCAGGCGCCCTTGTGCATCATGCCGTAGAGCTTTTGAAGCATTTGGTGTTCGGCTGGGAAGAACTCCCACAGATTAAAAGCCCGTCTTTGGCACGGAAGAATCCGGCGGACAAGCATGACTTGGACCACGTTAACAAGCTTGATTTTCTTGTCTTTCATATTGTTGATGCAGTTCTGAAGTCCGGTCAGCTCTGCAGGTTCGCCCCAGGCCAGGCCCTTCTTTTCCCAGGAGGTGAGCCGCATGGGGATTCTGGATTGGAATTCCGGGGCCACCGCCCAGTTGGCGTCGCGGGGCTCGGTGATGTAGAACCACCCCGATTGCCACCCTTTCATGGTCTCCGTGAAGGAGCCGTCGAGCCAGGTGACATTAGGCATTTTGCCCACCATGGCGCCTCCGCAGTTCGCTTGCTGGCTACTCACGATCTTCGGCTTCACGCAGAAGATTCGTAGCCACAGGCTGAAGTGAGGCCTGATGCGGAGGAAGGCCAAGCACACGATGGTAAACACCGAGATGTTGAGGATGAAATTTGGGGCTAGATCGTGGAAATTTAGCCCGTAGTAGAACATGAGCCCGCGGACGAAGGGATGAAGTGGAAATCCCAGTCCACGGATGAAGTGGACGAGAAATACGACCCTCTCATGGGGTTCCGGAGTTGGAGTGACCTACCCTTTGTCCGGTAGTCGGTGCGCGATATCTGCGGCCAAGTATCCGGCCGCCCGGAGCTTCACGACATGCTCCTCCTTCACGGTGGAGGCCACCCACTTGCCTCCTGCTCCGGACATGTTTGGCTGTGCAGAGAAGGCGTGAACCAGGGCGCTGGAGCTCGAGGGTGTGGGAATGGATAAGAAGAGGAGCAAGAAGGCGTGGGTGAAAATGGGGAATCCTTATCCCTTTATAGAGGCGACAAGAACGGTGCACCTCCCCACTTTCCCATTGAGAATCGCTTATTTCCCAAGTGCCACGATTGATTGCGCGGTTGGGTTACCCATACCCGTATTGATGGAAATCCCGTAATAAGGGGACATGATCTCTGCTGTGACAAGACGTGCCAAGGAAACCGCCTCGCAATATGCGCTATGGCTGGTTGTGGGAAAAGGGTTCGAATAATGACTCGACCATAGTATCATGTCGCTTTGTCTAAACTTGTCAGTAGAGTATATTCGTGAAATATCATTCTATCTACGGTAGTGTATGAAGATCATCTTGCAGATTCGGACATGATCCAAGTGTTCGATAATTATTTTGGAGTATTCGGAGAAGGAACCCACCTTGCAATGTCGAAGACAAACTGCACGCCGGACTCATCATCATTTGTCAGGACCCCGACTCAATGCCACATCGATCTAGCATGTAACACCTCATATCACTTTGCGGCCTCACGCACGGTATTCCCACGGGTGTCGCCTTACCTTTGTCCGGGACCGTTTGCGCCTTTTGGCACACGTATATGATAGTGTCACTAGCATCAATATGATAAGGAGCCCGGGCTGACATGGCTAGTCGTAAACCCAAGGTGGCACAAACTTACAGGGACAGGCATCCATGACCCAGCATCGAACGTGTCGGTTATCACGATCGAATCCGTGCTTTAGCACTGGGCTAGCAGACTCCAGTGAACCGGGCTGTAGCGGGCTAACAGACTCGGTATTCATCGCGTGACATTTCGAAGGGATGAACACAGAACAAAGAATGACACATGCCGCCAGCCTAAGTGTTCGGAGCGGTAGCAAGCTACCATGGCTCGGTGGAAACACTAGGAGACATTTCCCGGTAAGAGAGGCTGAGGCTACTAAAGATAAACAACTAGATAGTCAGATCCCACACATACCAAGCATTTCAATAACATACACACAATATGCTCGATATGTGCAAATACAACATGGCATCACAACATGACTCTACGACTCAAGTATTTATTCATTAGGCTCCGAGGAGCGAGATATTACAAACATGGGTCTCATGACCCAACATTCAGAGCATACAAGTCAAAGCACATGCGGAAGCTAACATGTCTGAGTACAGACATCTACAAATGAAAAAGGCTGAGGAGCCTGACTAACTACCAGATCCTGCCGAGGGCACAAGATCGTAGCTGAGGTAACAAGCTAAACGTCGAAGTCCACGCGGAACTACTAGCGAGACCGAAGTCTCTCTGCAAAAACATAAAATAGGCAAACGTGAGTACAAATGTACCCAGCAAGACTTACATCAGAACTAACTACATATGCATCATTATCAACAAAGGGGATGGTGGGGTTTAACTGCAGCAAGCCAGCTTTGACTCGGTGGCTATCCTGAACTACGACTGCAATGTAAGTCTTTTGAGGTGGCGCACACGAGTCCACATATTCACCATATCAATACACCACTATGGATCCACTCCCGTCTCCCTACGAGAACGCCATCCATAGCACTCACGCTTATCCTGCGCATTTTAGAGTATCCACTTTCACTTGTTTATGAACTATGCAAGGGGTCCAAGTTTCCATATCCAAGGAATCCGGCTATTCGAATAGATAATGATAACCCTGCAGGGGTGTACTTCTTCACACATGCTCTCGCCACTTATCGCCCTGTACACGTCATGTACCTCGGCAACCTTCAAGCGGAAGCCGGGAGAGGGAGTCGGCCACGGCCTACCTAAACACTCAAGTCTCTCGTCCAGGTTTATCGCCTATTCGGGTTCCATCCGCAAGGAGATCCGGCCGGGGTGTCGCTCACGGCCCCAAATGATGTGTGCAGGGTTCCCAAGTCCACCATCCGGGTGCCACTTGGTACACCGGGCCAGTGTGCCTAGTCTGTCCCAAGCCCACCTGTACCGGGTGCCACTTGGTAGACTACTAACACTACCTACAAACACCAGAAACTAGTTGCAACTCCTAGACAGAGAACAAGGGTGATTAAGAAGCCGAGAGGGTCAATTAAGGATCCCAATGAGTGGTAGTAGTTGTTCATGGATCACAAACACAGAACTCAGTTCCTGAGGACGGCTTCAATGAGACAACCCACCATGTACTCCTACATGGCCTCTCACCGCTACCTTTACCAAATTGTGTTCACACATTTAGACCACACACAGCAGGACATGTTCACACACTTCCAATTCATCCCTGATGAATCAGACCTGACACAACTCTAAGCAATAGCAGGCATGACAAACAAGCATGAATGAGTAGGCACATCAGGGCTCAAACAACTCCTACTCATGCTAGTGGGTTTCATCTATTTACTGTGGCAATGACAGGTCATGCAGAGGATAAAGGGGTTCAACTACCGCAGCATGTAACACATGTATCGTGGTTGTCCTAATGCAGTAAAAGAGAGCAGAAGCGAGAGAGTGGGATTGTATCGGAATGAACAAGGGGGTTTTGCTTGCCTGGCACTTATGAAGATAATAATAGTTCTTCATCGGTGTCATCGAACTCATCGTCGGTACGTCGTCTACTGAGATGGGACAAACACCGGCAACAGAGAAGGAACACAATCAATGCAATGCAACAATATGATGCATGATCATGACATGGCAATATGCTGTGATTTGAGCTAACGCAGCTAGCAACAGATTAAATGAAGTTGGTTTGAATACAAGATTCAAATTCAAACTCCATATGTGATTATTCAAATGCCATTTAATTGATTTGACCTAAACAGTGAACAAAAGTTGTTCTAACACGCATGAAAAAGGTACAGATGGATAGATTGGATTTTTCTGATCATTTTTCATATATAAATTATTTCATTCTGAGTTACGGTTGAATTTCTATGAATTTTAGAAGTTAGCACTATTTTCTGGAATTTCCTGAATAAACTTAAATCCAGAAAATGCTTTATTGCGTCAGGGTGACGTCACTGTGATGTCAGCGGGTCAACAGAGCCAGGTCCAGGTCAAACCTGATGTGTGGGGGCCACACGTCAGTGACTAACTAACTAATCTAGATTAATTAGTGTTAAACTATTACTAACTAAAAATGTCAGTGGAGTAATTAGACTTAATTAAAAATTAAACTAGGATTAGCTAGGGCCCTGGGCCCACTTGTCAGTGACCCATGGGAGGTCAAACTGGGGTCAAACCCGGGTCAGCGGGGTCAAACCCACCGGCGGCTTGACGCCGGCGAGGCCAGCCGCGGTGGCGAGCCTCGGGTTTGTGTCTCCGGCGACCAAACGGCCGGCGGAGGGCATCTACGTGATGCTGGGACTCGTGCGCATCCAACACGACTAGTGGCAGCAGCCGGGGTGGACCGAGCTTGCCGGAAACGAGCTCGCAGCGGCGGCCGGAGTTCAGGCGCCGATGAAAACGACGACACCGTGCACGGGAGGATCTACGGTTAGCACCTACGCATTCTATGAGAGCTCACGAACCCAACGGAGGCACGCACGGGACCAAATGGCCACCGGAGCCTCATCAGCGACGAGCTCGTGCGGCGGCGTGCTGTCGGGTGAGAGAGGCGCGGCGGTTACGGCATGCTAGAGAGAAAACGGAGAGGGGGAGGATGATCAAGAGCTCACGTGGAGTGCATTGGTGGCCTCGGCGTGCTCGGGGAAGCTCGGACAGCGGCGAGTTGGCGATGGAGATCCGCGGCGGCCGACGATGAAGAGGTGGTCGGGGACGGCGCGTTGGAGCTCTTCCGGCCATGTGAGCTGACGGAGAGGACGAGGAGCTCTTGGACTCGTCGGAGAGGCGAGGCTGTGGTGGTGGGCGCGGCAACAGCGAGCGGCGGCGACGGCTCCGCTCGGCTTCGGAAGAGAGAGCGAAAGAGGCGAGGCAGGGAGAGAGGGGAGCGGTCGAGGGGGTCCAGGGGGCTGCGTGGCGCACCTAGCGACGTCCAGGAGCAAGCGGCAAGCATGAGGTGGCCGGCGCGTGCGCACACGCGTCGGGCACACGCCCTCCTGCCCACTGGCAGGAGGTTGAAGACAGTAGGAGAGAGGAAGAGGTGGGTTGGGCCTAGCTGGGCCGGTCCTGTTGGGCCACCAGGTAAGGGCATGTGAGTTTCCTCTCCTCTTTTATTTCTGTTACTGTTTTTCTATTTTTCTGTAAGTTTGTGGCTTTTAAATAGTTACACACCTTCAAAAATCCTGAAAATAATCATAGGATCTGTTTAGATTAATTCCAACAGCCCACACTTATTTCCAGAATTATTTGAGCATTTGAAATATTTACTAGTATTTAAATGCCCAAATGCAAAGTACATATGATTTAATTCAGTGACCAAATATATAATGGAAAATGTGCAACACCTCTGGTTATGGTTCTAGCATTTTCCAGAAATGAAGAACATTTTTGAAAGCCATTTGGATTTACTGAAAATATTTTTAGGTTGAACCTATTTGAATTCCATTTGGTACTAGGGTTTGGACATCCCCATTTCAAGTTTCTTCAAAGTGTAAACATGATGCACACATGAAGTTAGCCTAGTGCAATGCCAGAAGCTAGGGATGTGACAGCTCACCCCTACTAAACAAGAATCTCGTCCCGAGATTCAAGTCGTGAGGTAAGAGGTCAGAGGGGTCACAAGCTAACACGATCTTCATGATCCAAAAGCCCTTCTCGAAGATGTTGATTTATTGCTCCAATTGATTTTGACGTCTTTGCTTTCGAGATCTTCATCCAGCATGATGGCGACAGAAAGAAACTTATAGGAAACGATCTCCTCGAAGATTGAGCACTCAAAATCAACTCGTGGAATGAGATGTTGGAACATCTCGAGTTGAGACACAAAACACATCGAGAGGGATGGAAGAACAAACAACGAGGTTTGATTTGGTGGGCAACAATTCCACGCTTAGAGAGATGGTGGATGGTGTCAAGGTGGCGAGGAAATAATTGCCATGATTCAATAATGGGGCACCTTAGGGAAGGTGACTCGTAGAATTATTCCCTCAAGTGGCAAAAAGAATTACTTTTGATACATAGATCATTGGAACTCTTCTCACCAGCCTAAGGCAATTTACGAACGATCGTTTGACAGAGTTCGGGAGAACGACACACTCGGGCTAGAATGGTTGATGTGGATTACCTTGTTGAAAACAACACAAGGGGTGATTTTGCTAGCGCGTGCTCTCAAGGACTTGAGCGTTTCCATATTCATCAAAGTTTTACCAACATCCATGGCAAGGATACTGGCAATTCAACATTCCACCATGATGGATATTGGGGGAGGATGCAGATGCAGGGAAGATAACACTTTCTCAGATTTCACCTTAGCAATGCCAAGGAACAAAACCTGGATGATCGACCGAGAGACATTTAGTACTCCGCTTCTAATGTTCTCCTTGATGTACCAGCTTAACCCAATACTAGTCGGTATCTGAAACATCAAGTGAAGGTCTGACTTCGGGAGAACAAAGGATCCACAAGGAACAACTTCTAAAATAAGTCGCACGACATCCTTATGGAGAGGATGGTCAACTTGCTCAGTTAAGATGTTACAATAATAGATCTTCGGCTAGGTGTGTCGGCCAACATCAACCTTGTCGGGACCTACATCATAGATCTTAGAATAGTTCCAACCATCATATTTGCCTGAGATTCAGATCTGGTCGGTAACAGGACATTTCAGACATCATGTCTGGAAAAGAAATTTTGCAACACAAATCGACAAGACGATGTTGCAAGATTCTCAAGAAATGAACTACAATTGCAAACTCCAAGGCATGAGCTGGTTCTGGTACACACATGTGACACGATGTCCCAGACAAGCATGACCACGTGGTAGTCTTACTATAAAACACTACCGAGTTCTGGTTGGGAATCATCGTTGAGGATATCGAATTTCTTGCATAAGGCATGCTCTTAAGAAGAAACTTCTTCTCCTTGAACAACTCAATCAGTGGCTTGGTGTGCTAGGGAATACGTATGGAATGGAGGTAATTAATCTACCAAACCACAGTATACTTCGCACGTATGCATGACTGATTTGGGATGATTCCAGGGGAAACAAAACAAACCTTTCTCAAATTCATGGCGGCAACTTACACCTAATGCATGTGAACTTGGAGAAAGTCACTTCTTTCACCAAACATATACCTCATGAGCGGAACACGAAGGCAATGTTTACAAAGTTCCCAACACTAGCTCAATGTTCAACATGAGTCATGGAGGAGACAAAATGCTGCTGATGGGCTCAACAGCAACTCATCGGAAATTCCATATCACTGGACTCCCACCATTATGTGAACACGGTGATAGCATTGGTCAGACCAAAGATGTAATGGTGTATGCTCGAGGAATCAACCACGAGTAGGACAACATTACGAATATCGTTGGTTCTGATTTGATTTGAGGATAGCCCATACTCAAATCAAAGGTTTGGGTAAGACAATAGATCCAACAAAATTGACCACGAGGATCAACCAATGAAGATATCATCTTTCTTCAACACACGCACAAGGATAACCCTTTGGAATGAACTGATTCGGACAAGCTTTTATCTTCCAACTCTCCAAGTTGTTCTTTAGCTTAACCAACCAGCTCAGGGGTATCCAACACGGATTCTTGGAGAAAAGGTGGTTTCGAAAACCAACTTGATCACGAGCTCAACATAGCGGTCAGGTGACAACCTGGTAATACTCCCGAGAAGATATTCGGAAAATCATGAACCACCGATGTGTTGCTAAGCTCGAGAACAATCTTGCTTTTCAGGGCGAGACGATATGACTGAATAAGCAAGGACTGACACTATCCTGACTCATTGATCGAAAAGTGCACCGGGAATAAGGACTAGGTAGCACAATCAATCTCAGGATGATGATTCATAACCAACACACTAAGAATGAGATTTTTGTCCATTAACCACTGAGCAACATGGTTGCTAGGGGTATTGATTTCACACTTCATGATCCACTTGTCGGTGTTCCGGTTACAATAACACGAGGACCGAGAAATGAAGCAATGATGGCGAGAAGTATCACTACGTCAAGAATTCACAAGAGCCGGTGCAATTCTCATGAAAATCCTGACATAAAGACGGTAATACTTCAGGGTAGAACAGAATCAAAAGCTGGGTTGGCATTTTGATCTGCGGAGCACAACTATTTTGACCCAATCCTGGATATGGATGAGGTACTAGAGTTTGTTTCTCCTAGTCATCCTGAATACAATGGCTTGACGGACCACAAGAATAATAAGCATCGATAACACGAATGCACAATTACTCATTACTATCAATTGATAGACGAGGATCAGAATACAACTAAAGGGGGACAACTCAAAAGAACATATGATTTTCTGAGTTGTGGATGCATATATTGGTATGTCGAACAAGTTCAACATGTTTCTTCCAGATAACGCATGCAGAAGAAGAAGGATTGGCAGATTCACAATTTGAATGGAGAACTCGTCAAGAGCACTCATATTGTGATCTTTTGGTTCAATGAACTTCTGCCATATTGGTTCATGGTATTCGAAGAAGGAAATACCACGGACCTCGAGGACTATTGCAAAGGTTACTAATATCCTAAAGGAACTAGCAAATACTATCAACATGAAGCAAGTAGGGTGAATCTCGGGTTCAAGAACCCAGGAGTGGAATACCTACTACTAAGTGGCATCACGGGATGCTTTCGAGAGTAAAGGCCAGAATAATCACAAAGGGAACACAAAACATGGCTAGATTACTAGATGATCCCCTCAGACACCTAGGGTCATAATAATAATTCCAACATATATGTCAGGACAACAAAGTACCTTAACTCACTGTTTAGTGTGGTTAATCTGGCCCAAAGGAACATCAAAATGGGAGGAAAGGATTTTGCAAATGCTTCAGACTAGTTAGAAACCTTGGATGACTCGGACAGAATAACGGCTGTAATTGCTCAAAAGAATTTGAGACATGCTACAAAAATGGTGGCATAACCACTCAGAACCACAATATCAAGGTTCGAGATCAACAGTTAACATACGGAGGTAGAAACTGAACTGAAGCTTAAATCCATCAATCCTATAAGTCTATGGATTAGTAACACGTGATCCTAATAGAAAGATGAGAAGCCTAGTTCTTAATCCCCGTAGAAGAGAAGAGGTTGACTCAGATCAGAAGGGCATAAGGTAAAGGAGTAAAAAGAGCCTTACGTTCCATCCCACAATCAATTCCCCTACATATAACTAAAGCATTTCAAGACTCAACTTCGACCAGTTTGGCTTGGTAATCCTACAGGCAGTCAAGCTCTGATACCAAAGCTGTCAGGACCCCGACTCAATGCCACATCGATCTAGCATGTAACACCTCATATCACTTTGCGGCCTCACGCACGGTATTCCCACGGGTGTCGCCTTACCTTTGCCCAGGACCGTTTGCGCCTTTTGGCACACGTATATGATAGTGTTGCTAGCATCAATATGATAAGGAGCCCGGCCTGACATGGCTAGTCATAAACCCAAAGTGGCACAAACTTACAGGGACAGCATCCATGACCCAAAGATCGAACGTGTCGGTCATCACGAGTGAATCCATGTTGTAGCACTGGGCTAGCAGGACTCCGTGTACCGGGCTGTAGCGGCTAACAGACTCCGGTATTCATCGCGTGACATTTCCCGGGACAGACACAGAACGAAGAAGGACACATGCCGGCCAGCCTAAGTGTTCGGAGCAGTAGCAAGCTACCATGGCTCGGTGGAAACACTAGGAGACATTTCCCGGTAAGAGAGGCTACTAAAGATAAACAACTAGATAGTCGGATCCCACACATACCAAGCATTTCAATAACATACACACAATATGCTCGATATTTGCAAATACAACATGGCATCACAACATGACTCTCGACTCAAGTATTTATTCATTAGGCCCGAGGAGCGAGATATTACAAACATGGGTCTCATGACCCAACATTGAAGCATACAAGTCAAAGCACATGCGGAAGCTAACATGTCCGAGTCTGAGACATCTACAAATGAAAAAGGCTGAGGAGCCTGACTAACTACCAGATCCTGTCGAGGGCACAAGATCGTAGCTGAGGTAACAAGCTAAACGTCGAAGTCCACGCGGAACTACTAGCGAGACCGAAGTCTCTCTGCAAAAACATAAAATAGGCAAACGTGAGTACAAATGTACCCAGCAAGACTTACATCGAACTAACTACATATGCATCATTATCAACAAAGGGATGGTGGGGTTTAAGCTGCTGACAAGCCAGCTTTGACTCGGTGGCTATCCTGAACTACATCGCAATGTAACTCTTTTGAGGTGGCGCACACGAGTCCACATATTCACCATATCAATACACCACTATGGATCCGCTCCCGTCTCCCTACGAGAACGCCATCCATAGCACTCACGCTTATCTTGTGCATTTAAGAGTATCCACTTTCACTTGTCTATGAACTATGCAAGGGGTCCAAGTTTCCATATCCGAGGAATCCGGCTATTCGAATAGATAATGATAACCTTGCAGGGTGTACTTCTTCACACGCTCTCGCCACTTATCGCCCAGACACGTCATGTACCTCGGCAACCTTCAAGCGGAAGCCGGGCGAGGGAGTCGGCCACGGCCTACCTAAACACTCAAGTCTCTCGTCCAGGTTTATCGCCTATTCGGGTTCCATCCGCAAGGAGATCCGGCCGGGGTGTCGCTCACGGCCCCAAATGATGTGTGCAGGGTTCCCAAGTCCACCATCCGGGTGCCACTTGGTACACAGGCCATTGTGCCTAGTCATCCCAAGCCCACATGCACGGGTGCCACTTGGTAGACTACTAACACTACCTACAAACACCAGAAACTAGTTGCAACTCCTGGACAGAGAACAAGGGTGATTAAGAAGCCGAGAGGGTCAATTAAGGATCCCAATGAGTGGTAGTAGTTGTTCATGGATCACAAACACAGAACTCAGTTCCTGAGGACGGTTTCAATGAGACAACCCACCATGTACTCCTACATGGCCTCTCACCGCTACCTTTACCAAATCGTGTTCACACATTTAGACCACACACAGCAGGACATGTTCACACACTTCCAATTCATCCCTGATGAATCATACCTGACACAACTCTAAGCAATAGCAGGCATGAAAAACAAGCATGAATGAGTAGGCACATCAGGGCTCAAACAACTCCTACTCATGCTAGTGGGTTTCATCTATTTACTGTGGCAATGACAGGTCATGCAGAGGATAAAGGGGTTCAACTACCGCAGCATGTAACACATGTATCGTGGTTGTCCTAATGCAGTAAAAGAGAGCAGAAGCGAGAGAGTGGGATTGTATCGGAATGAACAAGGGGGTTTTGCTTGCCTGGCACTTCTGAAGATAATAATAGTTCTTCATCAGTGTCATCGAACTCATCGTCGGTACGTCGTCTACTGAGATGGGACAAACACCGGCAACAGAGAAGGAACACAATCAATGCAATGCAACAATATGATGCATGATCATGACATGGCAATATGCTGTGATTTGAGCTAATGCAACTAGCAACAGATTAAATGAAGTTGGTTTGAATACAAGATTCAAATTCAAACTCCATATGTGATTATTCAAATGCCATTTAATTGATTTGACCTAAACAGTGAACAAAAGTTGTTCTAACATGCATGAAAATGGTACAGATGGATAGATTGGATTTTTCTGATCATTTTTCATATATAAATTATTTCATTCTGAGTTACGGTTGAATTTCTATGAATTTTAGAAGTTAGCCCTATTTTCTGGAATTTCCTGAATAAACATAAATCTAGAAAATGCTTTATTGCGTCAGGGTGACGTCATTGTGATGTCAGCGGGTCAACGGAGCCAGGTCCAGGTCAAACCTGATGTGTGGGGGCCACACGTCAGTGACTAACTAAGTAATCTAGATTAATTAGTGTTAAACTATTACTAACTAAAAATGTCAGTGGAGTAATTAGACTTAATTAAAAATTAAACTAGGATTAGCTGGGGCCCTGGGCCCACTTGTCAGCGACCCAGGGGAGGTCAAACTGGGGTCAAACCCGGGTCAGCCGGGTCAAACCCACCGGCGGCTTGACGCCTGCGAGGCCAGCCGCGGTGGCGAGCCTCGGGTTTGTGTGTCCGGCGACCAAACGGCCGGCGGAGGGCATCTACGTGATGCTGGGACTCGTGCGCATCCAACACGACTAGCGGCAGCAGCCGGGGTGGACCGAGTTCGCGGGAAACAAGCTCGCAGCGGCGGCCAGAGTTCGGGCGCCGATGAAAACGACGACACCGTGCACGGGAGGATCTACGGTTAGCACCTATGCGTTCTATGAGAGCTCACGAACCCAACGGAGGCACGCACGGGACCAAATGGCCATCGGAGCCTCGTCGGCGATGAGCTCGTGCGGCGGCGTGCTGTCGGGTGAGAGAGGCGCGGCGGTTATGGCATGCTAGAGAGAAAACGAAGAGGGGGGAGGATGATCAAGAGCTCACGTGGAGTGCATTGGTGGCCTCGGCGTGCTCGGGGAAGCTCGGACAGCGGCGAGTTGGCGATGGAGATCCGCGGCGGCCAACGATGAAGAGGTGGTCGGGGACGGCGCGTCGGAGCTCTTCCGGCCATGTGAGCTGACGGAGAGGACGAGGGTGGCACAACGGAGCTCTTGGACTCGTCGGAGAGGCGAGGCCGTGGTGGTGGGCGCGGCAACAGCGAGCGGCGGCGACGGCTCCGCTCGGATTCGGAAGAGAGAGCGAAAGAGGCAAGGCAGGGAGAGAGGGGAGCGGTCGAGGGGGTCCAGGGGGCTGTGTGGCGCACCTAGCAACGTCCAGGAGCAAGCGGCAGGCATGAGGTGGCCGGCGCGTGCGCGCGCGCGTCGGGCACACGCCCTCCTGCCCACTGGCAGGAGGTTGAAGACAGTAGGAGAGAGGAAGAGGTGGGCTGGGCCTAGCTGGGCCGGTCCTGTTGGGCCACCAGGCATGTGAGTTTCCTCTCCTCTTTTATTTCTGTTACCGTTTTTCTATTTTTCTGTAAGTTTGTGGCTTTATTAAAAATAGTTACACACCTTCAAAAATCCTGAAAATAATCATAGGATCTGTTTAGATTAATTCCAACAGCCCACACTTATTTCCAGAATTATTTCAGCATTTGAAATACTTACTAGTATTTAAATGCCCAAATCCAAAGTACATATGATTTAATTCAGTGACCAAATATATAATGGAAAAATGTGCAACACCTCTGGTTATGGTTCTAGCATTTTCCAGAAATGACGAACATTTTTAAAGCCATTTGGATTTACTGAAAATATTTTTAGGTTGAACCTATTTGAATTCCATTTGGTACTAGGGTTTGGACATCCCCATTTCAAGTTTCTTCAAAGTTTAAACATGATGCACACATGAAGTTAGCCTAGTGCAATGCCAGAAGCTAGGGATGTGACATCATTGAAGCCTGGTTCAGGGGCTACTGAGGGAGTCCCGGATTAGGGGGTATCCGGACAGCCGGACTATATATACTTTGTCCGGACTATTGGAGCGTGAAGATACAAGACTCAAGATTCCGTACCGTGTCCGGATGGGACTCTCCTTTGCGTGGAAGACAAGCTTGGCGATCCGGATATTATATTTCCTTCTTTGTAACTGACTCCGTGTAAACCCTAGCCCCCTCTGGTGTCTATATAAACCGGAGTGTTTGGTCCTTAGAGGGACGATCACAATCATAATCATCATAGGCTAGCTTCTAGGGTTTAGCCTCTACGATCTCGTGGTAGATCAACTCTTGTACTACTCATATCATCAATATCAATCACGCAGGAAGTAGGGTTTTACTTCCATCAAGAGGGCCCGAACCTGGGTAAACATTGTGTCCCTTGCCTCCTGTTACCATTAGCCTAAGACACACAGATCGAGACCCCCTACCCGAGATCCGCCGGTTTTGACACCGGCACACCGCCTCCGGCAGGGTGCCGGAACAGTGTCCCGATTGATTTTTGGTGGCTATAGAGGCTTACGGCGGCGGAACTCCCGATCTAGGTTATGTTTCGGGGGTTGCTGTATTTATAGGAATTTTTGGCGTCGGTCTCACGTCAAGGGGGGGGGTCTCCGAGTCATCCATGAGATAGGGGGGTGCGCCCAGGGGGGTAGGGCGCGCCCTCCGCCCTCGTCGACGGCTCGGGACTCTTCTGGCCCAACGCTTTCACTTCGGGGGCTTCTTTTGGTCCATAAAAAATCATCAAAAATTGGCACGTCAATTGGACTCTGTTTGGTATTCCTTTTCTGTAAAACTCAAAAACAAGGAAAAACACTAGGTTCTAGGTTAATAGGTTAGTCCCAAAAATCATATAAAATAGCATATAAATGCATATAAAACATCCAAGATGGATAATATAATAGCATGGAACAATCAAAAATTATAGATACGTTGGAGACATATCAGTCATCAGGTTAAGTAAGGGTTCGCACGCTATCAGTAAAATATGTTGATGAAAAATAAGCACATTGCAGATTCATCAGATTAATTTAAGTCACATGGAAAACCCATTTATCCACACCAAGCATGATTAAGAACTAGGAAATATAGCACTTGTATATGTTTCTCATGTATTAAGTGCAGCCAAATTCGATTTATTCCTCACATGCACAACAATACAAAATTCCACCCATGACAATTGGACATCGCATTGCAGAATTGAACCGAGCAGTTAGCTAAATACCACAACAAATGAACCAAACATTAACTGAGCACCACATTGCACAATATAACATAGTCCTAATAGAAGATCAGGCAGTTAACCAAACCAAGCATGCTTAACAACTTGGAAATATAGCAACTGTATTTGTTTCTCATGTATTTAGTACAACCAAATTCGATTTACTTATCACATGGTATACAATAACAGAATGCACCCACAACTATTGAACATCGCATTGCAGAATTGAACCAAACAGTTAACTCAACACCACAACACAGATGAATCAAACATTAACTGAGCACCACATTGCACAATGTATAACCAAACCAAGCATGCTTGACAAATTGGAAATATAGCAATTGTATTTGTTTCTCATGTATCTTGTACAACCAAATTCGATTTACTTCTCACATGGTATACAATAACAGAATGCACCCACAACTATTGAACATCGCATTGCAGAATTGAACCAAACAGTTAACTAAACACCACAACACAAATGAACCAAATGTTAAATGAGCACCACATTGCACAATGTGTAACCAAACCAAGCATGCTTGACAACTTGGAAATATAGCAATTGTATTTGTTTCTCATGTATTTAGTACAACCAAATTCGATTTACTTCTCACGTGGTATACAATAACAGAATGCACCCACAACTATTGAATATCACATTGTAGAATTGAACCAAATAGTTAACTAAACACCACAACATAAATGAACCAAACATTAACTGAGCACCATATTGCACAATGTATAACCAAACCAAGCATGCTTGACAACTTGGAAATATAGCAATTGTATTCGTTTCTCATGTATTTTGTAAAGATAAATTCGATTTATTTCTCACATGGAAGACAATACAAAATTGCAGCCTAAAGAATTGAACATCACATTTGCAAGATTGAACCAAACAGCTACCTGAAGATGACAACTAATTAACCAAACAGTTAATAAGTGAGCACCACACTGCACGGCATATAGAACATATACAAAGGAGCAACAGATTGCTTGGTAAAATTAGATAGCACAATTCACTAGAATTTATTAAGGAAAGGCAGGAGTAGCACATGCAACGGGTAAACCGAGCATGCTTAACCGGTGTAGCTAGCAAACGGCAAGGTGATCTTCCAAGATTTGGGGTCGGCACGAATGGTGGCCATCACGACCTCATCCGCACGTGCGACCATGATTTGCTTCTCCGCTGCCAAATGCTCCTTGAGCTCCTGGCTATACTGCGTGCACCATGGCTTTGGGCGGCGCTTATTTGGTGGGTGGGTCGGTGATTTGGGTGGAAGGTGTCGCGCCGATGGTCGGGGCATGTGGGATGTAGAAGGAGGAGGAGGATGGAGGTCTGGTGTGGATTACCTGCCTGGATAGATGAGGCCAAGCAGCGTGAAGGAGGGTCGCTGGCGAGGGGAGCGGCGCTGCAAGCAAGGAGTGAAGGTTTCAACTTGGAAAGGAAGGCGGAAACAAGGGAAATGTGGCTTTTTGTAAGGTTGAGGGGGCAGGGAGGTAGATATTTCCGGGAGGCCAAAATTTTGGAATCGCTTCAGCGAAAAACTGGCGCGCAAAGTGTCATCAGACACGGTCCCTTATTGAGAACTGTGCATGATATGTGAACATCACAAATGATTCAGATAGCTTAACCCGTGTGCGATGAGTTTGAACATCAAAAATTTTGGTTCCAATTTCCCTGGTTACAGTGCTCATCCAAGTCATTGCATAATTTGGGTACACAAAGGCGACTACAACACACCCACACTTCTTAATCGAGCAAGTTCAGCAATTAAACAGAGCTAGATGACCTAAACATTACTCTAACAAATTAAAGACCGGCGCTCTTAATTAAACAAAACAAAGAGTACTACTACGGCTAGTGCTCGTCGATCTCCGCCGCCTCCTCCACTCGCGCCCGACGGTCCCCTGGGGAAGGAGCTCCATGGCATCCATAGCACCATATTCGGCAAGCATGTTGCCATTCGCATCCGCCATCCTTTTGCAAAAGGCCACCACGAGCTGGGCGTGGGCGGCCGTGATCTGGGCTTGGACGGGCTCCGTCGTCGCAAGGTATGCGGCGGAGGAACATATGGCTGCTTGAAAGCTCTCAGAAATTGCCAACTCTTTGGTCGTGGGTTGCCAACCGTTGTCGGAGAAGCTTCGTTTCGATTTGTGCGGTGACCGCCATGAGCTGGGCGTGGGCGGCCTCGACATGGTCATGGGCGGCCTCCATTAGGGCTAAGGCCACCGCTGTGGAACGGACAGCTGATGTGCCGCTCTCGCCAGCTGCTATCCCCGAGGTAGATGTTGCTGCCGCCACCTGAGAAGCAACATCGGCCATTTGGGCTGCCATGGCCGCCCGGTCGCAGATTGCGGCCGTGCTCATGCAGCTTGTTAGCACCGCATGGTGGCTGTGGCCGCGCTCTCTCCAGAGTGGGCCACCGAAGTTGCCCTCACGACGCGGGTCCACGTCCCCATCTTACACCGGCGACAATTGAACTGTGAAATGAAATTTCGGGAGAGAGCTAGTGTGCTTGACATGCCGGCTGTGGACTGTAGCCGACGCACCTTCTCGCGTAAGCCATAGGCGTACTATACACCAACGGTGCTCCAGAATATTTTGTACTACATCTCACACGGTTGGTGATCATAAACTGTGTGTCATCTACTTGATTTTTAGTTTTGATTTGAATTACATAATGGGGTCACAACGGCAATGGACGGTGTTTGAATTGCTAGATGTTTTATCTGCAGTGAACATGCAACTATATGTGTATCGTAAAAAAATTGGAATTGTTCAGGGTTCGTTTGGACATTTTTATATGGTAACTTGGTTTTCTAGGCATTTCAGGTGCACAATTCAAAATTAAACCACATGCTCCAGTCCATAAAAACGAGCTGCAAAATCAAATGTTTGTCCTTGGTTGCAATCTTAGGTCACACGCAAGAAATGAGAATGAATGTCAAACACCTTGACACTGTCGCTCAGCCGCTAACATTGAGATACATGCTTTTAACACTCTAGTAAATCGAAAACTCGTCTGAAATTCATGAAAGTTGACATGATACCATGAAATGGCAGCGACATGCCGTGGTAAAAATATTTTCCCATTTGGGGCAGGTGTGGGTATAAGCTTCTCGCAAACCAGAGCTTCTCTCACAACAAGCCTGATGGTTTCAGTAGGTTACGTGCCACCTTGGAGGATGAAACGATATATGTTGCCTCTTCTTACTTTCAAAATGTTTCTCGTGTCAACATAGAATAACACGAGTGTTGTGTCAATTTTTGGGGATTTTCGGGGTTCGTTTTGACATTTTTATGCATTAATTGCGTTTTCAATGCATTTATGAGCACAATTCAAATTTGAACTACATGCACATGCTCTAATACATATAAATTGGTTGAAAATTCAAACATGTGTCCTTGGTTGCATGCTTAGGTCCCATGCAAGAAATGGGAATGAATGTTAAACACCCTGCCACTGTCACTCGACCGCAAACATTGAGATTCCTGGTTTTAAAATTCTAGTAAATCCAAAACCCGTCTGAAATTCATGAAACTTGGCATGCTATCATGGAGCGGCATCAACATGTCGTGGTAAATTTTTTGTCCCATTTGGGGCAGGTTTGGGGATATGCTTCTCACAAACCAAAGGTTCTCACAACAAGCCTCGTGGTTTCGGTAGGGAACGTCCCACCTTTGGGGACGAAACGATATCAGCTGCCTCTTATTGCTTTCAAAAGTTTTCTAGTGTCAACATAGAACAACAGGAATGTTGTGTCAATTTTTGAAATTTTTGGGGGTTCGTTTGGACAATTTTTATGCATTAACTGAGTTTTCGATGCATTTATGTGCATAATTCAAATTTGAACAACATGCACATGCTCTAATGCATCTAAATTGGTTGAAAATTCAAATCTGCGTCCTTGGTTGCATGCTTAGGTCTTATGCAAGAAATGGGAATGAATGTCAAACACCCTGCCACCGTCAGTCGGCCGCAAACATTGAGATTCCTGGTTTTTAAATTCTAGTAAATCCAAAACTCGTCTGAAATTCATGAAACTTTGCATGCTATCATCGAGCGGCATCAACATGCCGTGGTAAATTTTTTGTCCCATTTGGGGCAGTTTGGGTATAAGCTTCTCACAAACCAGAGCTTCTCACAACAAGCCTGATGGTTTGGGTAGGGAACATCCCACCTTTGGGGATGAAACGATATCCATTCCCTCTTATTGCTTTCAAATTTTTTCTAGTCTCAACATAGAACAACATGAGTGTTGTGTCAATTTTTGTGATTTTTTGGGGTTCGTTTGGACACTTTTATGCATTAATTGAGTTTTCGATGCATTTATGTGCATAATTCAAATTTGGACTACATGCACATGCTCTAATGCATATAAATTGGTTGAACTTCAAATTTGTGTCCTTGGTTGAATTCTCAGGTCCCATGCAAGAAATGGGAATGAATGTCAAAAACCCTGCCACTGTCACTCGGCCGCAAACATTGAGATTCCTGGTTTTTAAAACTCGTCTGAAATTCATGAAACTTGGCATGCTATCATGAAATGGCATCAACATGCCGTGGTAATTTTTTTGTCCTATTTGGGGCATATTTGGGTATAAGCTTCTCACAAACCAGAGCTTCTCACAACAAGCCTGATGGTTTCGATAGGGAACGTCCCACCTTCAGGGACGAGATATCTGCTGCCTTTTATTAGTTTCAAAATTTTTCTAGTGTCAACATAGAGCAACAGGAGTGTTGTGTTAAATTTTGCAATTTTTTAGGGTTCATTTGGACATTTTTATACATTAACTGGGTTTTCTAAGCATTTTATGTGCATAATTCAAATTTGAACTACATGCACATGCTCCAGTGCATATAAATTGGTTGAAAAATCAAATCTTTGTCCTTGGGTGCATGCTTAGGTCCCATGCAAGAAATGGGAATGAATTTCAAACACCAAGGCACTGTTGATTGCCGGCAAAATGTTGAGATACTTTGTTTTTAAATTCTAGCAAATCCAAAACTCGTCTGAAATTCATGAAACTTGGCATGCTATCATGGAATGGCACCCGGCATGCTGTGGTATTTTTTGTGTCCATTTTGAGAGAAGAAGCACTCGAATAACAACCAACAAAGGCATTTTCAAACAAATAGCTGCCACTCTAACCTCGCAAACGTTTGTATAAATCAAATCCTGTGTGTTATGTTAACCATTCACGTGACGCCACGTGTCTTCGTTTTAATGGCTATAGGAGGTGCTATGCGGACAGATGCTTTACTGAACGGGAGGCATGCGAGCGTAGTACGGTGCGCAGGCTAACCGAGAGGCGTGCAAGCTGTGTATTGGTCTTCGCACACATTTCTGATCACGGACCTGTTTGCCGCGTATCACACACATATTGTTCAGTTGAACCGTTTCCATTGTGTTGCGCAATAAAGGCTGCAAAGAGGGATCTACAGCAGCAAGGTCTATCGAGGTATTTGTTTTGTAATTTTTGACATTTCTTATTTTTTGAACACATGTTAATTGGCTTGAATAAGGTCTATATCGTTACTTTTTCATAATTGTTTATACACAAGCAACTAGTTTGGATTTTTCAAAGGCTTTTGTACGAATAGATTCACACATGAACTTACTACAGTAACCGTCTGCATTGTAATTTCTCATCGCAAATAGTTCATCCGAGTGGGCTGTTTGCTGCGTATCACACACATCTGGTTTACACGAATCGTTTGTGTTCTTTTGGCTGATTGCAAATGCCGCATATCACACACATCTTGTTAAGATGAACCATTTCCGTTCTCTTGCCTAATCAAAAATAGTTTGTCCGAGTGAACTGTATGCAGTATATCACACACACCTTGACCTGGCTGACCATTTCTGTTGCATTCCCTAATAGCACACAGTTCATCGAAGGTAATTGTATGCCGTATATCGCACACACATTGATATAGCTTCCCGTTTCTGTTGTTCTTCCTCATTGCAAACAGTTCTGCTGGATCAACCATATGCCCTTCATCGCACACGCAACTAAAATTTGAACTGTGTTTGATGCATCCGTCATCACAAATGTTTTTCACATTTTAGACGGTTCTCTTACACCATCGTTTGATTATTGCATCACACACAGTTTCTCGAAGGGTCTTTGATCGTAGTGTCGCGTTAGCAGCATCCTACAGTAGTGCTCGTACCCCCCTCAGGATGGGCATCCGTTGTTGTGGCTTCGTCGGCTCCGGTCGTTCCCTTCCTGGGCCTCGCCTTCGTCCACCGTGTTTGTGCTCTCGGCACGGCGTGGTCAACATGGTTAAGGATGGCAATTTTATCCATGGACATGGATATCCGACCCGAATGGATAGGGTTTGGATATGCTTTTGTGTCCATGGGCGGCGCCCCAACCCGACCCGATTGTTCGTGGGTAGGGCATGGATATAATCCTGTACCCATGGATATACCCAAACCCGACCCGATAGAATGACTTAATGGGGAAAAATCTGCTACCCCTGCCCCACGTTCACATCTCCCATGGCAATTTTGCACTTTTTTTAATCTAAAACATGCATAAGAAATTACATCATAACTTTTATAAGTTGACAGTAAATCCCCTCCGAAACATACTCCAACACCCCTTCCCTTATTTTTATCTCCTTCTTAAATGACTCGTCATTCTCATCTGTTAGAAAAATACTAAATGATCTTAGGTTGTTACTGGATTTTGATTTACCATATGTGAGGCCTAGCCTGCCACGAGGTGAAGAATGGAAGATTTTATGTTAATATTGTCTTAGGTCTTATTTATATGTCCCAAGAGGACCCAATGGATATCCAGTGGATATGGATATCCATCGGATTTGGACATGGACATAATTTTTCACCCATGGATTTTTTCATGGGCGGGCAAAGACTATCTTCATGGATATGGATATGGATTTGATATTGTTCAACCCGATCCAAACCTGACCCATTGCCATCCTTAAACATGGTCAACAAACAAAAGCCATCAGAAGAGGGATGTAAGTGGAGAGGCTGACAGTAGGGACCCATACAAGCAAGTGCCTCCTTATTACGTGAAAATAGTGGGGCTTCTTCGGGTCATTCCAGTCTGGGGCCTCACCGTCATCCATTGCCCTGGTGCTCTCGGCGGCATGGTCAACATAGTCAACGAGCGAGATCCATTGGAAGAGGACTATGCGTGGAGCGGCTAACAGCTGGATCCACGGTCGCACGCAAAGAAGTGCCTCCTTATTACGCGCAAAATAATGATTCCTCCACCTGACAGCTAGGACCCACCGGAAGGGCCTTTGTGTTTCGCGAAAAAAACATTCCCCCCACTGACAGCTCGAATCCACCAACTATATCTTCGCACGCAAGGAAGTGCCTCCATATTACGCACACAAAAAATGAATACTCACCTTCTAGCTGGGACCCACCATAGTGGGAGGCTGACTTGTGGGCCTACTAAGTTGTCGCAGACGAAGGGATTTGTCAACTTAGTCAATATGAATGATTCTAGCTCCAGTGATAGTACAATGTCCATCCAACGGCCGTAGTGCTTCTTCAACCTTTGGTCTTCTTGCTCCAGCCGCCCAAACTAGCGCCGGTCGTGTCGCCTGCTCCTGCCTCCCATGGCCGGCTATGCTGTCGTGCAAGCCTGACCGCCCACCCTACTCCAACCTTTGGCCAGGCCATCCATCTACTCACCTGTGGCACCCTGACTCAGAGCAACCGGTTTACCTTGCATTGCCAGCCAAGAGATCAAGTCTTCTGGCAACACACAACATCTTGGTATAGAAAACAACCGCTTTATTGATGCTAGCGGAAACATAGTGCGATATTACATCAAGTAGCGAGGCCAAATGGCACACACGGTGCGCCTGAACAATATGTACATTATTTAGTGAACATTAAGGGGCCTCGATCACGAGAACTACGTGGCAGAGGAACGACGACAAAGCGGGACTCCATAGCACAGGGACACCGATGTGGACACGATCTAGACACAACAGCATTCCGATCCGGTTGGACTTTCTTGAAAGTTGGCATAACACTCTAGGTCAGTACATTGAATGTACTTGCAAGGTCACAACAAGCATAAACATAATGGCAAACAATATCATGACATTTAACAATCGAATGCACATAATAACATACTACTCATGCCATGCACCCAAACTTGTGCATCGAGTCTCTCGGACTCTCTTACCAACGGGTTACCTCATAACCAAACGATGATCATTCCCAGATCACAAACAAAACAAACACTTTGGTTTCCACAACAACAGTCTCACTGATCTCATCAACACATAACCAGTGCCAAACATATAACTTAGTGTGCAAGATTTTCTTATTAATGTTAATCCATGGTGTGACTTACTCACGAGTTGTGTCCGTAACTGAGGACGCGGCTATCGATAGATTAAATACACTCTGCAAAGGTAGCGCACTGTACCCACACCACGGAACCCATGTCCACGCACTCCCATTCGGGTGGACCAACGGCATTTGAATGGAACTCCCCCCATTGCCATGACACTCTCTCAGCCACTCAGACTAACTCCCCACTGGGCTAAGTCATGGGTGGCCCCGTGCCTACCAAAGGCATCAACGGCCACCATCGTGGCAAAACTCAAACGGTGCCAAACAGTGCCAAGGTACCATAACAACAACAACAACAACAACGGGCACACAAGGTTATGTCTACTTACTGGGCCAGGGTACCACACGTCCATAACCAGCCCTCGTTGGAGGCACCAACCAGAGGCATAGCAACGGACCGACTAAAGGCCTTCCCATAAAGGCAAATGTGGCTGCATTGGGAAAACTCGATTCAGTGGCACCATGAACCGATCAACTTTATATTCAAGTTCAATTAACATCAGGTTTAAGTTGAAATAAAAATACTCGAGTCACCATATGCCATGATCATGCAACCATACGACATGCATCACATATCACTTAGAATGAACAGATCAACATCATCGAAAAATTTACTTGCACAAGTCATCACTAAACTTTCTAGATTCATTTTTACTGGTTATTAGCAGTCATCATTTTTAGTTATAACATAATCATATGAACCAAATCAATCACATAAGGAAAAAATGCCAATACTAGTCATATCATCACCATAGAGAGAATCACATAGTCAACTACTCATGCTAGATCACACTAGTCTAGGCACTCACTTCTGTAGACTAAGCATTTTACTCATGGCAGAATAACTAACATAAGCATTATTCATTAAATAATTATATGCAAGAAATAACTCATTTTCAAGTTGTAAAATCATGAATGTTGCAGTGACACCATGAAAATGTTGGTGTGGCTTGCCTTAGTTTAGAGGAGCTTCACACTCCTCCTGGGTCTCTTCAAGACAAGCTTCTCCTTCTGAAAACAATTAAAACCACAAAAATAAAATACCAGAAAATCTAGACAACAGAGAAAATTCCCATTTCTGGTGTGCTGCTAGATCTTTTCAATAAGAACACAATGCAAAAAGAATCAACTCATTTGGACTTATGGTTAAAAAGTTATAACATGTCAAAGTTTCTGGTCAAAATTTGAATTAATTTGAATAGAAAGAAAACCCGGGGTGACGTCGATGGCGTATTCCAGGAATACGCCACCACTCATACCGCTTCGGGTGTGAGCCGTGAGGCTGACCACGGGCCCCATGCGTCGGGTCGGGGGAGAGAGAGAGAGAGAAACAGAGGCGTGCGACGCTTCTCCGGCGCGTTCTCCGGCGAGGAGTGCTCGACGACCAGAACCATAGTGATAGGAAGAGAGAGGGGGTCAAGGCGCACCTGCCCGTACCCGTGGTTTGGCCAGGGGTGCTTGTACGTGGCCAGAACTAGCCTCTCCAGTGGCTGCAGAACGCGGGGTTCACTGTAGTTGGAGACGACGACGATGTGGGGCTGCACCAGGGGCTCCAACGTGGTCGGACGGCACCAGTGCACCACCAACAACTCTCCTGAGGAGTGGGTGGACCTCGAGAGGTACCAGAATAAGGAGGAGGAGCTACAGGGGATTGCCGGTGAGCTCGGGGCGGGACGACGGCCAGAGGCCTGCCCGACCGTGCTGCGGCTTAGCTACGTGCTCGTGGAGGTTGGGAGGGTGTGCGGTGATGCTCGAGGAGGCGGGAGGGGGCTGTATTTATAGGCGAGCGAGGAGGGGGATCGGGCTCCGCCGGAGAGCTTTTGGACTCGGCGCCCGGCGACGAACGGCGTCAGCAAGAGGGAGATAAGGCCACACGGCTCACGCGTCCACTGTGGTAGGGCGGAGACGAGCACAGGAGCGCGGGTGGCGACGAGCACAGTGGCACAGGCGTGCTATACACTTGGCCGTGTCATGCCAGTGCCCGCTGCGGCGAGCTCTGGCGTCGGCAAGTGGCAGAGGCGAGTTAATGGCATCGGGACGGCGATTGTGGCGCAGTTTGGCAAGGTGTGGCGGTCGGGGAAGCGAGCACGAGCTCAACAAAGGCTCGGGCGCGATGCAGAGCGCGTCGTCGGCATGCCAGCACGCGTGGACGAACGCGGTCACCGCGTGAACTGTGACATCAGGCCGTGCTAAGCATAAACTTCATGTCTGGCATGTAGTCCTTGGTGGTTTGAGTTGTTCCAAAGCTTTGAGTGGAACCCAGGAGCTTTGTGTGTGTGGTTTACTTCCTGGTAAGTTTCTAGATAGTAACTTGTGAGGTTAATTGTGAGTGATCTAGTAAGAGTTTAGGGCTGAGGTTTGGAGTTTTGCAGTCTCTTAGGAAGGTAATGAAGCTCAAGAAAAATCAGCCTCATTGGATCAAGGAAAAGTATACTTGCTGTGTAAAGTGCCTATTTTATCCAGAACAGAAATGATTTCCTGTAGCAAAAATATTCCAAAAAGTTATGCAATTTTTTTGCTCAGGAAGGTGCCCTAGGGTTCAAAGAATATTTGGGAATTTTCTTAGGGTTTTTGGAGCAATAAAAATGAGGGTTGCTTTGGAGCACAAGTTTCTGAAGTGGTTTTCATACAAGAAAATGAATATTTTCCTTTCATGAAAAATATTCCTTGGGTCATTTTGAGTTTTTTCAGAGAAAGAATGATGAGTTAGAGGTGGATGGGTCACTTGAGTGAAAATCAAGGACATGCCCAAGTGTATAAGTCCATTTGAATTGATTAAAAAACTCCAAATTCAAAGCAGAGGCAAATGAAGTCTAGAAAAAGAGAGAAGGCAAAAACTAGGCTGTCACATCCCCACAACCCCTGTTTTTCTGCAGTGACCGCAACCTCACACCGCAGCCGAACAAGTCAACCCTCGTACTCCTCTCCACGTGGGCATCCACTGTCGCGTCTTCCCCGGCTCCGCGTTGTCCCCTTCCTAGGCCTCACCGTCGTCCCCCGCCTTGGTGCTCTCGGCGCGTCGTGGTCAATGTGGTCAAGGAACAACTTCCATCGGAAGATGACTGTACGTGGAGAGGCTGATAGCTGGGTCCACGGCCGCAGCAAGGACGCGCCTCCTTATTACGCGCAAAATAATGATTCCTACACTTGACAGCAAGGACCCATCGAACGGGCCATCGTATTTCGTGAAAAAACATTTCCCCCCTGACTGCTGGGACCCACCAGCTACATCTTCATATGCAAGGAAGTGCGTCTATATTACGGGCAAAAAATATGATTCTCGCCCTAACAACTGGGACCCACCAGCTATATCTTCGCATGCAAGGAAGTGCCTCCTTACCTTCCTGATAGCTAGGACCCACCCGGTCGAACCGTACGTAGGGTTGTCTATCTGGTCGCGAACGTGTATGTACATACTGGTCGATCGGTCTGTCTACAGGCTACAACGATGAACCGTGGCCGAGTAAGGAAGGGCATGTGTCGTAGTAGAGGCGCGGACATAGCATGTCACGCAGTCCCGTCTATATCGTGTACACGTACGTACAACCTGGGTGTAAGAAAGTAAATATGGCCACATACGTACATACGGGCGGGGTCTCGAGTGCATACTCGCGCATATGTATGGTCAGGGCTCGTTTACATGGAGAGGCAGCGGAGGGCAGCAACGGCGTCTTGTTCATCAGCAGCCAACCGGGTGGGTCGGAACGGAGAAACTGCGCCGTGTTCATCGGGAGGCAACGAAATGTGTCTTGTTCATCGGGAGCCAACCAGCTTAGACGGAATAGCCGAAACAAGGAATGGCATACCATAGAACGGAGGAAACGGCCTTCTATTTCATCGGCTATGGTCAAAACGGGGGTCCTGTTCATCGGGAGGGGTGCAACGTACCGCAAAAATGTAGGAAACGCACTTGTGTTGGACCGCTATGGTCGAAATGGGGGTCCTGTTCGTTGGGAGGGGTGTGGCGTACCGCAAAACAGAGGAAACAGACTTGTGTTGGAGCGCTACGGTCAAAACGGGGGTCCTGTTCATCGGAGGGGTGTGGCGTACCGCAAAACAGGACTCCACGGGGCTACTGTTCACCCACCGTCGATTTCCTTCAGCCTTCACCTGCACTATTTCCACCGCGTCTTCCACCTGCCTCCACCAGCTACTATTCGTCCACGGGCTACTATTCATCCAGCCCTCCACCTGCTACTGTTCAGCAAGCCCTCCACGGGGTCCTGTTCATCCACCCCCAACCAGCTGCACCATCGTGGCGGCCTCCTCTCGGGGTCCTGTTCATCCAGCGGCAACGGTCTACTACTACTACCACGGGGTCCTGTTCATCCAACCCCCACGAGGAACTGTTCATCCAACCCCAAGCATGTATGACTTGAATCGTTCAACCAACCGCCACGTTCACTGTATATCAAGAGGCAGCTGGTTCGATCGGCTTCGGTTAGCAACAGTAGCGAAGGAATCGCTCGTGTTCAGTTAACAGCAAGGGATCGGTCGGGGTTCAATAACGTAGCTAGTGCAATCGCTCAGGTTCAGTCAGAGTCCAATGCCTCGCTTGGTTCAGTTAGAGCGCAATGCCTCACACACGCGCGCGTACATGTACGAGAGAAACACGCAAACCTCCCTGCATCGCTCGGCCCCGACCACCCATCGTAACCAGGAACTCCCCGATATTTTCCTCGCCCTCACTTCTACCATGGTTTTCTTCCGTCATGGACGACCCAAAGAATGTCATGCAGCTGCGTCTCTATCCCACCCAGGACGAAAAGCCCATTTTTTGTCAATGTTTTTTGTCATAGAAGTAGGACCCCAGCACATCTATGATGATAGTGGGTTTTGTCACAATTATCATCATAGAAGTGTCATAAGCATGACAATTTTTTTTTGTTTGGCCCAAAATGTCATGAATGTGTCTTTTTTTTAGCAGAGCATCGGGAGCGCACCAGCGATGGCTGAACACTTGAGTTGGTCTGCAGAATCAAAAGTGATGGCGTACTTGGACCACCTAAGGGGACATGACGCCTCGAGCTTGGAGAGCGCCGCGTTCACCTCACGAGCAAACTGCTTGAGATGCGATGGAAGGCAGGAGCCTGAGCGCCATCCAGGATGCAGGCAATGGCGCGAGGCTCCTAGAAGCCCCAGCCCCATCGTCTTGGCGGTGATCGTCGTTACTTCTTGGAGGCGGTGGCGGTGGAGGGAGGCCGGTGTTGCCCTGAGAACGATCCTCACAAGGCTGGTCTCTCTAGGGGCCATCACGAGGCTGGCCCTGCTAGCGGTCCTCACATGGCAGATCACGCCAGTCCTGGCGAGGGTCGCGGTTGTCCCCACCGCGGCCTCCTCCGCGGCCGTAGCCACGGTCGTTGCGCTCGGTACGGCGGCCGAAGCGCCCATCACGGATTGCCCTGAGCTCTTGGCAGTCGTTGGTGTTGTTGATGTGGACGTTGTGGATGACGTAGAATGGGCGACTGCCCTTGGAGGTCTCAGGGTGGTCGCAGCCGCGCTTCATCTCAGGTTCAGCCGTGAGCACAACTGGACCCTTGCGCTTTACGTCCTTGGCTTTGGCCTTCTTGTCTTCAGGATCAACCTCCGGAAGTTCCAGGAGGGAGATGCGACCTTCCTCTGCCCTCACGCATCTGGTGGGTATGTTAAACATCTCCAGAGCCGAGCACAAATCCTCGTGCATGGCGAGCTCCTCATTCATCTTGACATCCCGGACGCCCTCAGAGAACGCCGTAATGATGGCCTCATCCAACACCTTTGGGATTTTGAGGAGAACGTTGGTGAAGCGTTGTATGTACTGGCTGCTTCTTGATGCATCGCAGGTCGCTTGCCCCGGGAGCGCGGTCGCGGGTGCCCTGGAAGTTGGCGATGAAGCGCACACAGAGCTCGTCCAAAGAGGATATCGACCCTACCGAAAGGTTCAGGAGCCAGGGTGTGCGCCATCCTTGAGGGCCATGGGGAACCAGTTCGCCATGACTTTGTCGTTGCCATTCACCGCATCGATATTCAGCTCGTAGAGCTGGAGGAAGACAGCAGGGTCGGGGGTGCCGTCGTAGCACGGGGGCAGGCCAAACGACGTTGCACAGCTCTGGGGTGCAAGCACGGCAACCTGCCGCGCTCACTGGAGCCAGCCGCAGGGGAGGCTGATCTTGACGCACGCGCGCCGCCGCCTTCGGCGGCACGTGATCTTGACTTGGCGGCGCTGGAAGCGCACACGCTTCTCCTTGGGGTCACTTCATCACGCGTCGGTCCCCTGCGCGGCGGGTCGCGCTAGGGTGCTTCATCCTGGGGCTCGGGGACGACGTCTCGCCGAGGAGGTGGAGGAGGCGCGCCGTGGGCTACCTCGCCTGCCTGAGACGGGGGAGGCAGCGAGCGAGACGGTGTAGGGGCCACTCCAGCGGCGCTGATGAGCTCAGCGATGCGGTCAAGCCAATTCTCGTAGAGGTCATCGGCCGGACGATAACGCAGAAGCTCGTGCGCCATGAGCAGCGCATCCTGCGCGTTCGTCGGCCCGCGGCGAGCATGGGAAGATGACGTAGTGGCTAGGATCAGCGACGGAGTGGCGGTGCGACCATCACGACGCATGGAAGGCGGCAGCGACGAGCCCTGCTGCTTGTGGGCTACAGGACCGGTGGCGGCGTAGGCCGCATGAGAAGGGGAGCGGCGAGGGGCGCCGTCTGAGCGACGCGAGCGGCGAGAGCTGCCCGACGCTCGGCACGAACACAGCGATCATCAACCATTGGAACAACGGACCGGGAGTGGTTCGAATGGTGGAGAAGAGGCTTCAACACGCCCCTACCTGGCGCACCAAATGTCGGATTCAGGGCTCTGCATACCCAAGAGAAGGTTCGAACTCTGGGGCATGTGGGAAGAACTCAACTCCTTCAGCCATCCAGTTCATCGCCCCCATGGCCTAGCTAGATGAACAAGGAAGAAGATGGACATGTCAGTTTACCTAGGTTTGGGCCACCTTGCGGTGTAAGACCCTACTCCTGCTTTGTGGTGGATTAGCCTCACAAGGGGCTGAGGATGAACTAGTACAAGGGAAGAACAACCTCGCGAAGTCTGCTTTGGTGTGGATGCGAGCCGAAAGGATTCGACTGTTCTCTTGACCGGCCGGCCGTTCGAACCCTACAATGGTGGTGGCTAGCTTATATTTATAGTGTCCTTGGTCCTCTTCCCCCAAAACTCGGGCGGGAAGGGATCCCACAGCAGCCAATTCGAACGGGGACAAGTAGTACATCTTATCCTGACAAAATGTGGTCTTCTCCTGCAAAGCTCCTGGCCGTGACGCTGCGGTGGGCTTGGCGATGATATTCGTCCTGCTGTCCTGGCGGTCTTGGTCTTGTTGCACGGGAATGGAAACCTTTGGGCAATTCCTCGGGACCCCGCGCCTGCGCTTGCCTCCTTATCACCAAAGAGGAAATCTGCTGCTATGCGCCCGCTGGCGCCCACCTGGCCTTGGTCATCATGGCTTGCGTCACCGCCACCTCATGAGGTTGAGCAGCTGCATAGAAATCTCCGCTCCTCAAGAGGCAGCCTAGGAAGACCGCTCCCTCCGGAGGTCTTGATGTCGCCCGCCTCACGAGGATCTTCTCTTGTTGGTGTCGTAGATGGGTCGTACCAGGCCGTCGATGAAGCCACGCCAAGGGCCACAGGCAGGCAAGTTTGGTTACCCTGAATCCCAGAACGCCGACATCGCCAGCCCGCGCCGCCGCATCACCCCGTCGCCAACGATGGCGCCGCCGCCCAGAGTCCACCCCCGCCAGTGCCTGGAACCCTAGCTGCCGCCCAGAACCGCCGCCGCCTAGGGGCACGCCGACGAACCACTCCGCCGTGTTAGAGGAACCCGGGAGAAAGGCGAGGCCACCACCGCTAACGTCGCCGGGCCAGGGCAGCGCGGCGCCAAGCGACGACGGCCGGGAGGAAGAGGTGAGGGAGGGGAGCTCGCGGAGGAAGGTGAGGGTTGCGACCGGTCGCCCGCGGTGGCGACGCGGTCGCTGTCTTGGGAGGGGGAGGGAGAGATGCAGAGGTCGACTCACAATCGATCAAGCTTTATATTCCCTCAAACGTTCCATCCTACAGTTCGGTCATTATCCATACACAAAAATGAAAAAAAAATAAACACCCCACCGGACCCTCACTTTGTTCCCATATGATCGGGCTGTCGGCAAATCACCATATTCACATCAAATATGGGGAGGATATGGGGATAGCCGGGTAGTCCTCCACGATCCTACACCGGACCACCTTTTCTCTTTATTTATACTTTTTTCTCTTTTTCTCTCTTCATCCCCACCAATCATATGAATTTGACCGAACAATTTGGGAAAGATGTAGGGAACATGGTTATATTCATGCATAAATGAATGTTTGAAATAGACGTGTCCGATCACGTCTGCGGACGTTTGGGAATCGAAATTAGCCAATCCTGGTTGTAGGTGCTCTGACTAGTCAACGGTCACTCTCTGGATGCGTCCTTTTAGTGAAAAACTTTGCGGGGAAACGAGTTGAACTCATAGAAGTCAGTTCCAACACGAAGCTCCTACACGTCGCTTGTATTGCTTGTATTACATCATTGTGCCGTGTTCAACACAGTAGTCAAATTGAATCGCATATTTACAAATTTATGAGTGGTGTGATGTGTCTGTCTCCAGACACGCCAAATTACAATGTGCCGAAACATCTGCCCACTTGACAAGTACTGGGAATGCATCCTAACCGAAAGAACGTCGAAATGTCCATCCACTAGATGATGATGACGGGGGACGTTGAGACATCCATCAACTTGGCGATATTTGTTTTTTTAGGAAAGGTCATCATCGCTAGTTTTATTGAAACTCAAAACAGGTTTACTTGCTAACAATAATGTTAGAAGACTCGTCCAACCAGCTAAAATAAGTCTTATTACAATAACAAAAATAAGCTAGCACATGAGCTGCTTCATTACAAGATCTGCAACAATGCTTAAAAATGACCTTCCCAATCGAATTACTAGTCTCTAGACATTCTGTGAAAATGGCCGCCGCAGCGTCCCACCAAGTTGTTAATTTGTACCGCGTTAAGCAAACACTTGGCGCGCGTCGCCTACCAGCAGATTTCGTCACGACCTCACTAGCGTATAATAGATGCTCTCTCCCACAAAAATCATAGCACTGTAGATGTACTACTGCTAGCTCCAAGTAAATTGCGCCTCTTCTCGCCAGCCATGTCTCTTCACATGATGCCGTTGGTGCTGCTCTTCTCGTTGCTGTTCCCAAGCTCCCATGCTCTGCCGGGGTCACCACCTTCTCCTCCGGGCCCGGCGGCCGAGGAGCTCGCGCTTCTCGCCTTCAAGTCCATGCTGACCTCTGACGGCGGTTCGCCGGCGCTGGCATCGTGGAACACGTCGAGCCACTTCTGCCTCTGGCCAGGCGTCGCATGCAGCCGCGAGAAGGTGGTCGCGCTGCGCCTCGGCTCGTCCAGCCTCTCCGGCCGCATCTCGCCGCACCTGGGCAATCTGTCCGCCCTCGCGGAGCTGGACCTCGGTGGAAACCAGCTTGTCGGTGACATACCGCCGGAGCTCGGCCGTCTCAGCCGTCTCCGCTCCCTCAACCTGAGCGCCAACTTGCTCACCGGAGACATCCCCGCGGCCATTGCGGCGGGGTGCACCAACCTCACCTCGCTCATCCTGGGCAGGAACAGCCTCCGAGGTACGATCCCCGCCCAGATCGGCACCACCTTGAGAAAGCTCACCCTGCTGGACCTTTGCCGAAACAACCTCACGGGGCACATCCCGCCGTCAGTGGCGGAGCTGCGCTCCATGCAGGTTCTGTCTCTGTGCTTCAACAACCTGTCCGGCGAGATCCCAGCCGCGCTGGGAAACCTCACCAGCATCCAGGAGCTAGGCCTCCATCACAATGGCCTTTCCGGAGCAATCCCGTCGTCTCTCGGGCTGCCGCGCGGCATGTCGTTTTTCAACCTCGAGTTCAACCAGTTAACCGGGGCGATCCCTACCTCCATTTGGAACCTCTCGTCCCTCGTTCTGTTCTCCGTCATGTATAACAGGCTAAGCGGCAGGATGCCTCCCGACGCATTCGCCGCCATGCCCCATCTCCACCAGATCCAAATCAACAACAACCAGTTGCATGGCCCTTTCCCGGTGTCCATAGCAAATGCTTCCAACATTTCCCTAGTTCAGCTCGACAGCAACCTTTTCGCCGGCATCATTCCCCGTGATATCGGCAGGTTAAGAAATCTCAGCATT